>CM072792.1:3794445-5052787 GCA_036983795.1 Megachile lagopoda
ATTCGTGGTGAAACAGCCTGTATAGCCGGGCACGAAACGCGTCTCCACAATTCACAGGGTAAAAGCAAGCACGCGTGATATATTGTACGGTGCCGCTAAGTGGAAGCCGGCAGACTCTTCTCTCCTCTTTCAGTTCTCTGTGGCGAGAAACACAAGCGACGAAGAAAGGCGGCCGAAAGCTGAGGAAAGAGGAAACAGGGCGCGGGGGAGGTTACTCGAACGAGCAGCTGTATTAAGTGCGCCTATAGATTACGCCCGGGGAAAAAAGTGGAGGTCCCGGCGCGCTAAAACGCTTCGGAAAAAAGATTACCCTATGCACACCATACGTCATTCGCGGGCAGCCCGGTCGGACGCGCGCGCCTCGGTCCTGTGTCTTCCACGCTCTTCCGAGTTATGGCGACATCCGGAAGTCCGCGAGCGGTGTCTCTGCTTGCCAAAATTTGCTAATTTGAGGCTTGGGAAGTTGGCGGTTTTGGGATTTAAGGGTTTGGGAAGATGGGAATTTTGCGATTTAGGGGTTTCGGAAGTTGGACATTTGGGGTTTTGAGAAGTTGGGAAGTTGGGTATTTGGGAATTGGAGAATTTAGGAATTTGGGAAGTAGGAAATTCGGGAATTTGGGAATTGGGGAATTTGGAAATTTGGGAGAATAGGAACTGGGGAATTTGGGAAATTAAAAATTTGGTAATTTGGGGATATAGGAATTTGGGAGAATGGGAACTAGGGAATTTAAAAATTTGGGAGAATAGGAACTGGGGAATTTGGAAATTGGGGAATTTGGAAATTTGGGAGAATAGGCACTGGGAAATTAAAAATTTGGTAATTTGGGGATATAGGAATTTCGGAGAATGGGAACTAGGGAATTTGTGAAGTTGAAAACTTGGTAATTTGGGGATATAGGTAATTGAGAAGTTGGGAACTAGGGAATTTGTGAAGTTGAAAACTTGGTAATTTGGGGATATAGGTATTTTGGAAGTTGGGAATTGGGGAATTTGGGAAGATGGAAAGATGGGAACTGGGGAATTTAGGAAGTTGATAATTTGGGGATATAGGAATTTGGGAGAATGGGAACTAGGGAATTTGTGAAATTGAAAATTTTGTAATTTGGGGATATAGGTATTTAGGAAGTTGGGAAGTTGGGAATTTTGGAAAATGGAAACTGGGGAATTTGGGAAGTTGGAAATTTGAGAATTTAGGAATTTAGGAATTTGAAAAGTTGGGAATTGGTGAATTTGGGAATTTGGAAAGATAGGATCTGGGGAATTTGGGAAGTTAGAAATTGAAGAATTTGAGGTTTAGGAATTTAAGAATTTAAGAAGTAGGATATTTGACAAGCTGGGAACTTCAGAAGTTGGGAAATTGGAGAATTTGGGAATTCGGGAAGTTTTGAATTAACGTATTTTGGAATTTATAAATATAAAAAATTAGAAATGTAGAAATTGTAATTTTTCAAATTTGGAAATTTGAGAATGTGTAAATTTGAAAATTTGAAAAGTAAAAAATTTGTAAATATACAAATTTACGAATTTGAGAACTTTAAGGAATTTAACAATTTAAAAAATTAAAACTGTAGAAATTTGGGTTTTTTAGATTTGGAAACTTGAGAATTTAAAAATTTGAAAATTTTAAGATTTTTAGAACAAAAATTCACATTTTCAAATCCGAAAGTTCGAGCATATGACAATTTTAGAATTTGGTAATTTGAGGAATTTGTGAATTATAGTATATTCAATATTAAAAATTTAATATTGCAGAAATTTTATATCACCGTTTTTAACATATTCTAATTTACTATACTGAAATTTCGACGTAAAACTTAACCAACGTAAAACAGTCAAGTATTAAAATAGTAAATTACAATAACAAAATACTAAAATAGTAGAGTATAGTAAAATACAGAACTCATCTAATAGTGCAGAATAGTGGGATACTTGAATAAAAGTAGAATATTAATTGTTGAGCATATTCCAAAATAAAATAAAATAACAAAGTAGTGAAATGGCAATATACTAAAATAGTGAAATAGTACAATCGAACTTAAGAAACCGAAAACAGTAAATCAATAATATAATAAAACTAACGCAAACAGTAAAATACTGAAATAACAAGATATGGTGAAATAATAAAATAACAGATTAGTAAAATAATCGATGATGAATGATTTTTTAGCAATATATAACTTCACCAAAATTTCACATCGATTCTATTTCACCCAACGCTCGTCACATCATTTACTTCGCTAGCCAGAAAAGTGAAATTTTATTCGATACTCGTCAAACTTTATTTCAAGCGCATCAATCTCGAAACCACTTCGAAGCGGCTCTTTACGACCGTCTGATCGAATGGCAAAGTGGTCATCCTTGATAACCGAGGGACAAACAGACGAAACATCTTTAAGGAAAAGTATCCCGTCTTCGGCAATCGAATCACAGACAGGGTCATCCGGCCTCGTCGCGGTAAACTTGTGAAACAATAAAAGCTTCCGGTGAGCCAACGAACCGGTACATCGAGTTAGCCAACTCGAACTTTTCACCGGAAACCGCCGCAAAGCGTGTGCGAACTCGAGGATCGGTGACTTCTTTCGATTCTAACCGTTTCAATCTTACCACGAACAGTAAATACCTCAACAAATTACGGTATGGACTTCGAGTACGAGTATTTCTATAAACGCGTGCACGATTATCGCGTGTCGACACCCGTTTCAATGTTACCGAGGTATTAACACATCGCCATACTGAAGCGATTGAAAATTGCGTCGAGTATTTTCATTTTTAACGCATCGAATATATTCACGGTAGCTTGTTATATCTACTTTCCGTAGGTCCTAGTAATTAATTCGAGTATTTTCAGTCGGGAAAGTGAACTTTTTGATAATATAGATGTTAGGTCTGTGTAGAAATTTAAGTGCCGTTTGTGGGTGACATGGCGGTCGATGTGTTAACCCTTGTCGGACGTAGCTTTTTATAGATGATTCTCTCTGGGTTGTTTTCGGTGAATGTGCGAATGATTTTCAACAATTTTCTTCGAAATTATTTGGTTTTTGAAAGACTTGTTTTGTCGACTTCGTTCGGTTCTTCTTACCTCGTCGGCCCTTTTAGGATCAACGAATCGTTCGACGCTTGTTAGCGGTACAACTTACATCTTTTTCTTTTGCGAACGATTGCCTTGTTATACTAGACGCTAGTTATATTGCCACGTTTTCGCGAGCTTACACGCATATCGGTACTCCGGTGCATAGATACCCTGATCATGATCATAATTCGGTTTTTGGTCGTGTCTTAAACTTGGCATTTGCAGTTTTTCAGGGTCAAAAAATCAGATTCTATTTGTAATTTAAGGTAGAGGTTTAAGAATGACGTCGACGTTAAATTATTAATGAACTTGTCTATTTTTTTGTTGAAATTTTTGTCGAATACTAATTTTGTATTGGAAATCTAGGATTCGGGTTGGAGGATACGATTGTAAGAGTTGTATATTAAGAATTTTAAGTTCTTTTACAGAAATTGGTATTACCTTGTTAAAAATAGTTGTTCTTAGGTTTTGAACGGTTTTAGGGGTGGCAGGGTATATTTAACTTGGAATTAAAAATATAGTAGAGGATGAAATAAACAAATGGCAGGACTTTAAATATGTACATTAGTTTCTTATCTGGATGAAAATATTAGTAGGCAAATATTTTTTTATATAGAAATACTAGAACAGTGAAACATTTTTCACTATGAAGATACTATGACAGATAGTAAAATATGACAGCAGTAAAATATGACAAGTAGTAAAATATTTTTGACTATTAAAATATTAAAATAAATGGTAAAATATTTGTTACTAAAATATTAAAAAAAAATAGTAAAATATCTGCTACAAAAATGTTAGAATAAATAGTGAAACATTTTTTGTTATAAGAGTATGAAAGTTACTAGTGAAATGTTTTTTGCTACAAAAATATTAAAGTTACTAGTAAAACATTTTTTGCTGTAAAAGTACTGAAAAGAATAGTCAAATATTTTCTGCTACAAAAATAATGAAATTACTAATACAACATTCTTCACTGTAAAAATCGTAAAAAATTTACATATTTAATAAAGCTTGTAAACTAACAAATATTCCAAAATATTAAACAAATATTAAAGAAAAGCTTGTAAATTTATTAAATATAAAATATTAAATAAAGCTTGTAAATTTAAAATTTGCACATTAAATAAAGCCTCTAAATTAACAAAAATGTACATAATAAATAAAGCTTGTAAACTAACAAATATTCTATACTATATAAAGTTTGTATATTAAAAATTTGCACATTAAATAAAGCTTCTAAATTAACAAATATTCTACACATTAAATAATGTTTGCAAATTAACAAATATCCTACACAAAAAAATTGTGCTCCCAAAATTTTACAACGAACTTCACCTTCAAAAAAGGAAAGTAAAAAAAATTTCTTTATTAAATAATAAAGAATAATAATGTTTTCTCAAAAAATTCCATCCTCATCAGAATGTCCCCAGTTCAAAAATTCTTCTTCAAATTCGTAAGATTAAAAAGTAAACTATTCTCAGACGATGTACTACGATAATTATGTCATCCATCCCTTCCCTTCTCTTACATCTCCTGCTCTATTTAATCCTCGTCCCGAAACACGGTGCACCCCCGTCGGCCCAGTTGTAAAGCGGAATATTCACGAGGCCCACGCTTTTTTCCCGTCAAATCGAAATAAAAAGGGAGGCATAATGAAAATAACGCCGTCGCTGGACAGCGAAAGGAATAAACCGGGGGTTGTAGCAGCGGCGGGGGTGTGCAGGGACGGGGGTTGGCGTTCTCACGATTATACGAAGCAACCCTTTGCTGCGTGAACACGTTGCATCGGTCGTCGCGAAGCGAGGGCATGCGTGCAGACCCGCTATATCCATTACGCTTATTACAACCCCGACTGCCGCCACTATCCTTTAACCATCCGTTCCCTCGAACCACCACCCACCCTTTTACGTGGATGAACATCGATCGACACCCGACCTGGAACAGTCCGGCCGCCAGGTAACCAAATTGCCCCCATTCTAGCTGATTCTTTCTCTGTTTTCTTTTTTTCAGAAAGCTGCCGATCGATCGCTTTTTCTCCCTTCGAACATCCCTTGCTTTAACGTCTCAGAAAGTGGTTGAAACACTTTTCGCGGGACTAATTTTTAAGGGTGGTCAGAATATTTTTTTGGGAGATGACATTTATTTTATGTGTCAATGCATCCTTTTCGACAAGTACGGAAGTTCGCGTTTTAGGTTATGTTTCTCCGATCTCGAATTTTGACAACTCATATATTATGAGGTCTCAGAAATTGGGTGAGAAATTAATTTTTCGTGGGATATCACGAGATAGATTTTAAAGATTGGGTATTTTATTTTTTTTTATAAATGTATCACGTTTTATGGTTTGCTGAAATTTTTATATTCATAAAACTGTAGATTTGAAAATATTTTTACGTTTCTAAATAACTAAGTTTAATCTATAATTTAAGTTATAGATTTGGAACTTTGGAAATTAGGAAATTGGAAATTTTGAAATTCAAAGTTTGTATATTGTTAGATTTATAAGTTCGACAATTCAGTGTTTCACTGTTTTTACATTTATAAATTTGTGAATTATCAAATTTTTATTTTGAAAATTTAGAGGTTTTAAAATATTTAGACTTACGAGTTAGAAAATTAGAAAATTAAAATTTGGAAATGCTAGAAACTTTGAAAATGAGGAAATTAAGAGGAAAATTGAAATAATTGTTTTTTTAGATTTTGTAAGTTCAAAAATTAAAGACCATAGAGTTTGGAAGTTCCTGAACTTGTAAATTTCCAAATTTTTCAATTTCTAAGTTTCTGAATTTCAAAATTTCAAAAATTTCAATTTTTTAGTTTCTCAATTTCTCAATTCTACAACTTCTTAATTTCTAAATTTTTAAATTTAAAAATGAAATTCCTAGATTCCTAAATTCCTAAATTCATAAATTCCGAAATCCCCAGATTCCTAAATTCCTAAATACCTAAATCCCTAGATTCCTAAATTCTTAAATACCTAAATCCCTAGATTCCTAAATTCCTAAATACCTAAATCCCTAGATTCCTAAATTCCTAAATACCTAAATTCCCAAATTCACAAGCTCGTAAATCCCTACATCTTCAAATCCTTAAATCCCTAGATTTCTACATCCCAAATGTAGCAATAAATAATGGCAATAATCAATTGCCTATTATTTTCTCTTGATCGAAACAAGATGCAATTTTTGTTGTGCACAGAACTGCACTTAATATAAAACGTTTAATTTTCAAAAATTGCTATAAGTTTTTCCTTCCACTGAAATAGTAAAACGTATCATTCAGCGTTGAAAATTTTTAAGATTACATTATTTATCCCAAGCTGCTGTTCAGAGTACATTTCTAAATATTTAAAAATGTGTAATTTGTACATTTCAAATAATTTGTATATTTCAAAGTCCTCAAATTCCTAAGTTACAAAATTTTAAATATTCCTGCGTCACATTAACTAATTAATTCCATAATATTAACACAAACGTAGAAAGTAGTAACATTACGCACAATTTCATTTCAGCGACCTTTGATTCAGCATATTATGCTTATAACTTCTGTAACAGACTGTAATTATCCCAAGTAAACAAGAGTTTGCAATTTTGTAAAGTCTTGCCCTGATCGTCGCGTAGCAACAAATATGTGTACACCAACGCGTGAGCAGTCGAAATTGGGAAAACTATGCGGCAATTTCTGTAGCCTGCATAAATGAACAAACACGGAACGTGGAAAACGCAATGGAAACGATTATGTACCCTGTAATCATACAATTTCCTGCAGCCAGTAATCGAGAAGAATTGATCGGAATTTCGGTGAATATTTAAACCTACAGCTAACTCTATGATTCACTCGCGACATCCTTAACGATTATCGATGCATGGAATATGATCTATAACGTACAGCATAATGTCGCGTTATTACTACACCCTTAGTACCTACTCCCCCGCGTACTATACGGCAATCATTCGAACTTGTTTTCCCACCGTATCACCCTATACTTGAAATCGAAACCGTCTAGAAACGAGTGCCCCGTTTCTGGTCATCCATTATCCAGTCGGAGATAGTTCTCAGGAAAACGCGAATGAGAGACGCGTTATTCTTCCGATAAATACAGGGTGTCTCTTACTCAAACTTTATTAACATATTCCATTCGCAAAAATAAAGAATAACGTAGGGTTTCTAAGTTGTAAAAATGTGAAATGATTGTTCGATATTGCATATAGGGTGTGTTTTGCCCACATAACTTGCATATCAATAAAAATAAGAGAAAATGTTTACATGAACATAGGCTCTTGAATGCACTCTTCTCATTTCTGCGTATATTTGATAAAGTTTAGCTGTAAAAAACTACGACACCCCGTATAATGTAGTCTATCGGTTGATCAAAGTTCGCAGCACGTCTCGGATCACGCAGCGAGATCGATTCTCGTTTGTGTCCCGCGAAGGAAAATAAAGCAGAGGGCGTGTTTGGTGTTTCCGTTTCTATGGACGCTTGACCTATTGTCTCAGAGGTTTAATTTTTGGCCCCTGCACGGGCCTTCTTCTTCGTGTCTCTCCCTCTGTGCACGGGTTCCTCCCACGTCATCGGGAGTCTTGCCAACGTATTCAGGGCTGGTACGCGACAATGCGTTGTCCTCGTTGTGGGACGAGGCGATATACAATGCGACAGCAATCAGAAATCGCACCCCTGTCTCCTTCCTTCTTTCCCAGTTTGTCTCCCGCCACTGCCCACCTTTTTTCCGTTTTGTCTTCTATTTTTCTTTCATTCGGCTTCCATGGAACCACGTTGCTCAATGGGACAGACAGGGGGCAGATAAGAACGATTCTCTCTCTATCTCTCCGGGAGCCGGTGATTTCACCAGTGCTGGGGTAAAAGATTACTCGGATCTTGAATCGGCGATGAGAAAAATGTTCAAATTACGCGAACACTATTCTGATTGTTCTCTATTATAGACATGCACATTGAAAAGGGGTGATTACTTAACGATAATGATACATGATTTAATTAAAGTCTGTCATTTCCAAAAAGAAATCTCTCGAGTACAATTTGACCACCCACTGTCAGTTTAGCCAGAAAGACGCGGAACCGCGTGAAAGTCGAGACCCGAACGAAAATAAAGAGCATTTCTCGATCCACAACAAAAACACACGAAGAAGAAAGAAGAAGCGGTTCGTGAGTTAAACGAAGATTTTACGGCCCTGTTGTAATGGGGCACGGGGGTGGCGTGTTTGCCCGCCCCGATGGATGGATGGGCGCTTTGCTTACGCAGGGAACGACGCACTGGGTAAACAACGATTGGGTTTCCTCTTCGACCTCGTCCTTCTCTGCTAGACTTTCTACATTCTACACGATAGATCCTGTATCCGGCTTGTTGAGGAAAGGGTGTCCTCTGCAGTTAGTACAACCGATCCGATTTCGAGGGTTGCCCATACTTTTCTTACTCCCACGCTCTTTCCCCGCTGAAAATTGTTGGACTATTCTAACATTTGTCCGCTGAATTGCTTTTAGGGAGAAATTGTGTAACTTTCGAGGTTCTTTGGATGTCCTTAATATCTTTCTCATTAAATTTTTAAATAGTCCGATAGATAGTTTCATAAATAACTGTATTCCTAATTTGTCATATCCTGATGTCCTTACATCCCTAAATCCAGAGATGTCCATACTTTTATATATCTTAAACCCTAAACCCTCCTGGAGTCACAGAATCCAGAAGGTAGATCACAGAATCTGTCAACATCCCTATATCCCCAATATCCCTATATTCTCAAATTCCTATATCCCTATAAATTCCTACATCCCCATAAATTCCTATATCCGTGAATAAGGTAGTTTTAACATTTTGAGAGCCGATCGATCCGAAACGACACAAGTCTGTCACGTCGAATGACACGTTTGATAACAAAATGGATTCCGAAGATTTATGCGAGCGTAACTCATACGAATAGGTCTTCATCGACAGGATGAAGATCGACGAACGAACTTTTAATCAGCGATGAACGATTCACGCATGCAATATGCCCATTATATGGCCGTGGAAGAAAGCTAAAAAAACAAGAGGGCGTTCGCGACCCTTCTTTTCGTCCTCACCCTGTCCAGGAAGTATTTCTTCCGACTCACTGGACCACGACGACAACGAACAGGTCACATCTGAATTTTTTTCGTTCATTCTTCTCTTTCTCGCTCGTGGATTTATAGTCCACGAATGTCTGCTTGATAAGGGTTATTCTTCTGGCTCACTGGATCGCTTCATTACGGGTTAAAGTGATTTCGCTGTCGAACACGGTTTTCGCATGAAGGATTTTGCAATGCGAAAATTGTATTTTGAATGAAGCTGTAATATATTTTATGGTGATAAAATATATCTAATATTGTAAATTTGATATTGTTATTATATTTTGTTATATGTTACAACAATATTTGTTTCATATGACATAACCTAATCTGACCAATCTAATAAATTAATTATATTATTTACTTATCGATTTAAATTATGTTAGAATAATATTGTAGCTAGTGTAAAATCTGGTTTGCAGAAAATTAAAATAGCATAACCTAACCTAACTCAATCTAATAAATTAATATTATGCATTGTATTAAATTAGGTTAGGTTAAAATCTTAGGTAGTGTAAAATCTAGTTTGCAAAAAAGTAAAGTAACATAACCTAACCTAACTCAATCTAACAAATTAATTATATTATCCACTTGATTAAATCAAGTTAAATTAAAATTTTAGCTAGTGTAAAATCTCACTTACAGAAAATAAAAATAAAATGGACAAAAGTATTTTTTTAAATTTACTTGTATGATTGTGTTAATGTCAGAGTAAAATAGTGTGTTGTTCCTTCATACTTTCATTTCTACTACCTGGTAATTTAATATAGTATTTAGTGAAAGTGCAATTAATTTAACATAGTATTGGTAAAATGATATAGTATTTAGAGAAAGTGCAATTAACGAATCTAAAATATTAAATTGGTTTGACAACCTTTGGCCAGGAAGTACATATCTCCATATTTTACTAAAGTATATACATAATTCGTGGTTTTAATTAATATACATTTCGTAGAGAGTGTTTTAACCTACTTCATTTTCGACATGATTTAACACATGTATTTTATTAAAATAATTCTGAAACTGAACCTCAGTAATTCACGGTTTTGGTAAATTTACGTTTCATGGGGTGTAGTTGTTTTTAACCTAATATTGATATTAATAACCGCATTTTCTTTAAATATATTAAATATGACTTTAATAAATTATGAAGTTTGGTAAAGAAATGAAAAATAACGGGTTAGCGAATTATATAATGAATTAAATTGTAATTTTCTGGTGAATGTATTTCATAATGATTACTATTTTTAATGAAAGTAGCACATTTTATTAAAAGTCATTCTAATAACACATTGTAGGTAGCTGTATGTAATTTATCACTTTACAAAGCAGAAAATGCGGTAAAACAGCATGAGGTGTTGTAAAATCAGATAAAATAGTATTAAATTGTGTAAAATAGGGTGAAGTATTGCAAACTGCTGCAACATAGTGTAGAATAGTACAAAATACAGTAAAATAGTGCAAAACAGTGTAAACTAATGCAAACAGTATAAAATGTGCAATAAATAAACAATGCAAAACAGAACAAGTCACATAACCTACAAACTACACATGATTTATTCAAATTAAGTATAGGAACTTGCAAAAATATCTAAGAACTTTTTAACACATTCTTTTACTACATTTATCAGTTGAACTCTGAACATTAACAAAAAAAGTCAAGATAGTAAAAATTAGTCTTTTAGTTACATTTATGTTATGACAAATATATATTTTTCTATTGTTCCCTATGTCAACTGGTTCAAGTTTTAATTCTTCATTTGAATATGAACGATTATGTAAAAATCGTACGTATCGATATTCCCCATTTTTCTCAAGAGAAAGTAGGTCAATAAAGCTACACCATCTTGCACAGATTTATAAACCGCCATCTTGCAGGAGTCATCTCCGCCATCTTCTCATTTACATTTCACACTGACCATACTTTGCTTACCGACCAAAATCTCAGATCAGTAAAAGTATCATTGAAAGATTACTTTAATACATTATAATGTTTCATAAAAAAGAACTGAAGGTCATTTCTCGAAAAATAATACAAAGTGTATATTGATATGCTACCTATATCTATTTATTGATGGCAGTAAAATATAGTACAATCTTCTCTTTTCAAAATCGTTAACGTACACAAGAAAATCTGGCGAATTCTCTGCGAACACCCCGTATGTTTATGGTGCATACACACGCATCGACGCACACGTATCGGCCTCGCATTAAGGCGACAACGCGACCAGCTACGAGGGAGAGCAACGAGAAGGGAGAACCGTGTTTCTGCCATATAGGGGGTTGCTAGTCTACTTGCGCACGGTACTTGGTCACCTGAAAAACTACTGTGACTTTCACACTTAATGTCACCTCAAAAATCATCTCAAGTGCTCTTCGACAACTTCGTATTTTCACCATTCTGATTAACCCCTTATTTGACAAGTCTCTGACGCACATTCATGATGCACTGAGGTTTATCACGTTTAATTAAAATTTGAGTAGTTAATTAAACGTAGTACTCTTTACTCAAATTTTTAGTACTTCAACTTGAAAATTAACTGTAACTTGCATTATCGAGGATCCCTAAATATAAAATACTCACATTAATTTTCTTTGTTCGTTTCAATGTTATAGCCCGGAATAGTCTTAACTGACTAAATGGCACGAGAGGAGGTTAATTACATCTATTCGTTCTATAACGTCACACGATTTTTACTGACAAAATTATACATCACATAATATTCACTCTAGAGAATGAACTCTCCTACTGTGAAAGTCACTGTACACCGTGACGAAGGATATCGTTTCCTGAGCGTTATTGTTCACGATGGATAACGTTAAGTGCTCTGGGTCAGAACTGCCCAACGTGCTCCAGCGAGGGCGTTCCTGTCAATTTTTATTATCGGGTTAGGTTACTGCAATTGTTGAATTGTTGGGTTGAGGGTTGAAACATTTGTACACATCAGAAGCTATAGTGACATTTTTAAACAATTGTGTAATGGTGGTAGACAGTTTTAACCCCTTGGTCTATAACATCACATTCACATTTAGTTAAAACTAAATTTGCATAAAAATTTTGATAGCAATTGCAGTGTACAATCGTTAAATCCAATAATACCTAACTTTTCAACATTCTTAACATTGTAGTATTAGGCTGACTTGCCGAAAAACTTGTAGACCAGGGGTTAATCCCCATAACATACTTTCACCTAGAATTTTATACAAATACCTCAAAAACCACGGCACGTTTGATTTATTCTTTAAGTCATTTAGTCAATTTATTACACTTCAGTCTACTAAAATGTATAATTCCACAAAGTCATGCAAAAACGTCGATTACAGATTGATTGCAGATTCATTGTAGTTTGTCTAGTATAATTGTCAATATAATTACAGATAAATTTGTAAATGGTGAAATACGTAAAATCACGATTGTCTCTAATCGCGAACAGCAAGGGGTTAATTCCGTTGGAAATCGTCGAGCAAATCCCACGTCGAATTCATCCTCTCGTGGCGTCTCCAGTAGAGCGTCTGTCATCCCACTCACGATGATACCCCTAAATAGCAACCCCCATGGAGACAATCAATCAGCTGGTCACTGGACCTTGACTGTGTCCACATTGCGCTTTCTACGCTTCTCTCTTTCTCCTCGTCCTTCTCCCTTCCGATAATGGGCGTGAAGCCTCTCTCTTTTTCGCCGTACTTGCCAGGTCGCAATAGACGTCACGAGGGGCGCGAGCCTATGAAATAAAATAACACGTAGCTATGAATGGTTCCGAGCATCTGCGATTTTCTATGGTGCGTTGGTCATCGACCCCCTTTCTTTTTTATTCGCGGGTCCAGGTATTCGTTGCGCGATAGGGGTGCGACACCGTATCGGAGAATTATTTTGTTCGAATGAAAGTTTCATTTGGGGGCGAATTTGGAGAGAATTTACCGTTTGAATTTAAATAGTTTTCTATGTGTAGAAATCCTGTTGTGAGAACTTCTTTGCAATGAATTAAAGAAGCAGCTATGAAAATTTCTTCTGTAGTTAACTATTAAATATCTTTAGTAAAGGATCTTACCTACATAAATAATTCGTTATACACATAAAAATTCCGATATGATGGTCTCTTTTCATAAGGGAGCTACTCATAACCCAATAATTAAACAAAAATTAAGAATTACACCTGGTAATAATCTAATGAAGTGAACTCACAATCCTATTTGTCCTATTAACAAGTGTTTAGCGAAAGCACTCTGGCAACAATGCAGCAGTTCTAATATCAGAACTGGCTAGAACGTGAGAGGAAAAAGCGAAAAAAAGAAAATGGAGTGGCACTCTCTTAGAAATGAACCACTGTCGCGAAGAAATCAGGTGCACGAAAGGAAGTAGCGAGGCAACAAAGGAACGTCTCGAGCGTGAAGTCTTCGAGTTTGGAGAAGCAACCCCCTGCGCAGGAAGTATTTCTTCCGAGCCGGTGATCCGGACCGGAAATGAAAATTTCACATCTGAATTTTTTTCACCAGACAGTCCCATTCGAAGGGGGTACGTCGAAGGACAATGGGAAAGCCAGCTCGTGTCACCCTTACGTTAATTTCTAACGGAGTGTTCGCTCTCCTCTACTTCACCCTCGTCGCCAGCCAGAAACCCACCCTCACCCTCTCGTCCTTCGCCACTCTGTCTCCATTATAGAGACTTCTTCGAGTACATATCCGATGACCCGATTTAAACGACGAACAGCTCCGCTTCCTGTGCCGAAGCAATCGGTTAATAACTGGAAATCTATTTTTGAACTACTCGTTCTCTATTAATTTATGTTAATCGCATGGTCTATGATTGTTGATCAATTTTGTGTTGGTTTGTGATATGATATTTTATAGTATTTTACTTCGTATTATTTTGCATTATTTTATGTTATTCAATACGTTCATAAATGTTTGTGAACATATTTTGATACATACATATATGTGCACATATTGAACATACATACGTTCACATATGTTCACAAACATTTGTGAAGAAAAATTTGTTCCGAAATAACTGTATGCATATATTGAACGTTCATGTATTAATGAGTATATTGATGCATATATTGATACGTTCACATATGTTCGCAAACATGTGATATATGTTCACACTTTTATATATTTACTATCCACAGTTCCAACTATTTAATTAGGTATTATAGTATTATAGTGTTTAACTAGTATTTTCAATTAGGTACGTGAACAAAATCTTCATAATGCAAATTTTACATTCATAAGGAAATTTAAACGTCATATGTGGATGATGTGATAGCTAAATCTACAGTCATAGGAATATCTACCCTAGGTTACCAGATTGCTAGTAAAATGTACAACCATTTCCTCCATCTCTCAAAATTCTCATTGTTCATTAAAAAAATTTTGATGTGTGTAACCAGGAGCACCCTGTATAATGATATGTGTATACCCATATGTGAATGACTTGGCAAAGTATATAATTTACACTCATACAAGCATCTACACTATGTCACCAGATTACTAGTAAAATGTACAACCATTTCTTCAATCTGTCGAAAATCTTACTGTTCACTAAACAAATTCTGACCTGTGTATCCATGTACACCACGTATAGTCATATTCGTACACCCATATGTGGATGACATGGCAAAGTGTTAAATCTGCAGTCATAATCTACCCTATGTCACCAGATTGCTAGTAAAATGTACAACCACTTCCTCCATCTTTCACAATTCTCATTGTTGAATAAAAAAAATTTGATGTGTGTAACCAACATCTTGTATAGTTACATTGGTATACCCATATGTGGATGACATGGCAAAGTGTTAAATCTACAGTCATAATCTACCCAATGTCACCAGATTGCTAATAAAATGTACAACCATTTCTTCCATCACTTGAAAATCTTACTGTTCACTAGAATAATACTGATTCATGTAATCACGAAAACCCTGTACAGTCATATTCGTACACCCATATGTGGATGACATGGCAAAGTGTTAAATCTGCAGTCATAATCTACCCAATGTCACCAGATTGCTAATAAAATGTACAACCATTTCTTCCATCACTTGAAAATCTTACTGTTCACTAGAATAATACTGATTCATGTAATCACGAACACCCTGTATAGTGACATTCGTATACGTCTATGGTACGCACATAGCCAGCCGGAAGACGCGTGCGCTCGGAAACGCACCGTTCCACCCCCGGCTCCCGCTAAAAGCATATCTGTGTCGTCTTGCGAGTACATACGGGAGGGTACAAGGAACCCAAGGGAGGGGATCCTTCGGTATATAAAACATTTACTAGTTTAGCAACAAAAGGGTATCGAAAGTGAACGCGTTAAAGAAGATGTATAAACGCGCCGGGAGACCTAAATAGAGAAAAGGGAAGATGGAGGAGGCTGACACTTTATATAGCTCAAATTTGGTTATTACTGGAGATGATGCGATTTGAAAGTTTCAAGAGATTCAAGCTTTTTACATTTTGAACGTAATATTCTCCAGTTTCAAGGGATAGTTCCTAGCTCTGAAGATCTAACACTTTCGAAGTTACAAGATTCCCAAGTTTAAATGTCTTTGAAGTTTGAAAGTCTCAAAGTTGTAGAACTTCGAAATTTAGAAGTCTCGAGGAATAGTCTAGTAATGTTTATTCTGAAGTAGAAGCTTCAGAAGTCGAAGTTCGCAGATTTTTAAATGTGGAGGATTAAACATAGTTTCAAGTTTTTTAAGTTTCAAGTCTAATTAAGGACTCCACGTTCTAAAATTGTGAAGTTAATTTTATAAGTTCTGAAGTACAAAAGTTGCAAAGTTCCTTGAATTTCGAAAGTTTCACTATTCGGTAGCTTCTAAAGTCTGATATACCAAAGTTCTAGAGTTCTGTAGGTCCCAACATCAAATTCACAAAGTACCAAGGTCTCAAAGTCATAACATTAAAAAATTCACCAACTGTACAAGACATAAGGTCCTAAAATTGTATCATTCCTAAGTTCTACAGTTCTATAAGTCCTAGAGTCTCAAATTCATAAAGTACCAAGGTTCCAAAGTCATTAGACTCCAAACTTCACAAACTCTGCAGGTCCTAACGTCTTAAAATTGCATAATTCCTAAGTTCTAGTCCTATAGATCCTAGAGTCTCAAATTCGTAAGGTTCCTAGGTGACAAAACTCTTAACTCCATAAACTGAACACGTTCCAAAGTTCTTAAATTACAAAATTGCTAAGTTCCATAATTCTACAGGTTCAGAATTTCACGTTCACAAAGTACGAAGGCCTCCAGGTAACAAAATTCCAGACTTCACAAATTATGTAGGTCCTGAAGTCCTAAAATTGTAAAATTCTTAACTTCCATAATTCTACGGGTATAGAATTTCACGTTCACAAAGTACCAAGGTCTGAAGATAACAAAATTCCAGACTTCACAAACTCTGTCTGTCTTAAGGTCCTAAAATTGTGAAATTTCTAAGTCCCACAATCCTGTAGAACCCAGAGTCTCCAATTAACAAAGTACTAAGATCCACAGCTATAATATCCCAAACTCTATAAACTCTACCGATCCTGAAGTCTTAAAGTTCTGGTAAATTTCTGATATCCAAATGTTCAAGATCTCAAAACTCTCAAGGTCCACAAGTACCTCCCAAAGTACACCAAAGTTTTCACATCGGAAACTCACAAAAATTGCAAAAGTACCAAACGCTAAATTTCAAGTATTCCTAATCTGACACCTGTATAATCCCAGAATCCCAAAATCTTGAAATCCTAAAGTTCCAAATCCTCAAATACCGTGAAAGGTTCATCGCAGACGATAGTCATCGCGTGACCAGATTGATCACCCACCGAAACGGTAGCGAAAGAGTGCAGCCTAATCCGTCATCTCCCGGTTCTCCGCACACGCGTCCCGGTCTGACAGGAGGTACACAAAGCGAATTAAATCAATTATCGCGAGAAGGAATTCCACACGAGCGGAAATCAAACAAAAAACCGCTGGTAGCGAATTAAGTCTTCGTGCTCGTCGGCTCCAATCATAAATATTGACCGCGGTTCTCGTATCCTCGGAGGCATACACTTGTGAACCAAGATCCACCCTTGGATTTCGGTCATAAATATTGATCAGCAATGGCGTGCGCTCCTTAACGGCACGGGAGCACGGACCGCGTATCCTGCTGGCTCGGTCAATGATGTCCCGCGGGACCGCGAGCGTTGTGTGTTTGCCGCCGATGATTGCGGTTAATTACAACACTGCCCATCTGTTTGTATGTCAACTCTCTGTAACGTGTGTAATCTAACGATCCCTCGTGGGAGGGGAAGGCGGGTCTCTGCTTTGCAAGAAGTCGCCTCTTCGCGAATCGCAGGTTGGGGTTAAGTCGATGCTGACACTTGCGACAAAGAGGGAACATTTATCTATAGACAAAATTTATTTTTACCGTTTGATAACATAAAAAAGCAGGAACTGAAAAGATCTATATTCAAAAATTTTAAAGGGTCTGTATTCAAATGATTGCTGTTATTAGTCCGTGGATGTTTATATAACTTAAGTATCAAACTCTGCAAAATAAATATAAATCGTTTATTTCATGAGAGTATCATTATGATTTATTCTTGTTCTGCAGACCTTGATATCATAAATATATGGACATTCGTAGTCCAATTATTATTAAACGACTTGAGAAGAACGGGGTACATGTTCTTAATTCGAGATTTATGGATCTATCATTGTTAAAATGGTTTAATATTTTGTATAAGTTTATGTGTTCGCGTGTATACTTGTATTTCTCAGTATTATAAAAGTAAATCTACTGAAAATCTTCTTTTTGTGTATGAAAATAATATTTGTAGCTTGATTTTGTTAATGAAATCCGACATTTTGAATGGAGATGTCTAATGCGCATGCGTATGATGCTGCGCATGCGCGTTGAGGATATGCACCCCGTATTTTGTACAAGAAAGTAATTATTTTGCTTTTTTGTAATAAATATTTGAATTGTAGAAATCTTTGGCATTTAAACAATTGGAAGGGGGCCTGTAGCAATTTTTTGGTCGTCGTAACAACTTTAAATGGCCACTATATCGAAAAGTATGATGATTGTAACGTGTGAAAGAATAATTTTCTCTTTAGAAATGAAACTTAACCTAATCTAAGTTAGTTAATTTTTTAAACTACGAATTTGTAGTTTGTCGTTTATTTAAGTTATTTTTGAAGAAAGTGTATATTTAAAAAATGTGTGACGTAATCAAATTTAAACCGAATTAACTCGTATTTTGTCGCAGAATTTTATTTCTCATATCACATTATCACGAAAAATATTTTCCGCGCAAAATAAAGATCCTCGTATTTCACACGGTGGCTGAAACATTGTTACATTTTAAAACAACTCCCTGATTGCGCAAAGTAATGTTTAATGTAAAGTAAAAGTATTATTGCAAATTGTAAAAAGCATCGCGTGTCCATTATTAACGAATACAAAATATTAGCTTTTTCCAGCATTTTATGCGTGATATATCGCATCGAAGTTATTGTGAAAAATAAATGTTACAGTAATGGATTTAAAAGCACCATTAAAAGAATAAAAAAAAATCCAAGCAAATAATTCGTACAGATTTATGAAGTTATTACATCGTTAATAAATTTTTCTTTTAAAATGCGATTTTTCGAAATTTAGTTTATAACGAGATAAATTCTTGCTTTTATTTTTGGACGGCACTAATTCGGACATTTTTCAAGGTTATGTCGTACTTCTCTCTGAGGTAAGCACCATTTTTTATTCTTTATTACATTCTGCTGCAGATATATCATGAAAAATGTTGTACTATGAAAAATATAAGTAACATATATAATTCTTGTTTAACAAATATGAATAAATTGTATATTGTATTATTAATAAAACTTGCAAAAATATTTCTTATCATTTATAATTAGTTTGTGTTTCACTGTATTAAAATATTACACAATTTTACTTCCAACCCCTCATATTTACTCAACGTTTAAGAGTAATCTTCAAAACCCCTTTGATTAAATACTTCCCGCCTCCAAGATTCTTGCAATAAAACCTTTCTTTTCTAACAAAAAATTCTTAACGAAAGAGTCAGATTATATTACCAACCTAATTTAAGAATTTCAAAATCCCCAAAAAGTCTCGGTTACATTGGAATATTCTCTCGTAGCGAAAGTTGGATAAAAATTTCAATGCGATTGGATAGCAAAAAAAAAAGGAGTGTATCGAGAGAATTTCAAGTTCAGATTTACGAGTTTGCAATCACGATCCTCGACACGGAGGGGGTGAAAGCCGATCGTCGCTGCAATAGAGCGCAAAATGCAACATGTTCCAAATGGAAATCGAGACTGAGGGTGCATTATGGGGCACCTGTTTCGACGCGGGGTCGGGCACACGGTGCTCCTAGAGGATCGTGATTAAACCTCTCTGTCTCGCCGTTCCTCCCCCATTCTCGTTGTCCCATCGCCAAGTATCATGGGGTCCAACCTCCGACTCGACATTTGGTGTCATTGTCGTAAGGCGACACGAGGGTGCAGCGCGTTGCAACTGCTCTAATGCTGATTTAATCAGAATCTCGGATCCAACGTGGATTTACTCGGGGTCATTCTTGTAATCGCTTGTATTTCCTCGGTCCTTTTTTTTCTACCCCCTTGTTTCTTGCTGGAACGATGATCTTGTGTACAGGAAACCCCTATGATCAAGTGTTTGCATGGTTTATGACGATTATTGTTTATTCTTTTATTTACTCGTTGAATATATTTCAATATTTGCTCTTTCTTGAGATATTGGTTATTTATGTTTCGTGATTTAATAGTTTTTTTTACATGTAAACATAAAATCTCATACTACGTATAAGTACAACATAGGTGTAATACGCATTACAATTTTATACTTATATTAAAAATTTGTATTGAAATTAACAAGTACAATTTCATATCTGTATTAAAAATTTATTTCGAAGTTAACAAATACAATTTCATATTTGTATTAAAAATTTATATTGAAATTAGCAAGTACAATTTCATATTTGTAATAAAAATTGATTTTGAAATTAACAAGTATAATTTTATATTTATGTTAAAAATTTGTATTGAACTTAACAAATACAATTTCATGTTTGTATAATTTCACATTTGTCCTACACGTAAAAGCTCGTAGATCCCAATTTTTTAGGTCACCGAGGCAACCATATGATTATTCCATCGTCGTCAGAAGCGTCGACGTGACGATTCAACGTCGAGACTCGTTGCGCTTTTGCGAGACGACAAAATCGAATTTATTACCCCGTAGCAAGGGTGCACGGGGTGTTTGTAGGGTCCTAATCGAATTCGGCTGGACAATAATCGAAGTAGACCAGTTACTTTTACCAGGAACGTTCCGTGCCACGTGCCCAACCTATGAAAATTCGTTATCGAACAAAGAATTTTCCCTATCGCTCAAATTACCATTCGAGACAATATATTTATAAACAGCGCTATTAACATACATTTGCAACAACTTTTCTGTCAAAATGTTCTCGCATTTACAGAAAATATTTGTAATAATTTTGAGGTTAGGTTTCGAATTACGACAAATTTCACATTCTGATCATTTTTGTTACACGCGTTTAATTCTTGTTAAATTTATTTAGCGAATAAGCTTATTTATACGCAAAGAAGATTTAGGAAATAAATTATAAGAATACTCGAAGTTAGAAGTTCGATAAATCTTTGGTTATTCAACGCGTTTCAATTTTCAGTTTTAGTCTAATTTGCATAGCTAATTGGTAAATATAAAAAATATTTTAAGAAATTGTAACAATTCAATATAAAGCGTTGACATTGTTCATTTCCAAAAATTATAACAATCTAACGATAATAAGCTTTTTACAGCACTAAGCAAAATTCTGCTGATAATCATTTTTAAAAAGCAGAGGCAAATACTTTTAAAAAGCTGTCATTCTAAGCAAGTCACATTAAGCTAGTTGACCCACAGAAGTAACTTTACTAATCAGTCCCAAAAATTGCAACAACCTACACAAAGCTTCTCGTCACATATCTGCACACGTGTCATCTTAACAAAAATTGCAGCAGCCATGTATCTTACACGATCTCATCGAACGTGTCCATTCTTGTCACCACATTCTCTAGTTCTACTTTGAAGACTCCGAAGATCGAACAAAAGCGTCAGAAACGTAACGTAGGTCAACGCCGACACGGAAACAGGTGAAATCCCAGCGACTTCGCCTTTCGCACCGATCCCTTTTGTTTTCGAAATCCGGCCTCTTTTGCCGAAATATGCCGTATGACATCATCGATGCAAGATAGACAGGCCTTTAGTTCCGAGAAGACGAAGAAGAAGAGGGTAATCCCGTATCGAGCAGTTGCATCTGCCACGTCATTGACCCGACCACTCTTTTTCTCGCATTCATCGGTGCATTTCTCTGACGGGGTCCTCGATGACCCACCTCCGGCTCGCTTAATCTACCTGGCCATCTACATCCATGTTATCTTGCATCGCGGCTCGATGGCTACTAATTCGAGGATTTAGTGAAAGTAAGACCTTAAACGTGCCACGGTCATTTCGGACCCATGGGTCCGAACGACACTTCGGATACCTTTGACTATTTCTGGATCGAATTTTTCACTTTGACACACTTTCTTCTTACCGAATAGGACAGTTTACTCCCGATAAACATTGTTACTTACCAGGTGTACAGGTTAATTCTTAATTTCTTTTAAGAAAATTGTTGCAAGTCTATACCTGATTGTTATCAAGGTTGATTCTTACGTATAAAAATTGCAACACCAGCTTACATGTCAAGGTTACATCAGAATTGGAAACCAAAATTGTACAATAGGTTATTATACATCAAACTTGTAATACTTTGCACATCAAAGTTCAATCGAAGTTCCAAACGATCCCAACTAATTCAGAAAACGTGAAAATATAAAAATTCTCGAAGTTCCAACAATCCTAATTGAAAAAACTTCTTCATCTTATAAATTTTCAAATGACCTGCTGTATTTTTGAATGGGGTGAAATAGAGAGATGAGTTATAGGAACATGCACCTTAAATCAATTTTGTCGACCGGTGCGCATCACGATTTCATTAGGTCACGATCATACGGGCTTTCATGACACAAGTTTCGTGGAAGATGCGTCTTGCATAATAGAAGGATGCACTTAGCGTTTCGCCACGGGAACCACGCCGTGGCGAATCCCTTAACAAACACGCGGTAGTCTTCCATGGGATGCATGGTGCATCATCTGCTCCATTAGACGTTCCCGTCGAATCGACCAGCGGCCGGAAGCTGTTGAGTCATTCGCGGCATTGATCTCACTGCATCATCGCCTGCTTTTAACCCTTCCACCAGTGAGCGATTTTTGGAAACGAACAATGTCAGCGGAATTAGCTTTGTTTAGTGTGGCGGAAAGCTTTCTATCGTTAGATTGTTCCAACTTTTGGAAATAAACGATGTGGAGTAAGCTTTGCTTAGTGCGATAGAGAGCTTATTGTTAGGTTTTATCAAATGATGGATTGGATCTTTGTTTTCTATTGTTTTGTTGGGGTGATCTGGAGCTGGAAAGTTTTGTGGAATAAAATGAAAACTTGTGAATTTGTATATTTGTAATTTAGGACATTTTCAAATTTACTTGGAAGGGAAAATTGAACATTTGAAGATTAAGGAAATCGAATCTCAAATTAAACAAATATTCGAGTATCATAAAATTGACGAAAAATTCTTATAAAAATTTGAACAACGTATTTTACCAAAACTCTCTAATATATTATTTCGAGATACTTTTCTCTCATCGGACATCATACCTCACCCCAAAATCCGTCATTTAATCTGTCAGCTTAAATATCCGTTCCAACGTACCTGTCACAAATAAACTGTCAGTGAGTAAATGCATATAGTATCCTCAATAACATATAAGGTGTCCCAATTTTCTTCATACCTACATACGAGTTGACCTCCATATTTTCTTAATAACTTTTAATAAAGCACTCAAGAGCTTATGTTCGTATACACATTTTCTCATATTTTTATTGATATGCAAGTTATGTGGGCAAAACACACCCTATATGCAATATCGAACAATCATTTCACATTTTTACAACTTAGAAATCCTACGTTATTCTTTATTTTTGCGAATGGAATATGTTAATAAAGTTTGAGTAAGAGACACCCTGTATTTATCGGAAGAATAACGCGTCTCTCATTCGCGTTTTCCTGAGAACTATCTCCGACTGGATAATGGATGACCAGAAACGGGGCACTCGTTCCTAGACGGTTTCGATTTCAAGTATAGGGTGATACGGTGGGAAAACAAGTTCGAATGATTGCCGTATAGTACGCGGGGGAGTAGGTACTAAGGGTGTAGTAATAACGCGACATTATGCTGTACGTTATAGATCATATTCCATGCATCGATAATCGTTAAGTATGTCGCGAGTGAATCATAGAGTTAGCTGTAGGTTTAAATATTCACCGAAATTCCGATCAATTCTTCTCGATTACTGGCTGCAGGAAATTGTATGATTACAGGGTACATAATCGTTTCCATTGCGTTTTCCACGTTCCGTGTTTGTTCATTTATGCAGGCTACAGAAATTGCCGCATAGTTTTCCCAATTTCGACTGCTCACGCGTTTGTTGTACACATATTTGTTGCTACGCGACGATCAGGGCAAGACTTTACAAAATTGCAAACTCTTGTTTACTTGGGATAATTACAGTCTGTTACAGAAGTTATAAGCATAATATGCTGAATCAAAGGTCGCTGAAATGAAATTGTGCGTAATGTTACTACTTTCTACGTTTGTGTTAATATTATGGAAATAATTAGTTAATCTGACGCAGGAATATTTAAAATTTTGTAACTTAGGAATTTGAGGACTTTGAAATATACAAATTATTTGAAATGTACAAATTACACATTTTTAAATATTTAGAAATGTACTCTGAAGAGCAGCTTGGGATAAATAATGTAATCTTAAAAATTTTCAACGCTGAATGATACGTTTTAGTATTTCAGTGGAAGGAAAAACTCATAGCAATTTTTGAAAATTAAACGTTTTATATTAAGTGCAGTTCTGTGCACAACAAAAATTGCATCTTGTTGCGATCAAGAGAAAATAATAGGCAATTGATTATTGCTAGCAGAAACTAAATGTCTGGTCAAAGAAATCACGTCTAACGAAGAACAATTTACAACTCACCACTGGTAGGTTAAGTGCTTTTACGATTTTTCACCTCGCCCTGAATGATGAGCGTTGCCAAGCTTTCCATTAATCTGCCTCCTTCCCTTGAGTTTCTCCTTCCGGTAGAATAGCTTCCGTTCGAGCAGAATCCTGCAAGAAATCAGAGAACCGTAATGAATTCCCGTGGAAATTGTTTCTCGGTTTTACTTTGAATCCAGCTTTCAGTACACGTTGTACTTCAATTAGAATTTTCATTCTTTTCGAAATATTAATTGTGCAATAATTATTCGTTTATGTATTAAGAAAAATATACCACCTGTATGACACATGTTATATTTATCATATTTTTCACTTTGTCCCGCTTTGTAATTTAAAAATGTTGCTGAAAATTTTAGTATGACTTCATGCTTGAAATATTTTTATAACCTAACTTTTTGTTAAACCTAACACCGTTTATAGTAAAAAACCGTAATATTTTTATTTAGAACATATGGATGGTCTAAAATATATTTTAGCGTATATTGTATTATATAATTAATTCGAACAAAAATGCAAATCGAAAGCTGTGAAAAATATGAACTTGCCATCGTCTATAACAAAAATGACGTCATACTTATAACATATAGTGGAGAATTTAAAATGTATCCATATTTCTAGTTAAACAATTCAAACAAAATTTGTAAAATGTAAAATCTCTAAAATGTATCAGCTTACCCCCTTAAAAGACAGTCACATTTATAATACACAGGAAGGTTCAAAATTTCAGTATATTTAGTAACCCGTAAATTCGGTATATTTAATAATGATTAAAAATGATAAACCTACAAAATGAGAATACCTCCAGCCATAAAAAAACGGCGTCACGGTAAATCGCAACAGTTGTACACCCTCGGATTCCTCCCCGTCCTTATCGGCGGTATCTGCACGCACGCGCGGGGTGCGAGGAAAACACGTGGACATCCGAATATCCGGCCAGGGTCACGTGGTCGCTGAATAATTAGTCGATTGTCCCGTCCGTGGCCGGAACCGAACCATCAATATTTTTATTGCCAGCCGACCCCCGTGAAGCGAAAAGGAGGGGGGGTTCCTGCGCAACCCCTGCGGTTCCCTACTCTCTTTTTGCGCGTGTTACGGCTCCTAAGGGTGGGCGATGTTGGCTAAGTGATATCCTTCGGACGTTGCCGAGGGAGCAAACATCACGCAACACGGTTCAAGCATCCCGTACCGCGATGAATGGATCCTGCCAGGAAGAAAAAGCGCATCGTTCCTGAGATACTCGATGGATTAATGGATCCACACGTTCGAGGACACTCGTGCTTTCGCGATGGATAAGCGGGAGGTGCGACGATGCTTTCAAACGGGGGTGGATATTTCTATAACCGTCATTTTGTTTATTTCATTTAGACAACAAAGGGGGGAATCTTGGAATTAGGGAGCTGGGAAGTCTGGACGTTTTGGAATTTATTATTGGGGTGGTTGGGAGTTTCAGAACTTGGAATTCTGGAGGGTTTTGGAGATGTAGGGAATTTTAGTGGTTGGAGATCTGAAGAGTTTACTTTAGGGATGTAGGAATTTGAATACTTAGAAATTTGAACAATTGTAACTTCAGGGATCTAGGGAATTTCAGGAGTGAGAAGTCTGAACATTTGTAACTTCAGGAATCTAGGGAATTTGGGGAGTGAGAAGTCTGAATATTTGTAATTTTAGAAATCTGGGGAATATTTGAACTTTGAAATCTGAAGAATTGTAACTTTAGAAATCTAGGGAATTTCAGAAGTGACAAGTCTGAACATTTGTAACTTCAGGAATCTAGGGAATTTGAGAAGTAAGAAGTCTGAATATTTGTAATTATAGGAATCTAGAGAATTTGAGGAGTGAGAAGTCTGAATATTTATACTTTTAAGAATCTAGGGAATTTGAGGAGTGAGAAGGCTGGAAATTTGTATCCTCAGGAATCTAGGGATTATTTGGACTTTGAAATCTGAAGAATTGTAACTTCAGAAATCTAGGGAATTTGAGAACTTCGAAATATAGAAAGTTGTAATGTTAGGATTCTAGGGAATTTAAGTACCAACAAATACGAATACTTCTTGAACTAGAGGAATCTAGGGAATTTGAGGAGTAAGAAGGCTGGAAATTTGTATCCTCAGGAATCTAGGGATTATTTGGACTTTGAAATCTGAAGAATTGTAACTTCAGAAATCTAGGGAATTTGAGAACTTCGAAATATAGAAAGTTGTAATGTTAGGATTCTAGGGAATTTAAGTACCAACAAATACGAATACTTCTTGAACTAGAGGAATCTAGGGAATTTGAGAATTGAGAGGTTTAAAAATTTGTATGTGACTCTAAAAAATTTGGGAACTTAAAAATCTGAAGAATTGTAACTTAAGATAATCTAGGGAATTTGAGAACTTAAAGATCTAGAAAGTTGTAATGTTAAGAATCTAGGGAATTTAAATACTAAGGAACATGAATATTTGTTGAACTATAGCAATGTAGGGAATTTGAGAATTAAGTTTAAAAATTTGTGTTTAATAATCTAAAGAATTTGAGAACTTAAAAATCTGAAGAATTGTAACTTTAGAAATCTAGGGAATTTGAGAACTTTGAAATTTGAAGAGTTATAATGTTCAGAAAACTAGGGAATTTTAATACTAAGAAATATGACCATTTGTAACTTTAGGAATTCAGGGAATTAAAGGACTTATAAATTTGAAAATCTGTATAGTTAGGAATCTAGGGAATTTGAGAACGTAGAAATTTAAACATTTGTAACATTAAGGATCTAGGAAATTTAGGAACTGTGAAATCTGTCAATTTCTATCTATAGGGACCTATGGAGTTTGAAAGCTTAGAAGTCAAAGCAATTTGTAACTTTGGGGGTCTAGGGAATTTAGAAATTAGGAGATTTGAGAATTTTGTAATTTGAAGATTCGTACATTTGAAAGTTTGTAAATTTGAGAATTTTGTAATTTGAACATTTGTACATTTGAAAGTTTGTAAATTTGAGAATTTTGTAATTTGAAAGTTTGAGAGTTTGTAAATTTGAAAATTTTAAACTGAGAATTTGAAAATTTCAGAGTTTGTAAATTTGAAAATTTTAAATTCTGAGAACGTGAGAGTTTGTAAGTTTGTAAATCCAAGATAAAAAAATTTGGAAACTTAGCAATTTAAAATCGAAAGAACGCGACAATCGGGTGACTTGAAAATTTTAAAGCATTAAAAAGATGAAGCGTAGCCGCGAGAACGCGTATTATATGGCATTAGGGTGTTCGTAAGCTTGCAAATGGGCAAAGTCGTGGCACGTGACGTCACGGTAGCGTCAATTAGGCGTCACGTGGCCGAACGACGCCACGCGTCATTTGTCAGCGTCCCCGCGAGAAGTAACGTTCAGTTCCTGCGAACACGCAACGCTAAATTCTCCACCTCTTCTTCTTCCGACCAGTTCTATCCCGAGAAAGAAGAATGCAGCGTTGCACTACGTCATTTTTCACTTACGATTTCTTCTTTGTTACAGTACGATCTCTTTTAATACACGATCCGATACTTTCGTGACCTAAAATTGATCCATGAAACCTGTCAAAATAATCTGAGATATATTAAACTTTTGAACTTCTGAAAATTATTAAACTTTTGTCAAAATGTATGTTAACATTCGTCGAGACAAAAAATTGTATAAGTTAATTTATGTATTATTTATTTATGTTTATAGTTTAGCAATTTTAAATCGCGCGGTTTTTTATTTAATGTCACGTGCTCAGCGACTTGTGTCGATGCGCATGCGCAAGGTTGTGGGCGTCTCTACTTCTGTTTAATAGATTACAAATATACAATACAAAGATTCATTATCAGATTTACTAATCTATTATTCTGTTCTTATATCAATACTTTCTAAAGTTTAATATATTCAGCAAATGTGAAGTATATCTATTAACTAACTATCGTTCTTATACCTAATTATCTTAATGTTCTTTTTAAAAATAGCCGATTAGAACAATTCGGAAAAGGATAGCAGTCAGACGAAGATACAAGGAAACAGGATTTCTCAAGGGACCGATTAATCCCTGATCCAGCGATCGTGTACCTCCGTCAAGGCAGTCTACAAATTCAACAGCTACGAGTGTAACTTCTGTGTGGCACAATGGCGGCTGATTGGAAGTCACGTGCCGGTGGCAATGAATTCGAATATTGGGGTCACGTGTCGTGCCGCGTTTCCATGAACGGCGTAGCCTAAAGTCAGTGTCCCCGTGTCGCCCCTGAAACCCTAAAACCCACCCCTATTTCGGCAACCAACGTCATTTTGCGTTGCTTCCCGAGGAGCCGTTTCCGTGATCGAACTCAGATAAAAACGCTTCCTTTCTACACGCTTTCGTAAATGTACTTCAAACTGTGTTATTTTATTCCTGTTCTATTGTTAATAAATTAAAGTTTTGTACTATTTAAAAAAATCGAACGTTTTGTAAATAAATGAGACGTTAGTATTGTAAATAAATGAAATCTTTTGTTATTGTTAATTTAATTTTACGTAACATAGCGAGTTTGTAGTAAAAATTAAATTAGAATTAATTGTTAATAATTTCATTCACTAATTTTGATATACTTATTTATTTTCATCTATTAATTTTAGGTAACATAGCAAGTTTGAAGTAAAAATTAGATCACAATTCTTAATAATTTCATTCACTAATTTTGATATACTTATTTATTATCATCTATTAATTTTAGGTAACATAGCAAGTTTAAACTAAAAATTAGATTACAATTAATTCTCAATAATTTCATTTATAAATTTTAATATACTTATTTATTTTAATTTATTAATTTCAGCATAGCAAGTTTGAAAGGTTGTAATTTAATTTTTACTTCAAACTTCATGCATGTTAAAAATAAAAATTAATTCTTAATTAGAGATATCATTCAGTCGCGAGTTAAGTTAAGAATTTACCAAATTATTTGAAACGCTCTATCTTCCCACGTGACCGCAATAACAATATGTCGTAGAGAGTCATGGCGGAGAATTTATAGGGGGTGGAGTAACGGAAACGAAAGGATTTCAAGAAATCCAGCTTTCGTGCCGTTTGTACCCTTCGACGTCGGACACGATAAATATTTTCCAGGACAATGAGCCACATTAAAGCTTTGTCCTCTTTTCAATCGTTCTTGTGGCTTTCGATCGGAACCACCAGCGGAAAGGAAGGAATCACCGCGACCGGAAGTCGGGGACGATCGACTGCGCATCCGGCCACGCGTCGCTGCTACCCAATTAATTCATTACCACCCTCTATTTTTCTCCATTTTTTTCTCTCCCTTCGATTCATACATTTTTCTCACCCTTTCGTTGTTTACGAGTACCACGAGTTCCGATAGCTAATCAAGCTTTTTGTTAATATTTCATTTACAGAATTAATGTCAATTAATGTTTAATAAATTGATTAATTCTAGCTAATATTTCATTTACTAAATTGTTCAATACTGGGTAATATTTTACTTAATAAATTGATGAATGTGAATCAATATTTCATTTGCAGAATTTTATTAATGCAAGTCGATATTTCATTTACAAAATTGAATAAAGTAATTTAATATTGCATTTTAAAATTTGACTAATGGAAGGCAATATTTTATTTACAAAATTGATTAATATTATCCAACATTTACTAAATTGAGTAATGTACGTCAATATTTTATTTACGAAATTGATTAATGTTAATTATTATTTACTAATTGATTAATCCAAGTCAATACTTCATTTACAAAGTTGATTAATATACGTCAATGTTTTATTTACAAAGTGGATTAATATTAATTAACATTTATTAAATTGATTGATGCGAATCGATACTTTATGTACAAAGTTAATTAATGTTAATTAATATTTACTAATTGATTGATGCATGGTAATATTTCATTTACCATTCAAAATTGATTAATGCAAGTCAATACTTTATGTACAAAATTGGATAAAGAAACTTAATACTGCATTAGGAAAATTAATTAATACAAGTGAATATTATATTAATTAATATTAAAATATTTAAGATATCTGTAATATGTATAAACTCTGAAATTTTGAAATGTTGAAATTTTGAAGTTTTTAAATTTACAAACTTTAAATTTAAATATTGAAATTATTCTGAACATTTGAAACTTCAAGAATCTAGGGAATTTGAGAAGTGAAAAGTGTGGATATTTGAAGCTTCCGGAATCTAGGGAATTTGGGGAGTGAGAAGTGTGAATATTTGTAATTTTAGAAATCTGGGGAATATTTGAACTTTGAAATCTGAAGAGTTGTAACTTTAGAAATCTAGGGAGTTTGAGAAGTGAGAAGTCTGAATATTTGTGAAATGTTGAAATGTTGAAATTTTGAAAAATTGAAATATTGAAATATTGAAATATTGAAATTATGAAATATTGAAATATTGAAATTTAAACATTTTTTAATTTGGAAAAATTGAAATATTGAAGTATTGAAATTATGAAATATCGAAGTATTGAAATTATGAAATATTGAAGTTATGAAATATTGAAATTTGGAAAAATTGAAATATTAAAATTATGATATATTGAAATTTTGAAAAATTGAAATATTAAAATTATGAAATATTTAAAATTTGGACAAATTGAAATATTAAAATTATGATATATTGAAATTTTGAAAAATTGAAATATTAAAATGACGAAATATTTAAAATTTGGAAAAATTGAAATATTAAAATTATGAAATATTTAAAATTTGGAAAAATTGAAATATTAAAATAATGAAATATTGAAATTATGAAAAATTGAAATATTAAAATTATGAAATATTGAAATTAATAAATTTCGAAGTGAAAATAAGCACATGTTAAATACCCAATTTCCTCAGTACAATCAAACCACATGGAGCCAATATCATCGCAAAAATCGGTGTCACGCAGTATCACATGATTAAACGCAGTTCTGCATAAACCTAATGATCGCATTCGTCACATAGGAATTTGTATGGAAAACAGAAATAGTTGCGTCATCCTCCCACGCGAGTATACAAATTGTGCCATCTGCAAATCAAGTAGAAGCGCTGAGCATGAGTTGGCTATAGGGCTAGCAACGATGATGAGCCTACGATCTGATCAACAGCTGCCCTTCTCGGCCATATGGCATGCACCGAGCACACTTCTCCTCTCTTTGCTGCCCACCCTGCCCTGTTCGCCACCCTCCTGCACATCTGATAAGAGATCGCGCCGCTGATAAGCCTTCCTACTTGCCCACGCCTAATAAATCCTCTGTTCCCGTGCAAGGAACACGGCTACTGCTCCATTTTACGAATTGGCGGGATTGTTCCGGTTTATGGATCAACGGAAGTGACAGTTGTACCTCTAAAGTCCCTTTGATCGGTCGTGGCGCCTGCTCGATTATTATCGAAACACTTAATTTCATTGCTCTTGAATTTCATTCTTTAAATAAATATCGACATTTCGAACATTACAAATTAATCTTGCGTATTCTTACCAAGATGTGAAGTTAACTTTTTGGAAATCTCAAATTTGTATGAAACTATGAAGATTTTTAATTTGCAAATTTGATTTGTCCTATGTGGTAATTTGGTTTTGGGAAATAATAAAAAGTGGAGGAATGATAAAAATTCATTCGCAACCGTGATATTTACAATGTAGATTTTCGTGCACGAGGAAAAGCACGTTCGTTTGATTTCTCAGGGACCGAGGGAGCAAGATAAAAGCGTTTGAAAAGCTTACGAAAATATTAACAGTTGCGTGGACTTGATAAAAGAGATAACGAACGATCGTGTGCATGAAAAGTAAGAGTAACAGGCATATGATAAAGTGTAACGGATGCCATGTTTGTCCAGATAATCCTTTGATCCCTTTTATGTTGGCAAACAAATCCGTTCCCAGTGCGGTAGCTTTGCAAACAGGTGATTCGAAAATCGTGCTGCTTTAAATCCTCCATACGACCGTAATTGCAATCGGCATTTTGTAAAAATTTATTTTGTCGTTTGAAAACGAGAGTGACGATTGATCTTACAATTCTCTGATCTTCGTTGTTTACGATTTCTATTGACTTATCGATTACTTGGAAAATGGGGATTACGGTCCGAGCTATGACTTAAGTGTGTATGCCTTCGGATAAAGAATAAACTATAGCTAATCTTCCACTTGAGATCGATATTGCGTGCCTGATTAGATACTGTGAGGTTAGGCGTGAAACTGGGAATTACATTTTTTATTTCTATGCATCGAACCTGAACGATGTACTTATGGTACATGCAATGTTTATGATGTATACTAAATACATACGTATAATGCATAATAAATTGCTGCTGTAAATGTTCTATACATTTTAAATATTCAATCTTGATATAAATATTAAGTGTTCTGATGTTGTTACAATAAATGTATGTATATGAGTACAATACTGCACTTGATATATGAACGTATGCAACAAAATGTGTGTACAATGTGCATACAATCTGTCGTATGTATGTAAACATAATGTACATATATGTCATTTTTGTACAATAAAATGTGTGCATATAAGTACACTGCTGTTCTTAATACTATGCACATGAGTATACATAATATGCCTAATACTGCATGTAAGAATGCATATGAGTATGCACAGTAAAACGTGTGTGTATAGAATCAGCCGTATGTATATGTATAATAGGTACGCAAGTATGCACATAAGTAATATACGTATATGCCTAATATTGTATGTAAGTATGCATATGAGTATACACAGCAAAACGTGTGTGTATAGAATTAACCGTATGTGTATAATACTGTACGTAAGTATGCACATAAGTAATATACGTATATGCCTAATACTACATATAAGTATGCATATGAGTGTACACATCAAAGCGTATGTGTATAGAATCAGCCGTATGTATACGTATAATACTGTACGCAAGTATGCACATAAGTAACATACGTATATGCCTAATGCTGTATGTAAGTATGCATATGGGTATACACAGCAAAACGTATGTGTATGTATAATACTATATGTAAGTATGGCCACCCAGTAAAATGTATGAATACATAACAGGACATCCAACAAAATGTACGAATATATATAAACACAGAAAAACGTACGTATACATATAAATACAATATGTGATAAAATGTGTGTATGGACAATAAGCATGCAACACGTGCCAACACAGAGGACAGTTATTTGTACAAAGGTGAAATTAAAGAACATTATAAACAGTAAAAAAAAGAATGATTTGCAAAGGAATGTTAGCGTGACTATACGAGGGCAGTGTAATTAAAGGAAGATCACCTTGACTAGTTGACGTAAATGGCCAACGCATCGGCAAGGGTTGTATGTAGTATGACGAGGTAAATGTGGAAAAGCGTGTAACGATTATACGGTGTTGCGTGTTACGTGCTCGTATACGTTCCATCCTGGCACACCTAACTATCCTGGCATCCCTTAACCGTTTGTTCAACCCCTAGACCACCCTCTGGTCAGTCAGTTAGTCAGATCCTCGCACGCGATGCACGCATTTGATTCTACGTTTGAACAACTCATTTCATCCTACGTTTGTTCGTCTGCTCTTTTACTTTTATTGCTTACAATGTACATTTTCTTCGTTTCCCTTTTTTGGTATTTTTAATCGTGAAAATTAAATATGGGGTTAGATTGAACATTGTATGTGGGGTTCAATTTTTTATTATTAACGTTTTATTATTACTGTTATTATCTTTATTTTCATCTCTCATTATTTCTCATTATCATTACAGCTGTTTATCTATTATTATTATTATTATTTTTATTGATATTGACATTTTTAAAATTGAAAGTCTGTGTGCGTATGTAATAGATGCGCGCGCAGCTCATTCTTTCTCCATATCATACCGTAACAATTACAAATTACATTATTTTAATACTGACTATCAGTTTAAAAAGTATCGATATCAATTAAAATAATAGTATTAATAATAATATAATCATATACATAATAATAATATATATCTTTAATAAATATACATCTGTATATCTTAGAACATGCATAAAAATGAAATATCATGTACACGTACCTATAAGATTGTAATAGATGCGCGCGCAGCGCATTGTATCTCTTATACATCACAGTAATAATGCTTTCGTAATAATTATAAAATGACTTTCAATCTGAAAAACATCAATACCACTGTAAATGATATGTATGATACAATTATGTATATGTTACATACGTGATATATGATGTGTATCAATTATAATGTAGAGAATAAGCATAGAATAAGCATAAGATATATTTGTAAATGTAAAATTGTAATAGCTGCGCGCGCAACTCTTCCTCACACTGTAGTATCGCCATTTTAATAATTACAAATATGAATTAAATACAAACCTTCAATTTGACAAGTATGAATATTATAAATAATATTTGTATATCATAAAGATATAAATATAAATGCAATACTAGGTGAAATAAGCTCGCCAAAGGTTCGAAACGAGTTATCAAAGTAGAAAGAAATGGAAAATAAAATAAGCAATGGCGGCAGGTTCTTACGGACAAACGACGAAGCAGTGAGAAAAATACTTTCTTAGAAAGCGGATAAAAATGCGCGGTGCTTCCTAAATACAGGATCCAAGTCAGACACAACGATGGCTGACAGGGACTCTCTCACAATATTGACTCTTGACCGTGAGTATTTATCCTTTTTTATAGTTACATATTTATCCGTGGCTGCCCTTTTGTCGGACGGATAGAGAAAGCCAAACCACGGTCCCATGTCTCGAGACACGACATATAGACATAACTGCTTTATCTATATAGATGCAGCCATCCTACCAGCTGCATCTGCAGCCGCATCTGCAAAGTGAACCAGTAAAACTGGCTTCCCTTTCTCGTTCGGAGGCCCAATCATCGTTGTTAGACAAAAAGCGCTCGAGAAATCTCGAGATTTTCGTTGTGCTTTTTTTTCTCTCCGATTCGCCGAACAATTTCGGCAACTTTACCGTCTTCTTCTTTTGATCTGGTTGCTCGATTTGACGGATTCGTTGCTGAGGACATTGCCCATTGCATTTAATACGTAACAATGCATTTCATGCACCTACTACGAAATACCGTATCTCTGTAAATGTATAATAAAATCAGTGATCTTGTCAAATAATTTGTTGTAAACTAAAGACAATTATATGAATATTTGAGCTTCGGTTGAAAGCGTGTGAAGCATTGTAGCTTCATACTGCTTAAAAGTTTCTTGAACGCAAGTTGAATAGTTAAATTTTTTAGCGAAGGTTCGTTATAAAATATTACTCTTGATTTATCGTTGAACGTGTTTGTTTTCGAGTGTTCATATTTACCATTAAATTTATTTTCTTCTATAATTATTATTTTCCTGTCGAAACACGCGTGAACGCGATGTGAACATGATTGTACGTAATGTGGAACATGTTCCGTATCAGGTACTGTTGCTTACTAATATTATGTAGTGTTACAAGATATATTTTTACCGTTCGAAGTACATTATAGTGATAATAACGGAGAAATATGGGTCCAATGCATTCACGCGTGCGAAATGTGCTCGACGTGTAGACGAAGAGATGTATTATACAAGATAAACTAAAAAGGGAATACATTTGTTCATTTATCTTTTTTAATTTAAATAAATATTCATTTTTCATAGGGGACATTTCTCAGTTTTTACAAATTTCCTACTTGTTCCGTATCGGGTACCATTTTCTCAACTCAACGCTTTTGACTCGTTTTACATCTTTTATTCGAGACACTTCAATTTTTATAGAATTTATAATCAAAACACGAATTATTCGTATAATTATATATTCGTATAATACAGTAAACTTTTCTCTATAAAGGGAATAATTTTCTAAATAAATAATTTTATTTTTGACAAGTTCCTAAAATTAACTGTTCAACATTGGTTGCAATCACCTTGTAGTTCACAGTATCGAACGAGTATTTATTATTTATTTATTTTCGCAAACGACATTTCGTGCCTGCGATATTAAAACCTGACCCGTATCAATTTATCTCATTAATTAATCACCTTTGAATGGCATTTCTTAATTACAGTGCAGCAGCGCCGAGTGTTGGACAAATTAATCGACAAATGGAATTAAAATTCACTCGAATGAAAGAGTGTATTATGAAAATTGTACACCTACGTGATTCATTGAATTTTTACTTTCAACCAAACTTCGTTCGCTCGTAATGTGTATTTGATAAACAACTTCAAAACCTGTGCAGCAATTATTTGTATAACTGAATACGTGATAATTAACGACATAATGAATTTTATTCCCATTGCAGTTACAGCCAATTTGTTATCGCAAAAATGCAGTTAAATATATTGTTAAATATTGTTCATTAGTGTAACAGAAATTATTTTTATACTTTACTTTTTAAATTATTTATTTTTACTCCTTACTTTTGAATTTATTTTTACTCTTTATCCTTGAAATTCTTACTCTTTCTCTTTGAAATTATGTTTACTTCTTGAAATTATTTAAAAATCTATTTATTATTTCTTGAAATTATTGATTCTCAGTCCTTATTTTTGAAACGTAAAATAATTTTAAAGTGAAACCCAAGTGTAATTATTATTTCCTTATTGACAAACAATTTCAGCGAAATTATCCTAATTAGTAAATTTAAGGACTGCTCTTTTAATTACGTTATAGTGCAAAGTTATTGGTCCCTATAGGTATCCATTACCTAGGGTTGTGCGCCAAAATATTAACCCCTTCTTGATTGCAAAACAGCCCTTGGCTAATGAAGTGTAAATCCCTCTGTCGCCGCGGGCCGAATACGAACATCCAAAGACTTTATCTTCGGCACTGAAAAATTTGCTTTATTTCGCTATACATTTGCACATGTAGAGGTATGGAAACGTGGATCTATGAAAATGTGGACCTAGAGAAACGCAGATCTAGGAAAATGTAGACCTATGAGAAGGTGGACCTACGAAAAGGTGGATCTAGAGAAAGGTAGACCTATGAAAATGTAGACCTACAAAAAGGTGGATCTAGAGAAAGGTAGATCTATGAAAATGTAGACCTACGACAAGGTGGATCTAGAGAAAGGTAGATCCATGATAATGTAGACCTATGAAAATGTAGACCTACAAAAAGGTGGATCTAGAGAAAAGTAGATCCATGAAAATGTAGACCTACGCAAAGGTGGACCCAGAGAAATGTAGATCCATGAAAATGTAGACCTACAAAAAGGTGGACCCAGAGAAATGTAGATCCATGAAAATGTAGACCTACGAAAAGGTGGACCCAGAGAAATGTAGATCCATGAAAATGTAGACATACGAAAATGTGGACCCAGAGAAATGTAGATCCATGAAAATGTAGACATACGAAAATGTGGACCCAGGAAAAGGTAGATCTATGAAACTATAGATCTACGAAAAGGTAGATGAAAACATGGACCTATAGAAACATCTATCTACACGAAAGTACCTAGTCACACATATCCAAAAACCGTCGCAAAAAGCTATTTAAAGTGGTTCAAATAGTACAGGAAGATCGCCGTTAAAGCCATTATTTCCGTAGAACGCAGGTGTTGGCTTTTCCAGACAGGACTATAACGGAGGTCCTCGAGAAGAGTGGCATTCTAGATCAAAGATCTGAGCCGCTGTTCATCTGTCTAGGTTCTAGGGTGCAGCTTCTTCGAGTACGTAGTTATATACCGGGTATCACTTTATGTCAAGGACCAGTTATCTTGATCCTGAAGGTTCGGAATGACGGTAGACAAAATGTCATAGTACTTATCACGGGGATTAGATCAAGTAATAAGCTGCTTCTTTTGGAACTGTGATTTGAAAGACGATTGGCAAATAGGTTAAATGTTCTTCAATTTAAAAAATTTCTCAAATTCACAAGTTCACAAGTTTTCCAATTCTCAAGATTTTCAATCCTAAAATTCTTTTGGAACTCTGATTTGAACGATGATTGGCAAATAGGTTAAATCTTCTTCAATTTAAAAAATTTCTCAAATTCACAAGTTCACAAATTTTCCAATTCTCAAGATTTTCAATCCTAAAATTCTTTTGGAACTCTGATTTGAACGATGATTGGCAAATAGGTTAAATGTTCTTCAATTTAAAAAATTTCTCAAATTCACAAGTTCACAAATTTTCCAATTCTCAAGATTTTCAATCCTAAAATTCTTTTGGAACTCTGATTTGAACGATGATTGGCAAATAGGTTAAATGTTCTTCAATTTAAAAAATTTCTCAAATTCACAAGTTCACAAATTTTCCAATTCTCAAGATTTTCAATCCTACAATTCTTTTGGAACTCTGATTTGAACGATGATTGGCAAATAGGTTAAATGTTCTTCAATTTAAAAAATTTCTCAAATTCACAAGTTCACAAATTTTCCAATTCTCAAGATTTTCAATCCTACAATTCTTTTGGAACTCTGATTTGAACGATGATTGGCAAATAGGTTAAATGTTCTTCAATTTAAAAAATTTCTCAAATTCACAAGTTCACAAGTTTTCCAATTCTCAAGATTTTCAAACCTACAATTCTTTTGGAACTCTAATTTGAAAGATGATTGGCAAATAGGTTAAATGTTCTTCAATTTAAAAAATTTCTCAAATTCACAAGTTCACAAGTTTTCCAATTCTCAAGATTTTCAATCCTACAATTCTTTTGGAACTCTGATTTGAACGATGATTGGCAAATAGGTTAAATGTTCTTCGATTTAAAAAATTTCTCAAATTCACAAGTTCACAAATTTTCCAATTCTCAAGATTTTCAATCCTAAAATTCTTTTGGAACTCTGATTTGAACGATGATTGGCAAATAGGTTAAATGTTCTTCAATTTAAAAAATTTCTCAAATTCACAAGTTCACAAATTTTCCAATTCTCAAGATTTTCAATCCTACAATTCTTTTGGAACTCTGATTTGAACGATGATTGGCAAATAGGTTAAATGTTCTTCAATTTAAAAAATTTCTCAAATTCACAAGTTCACAAGTTTTCCAATTCTCAAGATTTTCAAACCTACAATTCTTTTGGAACTCTAATTTGAAAGATGATTGGCAAATAGGTTAAATGTTCTTCAATTTAAAAAATTTCTCAAATTCACAAGTTCACAAGTTTTCCAATTCTCAAGATTTTCAATCCTACAATTCTTTTGGAACTCTGATTTGAACGATGATTGGCAAATAGGTTAAATCTTCTGGGTATTTACAGTAATATTGTTTGGTAGATTTTTAGTCTTGTTACCTACTGTACAATTTTATTTCCATAACTCGAGAATTATGTGAGTAGTCTAAGAATGTAACGCTAATTTTTGTCAATTTACGGAACCCCAAGGATTCAATACGTTGATCAGACAGTAGGATCATAACGTTTCTATCGGAATTCCGTTTCGAGGATCGCCATTGAAGCCATGAATTATTATCCTCGGGCGTGAGTCGCGGTTTAAGCGGCCCTGGAACCGACCGATCGATAAACCCCGTCCGCGCAAGTCTGTCGCTTTCACGGTAAATACCAGTCCAACCCCCATGGAATATCGAAGTACGCACGCGTGTACACACGTGCACCTCTATACACACCTGCAACATGGGACTTTGGATGACTTCGGGGGAGGCCCATCCCCTGTGACCACAAAATTCGATCCAACCGGATCCTTCAAACGATCGTCTTTCACTGCGACCGCCTTCCTGAACCCTTCATTTTGCACGCCAGCCGAAAGGGAGACACTTTATCATTTTTGGGGATGGGAATTTTTTAATCGTTACATTCGATGATTTATGAAATCTCGAAACTCTGAATTTGTGACAAACTCAAAGTTTGTGAAATCTGAATTCGAAGGTTTACATATCTCGAGACTACTCTCGAGGAAGTGATTTTATTTTTCACATCATGATCCTAAAAATCGTATCACAAAAGGATACGAATGAAATGTTCTCGATGACTTGTAGATTTTCTAAGTTTACTTTTAAGTTTCGGGAGTCGCGACGTGCGAAGTTTCGAATTCTGGGTACTTGAAACTTTCTTGTGTTTCGAGGTTTTGGAAACCATACTTAATTATTTTATTAGCTTGCTGACAAGTTTGCTTCGAAATCTTTATAAGGGCACGATGTGTGAAGGAGGTTTGTGTAAAACTGATAATTATAGTTTGCTGTAATTATTTGGATGTTGAACTAAGTTTTATAATTTAGGGGATGTTTATGTATTTCTCATGTGTAGTCTAAGTAAATATACTATGTAATGAATGTAGTACCTTTTAAATTAGATTATTTGTAGCACATGTCATGTGTTCATGTGTGTAAATAAAAATAGAATAACAAAATTTTGAGGTATTAAAAATTGAAGTATCTTCAAAATTAGTAGACTGTTTATGTATTTATATTTCAAGCTTTGCAAAGTAAATGTAAATACACTATGGATTTTCTAAATTAATTCTTCTAAAAATGTATTCTCTTAAAATGTATTCTCTTGTATTCTCCTAAAATACATATACTACATTACGAATAAATATTGTATATATTAATAATATATGTATAAATAAAAAATAGAACAATAATAAAAGTTTGAAAGGTCTGAACATTTCAAAATTCTTTTGGTATTATCATACTAATTATACGGTTATAATGATTACCCATTGTAAATTAAATAATACTGAACAATAAATTGTTACGACTAATAAAAAAGCAATTCTGAATACAGATTTCATGTAACATCAGATTGAAACATCTGTAAAAGTTTCCCTCAAAGAGTTATGAAGGCATAAATAGATTACAATAATACGTTTGTTAATTACATAAGAAGATATAATCCATTGGAAAAACCCGTTTCCATTATAAAAGCTTAAAAATGTTGCATAAAATTTGTTTTAAGCGAATGTTCAGGATTAGCGTGGCTTAAAATTCTTACTCCATTTTCATCCGCGAAAATAGTACAATATTATTACACCAGTAGACTCGAATCCTGAAATATTTCTGTATTATTATATCGCATTACCTTCGAAATGCATTAGGTGGAATATTCCAGGGAAATTGGATCAGTGTGCGAAAGCATTTTAATTTTATCATTCTACGAAAAAGAGAAAAATTTGTCTTTGTAATTAAGATACAAATTTTAAGAGAAAAAGTTTCATCAATGTGTGTTTATATTATGTATTAATTTTATGTATTTGTCAAATATTTATTGGGACGTTTAATGAAACAAGTCTTGCGAATCAATTATAAGGTTTTAATTAGGATAATGACTTAATGAATATTTAATATAAGGAATCAGTGATTAAGTGTTCTTTGACTGCCTTTCAACTTTGTACATTTCAGCGAAATTTTCTTTCATTCGACAAAAAGAGTATCTTTGTTCAAGGGTTGGTTAAAACTAATTTCCTAATTGATATTAATTCACTTTATCTTTGAGGATTCATTGTAGAAGTTTGTACGTTTATTGCATGGTTTATGTATTTTTATAATTTTTATTAGGCATTCTACAGAGTATGTGAATAGTACTATGACTTTTTAATGATTACTTTGTTCGAAAATTTTTATTACAATTTTTTCAGTTTCTGAATTTATGAAAATCAGAATTTACAAATTTTTTTAGTTCTCAGTTTACGAGTTTACAAATTTTCAGACTCTTAAATTCACGATTTTACAAATTCTCAAGTTTTCAAATTTAAAAATTCTCAAATTCTGGAATTCACAAATTCTCAAATTCCCCAATTCTCAAATTCCCTAATTCACAAATTCCCCAATTCTCAAGTTCCTAAATTTCCCAATGCTCCAATTCCCCAAATCCCTAAATCCCCAAATCCCCAATTCCCCAAATTCTCAAATTCCCTAATTCACAAATTCCCCAATTCTCAAATTCCCTAATTCTCAAATTCCCTAATTCACAAATTCCCCAATTCTCAAATTCCCTAATTCTCAAATTCCCCAATTCTCCAAACCCCCAAATCCCCAAATGCCCAATTCTCCAATTCCCCAATTCCCCAAATCCCCACATCCCCAATTCTCAAATTCCCTAATTCTCAAATTCCCCAATTCTCCAAACCCCCAAATCCCCAAATCCCCAATTCTCCAATTCCCCAATTCCCCAATTCCCCAAATCCCCAATTCTCCAATTCTCAAATTCCCCAATTCTCAAATTCCCTAATTCCCCAATTCCTAAATTCTCCAATTCTCCAATTCTCCAATTCCCCAATTCCCCAAATCCCCAAATCCCCAATTTCCCAATTCCCCAATTCCCCAATTCTTAATTACTCAAATTTTTGAATTCTCAAATCGTTAAATTTCCAAACTTTCAAACTTCCAAGTATCTAAATCCCCGAATTCACAACCTTGCAAATTCCCGATTCCCCAAGTCCTTAAATTCTCAAATTCTCAACTTCGTAAATCTCCAATATCCCAAGCTTCCAAACCTTCAAATTTCCAGATTACAAACTTCTCAAAAATCCTGTCACCCAAACTACATCTCCAAGTTCCCTCTCCATAAATGAATAAAAATACATTAATAACATTAACATGTCCCCCACACTACTACCAACCTAAGAACTTATTTCACCAACCAAAAATTCCCAAAATCTCCAAACTGAAATTCCATCACCACCACAAATGCGTCAGCCCACTGCACTAATTTTGCAAAGATCTAGAAAGCAATTCAGTGTTCAAGAAGCAATTCCAAAAACATCAAAAATCTAGATCTCGCTCACTCAATAAACCCCAAAAGGAAAATAACCCATCGTCCATCGACAGAAAGTGCATCCGAGGCGTCCATCGCTAGACAAAAGGAGGAAGAATGAAACAAAACGCGTAAGTCCGTAGAATGGCGAGGTGGAGGTGGAATCTCAGATTCGAAGGAGGGAGCTGGATAGGTGACGCAGTAGAAATCTATGTATATAAAATGCCGGAGGACACGGGTAACAAGATGTTAAGCAGTCGGTCGCGGCAGTCGGTTTTCGGGAGGTTCTCGTCCGGGCGGGCTGTAAAAAAAATTGGGACATAGACGAAGATGAGGAAGGTGGGCACGGGTCCGGTAGGAAGGGAGCCGAAGAAGAAGGGAGTTGATAGGGAGAAGCTTTTAGCCCGGCTAGATGGTGCCGAGATAACGGCGCGGCGAAGTGCAGAGTGCGCCTCTGCTCTACCACTCGTCCCCACACGTACACGCGTACTCGTTCCACGTGTTGAAATCGATGTGACCCCACACAGACACGCGGCAACGCTCACGCTATATTGCTCCACTTTGAGAGCGTACCGCGTCTGTTACAATTTTGACAATAAACGCTGCCTCGGAACCTGAACCGCCGGAACGATGTTTCCGTTCATCCGCACGAAAATGCAACACTTTTTGGATGGAATACGAATAACATTATTTTCAAGGGGAATAGACTGCACAGTCTGAATGCTGAATTAATACTTTAGTTTGAGTTCGTATTTGGTCTGCTGAAATCTGGGTTTTGAATTTCGCGGCAAATTTGGAGCAGTTTTATGATTCGGTGATTTTGTTCATCTGTGGGAAAATTTTACTGGGTTCTCCTCTTTGAATAATGTACATGCATGGTTAAATACATGTGTATACATAGTTAACAAATGTACATTATGGTGGTACATATGTGGTGACTGATATACATATATGGTTGACAATTATATTTACATGTATACATGGGTGACTATATGAATCTGTGTACATACATATACAGTTGCAAACGTACATATATACATACACATGTACATACATACACATATGGTTGATTGACATACATACATATGGCTGGTAAAAGTATCTACATACGTACATAGGTGATAAACGCATCAGTACACATTCATATATACATACACAGTACACATACAGTTGCAAACGTACACATATACATACACATGTGCATACATACATACACATATGGTTGATTGACATACATGCATATATGGCTGATAAAAATATCTACATACATGCATGGGTGTTAAATACATCAGTACACATACATATATACACAGTACACGTACAGTTGACAAACGTACAATATATGCATGGTCAAAATTAGGTTAGTAGGTTCAAACAAATAAATACATCAATCAATGTAAACAATGTTATATATATACACCTCGAATTGAGAACCCATTTTATTAAAGTCAATTAAAAACAGTATCAATGAACTTATTAAAAATAATAATACTAATCATATTTTCAAGGAATAGTTAAATACCAACTAACATATTTACGTGGTTAATTAAAAATAATACTAATAGACATATTTTATTTAGCAATGTTCCTTCGCGTATCAGGTTTCAGTTCCCTGAATTTCGAGAGAATTATTCTGTCACGCGTTGAAATCATGTAATTTCATACTTCTAGGCATAAAGAAAAATTGTTATAGACCTAAATTTAATTGTTTAAGCTTCAAATGTTATTAAAATTAGTGTTTATGGAAAAAATGTAGAAATGTTTTCCTGCATCAAGTACAAGATTTTCAATGCGCATGCGCTGTATCGTGCGCATGCGTATATGATATTCGCGCTAAGCGCATGCGTATTACGCATTAATGCGTATTCTATTAAAAATGTCGGATTTCGCAGACGAAAGCATCAAAGTTGAAGAAAAGAGTTATTTCTTTTCTTTGGACAGATATAATATGCTCTTAGGCATTTTACGTACAAAAGGGAAGCTTAGACTTTATTATACGGTCAGTAAGGGAATGTCCGGAGGTACATATTTGTTACCTGAATTATCGTTACGGCGATTTATAGACCTATCTAATCCTCTTGCCCACCTTACCCACTTAAGCTGCTCATTCGTACCTATTCTGCCCTAATTACTTTCTAAGAACAGAGTGGTCAGATACCACATAACGAGGTTCAACCCACAACTCCCTGCATTATTACGAATTCTACGTAATCTACTTTGTGAATATCTAAGTTAATAATTGTGTTCATTGTGAGGAAGATATACTGCAAATAGAAATGGATTATTTGAGGAAGTTGCAAGGTTATAAAATTTGGAAATTTCCAAAATATAAAGTCCCAAAGTTTCAACGTCCCTAAGTCCCAAAGATCCAAAAATTACAAAAGCACATAGTTTCATAGTAGATCTTGAAAGTTTCACAATTCTAAAATTGCAAAGATCCTATGTTTTAAAATTCCATAAGTCTCAAGATACCACAGCTCTACTGAAGTCCCAAAATCCAAAAGTCTCACATTATTATAATTTCAAAATGCAAATGTTCCAATTCAGTCCCAAAATTTAGCAATTCTAAAATACATTCATAACTCATAAGTCCCAAAGTCCAAAATTCTCGTGTCGTGATTAAAAAATCTGAAACTACACCATAATTCCAAAATTACGTGCTTCCAAATACTCATAGGTCCCAAAGTCCCAAACTTCCATGATTTCAAAGTAAGTCCCGAAATCTCGTAAGTCCCAATGTTCCAAATTTCCGCAGTTTCACAATTCAAAAATCTGAAAGAATAATACCCCATAATTCCAAAATTACGTGCTTCCAAATACTCATAAGTCCCAAAGTCCCAAACTTCCATGATTTCAAAGTAAGTCCCGAAACCTCGTAAGTCCCAATGTTCCAAATTTCCGTAGTTTCACAATTCAAAAATCTGAAAGACTAATACCCCATAATTCCAAAATTACGTGCTACCAAATACTCATAAGTCCCAAAGTCCCAAACTTCCATGAAAGTAAGTCCCGAAATCTGAAAGTCCAATACTCTAAAATTCCAAAATATTATGTTCTTAAATACTCATAAGTGCCAAAGTCCGAAAATTCCATAATTCTAAACTTCCAAAAAGGTCCCAAAATTCCAAAGTATGAAAGTCCTAAAACCTCGTAAGTCCCAAAGTGCCATTTTCCGTAAAAAATATCCACCTCAATTACCATTTATCTATCATTTTGAGTTCCCAATTGTTCACCACTTTGCACAAAATGGCGGACTCTCGCAGTGCCCATCTTGCGTCACCGAAATCGTAAAAGTCCCAGCGATTAGCCTCAGCTTACAGTGGCGTTTTTCAGATTTACGATTGTCCCATCCCAGAAAAAAAGGAACTATCGATTGACTGTAGTAGGAACAGTTTCGTTGCGGATAGTGGGCAATGGGTAATTGCGGAAGGTCTTGTAGCAAGAGCCAGACCCTCCGGTAATAAGTGCCGAGGCTCATTGTCGCCTGTTCACGGTAAACATTTAAGTGCGTCGTTGCGCCTGGCGCCATGCTTTATGACGCGTATCCTGTTTGTCCTACAGGCTCAGGTAGCCGGGATCCTTCCGGCGCAACGTTAAGGGAGACGAATGTCAATCGTAAACAAGGTCACGAATTACCCACGTCGCTTTTTCCTCTCCGCGTAAAAAGAAAATGGACGAAATGCTTTACGTTAGCGTCGCGGAATGCTGCATTAACCTCGATGTTTTATTTAACCTAACACTTTGGGTGAGGCCGGGTTAGGATAGGATACTGTTCCACTTTTTAACTGTTCTAACTCTACTGGGTACATAATTATTATTTGAAGGTTATGAAGCTTAGGGATTATAAATGAGGTTATGAAAATTAGTGGAAACTTGAAAAATTCGAAATTTGGGATTTTGGTCATTTTGGGTTTTTATCAAATAGCTTTGTGATACAAGCATATCCACTTGTGTTTATTCTGTTTTATTATACAAATATAAAGTGTATCGCTTTCTTGAAATATCTTGTATACACCAAGAAAAAATATTGTATTTCAAAAATATATGTATCTTAAAAATACATTTTTATGTAAATATCTGCATTCACTGATTTTTTCAAATAAATTTAGACGAAAAAGTACTACAATTTTATCTCGATATTCATTAAAAATGAAAAGAAATTTTAAAAAAAGTTTAAATTTCTAATTGTTGCATATTACTGTAATAATAAATCTAAATATAATTTTTCGTTATAATCTAAACTAATTTGAAAGTGTAATATGTAAATTCAGAAATAAATCTACCAAAGTTTTTTGACGCTAAGAAATTTATAGCGAAAAGTAGCACCAAATCGACGAAAATAACATTAACATCGTCGATGTTCCGCCATTTTAAACAAATATTAGTGATTTTCTCTGCGGATGGGACCTTGAACGATCAAACAGCATCGCGGTCAAATAAACCGAACGAATATTGCCAGTTCCGAACGATGGGGAAAATAAATGGCAAGTTTCGATAATTATTAAATTTGCTCGACGATTATTGCTATTTGTCGCGACATTATTAACATCGCAAACTACGGTGCTTGAATAAATATTCGAGAGCCAGTCAATTACTTCTTTCTGTAGGTACATGTCGTTGAAACTCGATATTTTCCTGCGCTACGGGCTCTTAGAGCGGGACGGACAATTATCGAGAGATATACATTATAAGTTTTCACGGTTTTAGAAGCTTCACAAGTTTTGAAATTCCAAAATTTTTAAGTTTCAAAAGAATGTTAAAAAATTTCAAAGTTCGTAAGTTTCAAAATAAGATTAAAAAATTTCAAAATTCTAACGTACCATCGTTTTAAAATACCCTAGTCCCAAATTTCCAAAATACCCAAAATTGCCGAAATTGCCGAAATTCCCGAAATTTCCAAATTTCCCAAAATTCCAAAGTTCTCAAAATCTTCAAATCTCCTAGTTTCCTAATTGCAAACACTAAACTTCCAAAGTAAGAAAACATCAAAAGCACGGTTGAAAATTTCAAAGTTCCAAAGGCCGATTATGACCCAAGCTTATAACGGTTGTGCAAAAACGGGGAATTTATCTGTACAGAAAATATCGACATTTAACCGTACTTCTCGTGTCAATTTTCGAGATCAAAATATTGCGAGTACGTTCTGAGTCATTTCGGAATTTACGGTGCTACCTGACCTCAGCCTTTCCACAGTTACCCTCATTAGTACGGATTTATCGATCCTTTTCCCTTTCTGATGGTTAACTGATACTCCGATAGCGGGGACCATTTCCGGTATTCGAGAACTTCATATTCGTACGCGTTTTTGTGCAAATCTCGCAGAGGTATTGTTTCTCGAAGGAGCTTGGTAAGTCAAGCTATGTTAAACATTAAGGTGCCATTTATATAGTTTGCGTTATGTCATAGAGATGTGAAGTTCAATTAATAAACAGAGATGAAAGAATTATATCTATGTCAACAAAATCCATATCTATCTCAATAAAATATTGACGTACAAATTTAGACATCAATATTCACTGTATAGAAACCACATTTACGTTAGTAGAATCCATATCTATATTTAGATCATCAAAATTCATATCACACCTGTATGAACAAAATCCACATTCACGTGCATAACAACATCCACATTCGCATCTACTTCAGCAAAATTTGTATGTAGACGTTATCAAGGCCCACTTCGATCATCAAGATCCATACTCATAGTCATGTGAACAAAATCCACATCCATGTGCATATGAACAATATCCACATTCGCATCTACATCAGTAAAATTCACATCCAGACGTTATTGAGGTCCACATTCATGTTTAGATCATCAAGATCCACATTCATGTTCACATCTATGCGAACAATATCCATATCCACATGTGTGTGAACAGAACCCACATCTACGTTAGCAAATCCACGTCCACATTTATGTCCATATCCACATTCATATGAACAAACTCTATATCCAAATTAACATACATCAGTAAAATATCGACATGAACAGTATCCACATTCATATGAGTAACATCTACATCCACATGTACATCAATAAATTCTCCATTCACATGAACAATATGCAGCTTCATATGAATAACATCTACATCCACATGTACATCAATAAATTCTCCATCGACACAAACAATATCCACATCCATTGAGCTAGACCAGGGGTCGACAACCTTTCTGGAGTCATTTCATTCCCGATGTGATAAATTATTTTTTTAAAGAGCCAAATATAAGTACATCGGTATGTATTAGAAAAAAATAATATATCTGCTATGAAACATGTATTGATAAAATCAAAGCATTCTATTTTACGTAGTAACAGAACATATAAGTCAACGTATTAAAGAAAACGGAAACACTTTTCGGTTTTGAGTGTGGCGTCGGTGAGTGTGGAGAGGTTAGCTAAAGCTAGGTACATGCATGCGATCTGCCGCTTTTTGATGTGTGCGCAGGATTATTATATTTGTTTGCAGTTAATTTTTCAATATGTACTATTAAACTACTGAAGAGCTACAAGTATGATTCTACTGAGCCGCAGTTTGCCGAGCTAGACTAACTCATATCCTAGTCGCTACCATATCCACATATGTTAAACATGTCCAACAAACGAGAAGAAAACAGAAAGGTATACATCGAAATCCACGGCTGACCGAATTAACAAGTGGAGCAGTCGATCAGATACGACAAAACTGGACGAAAAGCGAGCGAAGTGGCAAGGGTGAGAGGAAAAAGGAGATGCAGTCGAAGGGAGAGCAACGGCAGGAAAAAAGGCATAAAAGCTACGACGGATTAAGGCTTTCTTCCGCGCTGAGGCGCCCAGAGCAACCGATTGACCTCCATATTCTCGACTGCCTGAACCAGGAGCCGTTCTGAGCCGCTTAAGTAGGTAGGATTTGGTTTCCTGGAGCTACGAGTGCCTCGGTGAGCTCTTTACCCCGGGCACAAGGCGCCACCCGGTGTTTTTTCCTGTTTTCTCGCACGCATAATCGCCTACGAGCTGTCCCGTTGCTGCTCTGATTTTGTCCTTGATAGACTTCGGGAATTTGGACCTTTAAGTGGAAGATCTTGTAATTGCAATTTGGAGACCTGAATAGATGAACATTTTGAAATTTAAGGGGAGTTTGGAAATTAGGAAAATTGGGTACTTGAAATTCTTTTCATCACAAAGTTCTTGAATGTACAAGGATTTAAAAATTTTATAGGTCCCAAAATTGCAGGTTTCCAAAAGGTACTAGAGTTTGTAAATTCCTAAGTTCAGAGACTGGTTCTAAATTTCAAGTTGTAAAATTCGAAAGTTTCAATGTATCATAGCTTCAGGATTTTGTCCCAAAGTTTTCAGAGTTTCGAAGACTCAAAATTTCAAAGTTAAGAAATTCTGAATATTCTAAAAAAGATTGCACAATTCGAAAGTCCCTAAGATTTAAAGTATCAATGTGTCATAGTTTCAACATTCTATAGGACCCAAAAAATCCTATTTCGGAAGGTCCAAAGTGGCCCAATGTGGCGAGAGGCCCAAAATTAAAAAGTTGAGAAATTGTAATGTTCCTAATGTCCTAAAGTTGCACAATTCTACAATTCCGAAGTCCCAAACTATCAAGATATTAAATTTGTAAAATTCTGTGAGTCCCAAAAGCCTTGAATTCTCAAAATTGCAGGGTCTTAATGTCCCAGACTTACAAAATACTGACGTTCAAAAATTCCATAGCTTCAAATCCCTAACTCTCAAAATATTAAAGTTCAAAAATTCGATAGGTCCCAAAGTTTGAAAATTCTAAATAGTTTTGAGTCCCAAAGCGGTAAAATTCTAAATACAATAAGTCCCAAACTTACACGATTCTAAATACCCTGAAAATCTAAACTTATAAAATCCTAAATACCCTAATGTCCCAAAAATGCAAAATTGTAAATACCATAGGTCCCAACCTACAAAATTCTAGATTCTCTAAAGTCCCAAGCTTGTTAAACTCTAAATACATTGAGGTCCCAATATTGCAAAATTCTAAATATCCTTGAGGCGTAAATTTTTTAAATTCTAAATACCCAGAGTCCCAAACTTGCAAATTTTAAATACTGTCAGTCCCAAACTTGCAAAATTCTTAATACTCTAAAGTCACAAACTTGAAAAATCCTCAATATGCTAAGGTCCCAAAATTGTATAATTTTAAATACTCTAAACTTCCAGATTTGTCAAATTCTAAATAGCATTAGTCCTAAACTTGCGAACTTCTAAATACCATCAGTCCCAAACTTGCGAAATTCTAAATACCCTCAAGTCCCAAATGTGTCAAATTCTAAATACACCAAATTCCAAACTTGTAACATTCTAAACACCCTACAGTTTCGAATTTGTAAACTTCTAAATGCCACAGAGTCCCAAACATGCAACATTCTAAATACTACCAGTCCCAAACTTGCAAAATTCTAAATACCCTCAAGTCCCAAATGTGTCAAATTCTAAATACCCCAAATTCCAAACTTGTAACATTCTAAACACCCTACAGTTCCGAATTTGTAAACTTCTAAATGCCACAGAGTCCCAAACTTGCAACATTCTAAATATCCTTAAGTCGTAAATTTTTTAAATTCTAAATACCTAGAGTTCCAAACTTGCAAATTTTAAATACCAACAGTCCCAAACTTGCAAAATTCTTAATACTCTAAAGTCACAAACTTGAAAAATCCTCAATATGCTAAGGTCCCAAAATTGTATAATTCTAAATACTCTAAACTTCCAGATTCGTCAAATTCTAAATAGCATTAGTCCTAAACTTGCAAACTTCTAAATACCATCAGTCCCAAACTTGCGAAATTCTAAATACCCTCAAGTCCCAAATATGTCAAATTCTAAATACCCCAAATTCCAAACTTGTAACATTCTAAACACCCTACAGTTTCGAATTTGTAAACTTCTAAATGCCACAGAGTCCCAAACTTGCAACATTCTAAATACTACCAGTCCCAAACTTGCAAAATTCTAAATACTCTGAAGTCCCAAATTTGTTAAACTTCAAATACGTTAAGGTCCCAATATTTCAAAATTCTGAATACTCTAAAGTCCCAAATTTGTAAAGTTCCAAATACTCCAAAGTCCCAAACTTGCAACATTCTAAATACTATGAGTCCCAAACTTGCAAAATTCTAAATACCCTCAAGTCCCAAATTTGTTAAACTCCAAATACGTTAAGGTCTCAATAATTAAAAATTCTAAATACTCTAAAGTCCCAAATTTGTAAAGTTCCAAATACTCCAAAGTCCCAAACTTGCAACATTCTAAATACTATGAGTCCCAAACTTGCAAAATTCTAAATACTCTGAAGTCCCAAATTTGTTAAACTCCAAATACGTTAAGGTCCCAATATTTCAAAATTCTAAATACTCTAAAGTCCCAAATTTGTAAAGTTCCAAATACTCCAAAGTCCCAAACTTGCAACATTCTAAATACTATGAGTCCCAAACTTGCAAAATTCTAAATACTCTGAAGTCCCAAATTTGTTAAACTCCAAATACGTTAAGGTCTCAATATTTCAAAATTCTAAATACTCTAAAGTCCCAAATTTGTAAAATTCCAAATACTCCAAAGTCCCAAACTTGCAACATTCTAAATACTATGAGTCCCAAACTTGCAAAATTCTAAATACTCTGAAGTCCCAAATTTGTTAAACTCCAAATACGTTAAGGTCCCAATATTTCAAAATTCTAAATACTCTAAAGTCCCAAATTTGTAAAGTTCCAAATACTCCAAAGTCCCAAACTTGCAACATTCTAAATACCATCAGTCCCAAACTTGCAAAATTCCAAATACCTTAAAGTCCCAAACTTGCAACATTCTAAATAGCATGAGTCCCAAATTTGCAAAATTCTAAAATGCCTGAATTCCCAAACTTGCAAAATTCTAAAAACCCTGAAGTCCCAAACTTGTAAAATTCCAAATACTCTAAAATCGCAAACTTACAAAATTCCAAATACCTTAAGTCCCAAACTAGCAAAATACCCTCGAGAGCCAAACTTACAAAATTCTAAACATCATCAGTTCCAAACTTTCAAAATTCTAACTCCAATTTTGGGAATCTCCAATTCCCAATCTTCCAAACTTCCAAAATTCCCTCATCTCAAAGACCTAAATTCCCAAAATACCACGACGGTCCCAAAACTCCAAGACCATGAAATCCGAACGCTTGTAATCGCCTACGAGCAGTCCCGTTGCTACTCTGGTTTTATCCTTGACGTCCGGTTACTTGTCCACGACGCGTCTCCTAACTGCCTCTGTATACGCGAGACCTGAATGTCTCCGATGATAATCTCAGGCAAAATGTTGCGATATTTTATCAGAATGCAGTTTCCCGCTGCTGAGCTCCTTCGTTAAATGAATTTAAAAATCTCTATATCGATCATTTGCGAAGCCTTCGATCGGCTTAACTGCGTACGCGAGCGTTGAATCTACACGCTGCGGATGCATTTAACTCAAACGACGCAAATGTTGCAATATTTTATCGCTGCACAATTCCGTGTTGCTTCGTTAATCGAGCGAAAAAGTTCAGGATCGACCATTTGAAAATTCTTCGATTGGCTTAGCTGCAATCGTGTAAGCAACGGATGCATTTGATGCAAGTGAATGTTGAAACATTTTATGGGTGCGGTTTTTTATTGCAGTGTCGCTTCGTTAAACTAATCGAAAAATCGATCATTTGCTACGTTTTTGATCGGTGACTGCAAATCTTGAAGGTACAGGTGTACGCGTATTTTATAGGAATGATGCAAATTTTGCAATATTTTTTGCTGTTGTTTTCTTTGATAAATTGATTTTTCATTTTTATTAATATTAGTTTATTATATTGTTAGTATACATTGGTATTAACAATATTGATGTATATGTACTACTACAAATATACATATATGTTATAAACATACATATGTTATGTACATATACATATATGTTTTATATTATTATCTATGCATTATTTATATATGTTACTGTATACTACTATTAATACTATTAATACTATTATTTTTTATTGATAGATCTTTAATTTTTAAGATCGTTTGCAATTGTTATTGATTAAAATGCAATTCCACATGCGAAATGTCTTAAAACTGCAAATGCAACTGCATGTGAATTTGGATGCACTTGATGCATACGATAACAATTTAATATTTGATTATTTTACAATTTTGTGCTATTATGACTCCTTTGATACATAATTTTCAAACTTTAAGATTGATCATATACAATATTTTTATTTATTTAAAAATACAAATACACGTACAAAATATTTTACTGACTTAAATGCAATTACATATGCATTTGAATGCAATTAATACAAATAACGTGAACATTGCTATTTTTGATCAATGTGCCATTTTGTGCTATTATGACTCTTTCAACAAGTAATTTTTAAAGATTAGGATCGATTATGTACAACGTGTGTGATCGTTTAAGATACAATCACACCAGCAAATTTTATTAGCGATTTAGATACACTTGCATATATGAATACGTTTAGTAACGCATTTGACGCAAATCATTAAAACATTGCAACTGTTATTGATGTAAAATTTTATGCGCTCTGCATTTTTATTAAATGAATTTAAAAAATTGAAGTCGATTTGCAAAGTCTTTGATCAACTGCATCTACATATGCAAATACTGAATATGCAAACTGTGAATGCAATTGACGTAACCGAACGTGTTGTACTGGCTCATTAATGAACTATTTTGTGCTACTTTGTTTATTTCTTTACTAATTTTTGCAGGTTATTATTTTTAATTATTATGGACAATTCAGTTACTTTGATTTTAATTTTTATTATTTGCAATTTATAATTTTTAAGAATTTCGTAAGGTAGTACTTGTGTAATTTACACAATGAATGCATTTGATTAGTATATTTATTTATGTATTATTCATACTTTTTATTTTTCATAGTAAATATATTTAAATGCTTGCTGTACTTTCACATTTTTAATTTGCTATATACATTCACATTCTCAACTTATAGTTAAAGTTAGGTTAAGTTACATGTACACATGTTACATCTGTCACGTGTGCAGAAATTATGCCAAAATGGAACACTGTTTACTAATATAACCTGATGACCTTCAAACCTTCAAAAACCTTCATTTCATTAATTTCTAAAATTAACGATTATTAAAATTACCTATCATGTCACGAAATCTAACAATATTTAACAAAGAAAAAAATTTTACTCCGGCACTGAATTATTTAGCAAAATTAGTTGGTAGAAATTTCATTATTCCAGCTTCGTGCCAATAAATTTCAGCAAAATCACCGTAATAATTTTACAGTCACGCAAGAAAATCATGGAAACTTCGAATTTGCACGCGTCCTCGTAATTTCATCGTTCTTTATCTCCGTTCTGAAACGATCGAGGTCATGAAATCGCGTTTCTTTTTTTCAAAGAAACATAAAGACAGAAATATGTTAATGCGTAACGATTGCAAAAGTCGTGCTGATCATCCGAAGTACCTTGTTACGTGAAAATAAAGTTTCCTTCCACTTCTGATTAAATTATGAGCGAACTGATTTACTTAATCGGTTCATCTGCGTGTTAAAGAAGAATCGTCGAGATAAACGTCGAGATAGGTTGATGAATATGTACACACATGTTACATGATATATCTTCGTCGGTAATTAAGATGTATATGGATCAAGAAAATAAAACGGGTTTATTCGGACAATTATGGAAATTGATAGGTGATCGTAAGTGGAAAATTGTGGGAAGATTTATTGAAACAAAATTAATATTTGTAGTCCGTGAGGTTCATAGGACTCGATCTCCATTTTTGTCTGTACAGGGTACTTATGGGAACTTTGACTTGAAATTTTGAGATTAGACTCACGAGACATTTCCTGTATAGATTTTTGCGACGATCTAACGATTTTGTAAATTTGTAAAATTCAAATTTCAAATTTGTAGAATTCAAATTTCAAATTTGTGAAATTGCAAAGTTATACGTTTTTGAGTTACTAATATGACAATTTTCTATTTTTTCTAATATGATAATTTTCACAAATTCTCATATGTCCACATATGCTCATCTTCCCAAATCCCTTCTGAACCTTCAAAATTTCAACTTCAACTGCTAAATCCATAAATATCTTAAATTTTTCCAATTCAATAAATTACTAATACGAAATTTCTCAAATTCCTTTCCATATGTTTACAAATTCTATTCGCAAACTCTCACAATATTTTGAGTATGACCCGTCTCTTCCAGTAAATAAACAAAAATTACCTCTCAAAAATAAAGTCTTCTAAGTAGAAGACTTCTAGCTATTCAAACCGAATCAGTCCGGTTGAAAAGTTTATAGAAAAAGTCGAAACGTGCCCCCGCATGGTTTAACCCTGATACCGCATATGCAAATTCGGTGGCGATGCAATAAATATACACGTTACTGTACATTTCTCCATGACAGCCACTTTCGGGCATGACTTCCATCGATTCTGACGGAATGTTCTTTATCGCACGCGTATAAATTGCTACTTGACTCCACGTTTTGCTCCACGAAGGAATCGCGCTTTTCGAGATAACTAAGGTCGACGCGCCGCTAATTGTAAGTCCGCCATGTTGATTTTTCGTCTACCGCCATCAGCGAACCCAGTGAAATATTGTTATTGTACGGGACGAAAAATATCGACGTTGAAAACCCGTGACCTTACTACTTAACATTTGGACACCTGGGTACAAATGTATCCACTCACATTTCGGCATAACAAATTTGCACGACACTTTTAAATCACCGTTACGAGAATCGTTCTATGCCGATTTATCTGTGTATGGAAATCGATCGACAAAATTTTACATACGAATCTCCGTACTGTTATTCGTTACATTTGTCTAGCGTACAGTTCTGAATGGAGGCGAATATGAGATGTTTTTGTGTCGCGTTAATTTGGTAATTCGAAGTAACGATTATTTGGAATTATGTATACGAACTGCTGCGACAAGGTATTTGCTTTTTATTCGAGTGTTTATGGAATAAAATTATGAGTTAAAAACCATGGTGAAAAGTTTGTGAGACGTGTCAAGATTTATGAGAATTGTGTATTAATTGTAGGCTGTTATTATCTTAATATACTGGGTTTGGTATTCGTTTGGTGACATTATTCATTTATGACTGAAATTTATTTATTAAAAATCGAAGTGTAATGTGTGAAGTTACAGTTCACTGAAATTAATTTATGAGGAAAAATATTAGTAGAATATTAATACAGTTACAATGTCTACTAAATTCAGAAATGTTATAATTTAACTAGTTTAACTCAATGACCTATATTCGAATCAATGTTCAGTGACTTATAATTGCAACCAAATTACAAAAGTAAACTGTATACATGATTCCTCATGAACCTGACAAAACCTTGATAAACCCTGACAAAATCTCCCAAATTGAAAATAAATAAATCCGTCATTTGCATAAACTTGCGTAACAACTATTTATGACAATTGCTAACTCTTCAAGCCACGTGTATCCCAAAGGTTCCTCTCGAGCGGCTCTTGAAAACAGCCCCGTACTCGTCACATTTTTCAGCGGGGCGAAAATTGCTCTATCGTCCGGGACCGGTGAAATGTCCGCTCGAACGTTTCAGGGTTTACATGTACGAGGGACCGACTGGTGAATTATTACGCAGGGTTCACATGGCTTCGACACTCGAACTCGGTCTGAGAAAGATGGAAGGGAAAGAGGAGGGCAAAGCAAAGGGAGCATCTGCCCGGGATGCATTCGGCGCTGATAGCTTTGTCGGCTTCTCGCTCGTACACGCTTCTACGCGCTGAGCCGCTTAAGAGGCCTCCTCTTCGTTCTTTTCCTTCTTCCCTGCGTTACCGACACTTCACAACGAAGCATTGTACGTCGCTGAACCTTGGACACACTTACAAATATACAGGACGTGTCATAATATGTGCTTGGTACATTTAGCACACGAGTGGATGACACGTTCTAACATAATCTTCAGGAAGAATAATACCAGCTGTACCGGTTAATAATTTTTAACTTTCTTTTTTAAGAAAACAATTTAAATTTGGATGAAGACTGCTTTATGGAAAGGATGCTTTATTCAAAGTCATTCTGTTCTTCAAATTATCTCTCCCCAACAAATTGTTCACATTTTGAAACCAGTCATCCGCCATTTTTCGACTTGGAAATTTGAGGGTTCAAAAATTTAGGAATTTGGGAATTTGAGGGCTCAGAAATTTAAGAATTTCGGCATTTGAGCATCTAGGAATTTAGGAATTTGGAAATTTGAGGGTTCAGAAATTTAGGAATTTAGGTATTTGAGTGTCTAGAAATTTAGGAGTTTGTGAACGTGAGGATCTAGAAATTTAGAAAAGAGGAAGAATTTCATAATCTAAAACTTTGGGAAATTTGAGAAATTAAGAATTCCAAAATATTAAATTTTGGGAATTTGCAAATTGGAAAATTTGAAAATAGTACTACAAAAATTGAAAAATTCAAAAGCTGGAAAAGCTGGAAATGAAAAACTATTCCAAGAAAGGAATTAGAAAATTGCTCTAAACGATCCTACAAACACTTTATCATCATTTCACACATTTCTATAAAAATCTTATAATGTAATTTCTAAAAAACACAATCTTCACACAGTGAAGGTTTTACCTCCTCAAATATTCTCTTTTCACTCTTTCGCTAACACCTCGAAGATACTTTTAAATTTCCTATTTGACTAATACTTGAGCGGTTTCTTTGCATTAGATACAAATCGACGAATTCCGATAATAACTGATTGGAGAACGGCTAGCAATTTATTTCGCCGTTAGCGCAAGCAACAACGTTGATGTATCTCAGATTAAGATAATGGCGTAACGCAGACTTCACTTTATCTTGTAAGAACCAGAAAAATAACCTCCTCGCAGCCTACATTCACATCTTTTCTCTTGTTACATCGATTCGTATCTACGGTATTGACGGGCAGTTACGAATCATTCTGCATGCAAGATGTATTGCGACGTGTTGCCTCGTTGAATTAATATACATACGTCAGTGTATGCTTGTTATGTTTGAAATGTTCTAATCTGATACTTGAAGCAATATAAAGTGATTCAACAAGTGTCGAGTAGCTTTCAATTTACTTCTAATAGCCTGCATTTTATTTATGTGCGTTATATTGCAGATTGGTCGAGAAATTTAATTCGTTGAATACAATGTAATTTATTTTAGGAAACATTAATTAGTACGATGCTTATAGTTGTAGGAGTACTTTGGGGTATTCTATTCTGAGAAAATTTAATACGAAAATTATTTAGTTTTGTTGAATTGGTTTTATAAATGCATACATACAAATACATATATACTTACATGTACATATGCACACATACATAAACACACATATGCACATGTATACATGTACACTCGTATGCACACATATATATATACACACATACGCACACATATACATATAGACTTCATATGCACATATGCACACATATGCAGACATATACATATACAAACATTCACACATATACATATAGACTTCTTATGCACATATGCAACACATATACATATACACACATATGCACACATATACATATAGACTTCTTATGCCCACATGCACATATGCAACACATGTACATATGCACACATATGCACACATATACATATACAATTCATATGCACACATGCGCATGTATACACATAAGTACATATTTACATACATACATTCTTCATTTTTAGAAGGAAAATGATTTTATTTGAACATATGACTTTCAATTTTAATATATGACAATGTTTTAATTTCAATATGTGAGAATAATGACTAACACATGTGAACGTTTTAATTTTAAACTATAACAATGATGGCAATATTTTAATTCTAATATATGACAGTAAAGAAATAATGCATGAGAATATTTCAACTTCAATATATGGCCATAATGACAATGCCAATATTTTAATTTTAGTATGTAACATAAGTGACAATTAATACATGAGAATATTTTAATTTCAATATATGAATTTAATATAACTTAGTTCTAATATTTTTATTTTAATACAATGCCAAAAGAGGATTTGAAGAATTTTGTAAAAATGAAAATTATAACTCTTATAAAATTGCTTTATATTAAATTTTCAAGCTTGGTCATACATTTTCATATTAACTTGGAAATAATCTCCGTCTCGTTTTCTACATAGTCTCGAACTTATCCTTGATCTTCTTGCATTTCTATTTCCATCGAATACATCGAAATCCTTGAATTTATACGTATAAACCGAGATACACCCTTGTAAGGAGCGACATGTCGTCAGACTCCTTTTCAAACGAAATTTCGCGGGAGAAGCGTGACGCTTCTCGTGTGTGCAGCATGACATCGTCTGGGATTAGCATTTTGCACGCGGTTGGATCGTGTTTTGTGTTCGCAGTTAATCTGCGAATCACCGTGTCTCGGGTGCGTGTTTTCTTTATGTTTGTCACTCCTGATACCGGCTTCTTTATTTTCATTTTTCTTAATGTCCACAAACGTCGCCAACGCTGACATTCGGGCGTCGTTTCTTCCGAATACGAGGTATTTCATTCACTGGTCAAAATACGGGTGGCCGAATTATTGTATCTGCATTAATAATATTTCATAATTTAATATTTTATAATTTGTATCGATGGAGGATATTTTAAATGAGACTTTCTAAATGAAAAATATTTTCACTATAACAATATTTTACGACGTATTGTCATATGTTTTACTACGTATCATTTTCTAATAATTATTACTTAAATCTATTACTTAAATTAAATAATTATTTTTTTAAATAATAGAAACAATGTAATAGTAATTTTGTTGTTGTAACTTTTTTTTTAAATAATAGAAACAATGTTATAGTAATTTTGTCGTTGTAACTTTTTTTTTAAATAATAGAAATAATGTTATAGTAATTTTTTGTTACTGTAACTTTTTTTTTAAATAATAAAAATAATGTAATAGTAACTTTTACAATTACAAAATTTCTATCATTTAAATATAATAATACTTTTTAAATAATAGAAATTTTGTAATAGTGAAAGTGACGTTTGGAAAACTTTAAAAAAAGTCGTAATTCGAACAAAATGGCGTACACATGCAAAGAAGAGTGGAAAGAAGAAAAGAATAAATAAATGACAGAAGGGAGAAAAGATAGGTTCTCAACAATGAAGCAAGCTTTCCAGAATCCGTTCACGGTTGAACGTATTGGTGCAATGTGGATTAGCTAATGCACGTGGTCGGTGAACCGCAAAAGATTGTCCTTTTTCGGAGGGCAAATCAGAGGTTGCTCTTTTTGCGCAACTTTCTTTCGAGCCGCATTCATGGAAGAGATTTCTGCTTCAACGGTGCGAATGCGGTCTTGCATCACAATTGAGACGTTTATTTTGAATGTGGGGCAAGTCCGTTTCTGACGAAAATTGAGATAATGATAAAAGAGTCTATGGTGAAAATAATTGAAATTCTCTAGTTTTTGTTGAAGTTTAGTTTTTCGTTTTTGGTCGATAATTTGGAAGGATATTTTGGATAAGCAGTATGTTTTAAAAATGGAATAATTTTTGAAAGAAATAAGATAATAATAGGTACAATTTAGTATGATCTATAGAGAAAATAAATAAAATACCCTAGTATTTGGGTAATGGAAGTTTGGGTGATTAAAGGTAATGGAAAGTGTATTTTGAAGAACGTCAACTCTTGAATATCTTGTAATAACAAAAAATGGATTTACCTCAGTTGAACTTATCGTTAGAGATTTAGGAACTGGAAAATTTGGGAGGTTGGGATTTGATGATATTGAAGGTTGAATATTTGAAAGTTTGTGGATTTGGGAGTTTAATTGGAAAATTAAGAATTTGTAAATTTGAGGGTTTGGAAATTTTAGATTTTGGAAACTTGAGAGGAGAAATTTGAGGGTTGAACATTTCAGAATTTGAAAATTTGTTAGTGTAGAAATTAGAGGGTTGAAAATTTCAGAATCTGGAAACTTGAGAGTAGAAATTTGAGGGTTGAAAATTCCAGAATTTGGAAACTTGATAGTGTAGAAATTTAAGGGTTGAAAATTACGAAATTTGAAAATTTGTTAGAGTAGAAATTTGAGGATTGAAAATTTCAAAAATTGAAAATTTGAGGCTTTGAAAGTTTCAGAATTTAGGAACTTGAGTGTTGGAAATTTCAGAATCTGGAAACTTGAGAGTAGAAATTTGAGGGTTGAAAATTCCAGAATTTGGAATCTTGATAGTGTAGAAATTTAAGGGTTGAAAATTTCGAAATTTGAAAATTTGTTAGAGTAGAAATTTGAGGGTTGAAAATTTCAAAAATTGAAAATTTGAGGCTTTGAAAGTTTCAGAATTTAGGAACTTGAGTGTTGGAAATTTCAGAACCTGGAAACTTGAGAGTAGAAATTTGAGGGTTGAAAATTTTAGAATTTGGAAACTTGGTAGTGTAGAAATTTAAGGGTTGAAAATTTCGAAATTTGAAAATTTGTTAGAGTAGAAATTTGAGGATTGAAAATTTCAAAAATTGAAAATTTGAGGCTTTGAAAGTTTCAGAATTTAGGAACTTGAGTGTTGGAAATTTCAGAATCTGGAAACTTGAGAGTAGAAATTTGAGGGTTGAAAATTTCAAAAATTGAAAATTTGAGGCTTTGAAAGTTTCAGAATTTAGGAACTTGAGTGTTGAAAATTTCAGAACCTGGAAACTTGAGAGTAGAAATTTGAGGGTTGAAAATTTTAGAATGTAGAAACTTGATAGTGTAGAAATTTAAGGGTTGAAAATTTCGAAATTTGAAAATTTGTTAGAGTAGAAATTTGAGGATTGAAAATTTCAAAAATTGAAAATTTGAGGCTTTGAAAGTTTCAGAATTTAGGAACTTGAGTGTTGGAAATTTCAGAATCTGGAAACTTGAGAGTAGAAATTTGAAGGTTGAAAATTTTAGAATGTAGAAACTTGATAGTGTAGAAATTTAAGGGTTGAAAATTTCGAAATTTGAAAATTTGTTAGAGTAGAAATTTGAGGATTGAAAATTTCAAAAATTGAAAATTTGAGGCTTTGAAAGTTTCAGAATTTAGGAACTTGAGTGTTGGAAATTTCAGAATCTGGAAACTTGAGAGTAGAAATTTGAAGGTTGAAAATTTTAGAATGTAGAAACTTGATAGTGTAGAAATTTAAGGGTTGAAAATTTCGAAATTTGAAAATTTGTTAGAGTAGAAATTTGAGGGTTGAAAATTTCAAAAATTGAAAATTTGAGGCTTTGAAAGTTTCAGAATTTAGGAACTTGAGTGTTGGAAATTTCAGAACCTGGAAACTTGAGAGTAGAAATTTGAGGGTTGAAAATTTTAGAATTTGGAAACTTGGTAGTGTAGAAATTTAAGGGTTGAAAATTTCGAAATTTGAAAATTTGTTAGAGTAGAAATTTGAGGATTGAAAATTTCAAAAATTGAAAATTTGAGGCTTTGAAAGTTTCAGAATTTAGGAACTTGAGTGTTGGAAATTTCAGAATCTGGAAACTTGAGAGTAGAAATTTGAAGGTTGAAAATTTTAGAATGTAGAAACTTGATAGTGTAGAAATTTAAGGGTTGAAAATTTCGAAATTTGAAAATTTGTTAGAGTAGAAATTTGAGGATTGAAAATTTCAAAAATTGAAAATTTGAGGCTTTGAAAGTTTCAGAATTTAGGAACTTGAGTGTTGGAAATTTCAGAATCTGGAAACTTGAGAGTAGAAATTTGAAGGTTGAAAATTTTAGAATGTAGAAACTTGATAGTGTAGAAATTTAAGGGTTGAAAATTTCGAAATTTGAAAATTTGTTAGAGTAGAAATTTGAGGGTTGAAAATTTCAAAAATTGAAAATTTGAGGCTTTGAAAGTTTCAGAATTTAGGAACTTGAGTGTTGAAAATTTCAGAACCTGGAAACTTGAGAGTAGAAATTTGAGGGTTGAAAATTTTAGAATGTAGAAACTTGATAGTGTAGAAATTTAAGGGTTGAAAATTTCGAAATTTGAAAATTTGTTAGAGTAGAAATTTGAGGATTGAAAATTTCAAAAATTGAAAATTTGAGGCTTTGAAAGTTTCAGAATTTAGGAACTTGAGTGTTGGAAATTTCAGAATCTGGAAACTTGAGAGTAGAAATTTGAAGGTTGAAAATTTTAGAATGTAGAAACTTGATAGTGTAGAAATTTAAGGGTTGAAAATTTCGAAATTTGAAAATTTGTTAGTGTAGAAATTTGAGGGTTGAAAATTTCAAAAATTGAAAATTTGAGGCTTTGAAAGTTTCAGAATTTAGGAACTTGAGTGTTGGAAATTTCAGAACCTGGAAACTTGAGAGTAGAAATTTGAGGGTTGAAAATTTTAGAATGTAGAAACTTGATAGTGTAGAAAGTAGAGAGTTGAAAATTTCAGAATCTGGAAACTTGAGAGTAGAAATTTGAGGGTTGAAAATTCCAGAATTTGGAATCTTGATAGTGTAGAAATTTAAGGGTTGAAAATGTCAGAATTTGAAAACTTGAGTGTAAAAATTTGAGGGTTGACAATTTCAAAAATTTCAAACTTAGTGTAGAAATTTGATCATGAAAAGTGTTTGAACGCAAAGTTCAGCGTAGGTCACATACGACCCACGCGACACGTAACGCGTTAAATACCAGAATTATCTAAATGAACATTAAACAGTTTAATTTCGTAAAAAAAGAAACGTTTATGTGAGTCCATATTTATATTCGTATCTGTCAAACTGTTGTCCACACAGCTGTCTACAGAAAATTGAGAAAATACCAGCTCAGTTTATTTTCAATTTCGCGATTTATTTCTGTCGCGAATGATATGACTGTAAATGTATTCGCGAGGAAACATCTTATCTATTTTCGGGGTAAACCGTTTTACTCTGTTGGTTGTTTCGGTTATTTTCAGCGTGTCAATGAACCGATGGATTGATTAATTACGGTGGAATCAGATGAACCGATTTGGTTCGTTTGCCTGGAAAACATAACCTCAATATGCGGTAGTTTAAACGATTAGAAAAAATTGATCTTTGTTTTGGCATTTTATTTTTCGATTATCGTTAGAAATATTACAAATTACAAAAATAAACAAATAATGTATGGTACAAATACAATGATTTCTCATATTGATGAAGATTAATCCTCTTCTTAATTTTTGTACTTGATAAATAAATGAAAAATCCGTCATTTTGAATTCCGTTAACAAATTAGTAAAGTACGTTTGCATTAACTTAATAAAGCTAATATGATAGCTAATTTAAGTAATATAGCTAATAAGAAATATTTTAGCTAATCGTGAGCAGTTTTACTAGGATCAGCTTTAATTTGAATAATCATGCAATAAGAATAATTTAAATAACCATGTATAATAACAGTAATAATTTAAATATTCATATATAATAATAATTCAGTAATTTAGGGGAAATAATAATATGTAACGAATTACTTATTATTTATAACAAATAATATAATTGATGAGTAAGCTTTATCTTCGAATTGAGGTTCGTAGACACTATAGAAATATTCAAAAATATTAATGAAATAAGTGAAGATAGTATTTTAAGTTATATTTATTTTATTTTATGAATTATGAAAATTTAAACAAATTTTTGGAAATATTGTATGTAATTATACATACAATAATTGAAAATTATTAATGAATTGAATAATTGAAATTTTAAATGAATTCATTAGTAAATAATTTGTTAAATTATCAAATTGAAATTGCAAGTAACATGTTGAAAATATACAAAACGGATTTATGAAAACTCATTTAATAATAATTAATTTAATATATATTTTTTTTACGATTTGTTCGAATTTCATGCGAAATTAATAAAATGATAAATATTTATTGTCTGAATAATTGAAACACGTAACATAATTAAATTAGAAAAATAGCGAGACATATTTATAATAATAATAATATTAAAATAGTGAAAAGTTGCGAACGCTTTGTACAATATTTTGTTAAAATTTTATGAAAATAAAGATATATTTAAAAATTGAAGGAAGTAGATTTTCCTGTGTACGATTTGTGAAATAAGTCATTAACGAAGCATCCTCTTTAATAATTCGATTCAGGCGCGAACGGATGAATCGAATACTTTGAATACTCGAAAGGTACACATTAATGTAATATTAAAAATTTGAAAGAAAAGGGCCATCGAGTTTCTGCAAATAAATTATGTTACTTAATCTTAAAAGCATGTAAAGAATTTATAAAATTTGTAAAACTAATTGCATAAAAGTAAATTTACTTAAAGTTTATAAGATTTACTTAAAAATTGTAAAATTTGAAAATTCGTTTACTTAAAATTTTGTAAATACGTTTACAATTTATAAAATTTACACTTGCTCAGAATTTATAAAATTTGTAAAAATGTCGCTCACTTAAAATTTACAAACTTCACAAATAAACTTATAATTTGTATAATTATTAATCATAAAAATAACATGAATGATCGAAGGATTTGAAACTCTTTTGACCACTTTCCCAACAAAACCTCCCACAGCTACATGAATTTCGCATTAAAAGAAAATGAACCCTGTTCAACATTTTGCTCAAATGACCCATAAGTCGAACTACAATTACAAACAGAATAAAGAATTCCCAAAAATTGTTATTAATAAAAGTAACACAAATGATCGATTTCGAAAATCGCCTTACTTTACCAAAACAGCTACATGAATTTCGAATTAAAATAAAATAGACTGTTCAACATTTTGTTCGAATGAATCGAACAAACAATTAAATCACACAAGCCCCAATTCCAAAGAGAATAAAGAATTCGAAATCCTAAAAATTATTAATAAAAGTAACACAAATGATCGATTTGAAAAATCGCCTTTCTCAAAACCCACAAATGGACCCCGCAAAATTTTGTTCCGCAAATCAAAGCTCAAGGAAATCGAACACCAAAGATACAAGTACTTCGACAAGGTCCAAAATCCCAGAAGGAGCAGAAACCCCGAGACTCTTCGGAAAAGTCCGACTAAAAATTTCAAACTCGGACCGAATTGTCGACGAACGAAGAATAATTTTCCGGTAAAAGCAAGGAACCGCCATGAAGCATATTCGAGTGCTCGTAGAAGGCAGCGTGTATTCTGGAGACAAAAGGATTGGAGGCATCCGGGAACGCAGCGAATCAATAAAGCGGCAAGGCGATATTCGGAATCGCGCGAGAAAAAAGAATCTCAGCTCGTAGGAGCTCCGGGCTCCTCCTCCGCGGGCGGATACGTGGATGGTACATAACGAAAGTCGAGAAAGACAACAGGTCGTCGGGAGTTTGACAGGCAGGTCAGAGACGCGATTCGAGGAAGCCAGTGGCCAGAGGAACTGTTTAACGTCTTTGGCAGCGCATAGATATCTGGTCGTGGCGTAGGATCAGCATCGTGGAGAGCGACGGAGATATCGGGTGAGGCTCGATAAAGAGGAGAGGAGAGGGTCGAGGTACGAATCGATTAGGTCTGTCGGCCATTTTGTTGGCGGCTCGAACCGGCCAAGTGTCCCGCAGCTGCCCCCAGGAGGCGTGGAAGCGACAGAGTCGACTCCATCGGGAGAACGAATGGTTCGACGTCTGCGTGGAAACGAGCCTCGGTTTCTCGCCAGCGGATAGGACGTGGCTCGATGTGGAGGACCGACCTCGGTAGTGGGGTCGAAGAGGTCGACCTCGAAGGTGGGGGCCTCGGGTGGTTAGGTTGGGTGCTATAGGAGCCTAACCGGCAGTCAGTGCCTCCCAGGGCCCCGCGCCGTCAGTTTCGTTGGTGTGTTGTGTCGTGTAACGTGTTCTCTCTTTCTCTCTTTTTTCTCTCTTCCCTCCTGTCTCTCTTCCTCTCTGTCTCTCTCTCTCTCTCGGTTGCTCTCCCTCCCCGTCCACCTTTCCAACCCCCTTTCTCCCTGATTTTTCGTTACCGCTACGGGAGAGCCGCCGGTGTACCGCGAGTGACAAGGGAATAATCGTACACCCGCGATCCTTTTTTTCCACCTGGAACCCTTCCAAACAATCGGATCCCGATCGAAGCCCACGATCGAGGGGAGATCCCGTGCGAGTCGATTCGGATCTGTCAAACGATCCACTGGCGTTGACAGCGTTTGCCCCGGGCTCGGGCAAACTTCGAGCCTGTCGGAACTGGAATGGCTCTCGTCGAACAGAGTGCGTGACGTTAATTGCCTAAGAAATCTGTGAACGAAGGCTTCCATGTGCGTTCTGACGATGAGGGACTCGGATAAACTCTCGAGTGATATGTCATCCGGGGACCACCAGTGAAGTGATTGTTGAACGATCGAGACGATAGTGTTCGATTGATAGTGTTCGATCTCTGAACTCCCGGAGGAAGGGAGTAACCGTGCGTGGTGACAGGGGTTGAAACTTTCGTGAAATTCTGTCCGGGTAAAAGTAAGTACGACCCGTGGTCGTACTTGGCAGGAAGGCTTCAAGATTGCTCGAAAGTCGTCGAAAGAGGTGCGCAGGGCTGGAAGAGCGATGGAAATCGGGGGTGCAGCGATGCAGAGGATGGCCGCTGCCGGAGGGCCCGGGCCCCTCAGCCTTCAGGGCCCTCCAAGGTCAGTGAAAATCTCACCCGTTAACATACAGGACGAAACCGGTGACCTCACTTCCCAAAGTACGTATACTTTCTAATCGTTTTGCTGTGCCATTATTGTGACCTTTATTGCGAACTACTTGTTTCGACAGTGACATTTCAGATTTTCGAAAGTTTATTATGGCTACCCTAATTGCACATTACTGGCCAGTTATCGGTTATGAAATGTGTAAATCGGTAATTTGCTCGGGGGTTTTTTGTGATATAGTTTTTGAGCAAAATTTATTTGCGTCGGGTAGACAATATGAAGGTTTCTGTAGGCGCAATAAACATTGCTGTTAAATGTGAATTTGTAGTTACAATGAACATTTCAGAAATACTATGTAGACATGTATGAACATTTGTACACCATGTGGACATGTAGTTATGTATGAACATTTATAAAGTACACTGGACAATATGTGTAATGAATATTTTGAGAACGCTATGTGGACATGTAGACACATATGAACATTTAGAGAATACATGTGGATAATCGTATGTGAACATTTAGAAAATATGTGGATATAATTATGTACGAATATTTTGAAAACGCTATGTGGACAGGTAGTCACATATGAACATTTAGAGAATACATGTGGTCATATGTGAACATTTAGAAATTATGTGGATATAATTATGTACGAATATTTTGAAAACGCTATGTGGATAGGTAGTCACATATGAACATTTAGAGAATACATGTGGATAATCATATGTGAACATTTGAAAAATATATTCAGGTGTAATTGATGAAGACTTTAACGCTATGTGGACATGCAGTCACATATGAACATTTAGAGAGTACATGTGGATAATTATATCTGAACGTTTAGAAAATATGTGGATAATCACATGTGAACATTTAGAAAATATGTGGATATAATTATGTATGAGTACTTTGAAAACGCTGTGTAGATATGTAGTCACATATGTACATGTAGAAAATACATTATATGGACAACTTCATATATGAATCTTTTAAAAATATATCATGTGGACAATATGTAGTCGTATGAACATTATGAAATACTCCATGTGGACATATAATAATAATGCAAAATTAAATATTTCTAAAGTGCAATATGTGAACATGTAGCCACATATGAACTAGATCTGGTAAAAAGTTTAAATCCTATTGAATGATGTGAACAAAATTAATATTTTAATAGTCGGTTAGTATTTATAACAGTTTTGAAAAATTTATATGTTTTATGGCATATTTTATTATAACAGTGAAGATGTTAAATTTGACTGAATATTTCAATGCAATGAACAAAAATTATTATATGAAATTTTGCAAAATAGCAAATTACAGTAATAATGTGTGATACATGGCCATATTTATTATAACAGCCATCGTTAAAGACACAACACAAAAAAACTGTTGAATTTATTATAAAAAATAAGTATCGTCAAATGTTCATTGCCATAATTTATCCACTCGACACAAATAAATTTTGATACATATTTCATTATTACAAATGGTTGAAAATTCGCAACTTGATATACAAAAATCGAGTTTACTCTCATAATAAAGGAAAGAATAAATGCGATTAGGATGACGTTTATATCAGCACAGAATACTAGACAATTTTATTTATAATCCGAAGTTACGACACTTTGTTTCGTGTTTGAACTTCAACTCGTTTCACCTGTCACATTGTTTCAATATGTGACGAACAATTGAATTTAATTGCGAAATATCATTGAAATATTTTACACAGAAAATTCTCAAGAATTCTATAACAACCCATTATTATAAATTCAATAATGCACAATTATAAATTCAATCATTTACCACTGTTACAAATTTTGTGATCGATTGAAACAAATGTTTAACAGAATCATTTTTTGAACACTATAAATACATAGAAAATATATAAACCCCACGTATAATTTACCTACTATAAAGTATTAATTAATTAATTAATTTATCTCCCGTAAAATATACAATACTATGACACTAATAAGACAACAAATTGAAATGTTCATTATTTTCTTTTAAATGAAAGTTAAGAGATTGTTAGAACACTGCGTTATCAGAAAAAAGTAACAAAAGTTTTAAGAACTCAAAGTTTGTTGTTCCAGTAAAGTTTCACGCGTTACTGCTTAAATAATTTATTTATTCTCCCACTTCGAGGTGTCTTTATTCTTTTTCCTTCACCTATATCATGAATTCACAGCAGAACTGCGTAATATGCGTTTCTTACTCATGTGAACTGTGCAGGGCTTTGTAACTTTTTAATTAATGTAAAATTTACATGAGCTTACATCTTGTTTCCATGAAAGTGTGATTTGGATTCGATAACGCGTTACAATTTTTTATGTTAAGAGAAAGTTTGAAATAAATATTTGTTTTAACATTTTTAAAAATATACATTTCTGAGTTTCAAGAATTTTAGAAATAAACATTTCTGATATGTAAAAGTTTTGGTAAAAAATTGTATGAAATATGAAATAAATTTTTAATTGAATAATAGTCATAATTTAATAATAAATGTAACTATAGTTTGTAGTTAGAATTCTATAATTAATATATCTATGATTCATAAATATAATTTAATGACAAATATAACTATAATTTATAGTTACAATTTAATAACGAATATAATTAGAATTCACATAGAAGAAAGCTCTATTTCCTCATAATTAATTAAGATCTCTTACTGTTATCAAACTGTCTCATAATTTAATTTAATATTATAAAATATAGTAATGTCTTACCAAAATAAATTCATAAATTTCAGCACAGAAAAGTTATCTATACAGAGTTCGCTAAATTCGATAGCTTCAATAAATAATTTCAAGAACCTATTAATTGTACTTTGTAATAATTAATACCAGTCAGAAATACTAAGTAATTCCCATTAAAGACTCTATCAACCAATTTTCAAATTTATGCTCTCAATTTATAACAACTTGCGAATATACATAGTAATTATAATTTCAATGGTATCAATTAAATTTTAACAAATAAAATTAAAGAAACGAAGGAGCTAAATTTAATTGTCAGCTTTAAAATAAATAATTAAAATAATATTAGTCAGACTACTAAATATGAAGTCATTAGTAAATTATGTCATGTAAAAGATGAAGAATTAGTAAATATGAAAAATAATTAGTATTACTATTAATTATTACATATATATTATATGAGAAATTATTACTATTAATTATTAATTAATTTAAAATAAATAGTTAAAGTAATATTAGTCGTGTTAGTAAACATGAATTATTTTTTCTTTCGTCAGTTTTATTTTTCTATTTTTTAGTCTTCAATGACAAGTTTCAACAGATTTGATTGAAAATATTATCCACCATAAATCAAGCTAAACTACGTATTCCGACAATGAGATCACGCTAAAATTTAGAGAGAATTAACCTTGGTTTGAACAAAGGAAAGCGGTAGAAAAACATGCACCGATTATTCCGGGGATTTTTAATACTCTATTGCCAGCAATATCGTTGTTACCGGTTTAATTTTGTAGCAATTTTTGCCATCAAATTTCTGCACGAAAAATAGTGTGCGTTTTGTTCAAATTATTTCGAATGTCCCTTTGTCGTACTAATTGAATAATCGTTCGATAAAATAACGCTTTTACGTTATTGTTTTATACACAAACTTCGTGACTGATGCTTTCGTAAAAATATTTTCCGCAAAAGTCGCGAAATCCGAGTAAAAATGTTTATGATCGCTCGAAACACTCAACGGCCGACGGAATTTTTTCGACATCGCGGTATTTATCTAATATCTCCATCGATTAATTCTTTTTTTGTTTTCGTTTGATGTTTCCCGTAATTTCGTTGTTTATCTGATATTATGAAAATGGAGAGTAAGAAGGTTATGTTAAAATAAGAAGTTAAAGAGCTTATTTTCAATAATATAATATAATCTGTTGGAATGTTAAAACTTTAACTTGATTAAAAGTAAAATTTAAATTGATGTTTTCATTTGTTTGATGATCATGTCCTAATATAATAATATTCGTTTATTTATTTACTTGCATCATTTTCAATTTTTAATTATTGAATAATACATAAAAATCATATCAGTTACGAATTCATAATTAGCATGTATAGTCTACTATTGAAACAATATGACTGTCTTTCAAATTTTGAAGAACATACTAAAATATTACTATATAAAGCAGTTTCTTCTCGTTATATTGCACACATTCATTAGTTCTTTGTAAACATATTTTTTCATACTTCATAGTTAGATTTTACTTGTGTTTATAGGTTAAGTTTCCTACAAAATCTAAGAAAATGAAACATTTATCTGTCTTTATTACAATCAATTTTTATGTCAAATTTTTGGAACTATATTCAATAGAAATAAAAATTTGGGGAAGAATCAAATTTCAGTTGGGTCAACTCATATCAGAAAGTCAACTATTTGAAATTGAAATTAAAAATCTAGTAGAACTCGAATACATTAAAATTAATATACATACATGTCAAGTTCACATACATAAAAAATTTCAGGTATTACTCGTTTGAAATTGAACACACAATTTATATGATAATTTGATAATCATATTGTGTACATAATATCTTGACAATCATATTTCTAATATTATATCCTGATAATCACACTTCTTACATATCTAGATAATGACACTTATATGATATCTAGATCATCATACTTCTTGCACAATGCCTCGATAATCATATTTTTATATGCTATCTAGATAATCATACTTCTCATACAATACCTTGATAAGCATACTCTTAAATATCTCCTTAAGTCGCCATTTTAGATCAAATGTAAAGATCAAGCTATCAATCATCATTTTCCGCCATTTCTGTAATAAATAATACGTTTTCGAGTTAGTAGGGTTATTTTGCAAAACCGTATCAATCGGCACGGTATCGATTCCTTAAGGAACTACATTCGATTCTTGAAAATATCACGGTACAACTTTTACAAACGTCTCATTAATTCCGTAACAGTCCACGTATTTCTCAACCGAGCGAAAGAAAGATGTCGAACTAGTGCCTTCCACGACGACCACTGACGCTGCTATTTAAAGTCCAACCACTGACAGGTCAAATTTCTGCGGCTTTTTTGGAAGCGTTCTTCGCGTCAGTATTTGCTCGAACCCTTCGCGAATTCTCGTTCAAAGCGAACAAGTCGAAACGACGAATAGAGTGCGTTGTCTGTGTGACAAAAATAGAGAAAACCAAGTGTTCTTTTGGAACCGATAGACCTTGTAGACGCGTCTGGGGATATTGGTTGTCCGGAAAGTTTGTGTCACTATGGAAACCACGATTTTATTACCTTCTGACCGGATAATAAACGTTTGGCTTACCTGACTGGATATTCATAGGTACGTTTGTCGCTCAGGTACGTAGGGCCAACTTGTCTAATTTGAAGAGCTCTCCTAATATAAGATCCTAGCTTACTTCCGATACAGATCTTTCATGAGTTTCAAGGATACTGCTTCATTTCGTAACTAACCGTGTACGCGTGTTTTATCCGTGTATTGGCTTTGAAATCGATTTAACATCTCGAGCAATCGCATAGCTGTGAAATACTGAATCCAGAGGAATTAGGATCTAGTTGAAACACAGACCTGTGGAAATGTGGATCTACGAAGACGTGGATCTATGTGAAGGCAGATCTGTGGAAATGTGGATCTGTGGAAATACCTATGAAAACGTAAACCTATGGAAATGTAGTCCTATGAAAATGTATACCTGTGGAGACGTAGCCTTGTGGACACGTAGACCTATGAAAGCGTAACCTATGGAGACGTAGACCTATGAAAATGCAAACATAGATCTATGAAAATATAGATCTATGGAAACATTGATCTGTGGAGATGTGGATCTATTGAAACGTGTACATATGAAAACGTAGATTCATGAAACCATAAACCTATACTAATATAGATCTATGACACGTAGACTTGCGGAAATGTAGATCTACGAGTCAATCCTAAAATGTACCGTCCCCATATTTTTTTACAAATTGAACGCATAAAATCCGTTTCTTGAAGTTCCCATAGACCTATGATAATACTTTAGTTACATCAGTATTATACGTCTTATACATTTTAGCAGTGAACACATTAAACCAAAAAATAAAACGATGGTATTTTGAATAATTGCAGTAACAGTATGTCTGACATACACAAGCCACTATGGCAGTGCACGTGCTAATAGCATAACTCACGCTAGAGAAATAAAACTGCGAACAACAATAGAACATAGCCGACTCCAACGCAGTTGTCAATTATTAGCCATAAAGCATGATTTATGAACGTTCCGTTTACGAGTATCTTTTCTTTCTCATAATTCACGAATCAACCACGTTGCATCGTGCTCGGTAAAGACAACATTGTCCTACGCTTATTTTAGTTAACCGTCGATGGAACTCGGTAATGTAATTAATGGAGCGATTGATAATTAACCGGTTACCGTCAGAGCCAATTATGCATCGGATAGAACTTTTATTTAATAAAATTCGACAATTTAGGAGGCACCGCTAATGAATGCAATTTACCTCGTTCGGAGAAATCGAACTCGGATAGGCGAGCCCGAGTACACCTTGCTGAAAAACCGATAATTAACTGCTCGATACGGCGTGCAAGCGAAATTTCATGCAAACGTGTACACGAGAGTTGACGCCGATAGGGGTAATAAATACATTTACGAGTGAAAGATGATAATTTCAATTACGATATTTAGCGAAATTAATGAGACTTTAGACACCTCATGGTGGACCGGCAAGACTAGATTTCGTGAACCATATTGATCTAAGTCAATTTAGTTACAAGGAACTAATTAATCAGTGGAAAATGAAGCTTAACTAATTTAGAAAGCATAGTGTGCATGTGTGAATTCCTGAACTCAACTCAGTTTAGTGGTTTATTCAATTTTATTCCATTTTATTCGATTTTATTTATTTTATTCAATTATATTCAATTTTATCAAGATTTATACCACTTTATTCAACTCTATTCAGTTTTATTGAACTTTATTCGATTTTATTCGATTTTATTCAGTTTTATGCAATTTTATGCAATTTTATACAATTTTATACAATTTCATACAATTTTATACAATTTTATACAATTTTATACAATTTTTTGATTTACTAACAAATTTTACTTAATGTTTGCAAGTATGTTATTACAAAGATGAAAGATTTATAATAACAAATTTGATACAGATTAAAATCAAAATTTATAAAATACAAATTATAATAAGAATAATACAAATTATAAAAAGAATAATGATTTTATATGGAAAATAATATGTAATAACAATATATTATAAACTATTGCAATTTAATAACAATATTTTCTAATCATATACTAACATATAAAAATAATATTTAATAAGAATTAATAACATATTTAAAACTGTAATTAACGACACGTTTAAAATAGAAATAAATGACATATTTAAAACAGAAATTAATAATACATTTGAGCCTGAAATTTTTAGTACATCTGAAACTGAAATTTATAATATATTTAAAACTAAAATTAATAGTGCATTTAAAACTGAAATTAGCAACGCATTTAATACAGTTTGAAACTGAGAATAACACAATTGTACCCCAAACTACCAACATATTTAAAGTGGTAATTAATTCATTTAAAATAGAGACTTACAAACTTGAAACTGAAGTTAAAAATACTTTCATGAGTCAAATTGAAATTAACGTATTAAAAATATCGCTTAAAAATGAAAATAATTCAATCTCGGGTCACTGAAGTCACAGCAGCAAATTAATCCTTTAACTACAAGTACTTTTTGTAATTTTTCTTTAACAAGTTTCAATTCAACCTTAACTAATTTTAATCTAATTTCATTACTGAATTCTATCTTAAAAATTTTTTTTTGTATTTATTTTATTTTGAGTGATATATAAACCACAGCTGTTATTTGATATTATCAAAAATTTGTTTATATACCGCCTCTGGCATTAATTTTGACACGTGGTTTATGAATCACATCCGCAGTTGAGTGTCCCAAAACGATCGTGACTTTCGTCATTCGTATTTTCAAAAGTCACATTTCGTGTTACGAGATCATATCGTTAATACTAAAAAGGAAAGCGAATAATTTCACTTACGAAGTGAAATTTGTTGCAGGCTGTTCGGGACGAAGTGCGACAAGTGTAGCGAGTGTTTCAGTAAGGACGATTACGTGATGAGAGCAAAAAGCAAAATCTATCACATAAAGTGCTTCCGATGTTCGGCTTGCATGAGGCAACTGGTACCTGGCGACGAATTTGCCTTGAGACAAGATGGCCTCTTCTGCAGACACGACCACGACGTTCTCGAGGGTGGAAAACTCTGTTCCGGACCCGGTGGTGTTCCGGGAAGTGAAAACAACAACAACGCATCCCTTATGAATAATAATCATCATCTACATCCGAACGACGGCTCGATATCAGGTACTAAATTTCTCTTTGTGTTGGCAAGCAGAACTGTTTTCAATTTGAAACGTTCATTTGGTAATTCAAGTTTGATCTGGAATAAAGATACTGTGAGGTCTTCAAACGTTTCTCAAAATTGTACATTTTCGTACATTCTTTTGAAAAATTAATCAAGATGGGTGCAGTATAAAATTAATCCACTTTAAAGTAGGCAACGGTTATTCAAGTTTAAAGTACTAACACAATCAAGTTGGTCTCTAAAAATGAATCAAGTTCAAAATAGTAAAAAATAAATCAAGTTCAATATAGTCGAAAGTCAATCAAGTTCAAAGTAGTCAAAAAATTAGTCAAGTTATAAGTAGTCTAATATTAATCAAGTTAGGAGTAGTCAAAAATTAATCAAGTTCAAAGTAGTCAATAATAAATCAAGTTCAAAGTAGTCTAAAATTAATCAAGTTTGAAGTAGTCTAAAGTTATTCATGTTTGAAGTAGTCAAAAATAAAACAAGTTCAAAGTAGCCTAAAGTTAATCAAGTTTGAAGTAGTCTAAAGTTATTCAAGTTTGAAGTAGTCTAAAGTTATTCAAGTTTGAAGTAGTCAAAAATTGAACAAATTAAAAGTAGATTGTAACTGATCCAACGAATTTATCAACAAAACTATTACCATTTGCAACACATTCATACTTTATGATTATACAAAAATTAGTCAAATTTATAATAAATAAAATACTTTCCACGAAACACATCTTGATTCTTTGTTATAAAACAACGAAAATATTTAATATTTGTGACTAGTAATAAACTAGAACATGTATATTATTCAATTTCCATGTGAACATTTTCAGACTTAAATTAATTCAGTACGTTTCTTTTTTTTTGCAAAAACTCTATTTTATCTGAGAATAGAATTTGTACCCCTTTGCATAAACTCCTTTAGTAATTTTGCTTTGACTAAATATGAAAGAAATTGTAATTTTCTGAACTATCTCAATAGAGCATCAGGACCCTGTTTTATTGGAATACACTGTTTTATTCTATTGAGTAAACAATAATTCTGTTTAACGAATGGCCATAAATGAACACTTCTGCTCACTCTAAACGCTTTAACAGTGCAATAGAACGCGACAGTAAATATTTCAAGGTTATACTAATTTATTTTACCATAAAAATGCACGAAACTTTCGCAAAATATTTTATTTTGGACTCCTCTATTTTCTGGTAACTTTGCAAAGATTCAAAGCATCAAGGAAAATTAAATCGATACTTCAAATATTAGTAAAATATTTTATTTTGGACTCCTGTATTTTCTGGTAACTTTGCAAAGATTCAAAGCATCAAGGAAAATTAAATCGATACTTCAAATATTAGTAAAATATTTTATTTTGGACTCCTGTATTTTCTGGTAACTTTGCAAAGGTTCAATGCATCAAGGAAAATTAAATCGATACTGCAAATATCAGTAAAATATTTTATTTTGGACTCCTGTATTTTGCAGATATTCGAAATATCGATCTAATTTTCCATGATACGTTGACACAACCTAATTAAATTACGCTGGTATCCCTATTAGACATTTAATCCATGCAATATGTGTGCACGGACATATTAGGAAGGCTAGGAGCACAGATCCGATGTAATCCCGTAGTAGGGAAGTGGTCAAGCCTTTCGGGACTTAACGGCTTCAATTATCAACACCTAATTATGACTCGTGATCCTAACAAAACACCACGATGTCGCAACGGCCCTTTGAGCTTTTCCCCCACAGCCCTTTCGCAAATTTGCCCTTTGTGCCCCCGTCAACGTAATCCGCAACGTTCCGCCGACGCAATAATTCCCTACACCAACTGATATTTTATTACCAATTTTGAAATTAACACGCTAGTTCAAACAGAAACGTCAAAAAAACAACGGCGAAGGAGTGCTACCGTTTTCTTCGGGGCAACAGTGGCGCCCTCCACGGTCATTTATTATTTCTACACATGGACCGTGTGCTATTACTAATTCATTATTTACATGTGCCAACGATAAATTACATTTGGACGTTCGGTCTAACGACGTGGCACCACGCTGGTTAATCGGTGATAATTGAAAATTGTATAGTGACGCGAGAGCAACGGGTCCTCTCCTAATTCCCGCGTAAACAATTACGTATTTTCCATGGTGTTTGTCACTTGGCCGGCCTTTTTCTCGTTTTGGATGGAAATCGTTGTGCCTAAACGTCTTTTCCGATGCACGAAAGCACGGGCCACCGAACAGACGCGACCAGTGGTTTGACAACTCTTTAGAGAGGAGCCGAGGTGTCAAATGTAACATCTCTCTGCCAACTACCGTGGTACATAACTACGCACGATCTCTTTCACATTTTCTTTCCCATTCTCGTTTTTTTATTTATGAACGTTTATTCAATTCCCGACGTTCGGCAGTCCTTTCCTTTCTGGCCGGTTTAATGGGACCCTCTTACGAGCTCGAACCCTGTCCGTCCAACGAAATGAGAATTCTCTTGCGGCGACAAATTTGTACATCTGTTAATTTTTGGTGTTTTTATTTCTTTCATCGGTTGTTTCGAATTTGGGGTTAATTATTCTACTTTGTTTCGTGCTTTCGGGCAGATTGAGATTGATACAGAGTTTATGTTGCGATGCTTTTTCGAATTTATTATTGTGTAGAGGTTAATTATTCTATTTTGCTTTTTATTTTGGGGAACGAGATTTTATGGATACGGATTTTCTTTTTCATATTACACGATACCCACATTTCCGAATTTCTTATTGTATTTTGTAAATTTTCCATTTTTGAGTTTTTAGAATTTAATACAAAAATCCCTAAAACCCTAAATTTTTAGATTCACTTCATCAGACGAACTAATGAACAATCTGTCCCTTGTTAATAATCTTTCGATAAATATTTCCTTTCCTAATTTCCCCTAGGAATTCCCCAATACACGATGATTAAAATATCATCAAAATTCTATTTCTCAATTACCAATCCCAAAAGTTACTTAAAAAACGACTGACAAACACCCATAAATTATTCTTTCCAAACCTAGTCTTTTTCGCTCCTGGGCACATTTGGAGAGCAAACTCTTACATCAAACAGGTAGTCTCGCCGCTATTGCCAATAAATGGCGTAATATACTCATTAATAATAATTGCCTTCACCTTCGATCCAACAGATAATTACTTACACTGAAATTTATTCCAAGAAAATCGATGCAGCATTGCATGTTTACATTTTCTGAAAGCGCGACAAATTGTAATCAAACAAGACATTAATTGTCAGTTATGCAGTTAACTGATATAAGTTTATTATGGAATTTGCTGTTTATACCAGGTGTCGGTTAATAATTTTTAATCTTTATTTTAAGAAAATCTAAACTTGGGAAAATTTAAGTTCCATTGCTAGCTATTTTACTATCTGCCCTTCAAATTGTGCCCTCACAAATTGTTCACATTTTCAAACCAGTCATCGATTTTTCGACATGTTAATTATTTTGTTCCTGGAAACGTTGATGAAAACAAGTGGGGGCTAAGTCTAATGAGTATGTCTGGGGCAAGAGTACCAACCAAGTGCAGAAATTGTGCCTTTAACTGTTTTCTGTGTGTGATGCGACGTTGCGTTGCAAAATCACTTTTCCGTGTCTTCCCCAATCTGGACGCTTTTCGATCAATGCATGGTTCAAACTGATTATTCGTTGACGATAGCGATCGGTATTAACTGTTTTCACGTGGTTTCATGATGACACCAGATCCCACCAAATAGCATTGTCTTCCGAAGTGATTCTTGCGGTCGATGATGGTTGTGTCAACCCATGACTTTTTGCGTTTTGGGTACCAAAGTAGAACCAATGCGTATTGCGTTAGGACAGTCATCGTAAGTTTCCACAAGAAGGCTTACATTCGCTTTCTTTTGATCGAACACGAAAACGCGCTGCAACTGCTATTTGGAAACTAGACATACCACAAAAATAAAATCTGACTAAAATCGTCTGAACATCGGCGTTTTGAAAGGTGTCATAGCAAGAAAGTAGCAGGGAGTTTAGATTGTGAATACGTTCTTGCGTCCAGTGCAATCCAACGCAGAAATTAAGAATTAGTCGGTAGATCTGAGGTCTCATGACAAGATGGCCGACTTCATGATCTTCGCTACTCTATTCTCAATATTTCTATATCCATTGCTTTCCTTTCAGTATTCCTGTATTTTACTGCTTAAAGTCCCGAAGTTACAAAATAGATTGCAAGGTTCTGTCGACTTAAAGTCCCAAAAATGACAAGATGGCGGATTTTCAAGATCTACGCTATTCTGTTCTCAATATTTCTATATCTCTTTACTTTCCTTTCAGTATTCCTGTATTTTACTGCTTAAAGTCCCGAAGTTACAAAATAGATTGCAAGGTTCTGTCGACTTAAAGTCCCAAAAATGACAAGATGGCGGATTTTCAAGATCTATGCTGTTCTGTTCTCAATATTTCTACATCTCGTTACTTTTCTTTCAGGGTTCTTGTATTTTATTACTGTCCTAAAGTTCCAGAGTTACAAAGTACTCAGATTGCAAGGTTCTCTCGACTTAAAGTCCCAAAAATGACAAGATGGCGGATTTTCATGATCTACGCTATTCTGTTCTCAATATTTCTATATCTCTTTACTTTCCTTTCAATATTCCTGTATTTTATTACTGTCCTAAAGTTCCAAAGTTACAAAATACTCAGATTGCAAGGTTCTCTCGACTTATGGTCCCAAAAATGACAAGATGGCGGACTTTCATGATCTACGCTACCCTGTTTTCAATATTTTTATATCTCGTTACTTTCAATATTCCTGTATTTTACTGCTATCCCAAAGTTTCAAACTTCCAAAATACTCGAATCTCAAGGTTCTGTCGATTTAAGGTCCCAAAAATGTCAAGATGGCGGATGAATCGTGTATTTCACTGTCCTCACGAAATTCTAAAATACTCACCCCTATGTTCTAATGACTCAATATCCCGAAAATTGCAAAATCTACAAAATCTAAAGTGAACTTCAAAAATGGTAAAATTAAGTCGTACAAGTCAGTTCTAAAATTATAATGTACAATCGTAAAGTTATACTCTCTAATACTCCCTTGTGTCTAAATCCAGCGTAGAAATTGAGAATTAACCGATAGAATTAATTTATTACTTTAATTATTGAAATTGTAAAAAAATACTAAAATTCCTTCACGAGAAATTACAGTCTATGGTTAACGTCGGTAAAGTAGGGAATTAAATTTTATCCGAAATCGTGGAAAGTCAAATCTGAATTTCTAATATCTCGGCGACATTTTTAAAGAACAGATAACCGTTGTTTATTTTGGATCTGTGCTTTTTCTCGCGGTGGCCTTTGTGGCCGCTTATTTGGTTAGGACGCAAAAATAGGCGCAGGATTTCGTTTGCTCGTTCGCCTTTTCGTCTTACCGTCCGCAAACATTCGATTTCGTGCGGCTACCAAATCCTTCCGAAGGACACCGCCAAGGAAACTGGATCCTTATCGCGGCACGAGTTACTTATTACTCGTTAATTGGGAGTTAATGAAATTCGACGCTCGTCCCTCGTCCAGCCGTTTACATATGGGTTTCGCTGTTTGGCCGGCTGAAAAAGTGTCCGAAAGGTTCCTGAATTCTCTCTCTCGTTTTTTTCTACTCCATCGTTTTCTCGTCGCTGATCGATGCGACAAGGGAGGTGAACCTAAAAATTTCGACGCTATTTTTTCTTGCTGCCTTTGGATCTTGCTGTTCGAGCGGAGATTCGTCCGACATAAATATCAGGCAATTTTTAGTTCGTTAGATGATAATGGATGCGATAAAACGTGTAGTACACTGTAGAACCTACCGTATACAGCCATTAAACGAATACCCTAATATCGAAGCTGTTTCGATTGTAACGGTCGGACTTCTAGTAATAATTAGAGAGCAGATTCCAGTGCACAAGGTGGATTATATGAATTGGTATAGGATCTTTTATTCCATCGCTCTTGGAATTGAAATATAAATATTTGTAAAGAAATTATGTAGTTTAGAAAGTATTAAATATTTTTTAAATTAAATTATGTGTCATTTTATAAGTTTATGAGATTAAATGTTTGAATAAGGTACAGTTTATATTAAATATTTTATAAGCTACATTACAGGATTAAGGATTTTGTTAAACTATGATATTGAATATTTTATAAATTAAACTGCAGCTATTTTACTAGTTAAATTATGTGTTTAATATTTTATAGCTTAAATTACAAGGTTAGGTTAAATATTTTACAAGCTGAAGTATATTTTACAAATTAAACTGCAATACCGAATATTTGACGAATTAAACTAGAATACATATTAAACATTTTACAAATTAAATTATACGTCGTAAATACTTTACATTCTCAATTTTAAAGCATCTTCAAAATTTTACTACCATAATTACAGTAATTAAATATTTTACAGATTGTTACAATACATATTAAATATTTTGCAAATTAAATTACAGTGCATGGTAAATATTTTATAGGTAGAATTACAAGATTAAATATTTTACAAATTAAATTCCAATACATAATAAATATTTATGAATTAAATTCCAATACATTTTAAATATTTTACTTAAATTCCAATACATATCAAATATTTTACAAATTAAATTCCAATACATTTTAAATATTTTACTTAAATTCCAATACATATCATATATTTTACAAATTAAATTCTAATATATATTAAACATTTACAAATTAAATTCTAATACATATAAAATATTTTACAAATTAAATTCTAATACATATCAAATATTTTACAAATTAAATTCCAATACATATCATATATTTTACAAATTAAATTCCAGTACATATCATATATTTTACAAATTAAATTCCAATACATATCACATATTTTACAAATTAAATTCTAGTACATATGAAACATTTACAAATTAAATTCTAATACATATAAAATATTTTACAAATTAAATTACAATATTAAGCGCTATGCAAACACATAAAGTAAGAGTTAACTATGTCGAAAGTGATCTAAAACTGCGATGTAAAATAATTTCAAAAGAGCCTGTCCCTCGTCGGCCTGAATACCGATCACGTAAATCGGTCAAAGTTTGCTCATCGAAAATATTGTCTCTGTTCTCTCGAATACGCACATGTTCGTCTTCGCGTTCTCCATCCGCCATATTGAATCACTATCCGGATCTCCCATTAGCTGGCAAAGAACGTTTCACAGGACCGGTTAGGAAGACAGTCGCACTCTGGCATTCTACTCTGCATTCTCCTGATTTAGTCCCTTGGGAGCTTCACTTTTTCCCTCTTAATTACTTGTTGTGTCTAATTAAAAGATCATGGTCGCTTTCATAACAACTTCTTTATGGAGAATACCAAAAACTGAATTGGTTTAAGTACCAGTTCATGGTATTATTATTAATATTATTTTTATTATAGTATTATTAATATTACTCGTGATATTCTAGTTTAATTGTTATCTAAATTCAATTTGATGAGTGCTCGAAATGTAATTAAGTGCGAAATCAAAGTCAAAGTTAAATAAAACAAAAGTTATTTGACACGTTTGTACGGACAGACACTGTGTGAAAAGTAATAAAGTTACATAAAGCAAAAATTATAATTTGTCACGCTCATACAAAATTCTAGTTGAATACAAAAATTCTAAGACTTTGACAAGTTTCTGATATATAAGCGCTACAAAATTATTTTGTCCTCAAAGAAAATAAAATTCATGTCTCTTGCGTTAAATAAAATTGTAAAATTGATATGGTGGTTCTAATATTAAATCAGTTAGAGATTTGTTTCAAAATTCTTTTCATTTCTGACATATATCAGTTTTGACTTATTTCTAAATTTGTTGCAGATTCCGGATCCGAAAGTGGATCGCATAAAGCAGGCGTGGGTGGCACTCGAGGATCGGGCGGCCATAAAAGCGGTGGCGGCTCTGACGGAAAACCGACCAGGGTTCGCACTGTTTTGAACGAGAAGCAGCTTCACACTTTGAGAACTTGTTACGCCGCCAATCCACGACCGGATGCGTTGATGAAGGAACAATTGGTCGAAATGACTGGCCTCAGCCCCAGAGTAATTAGGGTATGGTTCCAAAATAAACGATGCAAGGATAAGAAAAAAACGATCGCTATGAAGCAGCAGATGCAGGAAAAGGTGAGTGCAAGAAAAAAAGCGAAACGAAGTGAACACTTAATCGATCGATTAAAAGATCATCGAAAGATTGAAGCCTTCCAATTTTAAAATAATTATTTCTTTGAATTAGTACATATTTTACTTATGGTCATTCTGTTGAAAGCAGGTTACCATCGTGAAATTAAGGAAAATTCACTCTAATTTCATTTTCAGTGTAACAATTTTTATATTTACCTTTTATTAAAACTTGTCTATATAAATTAATATATATTTTATTTTTTGTTAATTTTGTCGAAAGCAGTGCTTAGTTTGCAAAATTATGAAAAATCCTTTCACTCCTTAATTTTATTTTCAATAAAATTTTTGTAAATTTATTACTTTTTTTATTCTTCTATACGAATAATATTTTACGTTTTTATGGTAATTTTATTGAAAGCAGTTTGAGTACCATCATAAAATGAAAGATCATTCAATAAAGATGACAGACAACTTTTATGATATTTAACAGGTTTTTATTAAGCCAGCTTTCACATATGTATTTCGATGAACCATAAAATAGTTTCGAATGAAATGAGCGACGGAGAAAATGTCGATTGTACAAAGTTAATCTAAAATGAAGTGGAAGATGATTTAGCAATAGTTTAACGAATCCAGGTATTTTTTGTTTCAGGATGGCCGTAAATTAGGCTTCGGTGGAATGCACGGAATTCCTATGGTGGCCAGTAGTCCCGTGCGACACGAGAGCTCCATAGGAATGACGCCACTCGAAGTGCAAGCTTATCAGCCACCCTGGAAAGCTCTTTCTGACTTTGCTCTTCATACTGATCTGGACAGGCTAGATCCCAACACGCCTTCTTTTCATCATTTAGTGTCACAGGTAATTCTATATGTTCTTTGTCATTTTTGTTTTATTATTGAAAACTTGAGTTGTAACTTGAGTTTCAAATAGACAACTTGAATCCTCAATAGACAACTTGAGTTCTAAATACTAAACTTGAGTTACGAATAGACAACTCGAGTAACAAATAGACAACTTGAGTTCCAAATAGACAACTCGAGTAACAAATAGACAACTTGAGTTACAAATAGACAACTCCGGTTCCAAATAGAAAAATTGAGTTCCAACTTGAGTACTAAATAGAAAAGTTGAGTTCCAATCTGAGTTCCAAATAGAAAACTTGAGTTCCAACTTGACTTCCAAATAAACAACCTGAGTTCCAAATAGAAAACTTGAGTTCCAACTTGACTTCCAAATAAACAACCTGAGTTCCAAATAGAGAACTTGAGTTCCAAATAGACAACTCCAGTTCCAAATAGAAAAATTGAGTTCCAAATGGAAAACTTCAGTTCAAATTTGACTTCAACATTGAAAACTTGAGTTCTAAATAGAAAACTTGAGTTCCAAATAGACAACTTGAGTTCCAAATTGACTTCAACATTGAAAACTTGAATTCCAACTTGACTTCAACATTGAAGACTTGAGTTATAAATAGAAAACTTGAGTTTCAACTAGAAAACTTGAATTCCAACTTGACTTCAACATTGAAAACTTGAGTTGTAAATAAAAAACTTAAGTTTCAACTTGATTTCCAAATAGCAAACTTGAGTTCCAACTTAACTTCCAAATAAACAGCCAGAGTTCCAAATAGAAAACTTGAGTTCCAAATAGACAACTTGAGTTACAAATAGACAACTCCAGTTCCAAATAGAAAAATTGAGTTCCAATTTGAGTTCCAAATAGAAAACTTGAGTTCCAACTTGACTTCCAAATAAACAATCTGAGTTCCAAATAGAAAACTTGAGTTCCAAATAGACAACTTGAGTTCCAAATAGAAAACTTGAATTCCAACTTGACTTCAACATTGAAAACTTGAGTTATAAATAGAAAACTTGAATTCCAACTTGACTTCAACATTGAAAACTTGAGTTATAAATAGAAGACTTGAGTTTCAACTAGAAAACTTGAATTCCAACTTGACTGCAACATTGAAAACTTGAGTTGTAAATAAAAAAACTTGAGTTTCAACTTGATTTCCAAATAGCAAACTTGAGTTCCAACTTAACTTCCAAATAAACAGCCAGAGTTCCAAATAGAAAACTTGAGTTCCAAATAAACAACTTGAGTTCCAAATAGAAAACTTGAATTCCAACTTGACTTCAACATTGAAAACTTGAGTTTCAACTTGAGTTCCAAATAGAAAACTTGAGTTCCAACTTGACTTCCACATTGAAAGAAACTCAAAATGCAATTTCGTTTTATATATTTAATAAATGTGCCGTTTATTTTCAAAGTGGAGCAAATATTTGTTTGAAAGAAATGAAGATAATGTTAACAGTAGGTAAAAGTTGACATGATATTTTTATCTGTAAAAATAATTGAAATTCCCTAGTTTTTGGGTGATGGTTCAGATTATTAATAGCAATTGACAGTGTTTTTTGAAATGCAAACCCTTAAATATCTTGCAATAACAGAAAATGCATGCAACAGAAGACCTTCACCACTTGGACTTTTGGATTTTGGAATTTAAAATTTAGAAAGTTTATGATCTAGGAATTTGAAATTTTGGGAGATTGGGGATTTGATAACTGCAAAGTTTAAAAATTTGAAAGTTTGTGGATTTGGGAGTTTAATCATTGGAAAATTTCGAATCTGTAAATTTGAGGGATGCAAATTACGGAATTCAGAAATTTGAAGGTTTAGAAATTCGAGGGTTAAAATTTTTTATTTGGAAATTTGAAGGTTTAGAAATTTCATAATTTAAAAATTTAAGGGTTTAACACTTCATAATTTAAAAACTTAAGAATGTAGAAATTTGAGGGTTGAAAACTTCAGACTTTAGAAACTTAAGAATGTTTAAAGAGGGTTGAAAATCTCAGAATTTGAAAATTTGAGAGTTTCAATATTTAAGGGTGTAGAAGACTCAGAATTTAGAAATTTAAGGGTTGAACACTTCAAAATTTAGAAACTTAAGAATGTAAAAATTTGAGTGTTTGAAAATCTCTGAATTTAAAAATTTGATGCTTTCGAAATTTGGTGATAATTCATTAATCTATAAATTTGCGGATTTTTAGCCAGCACTGAATTGGATAATAAACATATATCGTGCAACAGTACAAAATAAAACTCAACTTAAAATTTGCAAAAGAGAACGATAAAACAAATAAGTACTAAAGAATTAATACTAAATACTAAAAGTCAGACATCTCCAAAAGCACGACATTTTGTACTATAAGATCTGAAGGGTAGTTCCACAGTTAAATTTATTGAAACGCAACCCCTTAAACATCTCGCATTAACAAAAGCCGGGCTCCACTTTAAAAGTAAACGTCTCATATAGTACCAGTACTTTATAAAAAAATAAAAAACCCCGTGGAAATTATTTGATTTCAGATGCACGGTTACGATCTCCATAGCGGTCCACCGCAATTACCACCGCCGGGGATGCTCGGTGGTCCGATGAACGACGGTGGAGGCGGCGGGGGTGGTCCCCTTCCACCCCCGGGTCCACACCACCCCAGCAGCGGTGGTCCAGACATGGGCCAACATCCCGACAGCACGGATAGCTATGTAACTTATCTCGAAAGTGACAGTGACTCCCTTCATCACGATACAGGAAGTCCATAGTGTTGTGCGGTGTGGCCAGAACGAAAGTGTCCGCTTTCTTCGTGGTCTTCTTTCAATAAGTGCTTGAAGAGAATAGTAATTTGCGAGAACATGTAGGGGGTGCAAAAGGAACAGTCCGAAGAATCACTGAATATCTCGAGGAATAGCTTGACCTTTTTTGCGCTTGATCCGAGTGTCTTTTCCTTTGTTCTGATCGAGCGGTCTAATAAACTGGATTTGTGCCATAAAAACGATTGATTTCATTTCAAACGAATGTTCCGATAGGTTTAATTCGATTTTAGGAGGTCTCTAGTACAGGGTGACTCGCCTGTGTGCCTAAACTTGAAATTTTATTAGATATCAAGGTTTTACGCGTTCGTTTTTGGCGCGTGTTTTACATCACGTGACCGAAGGCGTCAAGCGGCGATATCTCGACCGTTATTCATTTTTCGACCCATGTTCTTTAATACTTTTTTACTCGGTATTAAAGACTCTTTCGAACTGCATAATTTTTGTCATTACTATGGAAAAAATTTCTGAATTTGTGTTTTACTTTAAATTTGTACATTTTTTAGGGGAACTTTTTTGTAACGTTTACGTGGCACATTTAGGGGATCACCCTATAGATTATACCATAGGATTCGAATTATTAAATTATTGTTACGAATACGGTTTAACTTTGTATATTTAATTACCTGATTCGTTAAGTGTAATTGGGTTGTATAATAATTGAAATATCGGGGTTATTTATATTTCTTGACGTGTAGCCATGGTTTTTAATAATATTACAGTGATAGAATACCGAAATACTCATTACAGTAAACCTTTCTTTTTCTAATAAATTCTTCTTATGAAACTTACAGCTTTTTGTTCCTAATGAGAAAACCGACATATCATTAGACAATTCGGCTGCAGAATGTTCTTTATTTAGAAGTTATTTGGTTTTTTAAGTTCTGTTGATTTGACAGGAAAGAAATCAAATTGATGCGCGAAAGGGTTAAGATATCACGTGTCTAATTCTCGATAAATCGCAATGGACAAAAGGATCAAATTTGCGGAAACATGAGCTTAAATAAAGAATAATTGAATTGTTAAACCGGGATATGGAAAATGTGTGACTGAAGAACTTTTTGGTTAGAATTTGGGAGAATATTTTTTAGTGTCTGCAGTGGTTCTTTTCGGTTGACGGTTTTAATATCAGCATTTTTATGATGGAATTATACTGTTTAAAATGACAATTGCTGCTTTTTGACAAATTGTTCTTTTAATATTTCAAAATTTTCAACTTCACGATTATAGAATTTAAATATTTTCAAGTTTCAAAATTTTAGATTTTCAAATATTGATAGAAATATTTCGAAATTTTCAAGCTATAATTCTTCAAAATTGAAATCTCCCATAATCCCAAAATACTGAAAATCCAAAGTCCTTTTCAGAAAACTCAGAACTCTGAAATCTCCAAGTTTCAAAATTTCAAAGTAAAGTATTGCAAAAGTTTGAAATTCGAAAATGTTAACACTTAAAAGTTCAGTAATTAAAAAATTTCAAACTCAAAAATTTCACGGTTTCAATATTTAAATATACTCAAGGTTTAAAATTACAAAATTCTCAAGTTCCAAAATCTTATGGTTTTAAAATATCAAAAATTCGAAATATTCAAATTCTCAAATATTACAGCTTTAAAGATTAATTTCACCGTTTCGAAATTTATAAATTTCTATATTCCAAAATTGAAAATTTTCATAGTCCCAAAATACTGCAACCCCAAAGTCTCAAATTTTAATAACCTCAAAATTCTAAAATCTCAAAGTTCGAAAATTCGAAAATCCCAAAGTACCAAAATTCTAAAATCCAAACTCCAATGACCAAATATTAAAAAATCCACCTCCAATGACTAAATATCCAAAAATCCGAATTTCCAGTTTCAAAATTTCCAAAATTCAAAATACTCAAATTCTCAAATATTATAACTTTAAAAATTAACAATATCACCGTTTCGAAATTTGCAGGTTACTACATTCCAAAACTGAAAATTCCCATAACCCCAAAATACTGCAACCCTAAAGTTCCAAATTTCAATAACCTCAAAATTCTAAAATCTCAAAGTCTCAAAATTCAAAAATCTCAAAGTCCCAAAATTCTAAAATCTCAAAGTCCCAAAATTCTAAAATTTCAAAGTTCGAAAATTCTAAAATCCCAGTCCCAAAATTCTAAAATCTCAAAGTCCCAAAATTCTAAAATCTCAAAGTTCCAAAATTCTAAAATCCCAGTCTCAAAATTCAAAAATCTCAAAGTCCCAAAATTCTAAAATCCAAACTCCAATGACTAAATATTAAAAAATTCAAGCTTCAATAACCAAATATTAAAAAATCCAATCTCAAACGACTAAACACCCAAAAATTGAAATTTCCAAAGATTCAAAATTCCAAAAATTCGAAGAACCACCAAAAAATGTTAAAATCCGTAAACCATTGAGAACCACTGCTCTACCACCGACATTATTGAACAATAAAAATCGCAATGCTCGATGTTTCGCAAATAGAAATTTTAATCGTGAACGAGAGAGATTCGACCATAAATCTCGAAGGTATCCGTGCACGAAGGATCTCAGGTAGTATGACGAGAAACATCGGCAATCGAGATTGTCCGCACGAAAAAAAAAAAATGAATAATTTACTCCAAAACCAAGAAAAATGATAAAAACGACAAAGTATTTTCGAACGGAGAAAATGCAATCGCGTAATTTTCAATAATCAAATTGTCAGAAAATGATTAATGTATAATAATTTGTGTGCGAGAGAAATGTGTAAAAGACAATTAGTTGAGGTAGATTATTTATGCAAAATAATTTGCTGATTTTCGGAACTCACCCTTGCGGAATTGCGAACGATTTCGGAAATAAAAATTAATAGTCGTGTGTTGATTACGCGAACCTTGATTATTTAATTATTTAATAAGTAGGACGTTTCGATTATTTATGGCAATCTCGAAGGGTGAAGGGGTGCAATAGTCTGTCATTTTGTCGGACACGAATTTTGCAAATTGTTTTATCCAAGTTTTCGATATTCTGTCGTGACTGCGAACAATTTCGAGGATATGTCTTTGTTCGTACAAACTTGAGTATCTTGAAATCTTATATGCTTGGTGGAGCGATTTTGTCGGATTTGTTCTCCGGGATTCGGGTCCGCCATCTTGGTCTAAAGCGAAATGGCGGCAAAATTCAAATGTATTTACAGTAAATTCAAAATGTACTTAAAGTATTATGATATAGCAAAGAAAAAAACCTTATTATTGAGTTAATATGAAATGTTTTCATTTGTCACTATCAATTTTATAATAAAAAATCAATATTATTAATAGTGAAAATAAATATTTCACACAGTGATAAAGAATAAACTTTGTCTTCATTTCTCAATTTGTTTAAATTTTGCAAGAGTCTAATTTTTACTCTCATCAAATAGAAATTAAAACCACTTTTGCATATGTTTGAGCGAATGAAAATAATTCTTGAATAATGAAAACACAAAAATGAAGAAAATAAGAAAATATCGTACAAAGAGGTTCTATAACAAAAGAAGTTTAGGTATTTTATATTCGAGTTTTAATCTAAATAATTCATATTCGTATTTCATTCTCAATAATTCATATTCGTATTTCATACTTAATATCTCATTTTCGTACTTAATATCTCATATTAGTGTTTCATGCTTAATAATTCATACTTAATATCTCAAATTCGTATTTTTTGCTGAATAGTTCATACTTGTATTCCACATCTAGTGTCTCATATTAAATAAAGTATTTCGTTACTTTTCATATTTCGTCACTTTTCATTAAACACATTTGAATTTTGCCGCCAACTGAGACCACAGTAACCTTTTCTCTTCCGGTCTAGATCAACATGGCGGCGATCGAAAAAATGTGACCACTCTGGAGGATCACTGGGATGTTAACGATTCGATTTTCGCAGGTTTCGAGCACGTGATGGATTTTGTTCGTCGATGAGGTTCGATTTAGTACATTCGAATGACCAAAGAGTGTTTTATCGACTGAGAAACAGAGAGAAAGAGAGAACGACGCTGATTCGTTGACAGAGTTGGGTTAATTTTGTTGTTCGAGGAGCAAATGAAAATCGAAGTGGATTCATGATCAATAAAGTACTTGTTTGCAGGAAATTTTGTTTTTGCGTGATCTTACCCTGTTAATACTATTTTTTGATCCTTGGAAATTTGTTAACTATGGAACAAATTTTTATTTTGAAAGAATTCCATTTTCTGCGCTTTAACGATTGAAAATTTTGTTTTTTACTGTCACCGTTTATAAAATTTAAATTTAATAATCATTTGAAAAATTTATGTTGTATAATGTCATTTAATATCGTTTCATTCAAGGGTTATTTATAAAATTCATATTCAATAATTACCGTTTAAGAAATTTATGTAACAGTCATTTAAAAAATTTATTTTAAAAAATTGATGAAATTTGATTTGACAAAAATTCAATGTATATGATGTACCTTACAAAAATAATTAAATATAATTAAGAAATAAATTGATCAAATTAATTATATATTACTTAATTAAATTTCAATGTATGTAACATTTATTATGTTTCCGTATCGATTTGGTTTACTTCCACAAAAATTTTGTATCATTAAACAAAATTGCATTTTTTATGATTTGTCATGAGGAATACACGAAAATTTTGAAAATTAGTGATTTAGCGATTTAAAAAGTTGATCATTTTGAAAGTGATAAATTTGATAATTCAGGAATTCGAAAATTTGGAAATTTAGTAAGTTGAAAATGTGAAAATGTACAGCTTTGAATATTTGAGAAATTGAAAGTTTGAAAATTTAAAAATTTGAAAATTTGATTCTTTGAAAATTAGGAAATTTGAAAACTCGGTTAAATGCATAGAAATTTGAAAGTTTAAAAAGTACAAAATTTAGAAACTGAAGAATGTAGAAATTTGAGAGTTTATTTTAGTCTATTAAAAGTATCAGAACGTAAAAATCTGAAACTCTGAAATGTACAAAATTTGAATATTCCCAATTTTCATACCTGGTCCACATTTCCTAATAAAAGTACCCTAAATTTGTATGCTTTCGTTTCCTTAATTTTTGATATTAAAATATTTTAAACAAATCAAATTACACTTTTCAACTCAAAACCAATATATCACAACGAAAAATCTGACAGAAAAGAATACAATTTCTCATTGGCAATAAACAATATACAAAAAACAATATCCAACTCTGCTTCGTTCAACAGCATCGAATTAACAAAAGGATGAACATCAAGAACAGTGTAAATACGATTGTGTCCATTGTAAATTCGAATCACGATGTACCGGTCAGGCGCAACTAATTCATAATGTCGATACACGAATAATCGACTTGCGTATAATCGATTTAAGAGGCAAAAAAAATTGTAAAAGGCAAAGTACCATAATATCGACGATAGCACATTACCCCGATGTACGTTGTATTTGTAAACGCAGGTACAATGAGAGGAAAATGGCATTCATACAATATTTCGAAAATTTCATCGATTTTCTAAGAATTTAGGCAAAATAATTTTCCATGAATTTCAAGCTTAGTTTTCAAGGTTAATAAGTTTTCAAAGAATTTGGAGAAAAATAATTTTCCATGAATTTCAAGGTTAATAAGTTTTCAAAGAATTTGGAGAAAAATAATTTTCCATGAATTTCAAGGTTAATAAGTTTTCAAAGAATTTAGAGAAAATTAATTTTCCATGAATTTCAAGGTTAATAAGTTTTCAAAGAATTTGGAGAAAAATAATTTTCCATGAATTTCAAGGTTAATAAGTTTTCAAAGAATTTGGAGAAAAATAATTTTCCATAAGTTTTCTCAAATTTTTCAAAAATAAGATTTTACAAATTTTAAGAAAATAAATTTTCCCCAATTTTGAGAAAACAAATTTTCCCAAATTTTAAGTAAATAAGTTTTCTCAAATTTTTCAAAAATAAGATTTCACAAATTTTGATAAAAAAAAGTTATTACAAATTTTAAGAAAATAAATTTTCCCCAATTTTGAGAAAACAAACTTTCCCAAATTTTAAGTAAATAAGTTTTCTCAAATTTTTCAAAAATAAGATTTTACAAATTTTGAGAAAAATTTTTCCGAATATGAAGAAAATAAATTTCCCACATTTTAAGAAAATAAATTTTCCCAAATTTCAAGAAAACAAATTTTCCCAAATTTTGAAAAAGTGACCTTCGGTATTTTCCTCGCAATTGCATTATTTATTCCTCGAAAACCAAACAAAAATCCTGTTTCAAAGCAAATTCAAACTTGACCGAATTGTTCGACCCAAGAAAAATGACACCATTCGAAAAATATTGTTTGAAATATTGTGTGCATACACTTTTTGCTCGCTTAGGTACATTCGATTAATACCAAAGTGTACGGAGCTTCATGTGAATACGGGAAACGCACTGAATTGTAAATATCTTCTCCCCTCCTGCCCTAACTTCATTGTCGCTAATTAGTGGTTCGTTTTTAGTAGTGATTCGTTTAGGTGTTTGTCTAGAATCGTTCTACCATCCTCTTGTAATGTATGTACATGTCTCGAGAAGGGGAACCACCGTAGACCTAATGTTTTTCGTAATCCAGTTCGGATCGTCTTCGGATTTGTATGATATTTCTATACCGGCGCACACGTAATAAACTGTCCAATTAAACCAGTTGTCTGACCATTCATTTTCATCTATCATCCTTTATTATCCTCACGATATAACATATCCTTAGATTTTCATAATAAATACATTTCTTTCGAATTTATTCGATTACCATTTTGTTAAACAATTTTTCCCCGTTTCATTTCAATTTGCAATACTCTTGTATATAAATTAATCCTCAAACACTTTTTGTTAATTATTGAATTATTATTTAGGATATTGAGAAATAATTTATTTATTTGTTCTAGTTTTATATGGTACTAAGAAATGATTATTGTGTTTCAATATAAATATAGTTTTTATTTATTTTATAGTTTATTAAGGATCTATGAATTATTTAATAAAATACAATATTGTACAAATTATAGATTTACTTACATTTTTATGTATGTACATAATTGAATGAATATTGTATTTTTAACGGTATAGTAATACTACAATAATACTACAAGAATAATAAAAATAATAATACAGTAATATGTATAATAATAATAATAGTACAATATAATAATAATAATAATAGTACAATAATATAGTAATAACAATATTGAGAGTAATATTACATACTTAAAGAGTTATTATTAAAAAAAATGATCAATTTCTAAGTGAAAAAAGCACGTGAAGAAATATGAATTTTTAAATTTATGTTTATGCGCGCGCTTTCTACAAACGGTACCACTTGCGTCATCTACCGACATAAGACAATAGTAACCAAACACAATATTTCGTTTTTCTTATAGAATTAGTGACTGTCACTTCTCTGCAACAATCAGAATGTTCTATAATCTCAATGCAACTGAAATAATTCGGTCATAATTCGCTGGAATTAGAGGAAAATTTAAAAAATGCATATTATGGATAGTAAAAGGCTTAGCCACCTACCGGTGGAAGATGTGAACTAATGAAACTAAACTCGAAGTTCAGTTTTTGTGTTTATCAACGTTCCTGACATGATAACACTCTCGAAACGTCTTAAAACTAATTACTGTTGCACTCCGATGTAATTTGATGTATATTATAGTGAATTAAGCTAATAAAATAAGTATTAATTGAATTTTTACGAAAATTGAACTGGTGGCGTTATCTCTCCGGCGAACAGGGTGAACTACACGGTTTTGAGACTGTAGTTTCATTAGTTCCCCCACGCTACCGCTACATGGCGCAACGTTTATTTTCCGTTAAATTCAATTAATATAGTTAATTTTATTAACTTAATTGACTATAATAAAAATCGAAATACATCGGAGTGCAGAATCAATTAACGAATTGTTTTGACTTTACCAAACTATTATCAATTTTTAACCAATCGTAGACTAATCCTAATTGTCCTACGAGTTTCTATAAGAATTATATTTCCTATATTAACTAATCAAATTATTTATTGTTTTGTAATAGTTATTAACTTTATTTGAATTGATTTGAAATAATTTTTAATATAAGTCTTGACATGTGTTATTGAATGAAGACTTAATTGCAGAATGAATGAATAAATTTTATGATTCTATTATTTTTTAAAAATTGCAATCGAATTAAATGACAATTGTATTCATGACCAATCATTTGTTTACAAGATCAAACAGAATTCTTCTCAATCGATGGTTTCTAAATCGGCACTCTTCCTAACCGACAGCTTGAGCTTGACGATCACCACATTTCGATCGCATGTGCCACCCTCTAGCGATAGCAGATGAGAACTAATTAAACTACTGTTTCAAAAGTGTGTACTTCACCCTGTTCGTCGGAGAGATGGCTCCACCCGTTCAATTTTCGAAAAAATTCAATTAATATCGACTTTATTGGCTTAATTACCTTCAGTATGCATCAAATTACATTGGAGAACAAGAATACTTAACTTCGGAATGTTTTGACTTTACCAAACCATTATTCCTCTGCGGCCATATTCCCCAGGAATGTCACGTTTACACTAGAGCAGGGGTCGGCAACCTGCGGCTCAGTAGAATCATACTTGTGGTTCTTGATTAGTTTAATAGTACATACTGAAAAATTAACTGCAAATAAATTGCCAAACAAATATAATAATCCTGCGCACACATCAAAAAGCGGCAGATCGCATGCATGTAAACCTAGCTTCAGCTAACCTCTCCACACTCACCGACGCCACACTCAAAACCAAAAACTGTTTCCGTTTTCTTTAATACGTTGACTTATACGTTCTGTTACTACACAAAATAGAATGTTTTGATTTCACAATCAATATATGTTTCACAGCAGATATATTATTTTTTTCTAACACATACCGATGTATGTATATTTGGCTCTTTAAAAAAATATCACATCGGGAAAATGGCTCTTAACTCCAGGAAGGTTGCCGACTCCTGCACTAGTGTTACCGCGAAAATTGATCGTCCAGTATGTAACAACGGATTAAATTTTACACGATTTCACTTGGAATGTATATATATGTATATTGAACGTAACAATTATAAAATATACGAATTTTGATCTCACATCCACGGGTATACGTGCGCTGGGAAATCTATCGTCACACGTTTACAACAAAATATATTAATATACATATGTATAGAATATATAGATTTGAGAATATACCCTGTTTCCGTACTTCCCTCGCGCGATGAAACGTCGTCAAATAAAACGATACATTATTGTCTCTAATACACACAATATACGGTTTATGATTTTCAAGATTCTTTGTACTCTCGTGAATAAATTAAAAAATACTATTCTCTTCTTGTTTTCCTCCTGTACTTCGATTCACGGATAAACACGTTTCGTGGGTAATATATACATATACACATAATGATGTTCGTTTTCGTACGCTTTTATACAGTGGTGTTGTTAGGGCAGTCTCGCTATATGGCCACAGTCATGGTTCATACGTGTGTGGATACTTATCGGACGTTGTTTGAGAGTTTAGATGGGCGAAAGATATCGGATGAGAGTCATATAGGGATTTCGGGGTATAGGGATTTCGATTTTGGGATTAAAGAATTTTGGAATATTGCGATTTCAGATTATAGGAATTTTGGGATAAATTAATTTGGAATATAAGGATTTCGGGATATAGGGATATTGGAATATAGGGATTTCGGGATATAAGAATTTCAAGATATAGAAATTTTATGAAGTAAGTTTTGGGATAAGAGAAATTCGAAATATAGGGATTTCGGAATGTAGAGATTTCGGGACGTAAAAATTTCGGAATATAAGAAATTCAGGATAAAAGAATTTCGGAATATAGGGATTTCGGGATAAAAAAATGTTGGGACATAGGGATTCGAGATACAAGAATATAGGAAGATAGAGACTTCGAGATATAAGAATTTAGAAATATGAGAATTTGGTGTTATAGGGATCTAGGGACCTAGGTACCTAGGAATACAGTGATACACAATTTAGAGATACAATAATCTAGGGACATAGGAATGTAGGAATACATGGATCTAAGAATATACATATCCAAAGATCTAGGAACATAAATGTCTAGGGATATATGCTACATGAACTCCACATTTTGTAAGCCAAAAGGGCCATATAGCAAGACTTCACCATAATACAAATATAGAAAACAGACAAAATAACAGAAACTCTAAACATTATGAAAAGTTTCTATAAAATTTGGGAAATTCGTTACAAAACAAGATTTTGTCAGTTTAATAAATCAAAAGAACTATGAATAGTGTTCCCATTATTCTGTCCATTCTCTCCACATTTTGTATAATGCGCAATTATGGTCCATACAATATGTTTGTACAAAGGTTTGTCCTTCTGAACAAACGGCAGGTTTCGTAATACAAAATCAGGATTACTTTTAGTTCCTTAAATATCACTATACAATAGAACCACATTTTTCAGTTATATAATTTTGATCTCATTCGGCAGAAGCTGAGATTGGCGACACTATATTTCTTGAAATTGTTACACTGTACCTGAAACTGTTCTCTTTTCAAAAACAAAATTTTCTACCTGTATAAACATTTTTGTATCAAAACAATGTACCATCAGATTCTAACCGGTACATTATGCACTATAAATCAACGTCATAAAAATGTAACATTTTCAATTGTGACATCCGGAACTTATACGTAACAAAAATTGATCTTACCGTCTTTAAAACGTACAAACTAAATGAAAAATGTACAAAAGTTCCGAAGATGAACAATCGCAAAATCTCAAAGACATTCACATCGGAAGACGGCCATTGAAACACCAATTCGAACCTAAAATACCAACTCCTCATCGAAGTTCTAACCTATAAAACTATTCTTTACAAAATTGGTCATCGTAACATCGTTCAACGCGTTGGTTTTGGGCCCAATTTTGACATAACCTCTCAGTCAAACGCGGTTCTCAATTCTGCGACGATCGCTGTTGATTCGCGGGCGTTTCCATGTCGTTGTACAATATATCCGCTTGATGTGGACAGATCTGAAAAGGCACGAGCTCCGGAGGATTGTTATTCGGCTGCGTCGATGCTTGTTGAGGTTGTTGAGGTTGTGGCTGTAGCTGCTGCGGTTGTATCATCGTGGCGACGTTGCCTTGAACGGTGGCAGGAACGGTTGGCACAGAATTCACCGTCAACGGATGAGAGAACAATTCCGTAGGCACTATTGGCACGGGCACGGTGATTGGCAGAGGAAGAACGTTCACACCTTGCACGCTATTCGATGTGGGTAACTGCACGTTGGAATTGTTCGTGTTGCAGCGGTTCATCTGCTGGCACGCGTTCGTTGCGTTGTATGGCATGCTTGCCTGTAATTGCAGTATCGGTTGAGATCCGTCCGCCATTTTGGTTCGGATGCTTGGGTTAATTGGACAGGGGATTCTGGAACTTTGAGATTTTAGGACGTTTGGATTATGGGACGTTGGGATGTTGTAGGGACTATGAGACGTTGGGTTCATGGGATGTTGGAGGGTTGTTGGGACGTCGAGAGTATGGGACATTAGGACGTTCTTGGGACATTGGAAGTACGGGATATTAGGACGTACTTGGGACGTTGGGAGTATGGGACGTAGGTAGTATGGGATGTAGGTAATATGGGACGTAGGTAGTATGGGACGTAGGTAGTATTGGACGTAGGTAATATGGGACGTAGTTAGTATGGGACGTAGGTAGTATGAGATGTAGGTAATATGGAACGTAGGTAGTATGGGATGTAGGTAGTATGGGATGTAGGTAATATGGAACGTAGGTAGTATGGGACGTAGGTAGTATGGGACGTAGGTAGTATGAGATGTAGGTAATATGGAACGTAGGTAGTATGGGATGTAGGTAATATGGAACGTAAGTAGTATGGGACGTAGGTAGTGTGGGACATTGTGACTATGGAACGTTCGGACTATGGGACGTTCTTGGGACATTGGGAATATGGGATATTAGAACGTACTTGGGACGTTGGGTGTATGGGACGTAGGTAGTATGGGACATTAGGGCGTACTTGGGACGTTGGGAGTATAGGACGTTGGGACTATGGGACGCTCGGACTATGCGACATTGGGACTATATGACGTTGGGACGTTGTTGGTAAGTTAGCACTATGGGACGTTCGGTGTATGGGACATTGGGAGTATGTGACGTTGGGAGTATGGGACGTTGGGACTATGGGACGTTGGAGCTATGCGACATTGAGACTATGTGACGTTGGGACGTTGGAACGTTATAGGTAAGTTAGCACTATGGATTGTTGAGAGTATAGGATGTTGGGAGTATGGGACGTTGAGACGGTGGGACGTTCGGACTATGGGACCTTATTGGGACGTTGGAACGTTGTTGGTGAGTTAGCACTATGGGTGGTTGAGAGTATGGGACGTTGGGACTATGGGACATTGGGACGTTGGGACTATGCGACATTGGGACTATATGACGTTGGGCCGTTGTTGGTAAGTTAGCACTATGGGATGTTGGGAGTATGGGACGTTGCGATTAGGGACGTTGGGACTATACGACATTGCCACTATATGACGTTGGGACGTTGGGACTATGCGTCATTGGGACTATGTGACGTTGGAACGTTATTGATAAGTTAGCACTATGGGTTGTTGAGAATATAAGATGTTGGGAGTATGGGACGCTGAGACCGTGGGACGTTCGGACTATGGAACCTTATTGGGACGTCGGAACGTTGTTGGTGAGTTAGCACTATGGGTGGTTGAGAGTATGGGACGTTAGGACTATGGGACGCTCGGACTATGCGACATTGGGACTATGTGACGTTGGGACGTTGTTGGTAAGTTAGCACTATGGGACGTTGGGAGTATGGGACATTGGGAATATGGGACGTTGGGAGTATGGGACGTTGGGACTATGGGACGTTCGGAATATGCGACATTGGGACTATGTGACGTTGGAACGTTGGGACATTAATATACTTACATTGAGTAATGGCGATAGAATTCCATATCTAGCTATAAACAATTGTTCCGACACTCTTCTGAGCTCCTCTTGTTGATGCACGATCAACTGTTGCAATTCTTCATGTTTACGCTGCAGTTCATCCTGTATTTGATTCTGGGCAGGTGTCATCACCATTCCTTGTGGATGTAACATCTACAAACATATATAGATACACTCTTCAATTCAAACTTAAAAAAAACCCAAGTATCAAAATCCCTAAATTTTAAATGTTTATTTTATTTTATTTTCATCATTGTTATTTTTATCAATGGCAATCAAACGTCTCTCAAGAGAGCGAGATAGTGCTAATTGCGTTTAGCAGTTGTTATTGTCATTATTATTCTTATCTGTCGAAATGTAACAAAGTGTTTACGGTGGGCAGCTTCTTTTACTTTAGGTCGATCACGCGCCAATTTATAGGTTGACATCTGAAGGTAATATTACCTCAGGGGTTGCTAACGTGGAAATAATCGGTGTAGCCGGTGCCGCGAAAGCAGTGCTGACAACAGGTTGCAGATTAACAGTCGCATACTGAGCTTGTTCCATGAAGTTAATGCAACCTTGATCAACATCCAACAAAGGTTGCTGATGCTGCGGCTGTTGCGGTTGTTGTTGTCTATTATCTATCGTAGCTATGTGAGTCTTGTTCGTGATCGAGCTGTTCGCGGAAGTACCCTTTGACCTTGAAATGTGGATGATCTGAGAATGTGGAGAGCTTCGCAGGGAAGCTGACACGGAGGAACTGTCGGAACTTTCGACGTGGTGTCGTGATCTGGAGTTAGAAGATACAGATTTCGGCGTTCTGGAGGATTTGGGCCACTGCGTCGGCGACACTGGACAGGAAGTCGTCACCTAGAAGTAGAAATGTTCTGGTTAGTTGGTTGGCATGATGTGAGGTGGAGATATGAAGTTGGGTGCTGAGAACTGTGATGTGAAGTAGTTGGAGGTGATTGAGTAGTGTCAGGTGGTGTATAGGTGGTTATGGAGGTACCAGGATGTGGTCATTGGATGTGGTGGTACTAGGATGTGGTCGTTGGATGTGGAGATACTAGGACGTGGAGGTACTGTGATGTGGTCATTGGATGTGGAGGTACTAGCATGTGGTCATCGAATGTGGAGGTACTAGGATGTGGTCATTGGATGTGGAGGCATTAGGTTTGGTACAGGTTCACAGGTGGAATTTGGAGATGTTTGGTCTTTAGAACTCTGAGTTACTATTATTTTGAAATATTTGTCGGTTCATTGAAACCTTGGTACTTTGGGACATTGGAATTTTTGTACATAGCAACTTTGGTCACTTGGAACTTTCAGTGACTGAAACTTGTGGACAATAGACTTTGCATTCCTAGCACTTAGAACTTCCAGATATTGAAACTATGGAACATTTTTGCAATTTTGGGACATTTCAGCTGTTGGTGATGACTATGTATAATCCCAACTTCATGAATCTCTAAAAAGACATAGAAATGTATCCCCAACCCAATCACTCAACAAATCCATAAATAAGCAATCGTAGTAGCACGCTCTCGATATATTGCCGTCACATAACAATAGCTTCACCTGCTGTTGCTTCACAGGAATAAGGACATCCTGACTATGTTCCTTGTTGAAGTTCTCCGACTCCTTCCGCAGTTCCTTAATAACGTCAATATAGCTAACGACATAGTGGGTGCAGACAATGAACTCCGGTTTGGAGTTCCATTGATTATAGGTTATATAAAACCTAGTTTGCAGCCATATCCATTGCTGGCCTTTCGTGAGAAACCTGTAGTAGCAGGAAGTTCCTTCGCCCTTTTGCATAACTGAAAATATCTTCGTTGTCTCAACTGTTTTTCTCCAACATTTCATGCATTTTTGATACTCACGCGATTCGTGACACATGACCACTTTGTCCAAATCGTCCACGTGATAGTAATCGTATCCGGACGTGCCCAGAACCTCGAAGGGAAGGTAACCGATGATGGGCGGTGCTCGATGGTCCAGAAATAAAAATTTCCACTCGAGACTGTGTCGAGACGTGAACTCTGACTTTGTGTTGTCCATCACGGACAGCTCGCGGATCAGCTGTGGCGTTTGGAGACGTCCTGTACCCACGAAAACTAATCTAAGACAAGACAAGCGGGTTCACTGCAATGCGATATAGTAGGAGGTTGCTTCGATACGGTATTTAGCTGCGTGTTTAAGATCAGATGTTATTTTTGCTTCGACTCTGATGAAACGTTAGGGCATTTGGTGGATGTGGTTACCATTTTTTAGGACGCTTTGCAAAATTAAATATTTTTTAATATAACGCTATATATTATTAGAACGTGATATTTAATTCGTATTTAAAAAATTAAAAAAAAAAATAAAAAAAGATTGAGATTTCAACTCGAGACCCTGAGATTAGAAAACCAAAAGATTTCCTGTATAACCAATTCATACCATAAAAATTATTATTAATATAATCTATCAGAGTTTGAAATATTTAAACATTTTCTAAAATTGTTTACAAAGTGTACCTTATTATAAATAAATTGTCCAGCAATAATTTTCCACCAAGTAAAAAATAAAAATCGCAAATGTAACATTTGACCCAACCTTTCTAAATAGACTATTTAAATTATTTCTACAACTAACGATAACAAAGAAAAGTATTTTAATCGTGATTCATAATTACCCATTACACTAAGACTTTTTACTCTTATGCAAACAGTCATTTTTTAGTCTCATATTAAGAACCGATTAATAAATTAATAAAAAGACAACGGTGAATTTGTTCTGGTATTAAACCCAATGTTAGGCTGTTGCACGTTAAATGGCCGACTTTGTTTTAATTTGCAATGTAATTACTTTGTATCTATTCCAGTGGTATTGCCGAACTTCGTGTTCGGTAATAAATTGTCTACCTCCGTGTCGACATCGGAACCTGTAAACGAAATAAAAAACAATGAACCAATGTTATTTATTGTCGATGTACGTAGAAATGCGAATATCGTCAATTACGCACGAAAGTACCCAACAAATTGTACAAGCTCGTATACCGGGTTGTCCTGGATATTTAGGCCGCCCCTTTTGATGTGACACGAGAAGGATATTTGGTCCTCTGCGAATCAAATTATTATTAATTATAGATTTAATTATAGACGTGTGACATACTGTCGAGTATGTGATATGTGCATAATAAATAAGAACTAAGAATCAATAAGAAGAAATTCAATAAATAAGATCATTGTACTCAAATTCAACATGAAACGGTGGGATATTTTGTTGATAAGTTTTTAGGCAGAATTTTGGGACATTATAGGATTCTAGGGATGATATAAGGAATTTACAGTTGGGGGATTTTGGGTTGCGGGTAATTCTGAGACTTTTTAATTTTGGAACTTTGCGATTTTAGAATTTCAGAAGTTTAGGATTTCAGGATTTTTCGATTTCGGAATTGTGGAATTGTAGAATTGTAGAATTGCAGAGTTGTGGAGTTGTAGAATTGCAGAATTGTGGAGTTGTGGAATTATGACATTCTGAAATTGTGGAATTGTAGAATTGTAGAATTTTAGAATTGTAGAATTGCAGAGTTGTGGAGTTGTAGAATTGCAGAATTGTGGAGTTGTGGAATTGTGACATTCTGAAATTGTGGAATTGTAGAATTGTAGAATTGCAGAGTTGTGGAGTTGTAGAATTGCAGAATTGTAGAATTGTGGAGTTGTGGAGTTATGGAATTGTCGAATTGTGGAATTGCAGAGTTGTGGAGTTGTGGAATTGTGAAGTTGTGGAGTTATAGGGTATTAGAGTTTCAGAATTGTAGAATTATAGTACTTTCGAGTTTTAGATTTGTAGAATCCTGTATTTGTAGAATTCAGAATTAATAAAATTGTGAAATTGTAAAATTGTAAAATTGTGAAATTGTAAAATTGTGAAAATGTAGATCTGTGAAATTGTAGAATTGTGAAATTGTACAATTATGGAATAGTGGGTTAGAGTATTTTAGAATCGTAGAATTATAGTATTGTAGAATCCTGAATTTGTAGAATTGTGGAGTTATAGAATTCTGAATTTGTAGAATTGTGAAATTGTATAATTGTGAAACCATAGAATTGTGAAATTGTAGAATTGTGAAAATGTAGATCTGTGAAATTGTAGAATTATGGAATAGTGGATTACAGTATTTTAGAATCGTAGAATTAGAGAATTGTAGAATTCCGAATTTGTAGAATTGTGAAATAATAGATTTGTAGAACTATAGAACTGTAAAATTGGGAAAATTTAGAACTGTGAAATTGTAGAATTCTAAACTTGTAGAATTGTGAAATTGCAGAATTGTAAAACTATAGAATTGTGAAATCGTAGAATTGTAGAACTATAGAATTGTGAAAATGTAGAACTGTGAAATTGTAGAATTGTGAATATGTAGAACTGTGAAATTGTAGAATTCTGAAAATGTAGAACTGCGAAATTGTAGAATTATGGAATAGTGGAATTAGCATGTTTTAGAATCATAGAATTGTAGAATTGTAGAATTGTAAAATTTTAGCTTTTTAGAACATTAGAATTTTACAATTTTATAACTTAAATGTCCCGAAATCTTGAAATTTTTCCCCGTAAATTTCAACTTTATAAAAGCAGTACACTACAATATGGAGTTGATCATTATCAAAATATCAATATTCTCAAAATTGCCCTTTCAGTGCATACAAAATTGTCCTCTCTATCCTAATCTAGAGAATAACCAGAAAACTTCTAGGAAATATCTAAAATATCTTCAGAATCCACCCAAAAAAGAATAACCTATCCAAAATGCCATAAACATCCCTGCTCTTAATTTCTCTTTCACCGAACTATCAATTCAATCTTATTGATCTTATTAATCATTTCATGATTTTACTATATCATATACTCGACTGTACAGCGAATATAAAGTTCACGTGTGCACAGTATATCGTCTGCTGTTGAAGGGTGCAACAGAGGGTGAATATTTACCTTTCTTAATATTCCGCCGATCCCTCGTGTTGGCAGGATTGAGTAATACGTTGTACAATGACGATTGGTCCTCTTGATATGTAATATCATAGATTGTTGTGTTCTCTAACTCGTTTGGGAGATATCCGAGCAGAGATGTAACGCTTTCGGACACGTAATAAATGCGCCCGCTTGAAGAAAATACCATTATAAAACCGTCCAGAGCCTATATTGAGGAAATGTCGCTCGTGTTTTTATCAGTAACAACATCAGTCGACGAAACATTTATATTCATGCTACTCGAACTTGGATATCGTTTTATTTCAGCGAACATTAACAGATAATTTATAGATTCGCTAGTTAATTCAGTAGACATTAGCAAGTGACTTAATAGATAATTTAGTAGATTTACTAGCACCATTTTACGAAATTTGATAAAATTTTAAAATACAGTTATTTGTAATATTTCGCACGATTTTGAAAAAAAGTATGTACAGCAAAAATTTGAGAGAAATTGTGAAAGTTTGAAGAATTTTGCAAAAGTTTGCAATTATTTTTTGAAAAACGTATTAATCATGTAGAGAGAACGCGTTAGTTATTTCAAAATGCCACAATTAAACGATATCAGTGTTCGTTCTTAATTTTCTGAAGAAGAAAAACGATCTGAAACATCGAGTCAGCAGTGATATTGTTTTAGATTCGACGATTAAGCACAACAAGACTCTCGTACCTCTAATATCAGATGCGTAAATTCTTCGTTCGAAAGAAACGACGGTTTCCAATCTTCCTGAATTTCGTGCACCCTCGATCTCACTGCTATTTCTGTAAAATTTGTACATTTTGTTATTTTCTCATTAAATATTTAGTCGAATGCTAGCTTGAATTTTAGTCACTTCATAATTTTCAATACACTTCACAGTCTTTAATGTTCATAAACATTGAATTTTTTAAATTAAATTTTAAAGATAATAGAGATGTCAATTTTTAAACTACATAGACTAAAGCTTTAATTGAAAATTAAGAATTCGAAAGAAGGTTAACCCCTTGCCGTACAATTTATTTGCCAGATCAGTCAAAACTAAGCTATTATATTAAAATAAACAAAGAAAATTAAGATGTGAGTATTTTATATTCAGCAATCTTTATATAAATTATAGATAGACTTAAATTTCAAGTTGAAGAGTATTACTTTGAGAGAGGTTTTTCAAATTAGAGCTGAGAATGCGTCATGAGACTCGTCAAAGTACGGCACGGGGTTAAGAAAAATGGCGGACAACGAACGCGTTCAACCTGATAAAGTTTTTAATAAAAGAAACAGATTCTTTTTGAATAGATTTTACCCTTTCTGTTCGAACAGTGACTCACATTCACCATGCAGTTTAATACAATATTTTTAGTTACAATACAACAAAATATTTTTTAACTAAATCTATAGCAATATCATACGATGTCAATAGTGGAAATTAATAATAAAGTAGTAAGGTCAGAAGAATTCAGCAAAAGTAAAAAGTTTTAAAGTAAACTGACAACAGTAAAAATATCTCCTAGTGCAAATAAACAAAAAATAGAAATATTTTTTGATATTAGTGACTCACCATTGTGGTTCTTCAGAAACGAGATCGTCGACTTCAACACGGTAGATTTGTCCATTTTCCGTGTGTTCGAACTCACCATGCTTCCTAGCTCGTTAACGAGCATGTTGAACTGATCACGACGTTTTTTTTCGCTTAAATTACGTGATTTCCTGATGGAAAGATTATTTAATGGTAGACGTAACGATTACCAAAGCTTCCTTCTTTCGTTAAAAAATCAAGGCTCACCGTTTTGTGTCATCCTTATCGTCAACGTCATCGTCCATCGTGTCACTGAAGGGAATTTAATTAAGGAGTTAATTAATTGTAGACAGAAAATAGAAGTGCTGCTGTTGAGGATGAATGAAAATTTATGGGATTAAGAATTTTATTTTAGGAAATAATTTCGTTCTTAAATAAGTTTAGGGAATTGGGAGAAATTAGTATTTGATATTAATAATTAATTGTGAAGTAAATATACCGATTTAAATATTTATTTGTAATATTAGTATTTGATTCTAAATTAAGTATTTATATTTGGTATTAATATATAATTTTAAATGGAACATGTTTAAATATTCATGTTTGACATTAATATTTGATATTAAATTAAATATACAATATTCGTATCTGATGTTAACGTTAAATACTAGGTTGGTATTAAAATTTATGTAATTAATAAATTTTATAAAGTTTGTAATAATGTATACAATTTATAAAAATTGTAAATACACCCAAAATTTGCAGTTACTCATTTTAATTTTACAAAAATCGATTTATATTAATTTTATATTAATATAAATCTATTTGTAAGTAAAAAATTGAAGTATTTATATTAAATACTATATAAGTACTAAATACTATATGTGTAATGCAAATATCATCCACCTTTCTATGGTCATCAAATTGAATTTTACAATTTTTAATATATTTTTTAAAAGCAAAAATTTATCTTAGACTAAATAATAAAAGTTTAGGGTAAATTTTGAAATTTACCAAAAATTTTTACATAGTTGACTAAATTTAAAATAATGATTCTAGGCTTCTCTGTTTATTAGAAAACAGATATTAATGAAAGCAAAACGAAATGAATTTTCTTGTCCCAAAAGGAAAGACACTCGCGTTGTAACGAGATTATACTAAGGAACCGCATATTGTGTAACAGGCTTAAAATCAATATGGGTTGGATAATAGTGACCAAACGCGATATATAGTTATTTAATTGATTTAGTAAATTATCTTATAAATTAACTGAAAAGTGATTTTGTTAATAAAATGATAATAGATATTTTTGATTACTAAATAAAATTTATTAATTTTGATTTGTTGTGGTTATAGGGTGACCCTTTCCCAGCTTCCAATTTTTCAGATTATTAATAACTATGTTATCAAATTACCAAATTATCAAATTAGAAAATTAGAAAATTACCAAATCACGAAATTACAAAATTCTTATATCTACTACATCAAATCAGCTAGACCTTAACTTCTATCACAAAGTTAAAAATTTCCAAAATAAAAAAAATAGAAAATGTTAGTAAAAAACTAGAAGAAGTAAAAATCCACGTATTCATCAAATCCTCACATTGTAATATCAAATTTACAATTTCGTACTCGAACGATCAAAATTAGAGACAGATCAGTGCCATATAAGAAGAGAACGCTCCACCGTTCAAATGCACTTATATCAACCTGTCGGTAACATTAGTAAAAAACTAGAAGAAGTAAAAATCTACATATTCATCAAATCCTCACATAGTAACATCACAATTTAATTTTGATCGTTCGAGCAGGAACTTTGACAGATCAATTGCCATATAGAAAGAGGGAACGTTCTACCGTTCAAATAGACTTACACCAATTTGTCGGTAACGTTGGTAAATAATTCTAAAAACTAAAAATCCACTTATTCATCAAATCCTCACATAGTAACATCACAATTTATAATTTCCTACTCGAACAATCAAAATTAGAGACAGATCAAGTGCCATATAGAAAGAGGGAACGTTCTACCGTTCAAATAGACTTACACCAATTTGTCGGTAACGTTGGTAAATAATTCTAAAAACTAAAAATCCACTTATTCATCAAATCCTCACATAGTAACATCACAATTTATAATTTCCTACTCGAACAATCAAAATTGGAGACAGATCAAGTGCCATATAGAAAGAGGGAACGTTCTACCGTTCAAATAGACTTATACCAACTTGTCGGTAACGTTAGTAAAAAACTAGAAGAAATAAAAATCCAATTACCCATCAAACCATCACATTGTAACATCAAATTTACAATTTCGTACTCGAACGACCAAAATTAGAGACAGATCAGTGCCATATAGAAAGAGGACGCTCCATTGTTCAAATGCACTTATACCAACTTGTCGGTAACGTTAGTAAAAAATTACAAGAAGTAAAAATCCACTTATTCATCAAATCCTCACATAGTAACATCACAATTTAATTTTTATCGTTCGAGTAGGAACTTTGACAGATCAATTGCTATATAGAAAGAGGGAACGTTCCACCGCTCAAATAGACTTATACCAACTTGTCGGTAACGTTAGTAAAAAACTAGAAGAAATAAAAATCCAATTACCCATCAAACCATCACATTGTAACATCAAATTTACAATTTCGTACTCGAACGACCAAAATTAGAGACAGATCAAGTGCAATATAGAAAGAGAACGCTCCACCGTTCAAATGCACTTATACCAACTTGGCAACGCTAGTAGGCAAACTTGCGGAACTAAAAATCCTATTACATGGCAAAGTGACACATTGCAGGAGGAATGCGTTAGGTAGCCACAGCGATAACATGCGAGGGAACGCAGTTCGGCCGCAGAGAACGTCGCGTTATATCACCGGATCAAAGTATAATTGCGTGTCACTCACTCGGATTGTCGGGAGGAACGTCCCCGCGAATAACTCGCCATGTAACTTTGTACGTATGTTGTCGGACCAATTACGGTGTCGATATGCAGTCGTCGGATCGACGGATCCTCGTCCTAGCCTGGTAATTTCTGGTGATTTCTCGTCGGACACGCAACAACACCCGGACAGCACCGGCACATTTTTCCTCAACGATAGGAATTGTCGACGAACGTTTCTCACCAGTCGGTTCGGTTACGTGCAATGCTTACGTACTCTTGCGACTTTGCGATGGAAGGTCCGCTGCACTGTCTGAAGTTGCATACATACGTCTGTCTCTCTCTGTATATCGCTCTGTTTCTGTTCGAACGGCGGTCGTTAGAACGCATGCTCCGATTCGAAGCTCGGACGCTCAGAACGGAGTTTATCGACGTACGGACGAGAGCAAGCCTTCCCTAGGGAAAATGTGACGGGCTGTGAGATCATTTCGAGATGCTGGACTCGATGGTTTAGGGATTTGGAAGGTGGAGAATTTGAATTTGGATGTTTGGAAGGCAAAGGAGTTTTGGATAGGGAATTTTAGAAATTTGGGAGGTACAGGATTTTTGAATTTGGAATTTTAGGCTTTCGGAGGGTGGAGACTTTTTGAATGTGGAATTTTGGAAATTTGGGAGCTAAAGGATTTTTGGATTCGCAATTTTGTGAAGGGTGGAGACTTTTTGAATGTGGAACTTTAGGAATTTGGAAGTTGGAGGATTTTTGAATTTGCAATTTTGTGAATTTGCAGGGTGGAGAGTTTTTGAATGCGGAATTTTAGAAATTTTGAGAGCTAGAGGATTTTTGAATTTGGAATTTTAGAAATTTGGGAGGTGCAGGATTTCTAAATTTGGATTTTAGAGATTTGGATACTTGAAGATGTTGGAATTAGGAATTTTAGAAACTTGGGAATTTGGGGATTTGGAAACTTGCAAATTTGGGAATTTAGGGACTCATAAGGTTCAGAATTTAGGAATTTAGGGATCTGGAAACTTGAGAATTTTAGAATTTTAGAATTTTAGAATTTTAGAATTTCAGAATTTTAGAATTTGGGAATTTAGAAATTTAGGAATTTGAAGATTTGAAAACTTACGAATTTATTAATTTGTGAAAACTAAGAATTTTAAGAAATTTGAAAAATTTAAGAATTTTAAGAAATTTAAAAAATTTAAGAATTTTAAAAAATTTAAAAAATTTTTTAAATTTGAGAAGTTTGAGAAATTTGAAAAATTTGAGGAATTTGATCACTTTAAGAAACTGGACAAATTGTGGAAATTATAAAAACTTTTTAATTTTGGGAATTAATAATTAAAAAATTTGAATATTTAGAAATTGAAAAATTTAGAAATAAAAAAGTTAAAAGATTTGATATTTGAAATTTCAAAATTTCTGAATAATTGAATTTATCAATTTGAAAACTTTAATTTGACAAATTTAGAAAGAAGAATATTTAAGAATGTGATTTTTGAGATATAAAACTTGTAAATTTATGAATTTTTAAATTGTACAATTAAAAATTGACTATCTTAAATATTTAAAACTTGACAAATATACTTGATTAAATTTTGAAACTTAAAATTTAGAAATTTTTGCATTTTAGGACTTACCAATTAGAATTAAAAAATCAGTTTCAAAATTTCAGACGAAATTTTAAAATCAATGAATCTGGAGACTTGAACATATTTAAATCAAAGCACTTATCTTCAAGCTTGAACTGGAAGTTCATACATACAATGTCTATAATACATTTGATAAAAATAGTAGTACAAAATTATTATTTACGTCGTTTAAAACTTACCCTCCTTAAATACACAGAAATTATTTCGTATTTCGTACGATACATTTGCAGCCAACTTCAAGGGAATTTTCCATGAGCGTATCTTACGACGCTAAAAATTTTCCGGCAACGCGCAGTCGCAGCTTATCAATGTCGCCAGCGAACTCTGTTTATGCGCTGAATTATGGCTGATTGGTCAATCATCTTGCACTACTTCAACGTTTATCCAATAGCAATCAGCCTATTGCACGAGGGTCAAAACAAATTAAGAAACTAATAGAACTATAGAACCTAGGGAATATATACTATATCTCGTTAAAAGTTAATTGCATTTAACATTTCTATTTTACTGACAGTCAAAAAGTTTTGCCATTTTTTAATAATAGAAATATTAGAAATATTAGAAATGACATACTACAAAATATTTAACTACAAGGTAACATTTGACTACAATCTTAAGATACAACGAATTAATATTTTAATAGCTTTTTTAATTATAAGAGATATTAGTAAATTTTCTTTGACTACACAGTGTGTACATTACTTGGCCATTTTGCTTATTTTTTATGATAAAAGAAAATGTCAAAGGAAAATATTTTGTTCAAACAGGCAAATATTATGGTGGTTGAGAAATTATTTTCAAGGTCATTTCACATTGACATCAAGGTCATTTTCTGTCCTCTGACATTTTCTTCTGTTATGAAAAATAAACCACACATTCAAGATGGCCGAGGGACTTGTATATAACTGTATTACTGCAATATTTTTGTTCAAAATTTTACAAACCGAAACTCTTGATTTAGTGCAATTTATTGTATACTATGTTATTATTGTATAATACGTTTCTTGAGCTTAAATAATGTTATATTTATGAAAATGACGTACTATGATCCGAAGTGTAAAAATCTTCCATTTTTATTTGTTTATAGTAAATTAAAAACTTTGTTATACTCGGCACTGTTTTTATAAAATACTCTACAATGTTACTTTCAAGGTATTTGTTGAAGGAAAAGAAAATGAGAAAATCGAACTTTTTGACTAACCACATATTAACACATTCGCCGCCATGATGATTGACTATTTTAAAATTTAATTTGGTTAAATAATTATGTATAAGATTGTATTGCGTACAATACTGTATATTAATAATTAATATTGTATAGTATCTATAGTAGAATAATGGTAAAATATTAAAAATGAAACTAAATATGTAATATAGTGAATTCATGCGTGTCTTTCTACATACGCTGAATATGCTGAATTTAAATCATATTTCTGTTTTATTGTTTCTTTCTACGCAAAATAAATCACAATTTGTTGAGAAAAATGTTGAGTTTCATATTTATTATAGATTTTGTGCTCTTTATGATTTACAGAAATGAAAACGATAAATAAATTGCTGATATTGTATCATTGGATGTAAGAATGCATGACAGATAAATTGTGAATATTATAAATATTTATGTATAGTTTTGAAAAATTGGAAATTCGGGGATTTTGTAATTTTTTAATTTAAAATTTGATAATTTTAAAATTTAGAAATTTAGAAATTTAGAGATTTGGAAGTTTGGAAACTTTTAATTTTAAGGATTTAATGATTTGATAATTATTTTATTTGAAAATTGGAAAGTTAGACAATTTAAAAATTTTTTAATTTGAGGGTTTGGGAATTTGCAAATTTAGGGATTTTGGGATTTGATAATTTAGTAACCTTTTAATTTACAAAATTGGATAAGTTAGCAATATTCAAATTTAGAAATTTGAGGATTTGGGAATTTGCAAATATAGGGATTTCGAGATTTGACAATTTGGTAATTCTTTATTTTAAATATTACAAAATTTGGTAAGTTTAAACTTTAAAAATTGGAGGATCTAGAAATTTGCAAAAGGGATTTTGGAATCTGACAATTCGGCAAAATTTGAATTTAAAAGTGGAAAAATTTAGCAATCTTCAAATTTGAGAATTTAGAGATAACTTGGAAATTTTGAAACTTAGAGTTTCGATAATTTGCTAATTATTTATTTAAAAAATTGGAAATGTAGTCAATTTTAAAGTGTAGAAATTCGAAGAGTTAAATTAAAATTTGGAAAATTTAGTAAATTAGAAATTTGATAATCTTAAAAATAGAATTTGAAAATTTGATGACTTGACTACGAAATTTGGAAATTTGATAATTTAAAAATATAATACACATTTCCACCCCCGTTTCTTACACCCAATAATACAAACCACCAAAAAACAATAAAAAAATTCGTCGCCTATAAATGAAAAAGCAACTTACTGTAAAATCTGTCGCACCTGAAAAGAAGATGTACAATAAATGCATTTAAAACTCCAGGTAAATTTTACGTAATATTTATTATTTATAGTGTATTCAGAAATGTCGGGCCTCAACCAGTGGGCCTTCTCTTTTTTTCCTTTTTTTTCTTTCATTTTTTTTTTCGTTTTTCGACATATTTGATCAGTAAACATCACAATGTTAATTTTTCCCCTAGTCCGTACAGTTTATCTGTATTATTTCCTCTTTCCTATTAGAAGCAACGCACAAGCTGCTCGTATCGGGACAATTATCGTTTCATCCTCGTATCTATTCACACATCTCGTCCGAACAGAACCATCCCAAGTCCATTTTCCTGTTCTCTCGCGAGAATGCAAAATGGCCGAACGTAAACGCAGGCACAACAGAAAGGCAAAAAAAAGAGCGTACATTAACGAGCAGCTTACGCCTCGCAGGAAATCGAATAATATCCAGCTTCTCGTTCTTGATTCCTCACCCACAGTTTTGCATGCCAGCATAAATATTCGCGTCGGTAAAAACGACGAATGTAACAAGTGCGCGGTGAAACGAAACGGTTCGGACCAAACGAAGAAACAAAAGGAACGAAAACAGAGGACAATTGAAAACGATCCAGCTCGCATCCGTTCATTCGATGTGACGTATCGTTTTTTCTTTTTGTCTCAACTTAACAATAGTATTACATTAAAAACCACGTTTCGTTCGAGCAATATCGTGTCGTAGAAAAGAACGCATCGTCGATTACCTGTCGTCACGCTCGCTCATAACCTCGCCGACATACTCGGGGGAGCTACATGGTCGAAGAAACGGGCGACGATCACAAAAATCAGGGATGGTGAAAGGAAGCGGGATCCGGGAACTGACTTCGCTTTTTCTCACGTTCCTTTTATTCGTGTTACAGTAAACCAACCACCCCCGCTGTACACGCTTCTGTTCGATCCTTTGTCCTCGCGGGGACATTGAAAAATTAGGATACGCAGACCTGGGGCCGAGGCCGAGAAACACTTCCGTTTCTCGGTGTCGACCGAATTGAAACTCGACCGATGGCCCGGTCGTCGAATAAGCTTTTCGAGCTCGACGACCGATCCGTGGTCGCGTACTAAAAGAATCGAGGCGGAAGCGGAAGTGGCGCGCGGCCACGTGACCGTCTCCATTTTCTCTTTCGTCGAGTCCTCTCGTGTCTAGGAATCATCGGTTCGGGGGTTAATTTGTTCGAAAAAGCTTGGTAAAAATATGTGTTGTGAGACCGCGCGCCACTCGACTCGCCAACGCTTCTGGACTACCTTAATTTATATTTATATTTATATTTATATATATCTACATTACATTGCTATGTTCGAAAAATAATATTACAATATAGTATGTCGTTATGTGTATTATCATATTACTTTTTTTTTTGTTTTGTTACTTTTCTTATTCTTCCTCTCCTCTCGTGATAATACGCCTCGCCTCTCGCTCTCTGTCTCACGATTCATTCTCTCACTCTCTCACGCTCTCGCTCGTTCTCACGGTCTCTCTCACTCTCGCTCGGTTTTTGTTGTATTATACGCGTGGTAATACCTAAAATTTACAATTAGTTTATAACCGCGACCGCTCGATGCTGCCGAGAGAACACTTTCACGTGATCGTTGAAGCGAGGGGAACTCGAAAGCGATTCGAGTCGTATAAAATTATTACGTGTCTCGACACCGTACAAACATACACTCTCGCTCTCTCTCTCTCTCTCTCGGGTAGAAAATTCGTTTCGCGAATCGAGGGTTAAGCAAACAGAGCGATCGATTCGTTTCTATCGGATTTCGTCCTGAGTACTTTTTAAATTAAGACCTCTGGCGAAAGTGAGAAACTGCGTTCGTCCTTGTTTGTCTTGCAAGAAACAGCAAATTCGGTAGAGAAAAGCAGTATTTTCTCATCTCTTCCCTTTCAAAATTTTTTATATAATTATGTGGTTCGTTCTGTAATTTGGATCTCATAAAATGAACATTTTTTTGTGGAGTTCAGAGAACAAAATTAGACTTTGTACGCATTTGCGTTATTGTACAAAGAATATTTTGGAAAAGTACGGGAAAATATTGCTTTGTTTTGAAATTTTGTTTCAAGGAAATTGTTGCTGTCTGCTTTATAAACAAGAGAGACAAGGATCGACGAAATTTCTGTATTTTGCTGTGCAAGACCCTTAAAATTGATTTCAAAATGACGCGTTATTGCTTTACATCTTTTAATACATATTTTGGATTTTATTATGATTGAAATTCGATTATTTCGTGCGATTTCTTGCATTAACTAGAGGAGTTAAAATAAAGTTGAAATTGTTTTAATATTGATTAAATTTTTGTACGGATCTTTCTTTGTCGTTTGCGGTCATTTTGTACAGTGGAGAGCACAGTAGGGAAAATGGCGAATTTTAGTAATTTTTGGTAGTTAATTTTTGAATTTGAAATTTTGAGATTGTGGGGGTTTGAAAGTATAGGGAGTTTGGGTGGAATTTGAGGATTTGGGGAATTTTTAAATGTGGAATTTGGAAATTTAGGAACTGGGGAATTTTAGAATTTGGAAAATTTGGAATTGGGGAATTTTAGAATTTGGAAAATTTGGAATTGGGGAATTTTAGAATTTGGAAAATTAGGAATTGGGGGATTTTGGAATTGGGGATTTTTAGAATTGGGAAATTTAGGAATTGGGGAATTTTAGAATTTGGAAAATTAGAAATTGGGGAATTTTAGAATTTGGAAAATTAGGAATTGGGGAATTTTAGAATTTGGAAAATTAGGAATTGGGGAATTTTAGTATTTGGGAATTTAGGAATTGGGGAATTTTGGAATTGGGGAATTTTAGAATTGGGAAATTTAGGAATTGGGGAATTTTAGAATTGGGAAATTTAGGAATTGGGGAATTTTAGAATTTGGAAAATTAGGAATTGGGGAATTTTGGAATTTCGAAAATTGGGAGTTGTGGAATTTTAGAGTTTGGATAATTAGGAATTGGGGAATTTTAGTATTTGGGAATGTAGGAATTGGGGAGTATTAGAATTTGGAAATTCAGGAATGGGGGAATTTTAGAATTTGGAAAATTAGGAATTGGGGAATTTTAGAATTCGAGAATTTTAGAATTTAGAAAATTAGGAATTGGGGAATTTTAGAATTGGGAAATTTAGGAATTGGGGAATTTTAGAATTTGGAAAATTAGGAATTGGGGAATTTTAGAATTTAGGAGTTTAGGAATTGGGAAATTTTTGAATTTACAAATTTTAGAATTTGCAGAACTTAAGATTTAGAGTTTCAGAATTTGGAATTTCAGAACTTAGGAATTTAGTAATTTTGGGAATCGGAATTTCACAATTTGGGAGTTAGAGAATTTTGGAACTTGAAAAGTTAGGAACTAGGGAATTTTGGAATTTAAGAATTTCAGGCTCTGAATATTTGGGTATTTAAGTATGTTGCGATTGAGGAATCTGGAAATTTAGGGATTTTGGAATTTTTGAATGTGGAAATTTGATAATTTTGAGATTTAAGTATTTGGGAATTTAGGGATCTAGGGATTTAGAGATTTAGGAAATCAGAAATTTAGGGACTTACGAACTTTAGAATTTAAAAATGAGGAAATTTGACAATTTAAATAACTAAAAACTTGATAATCATAGAATATGGACAATTTCGAATATGCAATCTCAGAAATGCGCAAAAATATGAATATAGTAATCCAGCAGTTTAGTACGTTAATTTCGAAACCCTGTATTCTGAAAATTCGGAAATCCGAATCCCAGCTCCAAGATAAAACCCAAAATCTGCAACCCTCAAGATTGCAAATATAGAAAGAGAGAGAAAAAATTTCGAAGTAAACTGACAATTTCCAACACTCGATCACTTCGAACAGACCAAAAATAATCTACCACGTTGCCCTAACACGTTCATCCCGCACCCGAAAATATCGGACTCTGCCGATTTCAGAAATCACGCATCACGTGATTTCAGACATCATTCTTGGTTTTATGACATCCTGAACGCGTGAGGGCATGTTACATCCGCGAAAGAAAATGTCGGTCGACGAACGATCGCTCAAACAGTGTACTCTATTCGTGGAATGCCCTATAAGACTCATACTCATCGTGGAACAATGGTGGTCGCTTCTCTCAGCAGCAGGCGTGTCGCGTTACCAAATCCATTTGGTGTGTGTTAATCGTGTAAAACTGCTAGGCGTTTCTCTCTCCTCTTTCTCTTCGCGTTTAGTTTGAACAACAACCATCTTTTTTCCTTTTTAAATTTGTTTTTACTAAATATATCACAAATCGCCGGTGGCACGCGCAGCCCTCGTATTCGCGGCGAGCGTGATGGCGGCCAAATGGATGACCGCGTATATCTTTCCGTCGGCAAATATCGTCAACCCGGCACGAATACTCGGGCTACCACCGAAAAAATATAACGTTTAAACGGTTACGTGTTACAATAGTTACATCACTGTTGAACAGACGAAACCCTTCGGTCCCGTCCTCAACGTACAGTTAGCTTTAAATCGTCGAACTAGTAATTTCTTTCTTTTCGTTTATTTATTCATTTATTTATTTATTATTTTTTTTTTCTGTTTTTAGCTTTTAATTCCCCGTTTTCGTTATGCTGCCACAGAAGATTCTCTTTCGTTCGTTATTACCTTTTTTTTTTTCTTTCGATTGCCAACTGTTTAAATATTCTTTATAAATTTATTATCTTAAAAGTATACAATACGCAATAAGAATTCGTTAATTTAGCTTTTTACCTTGCTCTCGCATCGTCCGTTACGATCTAGTACGATCGTGATCAATGTGTGTTTTTTATTTTGCTCTTCTTTTAGAAAACTTGTAGTCAAGGGGGCAGGGGGGCGATCGTGTTCATGTCCGAGAGACATAACAGGGGCGGGGGTACAGGATAGAGAAGATCAAGCCACGTTTAAGGTGTACGATCAGCTATGAGGACTATAACACTGAATTGAACGTTTTATACAGGCCCAGTCAAAAGTGGTCCAGTAAAATTCAACGACGCAAGTTTCATTCTTTTTTCCACGTAAAATACTACAAAAAAATTACGTTCCATTTTATTTTTTAATTCAAGGTCTTCACTAAAAATTACCTTGCTTTTAACCTACTCGCATTAGTATTTCATTATTAGGTTATTGTTCTGTTATTTTAGGACTTTGAACAAAATAACCAAATTTGTTAAATCATAAATTATTAAATTTCGAAACTTTCACTGTTTTACTTTTCATATCAATTTTTCTGATAGGAGTACATACCTCTTGTTATTAAAATTTTTGATGTAATGTGATTAGTGTGGACTAATGCAGATTAATACAGTAACGTGATTTAATAGCACCTACAATTTCTGTAACCGAAATTTTAAAATAAAACGAGAATTTTTAGAAACTCAATAAGATACAATTCGACAAAGACTGAAATAACAAAATTTTAATTGATTATTTATAAAACTGTATTGCAATTATAAAAAATTTGTAATTAACTCCACTATAGAAAAATGACAAAATATAACCCAAAATATAAAAAGACGAAAACAAGATGAGAAACTTTTGTATCTCATATGTACATAAAATATGTGTACGTATGTGCACATATATGATTTATTTTTAAAATATTCTTTTGTTAAGTAAAGTATAGCTGTTTCGAGAAAGTAAAAACTTGCAATGTCATTGAATTGTTAAAAAAACCTCGATGGGACTGAGCCTGTATATATAGTAAACGACACCATGGAAAATCAAGTACTTGAACATTTTAAATCGAGCACCCTACGCATCGTTGACGAATTAAAGACGTTCCGCTTTAAAATTCGATTGAAAATAACCAGATTACAAGTAGGCGACATTTTAACCGGTAGAATTTCGTTCGAGGAACTTCATCAGCTAGGAACCTATCTTCGATAACGCCACCAACGCGTATATAACCGCGTTCCCATGAGAACAATATGTCACCTTAATAGCTAAACTGTATACCGTTTGGAACTGTCACTGGGAAAATGCATCGTCACTAAATGTTTATGGGAACAGAACGTTTGTCTACCGTGTACGATAAACTCTCGTTATATTGCAATTTTTATGTAGATCTCACGATAGTGACATTTCTGTTTACTGTTTGTGATGGAATTTTAAACCTAATGTGGGTAAAATATTTAGAGTGCATGTACCATGCGTTATACTGCAACACAGTGAAATATGCGTTACATTGTCACGCGATGAAATAACACTCATTATATTACCACAAAATGAAATACCATGTATTATGTTGCCAAATGATGGAATACCACGCGTTATATTACCACAAGGTGGAATACCTCGTGTTATATTGCCAAATGATGGAATACCACATGTTATATTACCGCAAAATGAAATGCCACGTGTTATATAGCCGAATGATGGAATACCACACGTTATATTACCACAAAGTGAAATACCACGTGCTATATCGCCAAATGATGGAATACATGTTATATTATCACAAGGTTGAATATTACGTGTTATATTGCCAAATTATGGAATACCACGCGTTATATTACCACAAGGTGGAATACCACGTGTTATATTGCCAAATGATGGAATACCACACGTTATATTACCACAAAGTGAAATACCACGTGCTTTATCGCCAAATGATGGAATTCATGTTATATTATCACAAGGTTGAATATTACGTGTTATATTGCCAAATTATGGAATACCACGCGTTATATTACCACAAGGTGGAATACCACGTGTTATATTGCCAAATGATGGAATACCACGCGTTATATTACCACAAAATGAAATATTACGTGTTATATTGCCAAATGATGGAATACCACACGTTATATTACCACAAAATGAAATACCACGTGTTATATTGCCGAATGATGGAATACCACACGTTATATTACCACAAAATGAAATACCACGTGTTATATTGCCAAATGACGGAATACCACACGTTATATTACCATTTGGTGGAATACTATGCGTTATATGACCGCAAGGTGGAACACCACGCGATATATTGCCAAATGGTGGAAGACCATGTGTTGCAATATAACGTGTTGCATTGCCACAGGTGAGATACCATGCGTTATTACTGTTACGTGATGAAATACTACGCAGTTAAATACGTCGCTTTATAGTGCATACCATGCGATAATATTACACGATAAAATACCATGCGGTAATATAGTACGTGTTCTTCCGCATACGAGGATTCAAGAAAATCGTCACAGTACTCGAAGAGAAATATTTTCAACTCAATGTATCACCAACTCGAGGAGTCTTTCAATGTTACGTCAGTGGCAATATAACGAGAGTGTACTGTAATAATATTTAACTGGCTCTTGAATAGTATAATTATTAAATGATTAATATTTTAGTCTAAGTTAAATCCTTCGACCTCCCTTTTCTTCAAGCCATATTTTGGCGGGAAAATTGCTCAACACATTTACTAACGCCATTAGGTGTTTAATTAAAAAGAATGTTTAGAAACATATTTCTTAAGTTACGATAAATATTTTTCAAATAATCCTGAATATAAAACATGCGCAGTTAATTATAAATAACAGTTATGCGCAGATAAACTGAGCAGAGAAACATATGCGCAGATACACTGCGCAGAGGAACATATGCGCAGTTGTTACCCGTAAACGATAACTATGCGCAGATGTGCAAAACTTAAAAACAAGTATATTTTAAACTATGATACTTATGAAACATCGTTTCGCAAGTGACCTTGAATATAAAACATATGCGCAATAATACTGCGCAGTGAAGTTACACTTTATCACAATAATCTGCGAAATATAAAATGTTCGATGGATTAAAAATAAATAAAAAAATTGAATGACTTATTAGTTCCTACGAGTTCTAACGAATTCAACATAAAGAGGTCGAAGCGAGGTCGAAGTGATTTAAGAGAAACTAATTTACCTATTTTTGCCCAGAAACGAATCGCTCCTAGAGCAAAATGGCGTCCGAGAACGCGTTTAAAACAGCAACGACGCGAGTCTCGAAGGGGATATGAAACTTCCTAAGCGGCCTACAACTATCGTGTCAAAAAGCGTAAATACCTGACGATAAATGTGTACTTATACCGACAACCACATCCTATTAAACTGTAGCCTAGCTCACACACGCGTACGTATCGTGTACATGCAAGAAGAACATCGATTTCATTTTTAGTATAATTAAATATATCGGGTGCGTACATCGTTTTTAAGGTTACAAGGGATTAATGCGACAAGCGTTTCGCGAAGGCGCTGAAGCTTTTTTCTCTCACGTGAAGCGGAGGGGAGACGTCGAAGCAACGAATGTCGAAAGCGGATTAACACGTGTTTTATTTACTTTTTTTTTCGTTAATTACGGGACCTACCATTACACGAACGATCAGTTTAGATTAAATACACGATTTCAAGATCTCTGCGGTTAAATTTTTCCATTACCGTTTCGCTACTCGTCTTTTCTCGCCTCGCTATTACTCTACGCCTAGCTGAGAATACAAGGAGAATCAGGATCCTATTGCGTTCACCTACTAACTCGAACCGTATATGAATTTCTCGCCGAACGAATACGTAAATAACCCGGAATGGTTTTTGGACAAACGGCACAGCTTCTTTTCATCGAACGAAAAGGCTCGTTCATCGTCTTCGTCTCAAGGGGACAAGAAAGAGAAGCTGCGGTAAGGAGCGGGAAGAAAGGAAACCACGTGACGCCTGAAACCGATTATCCGACAACTTGGTTGTACCATAGGAAAATGGAGAAGTGTATTTATCGAGGAGAAGCACTATATTTAGATGTCTTCTAATTAGTTTCGCTTACACGTCTACGTAAGGAGAAACGGCGGCCGGCCATGCTCTATCCCGGTGATTGGGCAGTCCGGGTGCCCGCCGAGCGTCCGGGGGCTCCTGCGTGCCCCAAACCATCCCCTGCGACTCGACAATCGAACAAGTACACCGTCAGAGAGCGGCGCACGCGAGCGCCAGGCCCTCCGGGCAGCCGGTTGCCCATCACCGCTTTATCATACACTACGAGAAGCTTCACTAAGCATATAAACTTGGATACACTGATAATACGTAATTTTTTTTTAATCGACTGGTAAAAGTTTCACGTCGCTACTTAGCTAAGATTCGTGTACTACAATGTACCGCCATTTCCGTAACCGCTAAACTCGAAAAATACTATTAGTCTTCGATAGCTTAGTTCGAGGAAATCGTATTAATTATCGTAAATATTTTGTTTAACATCGAGAAACCTACGAGTGTTCGAACCATAGTGTTCATCGTGTGTTTTTTCTTTTTCTCATTAATCTCTTCGCCTACGATGTCTGCGCGTCGTTCTCATTCAACGACCACTCCGTCGATCCTACGGGCATTCGCTTCGTGTTAATCACGCTATCACTCCTTCTACGATCGGCATTGTGCTGCTGTCTAAAGAAAAAATCCACTGTTCTCTTAGCCGGGAACGTGTGTACACGTCTATAGTGTTCGGGGGTAGGGAAAAAGGAACTCTCTCGAAGAATCACGCTAGATACAGTCTATATATACAGATACGTTTTCTCTATGCACGTCAAGATAAATATTATAATATTTCATGCGTGTATTAACGGAATCTCGGTGTACACGCACGTGTTAGTGTGTATAAATACGTGCGCGGATAGTTTAGGTGCAATTCTATAATGTGTGAATCCAATCGTTTTTTTTTTTAGTATCGTGTTTTCATACTTTGTGTCCGTACAGAGAGGCAACACCTTGGCTCTGCAGAGAAACGCGATTCTTGTTCGTTGTCGTCGCTTTTTTTTTTTATCGGAGTTAGGTCTTTTTCTTTCGTGGAGAGGAAGTTTCTCTTTCTTTGTTTCTTTGTTCTTCGTTTCGGAACTGTTTTTTTTTTTTTCGTTTATCATTTTTCGGAATCTTCTGTATTAGCGCGATATCGTTGGCTGTAGTGTAGTGCAAATGCGACCAAGGATGCTTGTCCGTTGCTTCTAGGGTAAATATGTACTATACACGGTCCACTTACGAGTTATTGTAAAATAAAAGTCAAAAATATATATCGTTATGTATATTCGTGTATACGGGGACCGGACGTGATCGTGATGGTTTCTTAATCATAAGTTGATCGAAAATTTTGCTATAGACTCTTTGGAAAATCACGTTTTGATTATTGTATCCGTACATTTGGATAATATTACCGAACTTTGTTTTTGCCAAATGGAAAATTATTTTTAACCATTTGTGATTTAATCGTAAGGAGTTTGAGGTTATGAGACGTTATTTTATAGGTTAGGATCAATATTATAGGTAAGGATCCACAGTATTATAGGTTAGATCAACAGTATTATAGGTTAGGATTAAAAGTTGCATCATAATAATTTTTATAGTAATAGGTTTCACCAACAGTGTTAGGGAACATTGGAACTTAGGGACTTTTGAAGTCGAGAATTTAATTTAACACCCCTGAATTTAGGGTGCATGGAATAAGGGAGCTTGAGATTTGACATCCTTGGAATTTGGGTTCGCAGAATTTGGAAATACTAGTACTTAGAGTGCAATTTGGGGAAATTATTTATATTAGGGGGAAATTTGGGGAAATTAGAATTTGCCGAGCTTGAAATTTGGGGAAATTAAAAATTGCAGTGTTTCAAATTTGGGATAACTAGAATTTCTGTAACTAGAAATTTGGGGAAATTAGAATTTGTGGAGCTTGAAATTTGGAAAAACTAGAATTTGGCGACCTCAAAATTTGTGGACCTTGAAATTTGGCGATCTTAGAACTTGAGGTCCTTATTGTGTATATCTCATATTGTATATCTCCCAAAGTTTATAGTAATTATATCTCACATTGTATATCCTATAAAATTGATACATACTAATGTCTATATTCAAAAAACTATTACTGGGACACTACTGCGTGAAACATGGATTAATTAAATTACCAAAAATTAATCAAAAGTACTTATACAAGTAAAATATTATATAGTACTGTAAAAAACAATTAAAGCATGTCATTAAAAACAGTTTTACTTCTTTAAGTATCAGACAAAATTTGTTTGCACGTGACGTGTCCACCATTTTTACTCTTGCAGTTCGCCCGCTCAGGCGTACGTCAAATTTAAATTAACTCTCCGTCTAAATGTCATCTAAATCATCAAATATTCAAAACTGATTTTCCAAAAAAGAATCCAATTACACATTCTCGTTCAATTATTGCACGAGTTTGACCCCGATCACAACCGGGCCTGTACATGCATACGTATACATACATGTATAAACGTAAATATGTACATATACATAGAGTGTCACCATCGAGCGATCGAAGAAAAGCAAAAATCCAGAACAACGTTTCTCCCACAAAATTCTATCATAGTTGAAAAATTGCCCAAATGCAGACAATTTTGTTTATTCGATAATTAAATGCAGAAGTTTCTTCAAAGTCTAAAAACTTTGCTTTCTAATGCAAAGAAAGTTGTTCTTTCTTTTCTTATTTTCCCGCGCAAACGTGTTTCAAGACACTCTCACATATATACACATATGTATTCCGTTCTGTGTACTATATACCATTATCTACTGACGAGAAGCGTGTACGAGCGAGCTTGATTTTTAGATCTTCTTTTTTTTTAAACATAGATTATACGAAGAATTAAAGCCCGCCGTGCACTTTCTCAGTTAACCTAACCTCTGAACAGGTTCAGGTTAGGTGTTCACTGGGTCGAACAGAATTCCCTGGACTTCCGGCGCGTGATCTTATCCTGTTTTTTTTTTCTTTTTCACTGTATATTCTTGTCGATTAGCGGACAAGCTTGTCCCTGGCGTGGACGGTCTATAGTGTATTAATTAGATATATATTTCTATATATTTCTATATAATATATATATAATATATACTGTATATATATTCGCGCATCGTTTTTTGTTCCGCGTACTTAAATTCCCATTTTCTTCTCTTCTTCTTTTAGTTACTATATGTCTATCTATTTTACGATTCTATGGACTGCTCTCATTTCACTCTTGCGTTCAATTGTTTCGTGGCCGGTGAACGATTCACGACCGAGAAATAGCAACTATAGTGTCGGGATCAGAGTTGGTGTTTCAATTTGTTCGAAAGGTCTTTATGTTTTGCATGAATCATTCGAACATTTCGCGTGGAAGCGGCTCCCTGCAGAACGGAACGGTGCTCTCCCTGGATCTCGTTTTTGATCTCCATCGTTTTTTATTCTTTTCGTTTCTTTTTTATTTTCTTCGTTTGTTCCTGGGGAACGAGTACTTGCAAGCTCTCTGTTTTTTCGTTTTAGTTTCTAGACTTGTTCTTTCGTAGAGTGAAAGATGCGCGTTGAAGAAGCTACAAGTATACGATAGCAGGTATTTGCGGGCGGACCGAAAGTAAAATGGTTCGCACGAAAACGCGGGAAATTCAAACTGTTTCAACAAATTTGACTACATGACAATTTTTTTGTCCATCTTATAATTACACAAATTAGGTAAAATATATAAAATTTCTATTTTCATAAGATTCATGAGTTTTTATCATTTTTAAAATAATTATAGGGTTGACTAAATTAATTCAAGTACTAAATTAGTTCAAATTATTTCAAGTAGTTGATCTTGCAGATCACTGCAACTCATTGCTCGTACAATGATTTTGAACTCTGATCTAAATTTTACATCAAAGCGAAGTTATTTGCAAATTGTGATTAATTTCAAATTATTCAGAATCGAATTTTTTTATAACAAAATTTGTGAAGCTTGCTCGATTCAAATGAATGTCAATTTTTAAAATAATATTTGAATTGTAATGATTGTTAATAAATAGTTTATGAGTATTGATAGATAAGTCAATAAAACTTTGATAATGGTATATCAAATTTTTACGTGAAAAATAATCAATAAGTTCTACATTATTAATATAAAATTGACTGAATATAAATAGTAAAATCAGTTTATTATAAATTTTATACTATAATTATTGTAATAAATATATAAATCAAATGCAATATTATGAACTTAAATTTTTAGATTATTTATATTGTGTATTATATTAATTTACTGCATAGGTATTTGAAAAATTGTTAATTTAAAAATAAATTGGTAAAATGAATTATAAAAAAGAATATTATTCACAAGAAATGAGTACAAAGTTCGTATAAAAAATTTGTAAACGAATTAAGGAAAAATTAATTTAAATCTGTTTATAGTTCAAAAACTATTAATAACTATAAATATCAGAAAATCGATAAGAAATTCATATTGACAATTCAACGATATTTAATAAATTTTGTTTGTGGAGGTATTTAACAAAATTATAAACAAACAATTTAGAATTCCATAAAAAATGTTGACTCTGACGAAAAATTAGCATCCCTCGCAAAAGAATGAAACTAAAATAAATAAAAATCGAAAACTTCAAAAATGTACATTTTGAAATTTTTACGAAGAAAAAGAATGATTGTCAGTATAATTAATGGTTGTATTAAAAAAAATTTCTATTAGATTCGAGGAAATAAATGAATAATAATGATTGACGTTATTCGTGCGAACAATCATAATTGGTCCGCCATATGAAGCACAGCATATTTTCTTTCATGTAAAGCGACAGCATGGTACAAATCATCCTACGAATCCATCGATACCGGACAATACTTGGAGGAAATCGTTTATCTGTAATACTCGATTTTCATTTCAAAAAGGATTGCACTGCTTCTAACACGGCGACAGAGCGAGCTAATATCTTTTAGCTTGCTTTACAAACAACTTTTTGCTTTATTTTAACCACTTTGCGATCATTTAATGCAGCAATTAAACCCTTGACTCAAGTTGGGAAGCTTCACTTCATTCTCTTCTTTGTCTCTTTCGTTTTCTGTATCATTTTATTTCTTATTTTTTACTTCGTTCTTTTATCACGGTAGTTCCTTGACATTAAAACGATTTTACGGTTGACATTGGTTCCTCTTCGTTATTCATCTTTTATATTCGCCCTCGTTTTTACTATCATTAATCAGTCCTAATTGCTTCGTAGTTTCGCTAGAAAACGTTCAGTATCGAAGGGAAAGACTAATTCTGCAAATATTCGTTGATGAGTCTCTAACCTTATGGAAATTCTCTTGTCCCTTCTGGCTTCGAAGAGAGACGGTGTGTATTTATTAGTTAAAAAAGAATGGAAACGAGAGATTGAACATTGGCAGCAATTGGAAGGAATTTTTCATTTCGTGAAGTTTTCTGAAGAAATGATGCACGTAGCGAGGTACAAAAGTTTCTGCCCTTATCTCAAATATCTAATTCACCAAAACATCCAGATACCTGATTTTCGATTTATTATTAACAAGATTAAATCACAAAATTAAAGAAATAAATTTATCCCTCGATAAAAAATAATTAGTATAAAATGTAGATAGTTAAATCGGTAGCGAGCGAAAGTCAGAAATAGTTGAAAAGTTGTACGTTTCGTTTATTGCCGAAATTTGACCTCACTACGTAAGTACACGTGAAATTAGTCGAAAATATCTAACCTTAGTCACGAAGTGTCTCGTCTTACTTGCTTCAACCACTTAAATGGACATTAATTATTCTATATAGTAAAATAAAATGTACATACTTTTGATTTTTATCTAAATTCTATATATGTACATTTATCTGATTTTGTTCTTCTTCGTCTTCTTGCCTCAACGAAATTACGATCATATATATATATGTATATCAAACGAAGAAGTGAAATTTTGTTAACGGAAATTTATGTACAATGTATCCAAGTATCGAACAATTCCGAACAAATAAACAATTAAGGCGTTCGAAACCTAAACGCTTACGTCCGGCGAACCTAACCTCACTTATTCGAAAACTCGATAATCGATCGCGTTCACGATTCAATAATCAGGTTTTAAAACAACTTTGGTTAAATTTCCAGTTGCAGTGAGCGTTCAAGTTTCGTGAGTCTAAGAATAAACGTAATAAAAAAGGGAAGAAGGAAAAAGACGTTAATGGTTACTATAAACCTATCGTTACTTCGTTAACGTATTCGTAAATCTTTCCCTTCCAATATCAACGAGAGCAAACAGAAACGGAAGAAAAGTATATATGTACAGTAGCGGACAAATCGTTTCCTCCCTATTGTTTCAATTTATTTAGTACCATTTTGAAAAAAATCAACGTGTTCTCTGTTTCGTCTTCCTGCTCGTTCGAAAACCTTTGTCACTCGCGTTTCTGTTCTCTACTGAAAAATATATATTTAAATATATTATAAATACATATGTCCAGTATTGCATGTACAGGATGCCCAAAATAAAATGTACACTGTGAAAATGTTGTCTGCAAATTCCCTTGTGGTTAGAGGGATCGATTATTGTTTCAAGTTTTCGTGTTACAAACGATTCGGATTTGTAGGACGCCATTTTGTGGTATCACGAACACAGTGTGGAATACGAAGGCGTAAGGAACATAGAGTTATAAGAAGAGAGATATAAGAGTAGAGTTATAAGAATAGAGTTATAAGAAGATTGGATACGAGAATAAGAGACATAAGGATTTAGGGATATACAGATTTAGGAATATTGAAATTTATGGTATAAAGCTTATAGGGACATAGGGATTTGGAGATTTAGGTTAGGTTAGGTTAGGAGATTTAGGAGTACAAGAATGTAGGGAATATAGGGAGGAAATAATACAAGAATCTGGGAACATAGGGATATAGGAATACAAAAGTCTGGGAACATAGGGAAATAGGAATATAAAAGTCTGGGAATATAGGGATTTAAAAATATAAGAATTTAGGTATATGGGAATCTATGGATTTAGGAATCAAGAAATTTAGGAATTTAGGAATTTAGGAATCTAGAAATCTAGGAACCTAGTAATCTAGGAATTTAGGAATCTAGGAATCTAGGAACCTAGGAATCTAGTAATGTAGGAATTTAGGAATCTAGGAAACTAGGAATTCAGTAATCTAGGAATCTAGGAATCTAGTAATCTAGGAATTTAGGAATCTAGGAACGTAGGAATCTAGTAATGTAGAAATCAAGAAATTTAGGAATTTAGGAATCTAGGAATCTAGGAAATCAGTAATCTAGGAATTTAGGAATCTAGGAATCTAGAAATCTAGGAACCTAGTAATCTAGGAACCTAGTAATCTAGGAACCTAGGAATCTAGGAACCTAGGGATCTAGGAACCTAGGAATCTAGGAACCTAGGAATCTAGTAATGTAGGAATTTAGGAATCTAGGAATCTAGGAACCTAGGAATCTAGTAATGTAGGAATTTAGGAATCTAGGAATCTAGGAACCTAGGAATTTAGTAGGAATTAATGTAGGAATCTAGGAATTTAGGAATCTAGGAATACAAAACAGTGAAATACAGGAATGTAGAAATAAAGAATTCAGAAAAATAAGTATCTAGGAATATAGGGACCTAAGTACACAAGAATCTAGGAATAGAGATCCAGAAATATAGTAACAGAAATAAAAGTATCTAGGAAAATAACTATCTAGGGATACAGAGATCTAGAAATACAAAAATCTAGAAATAACGAAACACAGTAGTACAAAAGTCTAAAGTAAACCTAGTTACAGAACGTAATTACCTAGAATTCTAGGGATTTATAGATCAGAAATCTTACTTAATTCGTAAAAAACGTGAAAGTCAACGATTTCAAATCGTTTGTCCCACGAAAACGATGGTTCACAGTGCAAAATAATAAATGTCGCCGAGAATTTGTGATTTTCACGATGTGCATCCTCTTTTGATAGAACCTGTACATATTAATTCTCCTCTCCACTTCGCTCATATTGTATATATTTTGTCGGTAAGAGTGTATATGTACGTGTAACGTGGCCTTTGATTGTTAAATGCCGTACAGGAACATTTAATCGTTTCATATTTTTTGTTCATTTTCGTTTTTCACTTGTTTCTATCCCGTAGCTAAATATTCGTAAACCTATTATACGCTTACTTCGTGATTAGAGTAACTCGTTACGCCTACTCGATTTTTTTTTTTTCGTTTTATCTCAAATGATTCGATCCTAACCTCTAAATCGATCGAACATTGTTCAAACAAACAACGAGGGAAATGAAAGCGCGCGCGAAGAATCCTGAAAAGCGGAACAGAGTAATCGAACATAATACGTTTTGCTTCGAAGAAAATGGACGATCGTTTGAGCGTCGGAAACGGATTAATAAAATGGAGATTGAACATTTTTATTCATCGAAGGTCGATAGATAATTCTGTGGGGGAAATATGAAAGTAACGAAGATAGAAAATGTTTGATCTGAGTCGCCATTTTATGACTCAATTATTGGCGGGAAAATCAAAGTAGAAACTTCTTATAGAAGGTATTGCACAAGATATAATAAGAGAGTTAATCGTGTAACAATTAAACAGAAATGAAATAAACTTTTGTAAGTTGACGCGCGTCTGCAAAGTTGGCAGCTGGATACAGATATTCGCGTGCCAACTCGCCAGAAGCACTAGGTACGAAAATTGTTGATAAATTAAGACGACGAATGGATCCTTCGCGCGACACTAGGAGAAGAAAAATCCAAATGCAAAATTCCCTAACAACGTACGAACTTATTCCCTATTGAAACGTTGGAAAAATTAGAATCGAAGAGCTTCATATCGGAGTTCCTTTCGCGAATTACAGGGTGTATCAAAAGTTGCAACATTAATATTTTGAAGAATATTCAATTTTTCTGATCAAGAAAATTAATTTAACATTTATTGTATGGAGTTTATTTTTCAAAATATAAATAATGTAATGGATTCAGGACCCAAAATTCATTGAAATAATTTTTAACGCATATTTTCTGGGTTTTCAGTATAGAGATATGATTCTGCATTAAAATTTACATTTCATATAAATAATAAAGGGGTTTCAAATTTTCCCACTCCTAAAGGTTAATATATTATCACTAGGCCAATATTTATAGTGGAAAAAAATCGTTTATAATATATCTTATATATAACATATTTGCATATAACGTTTGAAAATTTCAAAATAGAATAAAATATAGCGATCAGTTTAATAAATTGATTATTATAAAGCATGTTTTGAAATTGTTTTGAAAATTTAAAAACAAAATTAAGAATTAACATTTTTTGTGATACACCCTGTAGAAAAACAATAGTCCTGTAACCAGTTACGGTTTTCTATTAGTCGTCTCTCTATCATTCCTCGTCCTTACCTCGTCCTTCGTACGTTTTGGAAAATCCTATCACTTTAATTAAATATAATTTCTTTGCCGTGTAATGTGTATGTATATATACATTTATCGTACGTATATGTATACATACAATTGTCGTAACGTTAATGATTAAACTTTAGGCGTTTACTCGCCTAGAGGTGTACAGATTTTCGGCGTTCAAAGGAAAACATAGAATAAAAAAGAAGGTAAGAAAAGTGTGAAAGTTTAGAGTCGCCGGAAATCTCGTATGTAAGGCTTTCTTCCTTTCACGGAAGGTTCTTGCGTATGTGTATGAAATTCGTACAGGGCCATTCAAAAAGAATATCTTTGTCTATCGAATATCTGAGAATGTAGAAAATTACACCAAATTACTGGTAATTTGTCTTTTGAGTGCTCGTTTTAATTCGGTGGGATTCACACGTGGTTTCAATTCGAATTTGGCGCGGTTGAATATCACATTCAAATTCGATACGATTCAAATTTGGCGCGGTTGCATTCGACGCGATTCAAATTTGGCGCCATTAGAATTCGACACGATTCAAATGCGACGCATTTCAAATTTGGCGCTATTAAATTCGATAGAATTCAAATTTGATGTGATTGAACTCGACGCAATTCAAATTTGGCGCGAATTCAACGTGATTCAAATTCGACACAATTCAAATTAGATACAAATCAAATTTAATGCAATACAAATTCTGTTCGGTCGAATTCAACGCAGTACAAATTTGATTCAATAGAATTCGCAATTTAAATTTGAACTCATTCAAATTTGGCGCCACTGAATTAGCGATTCGATACAACTGAAATACAATACAAATTAAAATAATTGAAATATGATGCAAAAGGACTGATCACGCCCCAAATTCGACATAATTTAAATTTGAATTGTATCAAATTTGACGCGATTCTAATTCAACGCAATTCGAACTCGGTGCGATTCAAATTTGGCGCCACTCAGACGCGATCCAAGCGCACTCTAATACAATCCATTGTATCCCAATTACAACATAATTATAGCATTGTAGGAAGAACCTACATCATTTGGAACAATCAACACATCTTCAAGTATTCAAAAGACAAAGAAACACGCATATAAAACACGGACATTCTTTTTGAACAGCTCCATACATTAACGTATGTACATACGTCTAATTTGTTTTTATTCAACGATCAACTTGGACGTATCTGCATACGTATAAATATATATATACCGATATAGAAATAAACTATAACTGGAATTTTGTGTAATGTATACAAGTATAAAAAGCTTTTGTTACTCGTTACAGATCAATTCATCCTTGCCTGCGCGTTCGTTTCTGAAAACGTTTGTATTCCCTCGACAAAATGCATTTGTCCGTTGTTTAAATCCCTTTATTTATGAGAAAAATCGACAGAAGAAAATGTCGCGATAAAAGTCTTTACAATTGAGGTTATGTACAAACTCTCTTTATAAAAATCCGTTGAAATAAAAATATCAATTTACGTGTTCTCCTTCGTTGTACACTTTAGGGTAAAAATTTATTTTTGTTCTCATTTGAAGTTTTTAATAGAAAAAAGATCCGTCTTCGAATTAGCAATAACTTTTATCGTATAGTATAATTGTATATTTATAATCGTTAGAAATATTTCATTAATTCGCACATTTTCTCCTGTCAATCTCGGAATTGCTAAATAAAAGCGACCTTCGTCCGATTACTGATTCAGTGGGGTCAATTTAGGTCCACATTCGAAATACAGGACCCACCGATGTGACATAACCTACTTTCACCAGGTTCAGACGAAACTATCAAGAATTGTGGAATAAGAGTCATGGGAAGTTGTTTGAAAACTATATTACTTTTCAATATTAACACCTTGAATGCCACACGATTATCTCAAACCATAAATAAAAAGGAGTAAAAATAAAATAATATAAAAATAATAAATTAACGCAAGTTTTATAAAAATTCAGCAGAGGCTTCGAAACCTTGATTTCAAGATGGCGCTCAAAGTGTTAGGTCAATTTAAACGGAGGAAGACCTCGTATACTAAGACTCGGAAATAAAAAAGATTCGAAATTTGAAAGTCTTGGAAGTCTTGTCAATTTCCACCCCTAAGATCAGTGTTTTGAATGAGTTAAAAATAATTAGTGTAAATATCATAATCGTTATTATTAAATATAATATAATATAACATCGAGGAAACCTAAAATCTTTCAAAAATAATAATATCATAATTAACAATCGTTTGTAAATACTTCATTAGAGGCCAATGACAGGCCCACGCATTTTGCAACTTGAATAACAAGAAGCATTTTCGGAAAAATATCACTTTAAATCAAATTTCGCTGCTACTAAAAAAGATACGCTTATTATTCTTCGAAGAGCTGGACGCAATCTTTGAAAGACCTGTCTCTTTTCTTTATTCGAAGGAACTTTCGTATTTTTTTTTTTTTTTTTTTTCGTGTTTTTCAAATATATATACCGTTTTTGGAAAATTCCTTTGAGTATCTAGTATAGTAGAATTACAGAAAAAATAATGGTGCTTCTTTTACAATGTTTCAAGACTTTCACGACCATCAAATTACATGCGGTTATCTAAAGATTAGAGGAAATTTGAAACAAGTATCAAAGTTAGAAACTATACTGCGATTCAATTACTTGAACATTTTCAAGAGAGAGTATCGAATGCCCATTATTACTCCTGTATCGTCACTTAATCGGGAAACGTGTACATAGTTTTCACGTCTCTAGCGATTTTTCATTTCAATAACTACTCGGTGAATCAGGAATCGGATATCGTGAGATTCAATGGAAGTGTTACATTAAAATTTCTTCATTCTTACTCTTATATAATTTTAATATAATTTGTTCGTTATCATTTATGTTCGTTATTAGGCGTTTACAAATGGCCATTCGTGGACACTGTTGAGCCAATTTTCTAATTTGGAAATCTTATTACTTGAGATTCATAATTTTCCACCTACAAATTTCCAAATTCAAGAAATTTTTACATTTGTAAAATTTTTTAATTTGAAAACTTGTGGATATGGGAAATTGGAAACTTGGAATGTAAATTTAAAATTCTTTATATTTTTATATAGAAGTTCTTATTTTTAGCAGTGATCAGAATTTTCTAATTTGTAAATTTGTAATTTACAAGAGTTAGTTGTGTATTTAGATGGGGGTTGCAAATTGCAAATTTTTTAAGTTACAAATTTTTTAACTAAAAGACTTGATATTTGTATATTTTCTAAGATGTGAACTTTTAGATTGCAAATTCTCAAATTTATAAATTTTTAAATTAAAAGATATTTGTATATTTTCTATGAGAATTTTTACATTGCAAATTTTCAAGTTTATAAATTTTTAAAGTAAAAGATATTTGTATATTTTCTATGAGAATTTTTACATTGCAAATTTTCAAGTTTATAAATTTTTAAAGTAAAAGATATTTGTATATTTTCTATGAGAATTTTTACATTGCAAATTTTCCAATTTATAAATTTTTAAATTAAAAGACTTGATATTTGTATATTTTCTAAGATGTCCATTTTTAAATTGCAAATTTTTAAATTTATAAATTCGTAAATTAAAAGATTTGCAATTTTCATATTTTCAAGGATGTGCATCTTCAAATTTCAATTTACTAAACTTTGTATTTAAATTTTGTAAATTTCGAGACATGGAAAATTGAAGATTTGGAAATGAAAAAGTTTGAAAATTTATACCTCTGAATTCTTGAATGACTTTTCTAAATTTACAAATTAAAGAAAGTGGTAACATTAATATTTCCAAATCTCAAGCTTACCAATTTCTAACCTCAAATTGTGAAATTTAAAAGTTTGAAACTATTCTCTAGTTCACTCATATCTCCAAGTTTATTTGCAAATTAAAAACAGTGATTCTTCCACGTTAAATTTCCAAATCTCAAATCTGCTGAGCTTAAAAAATTTAGAAACTCCAAATCTAACCTTAAAAAATTTCCAACCAAGTCTCTCAAGTTTAAAAATTCCCAAACCCCAAATCTAACTTTAAAAAATTTCCAACCACCAAGTCTCTCAAGTTTAAAAATTCCCAAACCCCAAATCTAACTTTAAAAAATTTCCAACCACCAAGTCTCTCAAGTTTAAAAATGTTCAAACTCCAAATCTAACTTTAAAAAATTTCCAGCCAAGTCTCTCAAGTTGAAAAATGTTCAAACCCCAAATCTAACTTTAAAAAATTTCCAACCAAGTCTCTCAAGTTTAAAAATGTTCAAACTCCAAATCTAACTTTAAAAAATTTCCAACCAAGTCTCTCAAGTTGAAAAATGTTCAAACCCCAAATCTAACTTTAAAAAATTTCCAACCAAGTTTCTCAAGTTGAAAAATGTTCAAACTCCAAATCTAACTTTAAAAAATTTCCAACCAAGTCTCTCAAGTTGAAAAATGTTCAAACTCCAAATCTAACTTTAAAAAATTCCCAACCCCCAAATCTAACTTCGATAAATTTCCAAACCCAAAGTCCAAAAAATGAGAAAAGTTAATTACAAAATCACTTTTTGAAAACTTCCAATTTCCAATTTTCCAGATAATCAATCAAGATTTCCCTAAACCAGAAAGCATGCCCTCACAGTGCCCGCAAATTGACGGGCAGTTGCCCAGTTAATTCCCGTCGTAGCGAACGTGTCTGAAAACATCGTCCGCCGATTTTAATGTAACACCTGTTGAATCGCGTTGACGCGTTCTTGCGTCAGGAATAAAACCGAGGGGCAAAAAGTGGAGCAAAGTGAAGGAAACTGAGAAAGGTGTTGGTATTTAAGGAACAGCGTACGATGATTCTATTCCTTTTCCTTTTCTGTCATTTCGTTCGCCTGGCTCGTGTTTTTCCTCTTGAAATTCACAAAGAGGGGTGAAATAACGTCGATTCTTCTTCGTTGACGAAAATGATGTGAACAAACGCATTCCTGTCGATCTTCTTCCGGTTCTGTAATTCGTTATTCTTCTTCTCCATCGATCTTGCCTGACGGATCAGTTCAATCGCGATCCCACGAAACGCGCACTCTAAGAAGTTCCTATTTCGCTCTCTCCTTCGTTTTCTATTTTATTTTTATTCCTGACTCCACTGTTTTTTTTTTTTCTCTCTCGTTTTGTCGTTCTCTGTTCGCGTCGTCGTGATATCCATTGAACGGGGAAGAGTTGATTAGGGTGTTGCAGGTGACGTGATCGCCATCAGGGGCGCTGGTGGCAACGCGACAGGTATGTGATAGTATTTACACTGGGGTCGCATGCATGCACCCTTTACTGCGTCCCTGCACACGGTTACGCGATTCTCGATCACCTCCACGTTTCCTGGAAAAAAGAGGAAAATACAGATGGTGATGGTTTCACGCTATTGAAAAACCGAACGAAAAATTCATTTTTCCGATATAGATGTTTTTCTTTCTTTTATTGTTGGGTTATTGGGAACTTGGGTTGTGGAATCTTGTATTTTGTTTTTACATTTTTGTTCTTGTATTTTTGTTCTTGTATTTGGGGTTTTGGAGTTTCAAGGTTTCTGGGATTTTGGAGTTTTGGCTATTTTTGAGCTTTGGGTATTTAGGATTTTGGAGTTTCAAGTCCTTGGGACTTGTAGGATTTTAAATTTTTGGATTTATGGGGTTGAGGAATTTTGAATTTTGAACCTTTAGAATTTATGGATTTTGAAGTTTTGAAATTTGGAGATCGGAATTTTGGATTTTGGAATTTTAGGACCTTTACATTTTGGAATTTTGGATTTTTAGCTATTCTTGAGTTTTGGGTATTTAGAATTTAGGGATTTTGAGGAGTTGGGATTTTTCAATTTGGAGTTTTGAGACCTTGGGACTTAAAGGATTTAAAATTTTTGGATGTTTGGGTTTTGAGAATTTTGGATTTATGGGGTTGAAGAATTTTGAATTTTGAAAGTTTAGAATTTATGAATTTTTAAGTTTTGAAATTTGGAATTTGTAATTTTGGATTTTGGAGTTTTAGGATTTTTGGATTTTGGGACATTAGGATTAAGTTATGGATTTCTAAAATTGTGGAATATAGAGAATTTGAGAGACTGGAATTCTGAAATTTTGTAATTTTGGTCCCTTGAGAATTTGACACACAGGAATTTTGAATTTTTAAATTTTAGAATTTATGAATTTTGTAATTTTGGATTTTGGAATTTGAGGATTTTTGTATTTTGGGACATTAGGATTACGTTATGGGTTTCTAAAATTGTGGAATATAGAGAATTTGAGAGACTAAAGTTTTGAAATTTTGTAATTTTGGTCCTTTGAGAATTTAAGACACAGGAATTTTGAATTTTTAAATTTTAGAATTTATGAATTTTGTAATTTTGGATTTTGAGGATTTTTGTATTTTGGAACATTAGGATTACGTTATGGGTTTCTAAAATTGTGGAATATAGAGAATTTGAGAGACTAAAGTTTTGAAATTTTGTAATTTTAGTCTCTTGAGAGTTTGACACACAGGAATTTTGAATTTTTAAATTTTAGAATTTATGAATTTTGGAATTCTGGATTTTGGAATTTCTGAATTTTTTGAATTGTGGGATTCTTGAATTTTTTAATTTTTTAGTTTCTGAATTCCTGAATTATTGTGATCTTGAATTCCTGAATTCCTAAATTCTTGAATTTTTGAATTCTTGAGTTCCTGAATTCTTGAATTCTTAACTTGATTGAATTCTTGAATTTCTAAATATCTAAATTTTTGTAATAATGAACTCTTGTATGTCTAAACGTCTAAATGTTAAAATTTTGAAATTCTTGAATTTGTAATTGAAAATAATTCTTGAATTTCTGAATTTCTGAATTTCCGAATTCTTGAGTTTTTAAATTTCTAAATTTTTGAATTATTAAAATTTCAGGATTTTGGACTTTTGGTGCTTAGAATTTGAGATTTTGGATTCTTGAAATCGTGGGTCTTAGAGAACTTGAAGTATTAAATGTTTGAATTTTTGTTTTGAGTTCAGTTGTTTGAAAATTTCGATTTTTGAAGTATTAGGTTCTTGAATATTTGAGTTTACTCAGTTTTGGAACTTTAGGACATTGGCACATTCAGACTTAGGTTACTTAGAATTTTCAAATTGTGAGTTTTCAGGATCTAGGACTGAAAATTTATGAAATTTAAACTTTTGAAACTTTGAGTTTCGAGAAATTTAAGTTTTTGGAATTTTAGAATTTTGAGTCTTTAAAATAGAAGTATAAAACTACTTCGACAACATCAATACAATAACCATTTGCTAATTGCGCGCGAATGGGGCTCCAAACCGATTACTACCTAGACGCTCCCATTTATCGAAAGTTTAATTATCTATACTCCATCCAAAAACCTATAGTGCATTCATAGAATCCTCTAAGAATAAAAATATACGAACTTAGACAATCAGTACATGATTTTCAAGTCTCATATATATTACTATAATAATCGAACATATAAAAATGTTCATAAGAAACAATCCATGCTGTCATTTTCCTAAGACATTAATTCCTTCGGAAAATGTCCGCATATCAAATTGGAAACTCACCGTCACTGAGATGGATAAACTTGCAGGCGGGACGGTTGCACACTTGTCGATTAAAATCTTGGCACACCGGGAGGGTGTCCAGTAACTGAAAGAAAATGTCAAATACTTTTACAACAGATACTTCTGTAACTCTAACGAGCAATATTTAAGAGAAGGAAAAAAATATATACTTTTTATGGTATCTCACCTCGCATACACTCGCAAATGCACACACTGTTTTTTTTTTTATTGAGACATACGCGCGTCCACAGCCACGCATACACACTGTGGGCACAGATGGAATCAGTAATCTTTCTCTCAATCACGCATACGTATTTTGAAAATCATTGGACACGCGCATTCAAACTCAATTTCAATGTTAGAGCATATTTTTGGTTTATACAGGCTGATTCAGAAGAACGGGTAGAGATTCGGGGCTAATGGTCTGTGGGGTGAGAGTGAAGGGAGGCTTTTGAGAAACGTGACTCGAATGGCTATTGGAGTTTTCCAGTTTTTGAATTTTTTGGGGGAGAAATTTATTAGCCTTTAGAGTTGTAAATTTAGGGTGGTTGAAATTTAGATTTAGGATGATGGAAATTTAGATTTAAAATTGGGACATTTAGATTTAGAACTGTGGAAATTTAGATTTAGAATTGTAGAAATTTAGTTTCAGAAATTTAATATTTAGATTGTAGAAATTTTAAATTAGAATTGTAGACATTTTTCAATTTTTAAGGGTGCAAATTATAAATTGTAGAAATTTTGCAATTTTCAAGGGTGTAAATTATGAATTGTAGACATTTTTCAATTTTTAAGGGTGTAAATTATAAATTGTAGAAATTTTGCAATTTTCAAGGGTGTAAATTATGAATTGTAGACATTTTTCAATTTTTAAGGGTGTAAATTATAAATTGCAGAAATTTTTAAATTTTCAAGGGTGTAAATTGTGAAATTTTGAATTTTTTAATTGTGTAATTGATTAATTATTGAATTTCTTGATTATGTAATGAATAAATTTAAAGATTTTCAAATTTTCAAAATTACAGACTCACAATTGCAAATTCACAAACTTCAAATACTAAAAATTACAGATATCTAAGTTAACAATTTTGAAATTTGAAAATTTCTAAATTTCAAAGTTTATAACTTTGGAAAGTACACAGTGCAAATTTCTGAATTTCCAAATTTGAAAATTTGTCAATTTGAAAACATTTAATTTAAAAAAATTGAGTGTAAATTTCTAAAATCGAAAATCTTTAATTTTTACAACTTGAAAATCTGCAAATTTAAAAAATTCCAAATTTGAAAATTTATTTAATAATTTTTCTGTTAAATTTGTAAATTCAATATTCTGTAACTTTGAGAATTTTTAAATTTCTAAAGTTTCAAATTGTCACTTTTAAATTTTCAAATTGTTATACTTTTAAATTTTCAAATTGTCAAATTCAGAAATTTAAAAATATTCAAGTTTTCAAATTTGAAAATTTATCTATTAATTTTTCCGTAAAACTTGTAAATTCCAAATTTTTTAACATTGATCTTCAAATTTCCAAATTTTCCAATTGTCATTTTTAAATTTTCAAATTGTCAAATTTAGAAATTTTGAAATATTCAAGTTTTCAAATTTGAAAATTTATCTATTAATTTTTCCGTAAAACTTATAAATTCAATATTTTTTAACAATGAAACTAAATTTTTAAATTTCTGTATCGTCATATTTTTAAACTTTAAAATTTTCAGATTCAGAAATTTTAAATATGCAAATTTTCAAATTCAAAAATTTTAAACATTCCAAATTTGAAAATGTAAATTCACAAAATTTCGAAAATATAATTTCCCAAATTTACAAAAATATGTTTTCAAACAAAAATTTCTCAAATTTAAAATTTACACCTCTTCAAACCGAGAAAATACCTCTTCAAACGGTAAACTTTCAAGGATATAAAAGAACCTCTCTCCCTATATTGCCAAATATGTCGTCTAAATACAAAAAACAAATATAAATATTTGTATAAACTAATATAAATATAAATATTCATACCTAGAATATTCGTACCTAGACTATTCATTCAAAACTGTTAAGACGCTATAATTCAAGATACCTTAAATATCTAGGGTATAAATCTAGGGTATAAATTTGAAGATCTACGAAAATTTCTTTGAACTCCATAACCACCCAAAAACACGTGAATCTCTTCCTTCGCTTCACGAGAACCAGTTCCCCAAAAAAGTCCCATTATTCTGAAGCAACCTGTATATTACATGCTCTAAAATATCAAACCATACGAATATTAATATCTACCGGTGCATGAATAATCGAGATCACCATCTACACGTACTCAATCAATAAATCACTAAAATCTGGCAACGGGTCGATTATTCAGGCACACTGAAATTAAAAGGAAAATTTGCAGTAGAACTTTTGAAAGGTGTGATTCCCTTTTACGCTCTAAAATATCGCAACAAGCCATGTCGGCTTGTTTCCATTTTGTTTTCTATCGTATCGCGCGAACGGTTCTATAATCATCGTAACTTTCTCTTTCGGTCACCATGCCCAACACTTTGTATGCAAGGAGCGTGCCTATAAACAAAAGGATCGACACGATTCGCAAATTTTCTTCGATTCGAATTTATCTCGCGTTCGCCGTGAAAATTTGCGAAACGATGATGGAGAGCCCTCTTCTCGACGGGCCATTCAGCACGACAATACTAAACTAACAGTAAGACTCATGAGTAACAGAAACCGTGAAATATAAAGGGAAATTATCGTTTCCGCTGTTCGAGTCACTGGATGTACAGAGACTTCAAGAAACCTGGCTGTCGTGATGGAACGCAATCATTTCTGTACGTAACGTTGTTTCGGGAACGAAGGAAAAAAACTAGTTGTCCCATTTTCTGTTCGTTACCGTGTTTTCGACCCGGAGGATCTCAAAGGAGGCTACTTGAGAAAATTGGAAAGAAAAGAGCGGATAATGCGGCTGAATATCGATTATCGAGAGGGATACGATACGTGAATCGTAGAGAGAATCAATTATTGAAGCGAGAATCTCTAAACGGGCTAACACAGTTTCTAAAAGATAAAAAAAGCATGTACCTAGAGCACGCGCGCGAACACACACACGCATACGCACAGTGAAGCATACGTGTACACGCGGCTGATGTGTTGGCTTTTTTTCGATCAGTACGTGTTCGGAAAGAGATTGTTATTATTTCGTTTTGATTACGGAATTTGTGCAAATCTGACGATTTTGAAATTTATGAAAATTTCAATTTGTTAATTTTCAAGTTTTTGGACCTGGAAAATATTTTTTATCATCGGATTTAAAAGTTGTCCAACTTTTGAATATTTAAGAGTTTAAAGTTGACAATTTTTTAATCTCCGAATTTTCGAACTTTGGAATTTTTAAATTTGATCATTTTTAAATCTTCAAATTTTCAAATTTTTGTAATTCTTAAATTGTACAATTTTACGATTTCGCAAATTCTTTCATTTTCAAATTTTTACGTTGCTAAGTTATTAAATTCGCAAATTATTCAAATATTCGAATGCTTATATTTCTATATTCGCAAATTTCCAAATTTTTCACAATTACAAATTTTCAATTTGCTAAATTTGATGAATTCCTAAATTTGTATACTTCAATCAAAATTTGTACTCAAAACTTGTGTATTTTAATGAATTAGGAATGAAATAATTGAATAATAGAAGAATTGAATAATTGAACAATTGAGTAATTGTACAGTTGAATAATTGAATAATTGAATAATAGAAAAATTGAATAATTGAATAATTGGACAATTTAATAATTGAACAATTGAGTAATTGTACAGTTGAACAATTGAATAATTGAATAATTGAATAATTGAATAATAGAAAAATTGAATAATTGAATAATTGGACAATTGAATAATTGAATAATTGAATAATTGAACTATTGAATAATTGAATAATTGAATAATTGAATAATAGAAGAATTGAATAATTGAACAATTGAGTAATTGTACAGTTGAATAATTGAATAATTGCATAACTGAATAATTGTACAGTTGAATAATTGAATAATTGAATAATAGAAGAATTGAATAAATGAACAATTGAGTAATTGTACAGTTGAATAATTGAATAATTGCATAACTGAATAATTGTACAGTTGAATAATTGAATAATTGAATAATAGAAGAATTGAATAAATGAACAATTGAGTAATTGTACAGTTGAACAATTGAATAAGTGAATAATTGAATAATCGAATAATTGAATAATTGAATAATTGAATAATCGAATAATTGAATAATTGAATAATTGCATAATTAAACGATGAATAGTTGAATAATAGAACAATTAAAATTTCTAATATTTCAGAAGTGATATAATTGATTTATTTGAGAAGTTTTAAATCTTCATACTTGAGTAATTAAATAATTAATAAATTTAACAGACGAATAATATAAATTTTCTTATTTTTTCAAAGTTTGAAATTCCCAAATCCTCAAATTCATCAATTGTCAAATTCTGTAGTGTTCAATATTTACATTCCAAGATATATTTGAAAATTTCCAAATTTCTAGGTAAACTGATTTCTAAATTAGAAAATTTGAAAAGCTGGAAATTTCTAACCATACCACTGTGAAAATTTGTAAATTTATAACTGAAAAAATTCGGAAATTCTCCAACCCCGAAAATTTGAAAACTTCTAATTTTGAAAATACAAAAATTTTTAATCTTGAAAATTTAAAAGCTTCTAAGTTTGAAAATTACAAGATTTATAAACTTGAAAATATGCAAATTTAAAAAACTGAAAATTCGAAAATTTCTAATCCGAAAATTTGATCGTTTACAACCTTGAAAATTTCTAATCTTGAGAATTCGAAAATTTACATCTCTGAAAATTCAGAAATTTATAACCCCAAAAATTAAAAAATTGACAACCTTGAGATTACAAATATTTGTAAGCCTGAAAATTTCTAATTCTAAAAATTCGAAAATTTCTAACTGTGAAAATTCGAAAAGTTCCAACACTAAAAATTCGAAAATTCCTAACCTTGAAAATTTGAACATTCATGAACCATAAAAATTGGAAAAATAATGGAAAGTTTACCATCAAAATACGAAATTGTTCAAATTCACAAATTCCACGAATCAAAAAGGAAAGTATACTAGAATCTCTCTCATTACATCGCCGCTGTTCTAAAAGAAACCCACCATGCTCGCCGGTGTACATTCGTATCTACGAAAAAAGATCATCGATACACGTCCTGTAAAGGGGGGCATCACGCGTATACAAATGCAACGAAATAGACTTGAAACGGCAATTTTTCTGTGAACTAATGTCGTGTTAGCAAGAAATACGTTAAATTGAAAGCGTTAACAACCTACCAGGTAGAGTATTAAAACGAGGAAGACAGAGAAAGGAATATAAAAGTTACGTAAATCTACAGGATGTTTCAGAAACGAATAACCAAAATTTAAATCCAATTTTCTCGTGCTTCTTTACAAAATTTACTTCCTATCTTTCTATAATATAAAACACCAAACTTTTAATTATTATGTCAATTTTACCTATTTTCGAAAATATTTGTTTTTAAATTTGCAAAATTCTTTTTAACGAATTATTCCTTTCAATATGTTTGCACGGTTTAATTTCAAAATTGAAATTATATTTCAGAATTTAATTAGTCTAAATTGAATTTCAAAATTCGTGTTCGAAAAAGTTCGAACTTCATTTTTTTCATAACTAGTAAAATTACTTCTTAAAAATTTGTTTAAATTTCAAATGCTGGTATATACATTAAGATACAGTTATTTTAGAAAATATAGTAGCAACTTTTAAAAATTGATCACACAAAATATGTACAGACCAAATTGCTCAAACTGTCTAAACTTTCGATCACTAAGCATCCTAAAAGAAGCAGATCTACAGAAAGTTACTCTAAAGCAGAAAGTGATCAGAGTCGAAAGTCTGATCTCGGTCTTTCTGAAACACCCAGTACGAAAGAACCAAAAGGGTACCGTTACGCGTAAAAATATGGCATAGGCTCACCAATGAAAGCGTGCTTAATAAAAAAAAAGAAAAATAAATAAAACAACAGAAAGAAGAAGTAGAAGAAGAAGACACGAAAGAACGGAATAAATATTGTCTCCTCTCTGCCAAGCGATCGCTGATCGAGTCTCTCGTGCGTTGATGCGACAACCAGTTTGTAGGACAGCGATAAAAATGAACGAAATCAACGAGTATGAAGAACCTTTTACGCGAAGAGGTAAACAGCTATGATGATATAGACAAATTAATAAATAGTCAAATAACGGTGAATATATATATATATATAAAAAAAAAAGAAAAGAAAAATAATAGCTATAATAATCTTAGCAATTGCGAGAATTCGCTACAAACACAGTCTGGTCATGCAAATAATGGCCCGGGAGAAGGGGGGTATTTTATTTCTCTTTTTCTATCTCTTGTTGGTTCTGCTTGGGTGATCAACAACGACAGATTAATCCAAACGATCGAAAGTAGTTTTTCATTCGCCCCCTCCTCGTCACCCAAGCAAATTCGTAAGCTGCCAAAAGGCGACTCGAAAGGACCATCCAAATGGCGTTTGGTTCGCGTGCGTCAATGAGGAAGCTGCTGACACTCAAGATGGCCGCCGTTAGCTCGCGCACCACACGAGCTCGAAAACGAGAACTTTTATTTTCCTGATTGCGCGAATTCTTTTTGGTCTACAATTCTGCTCGAAACCTTGTGATAGTTTACTCTATTTCTTGCTTCTATGTGTATTTGTAATATTATTATAAAAAAAAAAGTATACAAAGATATTATTTCAAACTTGAAACTAGCTGTGATCGCCACAAATTACATTTGTTTGAAATGATAGTAGCCATTTTGCTGACAGCAGCCATATTTCTTTTACTACCAGACGTCATCTTGTGGTGAGCGAACAGCATCATTATACATTTCCTCTCGTTTCTACTATAATTAGATAGTCAAATACGTGCCCAATTGTAGCCCCGAGGGCAGAGTTTGTCAGCTTCCTCATTGCCTGATTAAGACACACACATCCACTCACTACTGAAGTTACGATAGAGAAACAGAAAGATTCGACGCTTCGACGCAGCAGCTCTAATCTCTATCCACCATTTTGTCATTCCCAAAACAAAATGGCTGCCGGTCGAAGTGTCGTACGCCAGCGAACCAAACCGTCTGGACGAAAAAGTGAGCGGTTATTGGCATTCGTATAAAAAATATGGAGATGGGATGTCGTAAAAGCTATCAAATTAATAATATTCTACTGCAAATAAGTTCAACACTAGGTCAACTGCGACTCCGCAACCATAACAACAGAGCTGATTATGTGGGGGTTTTAGGTGGAAGATTGACAAAAGGGAGAGAAACGTATACAGGTCTATTCGAATTCGAAGAGAGAGATAGAGAAGTCAAAAGCTTATTGTGTTTGTCAATGCGTGTTGTGCTGTTAGAGAAATGAACTATAGTTACGTTTACGAATCTCTGTCTCGTGTGTTTGCCTTTTAGCTTTCGTCACCGATTGCATACGCGTTGCAAGCCTGCTCAACTGACGCTCCCCGGGGCGTGTCCGCGGGCGATAGGAACATTAAATAACTGGGACAATTTTATTCATTCTCTGGGTCTTATAAACCTCTAGGACACGAATTATTGTACAGACTTTTCTAGAAATGGCGATATATGAAGAGAATGTTTTATGACATAATACGGAATGACGCGTGCAAGTTAAGCATTATGCGTGGTAGGTCTCTGTATAGCGAAGGGCTTGAAGGAGGAGTTTCTTTAATAAGTCATTTTCTTTTACTATATCGCCGTTTTCTTTAGGAAAGTCTACGGTTATGGGAATATAGGGTGAGGACTCTACTATTTTGGAACTTTGGGAGTTAGAAATTTTTGGGATTTTTAATATTTAGAATTTAAGAAGGATTTTGAAAGTTTGGGACTTAAGAAGTTAGGGATTTTTAAAGTTTGGGACTTTGAGAAGTTAGGGATTTTGAGATTTTGGGCCTTCGGAAGTTTGGGACTTAGAGAATTTGCGATTTCAAATCTTTTGAATTTTTGAACTTTGAGAGTTTGAGATTATTTTGGGACTGATATTTCGGTACTGTATATTATGGGACTGCTTTGGGACCTCACAATTTTGGGACTTACTAAGGAAATTTTGTAACTGTGGTAAAATACCATAGAGTTATAGATCAGTGGTACTTTGAGATTTCGTAACTTCGAGATGGAGAATTATGGGACTAGAGAAATTTTGGGACCGCCTTTGAAATTTTTAGATTATTGAACGATGGAATAGTAGAACTTCGAAGCCATAGAATTATGGAATTTTAAAACTATGGAATTTGGGACCATAGAACTATAAAATAGTAGAACTTTGGGCCTGTAGAACTATAGTAGTACTTTGGGACCCTAAAACCATAGAAATGTTTAAACTCGAAAATTCTGAGAAAATGAAAGCTTGAAATTTTGGATTTCGTGACTTGATGAAATTATGGGCCTTATAATTTTTTGCATACGTCTTTGAACTTTTCGACTTTGGGACTAACTACTGTATTACAATACTATACTCCAAATTCAAATAATAAAAAGCAACTACCTTCTATATAAATAAGACCTGACCAAAGCAAAAAGTTATACTTTCCCCAGATCTTTCCGTGTCCTCAAGGTTTAATAGCATCACCGGCAATATAAATATGTATTAAAAGCAACTTAACGTCGCTATACCCGTTATAGCATCAGCACGTGGGGCTAGGGGGCGTGGCCTAAACTACCCGCGTCACGATAATTGGTCCGGGCTGCCCGAGGGCATCGAGTTTAGCAGGCCCGCTTCAGAAGCTCTCTATGCAAGCGACAGATGATTTCCGTGTTCGAATTTTGCCACAGCGTTAAATCAAAATAATTCTGAGTGTCCATATAGCGGGGGAACAAAACGGAAGTGTTGCACGTTTTCATAAAAATTCAAACTGAAAAGATCACGCCATTGTCGTTAGATTTATAATGAGACTGTTTGTTACAAGCGTGTTTATATGTTTCGAACTGACATCGGTGGCGTTATAAAACAAATTGTTTCGCGTACATGGTATTTGTACATGCGGTATGTGTGTGTGTGTGTGTGTACTTGTTCTACGACTGAAACATTGAAAAGAAATGCGTGAAAACGAAGGATGCAATAGAGGAGAAAGAATAATTCTGAAGCGTTCTTGGAATCGAAAAAGTACTTGCTTGTTAGATCTGTTTTTAAAATATATCGCCGAGGTTTATTTATAATAATAATGGAGACAATGGCATGATACGTGTTTGTGATACAGATGTCAACCTACGAGGATCCAAAGTGAACACTTCGTTATTTTTCGGCAAGTAAGAATGATAATGATAGTAACAACTGAACGCAAGTAGCACTATCTCGCACTCGAGATGTTTTTCCGCTCGAGCCCATTGCTACCGCCGAAAATACGTGTGAGGCGTCCATTTTTCTATTCTGACCAATCGGAGTAGCTCTTCTAAACCTCCTCACGCGCCAACTCGTGGGTCGACATCGGTACATACGTATAATTTTAGATTGTCGAATATTGAAATGCGGATTTTGAAATGCATATCGAAATTATTTGGCGACAGAAAAATATAGAAAAATTGACGTTCTAATGGTATATCAATTTAAAGGTTCGGTAAAAATGTCTACGATTTTAATATGATATTTATGATAAATATTGGTTGTATTGGTGATCCAAATTTTGAATAAATATTGGTTATATTGGTAGCAAAAATTTATTAGTTATATCGATAACCAAAATTTATAATAAATATTGATTGGTTGAACATTGAAATACACAATGAATAAACTAATTTACAAATAAATATTTTTAGTTAACTGTAAATTAGTTCAATATTGTCCATTAATCAATATGCTATTTTCGATCATTTTCTTACATACAGGATGTTTCAAAAAAGGTGGCAAAGCTGTTAACAATATTAATTGTAGAAAATTGTATATTAAATAATGGACAATTACTGATAATAATTGATAATTAACAATTATTGTAAATTTGTTAACTCTCTGCTTATTTCAATGTTTATGTAGTCTTCATTTGTACCAACCTTTAAATTAATATGCTATAATGACGACAAATTTTTTATATTTCACTGCTGCTACTCTAAATAATAATGAACTTTTTACATTTCAAAATTCGTTATTCGATATAAGGCAACCTAATAATTATTCCATTTACGGTATTGTGGGATTTATGAAGGACTCGAATCACTTTATTTCAATGATTTGTGAAATAAAAATTTGTCAAAATTAATAATTTTATGAGATGTATAAAAAATTAACAAAATTTGATCCCACAATATTTATGGACAATTGAGAGTATGATAGACTTCTATAAAGAAAATGATAGTGTCAGAGAAAAAGGCTGCACCATGTGACCAAAGCTGCACCATAATTTTTGGAATTTGAAAATTATCAATTTTGAAACTTGAAGGATTTGTGAAATTAAAAAATTTGAAATTTCGAAAATTTATGGGAATTTAGAAATTTAAGAATTTAGGGATTTTGGAATTTTCGGATTATGGTATTTTGGTATTTTAGGAATTTTAGGAATTTGGAAATCTAAAAAATTGGCAATTTAATAATTTCAAAATTTGAGGACATGGAGATTTGGGAATTTGGGGATTTGAGAGATCTGGGGACCCGGAAAATGTAGGGATTTGAGAAATTTACAAATTTGAGAATTGGGAAATTGAGAAATTTGCAAGTTTAAGAATTGGAAAATTGAGAAATTTGAAAATTTGATGAATTTGGAAAATCAGAAGTTTGAATATTTAGAAATTTGTAAATTCTGCAATTTTGAAGTTCAGAAATTTGAAAATATAGAAATACAACAATTTACAAGTTTAGAAATTAGAAAATTAGAAAATTAAAAAAATTGAAAAATTGAAGAATTGAAAAATTGAAGAATTGAAAAATTGAGAAATTGAAGAATTGAAAAAATTAAGAACTAAAGTTTGTACCCCAAGAATCACAAAACTCCAGAATTTCAAAATTAAAAATTTTCCGTTCCACACCCTTAAAAATCAAATTCCTGTATGAAATAAATTCAAAAGGTGCTAGTCTCTCTCCACACTATCGATTCAAACAGCCTATCTTCCCCCAACTGTACCCACGTATCCACCCAACATAAACCGTCCATATAAAAAAGATCGGGATAATTAAAATAACAAGCGTGCATCTCTTTCTTCGTGAACAGTATTTCCGGTGACAACGCTTTCGAAGGGAGCATAATAACGGATGATGATAAATGCCAGTAGTAATAACAGTAGTAGGTAGTAGTAACAGTAGTACTAATAAACAATGTAATGCTATATAATAATAATAGCGAGAATAAATAGTAATAACATACAACAATAATTATCATTATTACCGACGTAATAATAATCAACAAACACCAGATAAAAGGCAGTGGTTATTCGCAGTTATAGTTGCGGTGAGCAGTCGTGAGGGAAATGTTCCCAAAAAGCTACGTGTTAGCCAAAGTTACCGAAGGTTCAGGCATACGTTGGATCGAAAGTGAATCTCGCGGTAATAATCGACAATCGAACCAACCTCCAACGCATCCTTTCCCCCCTGTTAACCTTGAAGGTTAGCAGGATTAAAATGTTCGGGCTTGCATCAAAGCACCATGACGTTCTCGTTACGGGGTAAACAAATAGTCCCTAAAAGTCACCGATACAGCGAAAGAAAAATTATTCCTTTACACCACAAAAATGAGAAAAAAAAAGAATCAAGTAAAACACGAAATACCACACACAAGTTTCTCAAGTATCTAAAGGTGACCAACACACAGGCACATATTTTGCCACGCATGCATCGTCGAAAACTCGTTTCACCTGTTCAATCAAGCGTCTGGCGCTTCTAATGCAGACCCGAGTGACTGGGTAAAAAACTGGTTACAATAATAAGTCTACCTGTCCGCAGCTGTCTGTGTAGACGACACAGTGAGCGTTTTGGGGGACCACTTGGGCCCCGACAGTGGCTAAGGCTGCTAAGGCGATCCACATGCAGCAAACGAGGCAGTGTTCGGTATGGTTTTTTCATTATCATCATCATATATTATATCATCGTTTTATTTGAAAAAATGTTTAACCAGTTATATTAATCGTATTTTATTTAGAATTTTTTTTCGGTTTGTCCGGTTTAGTCGTTCGTTACCAGCCGGTCGAATTCGGTGGAGAAAGCACCAAAATGAAAATCGAAGCACGCCGAACGTGCCCTCCGATCACCCAGGTACATATAAGGAGAAAAGAGTATGTTGTTGTTGGTATTGTTGTTGTTGTTGTTGTTGTTTAAATCACCGTGGGTCGTCGCATTGTTGAGGTGTCCACAAAATATTTTTTTTTTTATTAATGGTGCGTTTATTATTTATTTATGTACGTGTGATATGAACGCAGGATGGAGGGTCGCGTATGAATTATGAGTGTAGGATGAATATTTTTTTTTATATATATAAATATAAATTTTTTTTTTTTTAATCATGTACCAGGGTGTTACGTAATCGTCGCGGTTGTTATTGTTGTTTTGATGAGCGATGAGCGGACACGGAGACGAGAATGCAGCGACGGTGCACATATATCAAAGCCAGCGTTCGAATGTGTATGTGTGTGTGGGTGTTTGTATGAAAATCGCGACCGGATGTGAAATAAATACGAAGCAGAGAAATTTGTTTCCGTGTGACGTGTAAAAAGAAAAGGGATGAAGGATCGTTCGAGATGATCGGGATGTGATCACAATCGCCACATGAATAACAGTTTTTGTCGGGATTATTTTGGTTGCAAGATTTTGTGGCGAACGTTTCATAGAAATCGAGTCGGTGTGAGTGAACCGGAAGTGAAAGCGTTGACGGGTCGAAATCAAACAGTATGCATGGTAATTTTTCAGTCGAAAGACGTGCGGCGGATATCCAGGCGAGCGCAAGCATGAAACAGAAAATTTAAAGAGAAGATTATAAACGGTCACGCGAGTCAACGTGCAAGTGATTTTTGATTTGTACGTGGACTATGGAATCATTCTCTTCGTCCCTGTATGTATTAGGTTGTTGCAAATTTTGTTACCATTTTTAAATCTACTTTCAATTACATATCTTTTGTCAGTAATAGTGACAGAGGGTGATTCAAAGTTTGAGTGTGACCTTTGACAGATTAGAACTTATATTTTTATATAAATATAGTTTAATATTTATGGATATAAATAGTATTTTAAATAAATATAAGTGTAAGTAATTTTTTGTAAGGTTTTGGAAACAATGTTTCAGTGTACTAAATCGAAGCGATTGAAGTTAAATATAGTTTATATTTTTAGTTTTTGTTAACTGATAAATATGGTGTCATTTCTGTAATATTGATAGTCTGATATTTTTTAGTTAGCGAAAAGATGTATTAAACGATTGATAGTTTACATTCATTTATTGAGCAGGTTTGAATAAAATAATAATTTATGAGAAATAAATTTAATTTGAGTTTTGTGTATTTTAAACTGGTGCAATTGAATTTGAAAACTAGAGGATTTAAAAATTATTCATTTATAGGTTAATTGATTTCAGAGTTTTTAATTACCAAATGGCCAAATTATCAAGTTATCAAGTTACCAAGTTGCCAAGTTACTAATTTATCAATTTATCAATTTATCAATTTATCAATTCATCAATTTATCAATTTATCAATTTATAATCTTTTCCATTTGCAATTTGTAATTTTCAAAGTTCGAAATTTTAACATTCTACATTAAAAAATTTCCAAATTTGTAAATTAATAAACTTACAAAAACAAAAATGATAAAATTTGCTATTTCTACGTTTTTAAACCTCCAAATGTGCACCTTCCAACTTCTAAATTTGAAAATTATAAAATTCCTAAAAAATTTGTATTCCAAAATGGTGTATTCTCACCATTATAATCCTTGACTCTAATAATCTGTCAAAGTTGATACACTCTTTCTTAATTACCTTGCTACTTTCAACATTTTTATTACAAAATAGTCAACTGTCAATTCTAACAATCTGCATATTTTATATTTTGTATTATAAATGATATTTAAATAATATTATATTACAAATAATATTTAAAGATTTATATATTTCAAAAAACTTCTGGAAAAATGATACTTTTTATTATCTCAAATATTTCTCACCGAACAAATATCCTTCCAGATAATTTCCTCCCACTTAATAAATTGCAATAATATATTTTTTCCTCTTCAATTTCAAATATTCCAAAATTCATCTATATTTATTTTTCACTGTATGTATCCAAAATAATCTTGAATTATATTAAAAAAAAAAAAATAGAAATTTCATTTGCAACAACCTAACATCAAAACGAGAAATAAAATAAATGATCTACATCTATAAAAGTCTCCATTCCTCAATAACTCTAACAATCTCGTATCTCGTCTGCTTAAAGCATCGTCGTGTGAACACGTGTCCGAATGTGTATGTAGATATTTATATATATATATGTATACGTGTATGTATCTGTACGTAACACATGCGGTGTTCCCGAGGCGGTCTCCGTAGAAGCCCCTTGTTCGAGTACGAAATTAAAAAGAGAGTGCAAGAAAAAGACATAGAAAAAACAGCATATGAGAAGATAGCAAAGAAACATTTTTATTTTGTTCGTACAATGATAGCGGTGAAAGATACAAAAGAAGAAGAAGAAGTAGAAGAAAGAAAGGTACGATAGCTGAAGCGGCCTCTTAAACGGTTTAATCTACGAACGCGTTCCGTGTGTGCAAGCTTGATCCAACCGGAAATCACTGTGAAGGTGTGTAGGCGCAGCTAATACAACGTACAAGCGATTAAAGATCGTATCGATCTCGTGTGATCTACAACTAAGTCGTACTGGAACAACAACAACAGAGGTACCACAGTGAATGAATCCATCGAGAAGCTCGTGAATGCTTGAAAGCTTGCGTATGCGACAAAATAAAGTGCTACTGCGATACTTACATCGGAAAGAGTGCTTCACATCGGTTTCTATACGGACGCAGGTGTATATAGATAGAACAGAACCGTAACCCGATATAAACGTTCTTTCGAAAAATATTCTATTCATTTTCAATCGGAAAATTTCGATGGTTCTGTCCATTCATATCCACCGGGATCGTTCGTCACACACGTTGGACGCACTTAAAAATGGTGCTGCGGCCATTCGAGTGCAGGTTCCGGGGCTTAATTTACTCCCTCTCTGGTTTATACACGTACACATATTTTTACTGTCTTAAGAAAAACGGAAATGTATCCTGCAGGCTCTTCCCATTCTCATTTCTCGACGGGGGTTGGTATCACTGATTCACCATTATTTTTTTTTTATCTCTGCGTAGCACTCTTCTCGCCTTTGAATCGCAAGGCAATTTTTTTGTAAAGCGATCGAAACAGGTGAGGAGGCCTCGGCGCAGTATTATATATATATATATAAATATACGTGTGAACTTGATGCGATCAAAAGCGTGGATTATTTTTATATGTATATATAGAGGTAATATATATATATAGATAAATACATAGAAGTACTATGCATGTACAGGCTCTGTTTCGGTGACGCTTCCTTTTGGCTAGCCTTTTAGACACCGAGACACGACTCGTGTTGCAAAGGCCTCTCTTCGTGTGCCAAGCAATTACAAAACAATTCAAATACGTAAACGCGCGGACTCTTTTACGCAGGCGATATAGCGAATGGCGAAATAATACATAATCGAAGCTGAATAAGAAGCTGAACGCTGGGCTGTTACTCGAACCGTTGAACGTTTCTGGAGGAGTTTTTAGGGGAATTTTCTGGTTACGTTCGACGGCTCGAGGGGACGTGAGCTGATCTCGAAGAAGGTCAATTTTCACTACCTTTTCTTATTACCCTGTTGCCATTTTTTATTTTACAAAAATTCTCTGAAACGTGTTCTTCTTCAGAATAAACTTTGGATATTTCAGGTAAATTTTCACATTTTTTCCAATTACCTACTTACCCTTCATTAATTTGCATTTGGTATCGAATTGTCGAGTATACTTACATTTTTTATTTAATTTTGATTACTCCGAAGAAAAATGACGTTTGTTTTACAACTTTTCTGTACACTTATTATACAATTTTAGATAATAATTGTCCTGTGTAAAAAAGAAATTTTTATACTTTCTAAATAAATATAGTCCAAGAAAAATTTTAGTAATTAAAAATCAACAATAATCATGTAATAAAATCGTTTATATTATTTTTACCCAATCTTCAAATATGAAAATAAAATTCATAAAAATTCTATTAATTTTGACAATTAATAATTAATTTGTTCCTATGAATTTATACTATTAATTTACAAAATTAATTTATTTCTATCAATTTTCACAATTAAGTTATTTCTATCAATTTTCACAATTAATTTACTTCTATCAATTTTCACAATTAATTTACTTCTATCAATTTTTACAATTAAGTTACTTTTATTAATTTACAATTAATTTGCTCCTATGATTTTATACTATTAATTTACTCAATTAATTTATTTCTATCAATTTACACAATTAATTTACTTCAATCAATTTTCACAATTAATTTACTTCAATTTTCACAATAAAGTTACTTCTGAATTTATACAATTAATTAATTCACAAACTACATAAATTTCTAGTTTTTAATTTATGTTCACCTTCAAAGGTATCTAAATTTTGGTAGACTCAAGATTTCCCTAAACATTAAATTGCATTTGACTTTCAAATCAAAACAAATTAGCATGCACCTCGACAAAAATCGGCAAACTCCGTAATATTTTGCATAATAAAGAAATCCGCCATTTTGAACCACTTCAGCAATTCTACAAATCAGCCATTTTCCTGGTATTATTCAAACTTAAACACTTTTCGTGTTAAAATATTTTAAATAATTCAAAATTGTCCCTAATTCTTTTAGAACTTGAAATGTCCACAACAGTGTTGACAAAATATATTCCTCACATGATCGTAGACTGCAACAAGTATTCAATTATAAACATATCTGTGATATAATTTTTGTCTACTAATTCATGTATCGACCTTCTTCGTCAGCAATGATTAGTAAAGACACGGGATCGGACGAGGGAAGTCTAATGTGGCGATTGTCGGTAAAATCACGGGAACAGGACGGTGGATACTGACACGACGAGATATACAGTTAATAATACCTAAATATCACTCCGTGCCTCCGAATTTCGCAACTAAAGCGCAGGAGAAGCTGTGGTAGAGACGAAAAATGTTGAAAATACATATACAGGCCGTTCTACTCGACCGGCCGTTCCAAGTGCCTTCTTTCGAGCGTCGCCTTCGCAGGGAACGTTCGCAAAAACCGGAAGACTCTTGGAAGAGGCACAGGCGAGGTATCCTGTACGATACATAATCTTACGGTCAAAAGACACGAGAAAGAGGTAGAATAGAAAATAGAAGAAAACAGATAGCGAGTCGTACGCTCGTTCTGATGGCGTTCGTCGTAATAATAAAGCGACTAACATCTACAAGGTTTCAGAAATGACCGTGTGCTTGGCGTCGGCTAGGTGCGCGTCTTAAACAAAACAATAACTGTACAAAATGAAAAAAACGCGATCGCGTGACAAAAAAAAAAAATTACAGATCGCGTAATCGTATTCGACGTGGTAAAAAAAAAGAGAAGGGTAAAAGAAACGTTTTGAAACGTTGAAAAAGTTACGATACAAGCACCAAGTCGAACAGAGATTGTCTGATAGGATATTAAAAACAAGGGAAGCAGGAAGCGAGGCTAAAAATTGTGAGCAATAATTGGCGTAATATATGTATATACATATGTATAGCAAACCTGGGGATAATACGGTGGTCGCGTATATATATGTATACATATATATCACTCTTTGAATATATATATCGCTATAATCATATATATTACAAAGGATTAGCGAGTTTCTGGGAAGTTTCATTTCAATAGAAAGAGATGAAATAAGAAGCATTAATAAAACAAATATTCATGCATTTCTCAAGCATTATTATTACAAATACTGGCTGACTCCTTGACAAACCCCGTGAGCGTGCACGCGCAAAAAAACGCATTCGGGACCTCGAAGACTCATTTGCATCATCGTTCCATTTCATTCGTTCTCTCAGTTACTGAAACAGCGTCTCTTTTCTTTCTCTCTTTTTAAGTCGACAGCGCAGACTACACACGGCTATTATTAATTTCATATAAATATATATATAAATATATATATATTTATATATATTTAATAATAGTAATAATATTAATAATAATAATAATAATTAATAATATATATATATATTTATGCATGTATGTATGTATGTATCACTAACTATATCGATACTGTCAATTCGTTTTTTTTATCATCTTCAAATCGAATATTGGAAAATGGACGACGTGTCGTTCTCTTTCAGGATGAATATCATCGTCCCGCGGTACCCAATATCGACATCGTGCAACACGCGTGTACAATCATCATCCTATAACGAACAAACATTAGGCAATAAAACGTTCGAAGAAACTTTCGTTGACGTCGCGTTAGGCCGCCATCTTGGACGCCATTTCGCGCTGCAGGCCGCCGCCATTTTGCGACGCGCGAGGTTGCACGACATCCGTACACAATAATACGTACGACTTACGTTCATCTTTCCCTCTCATCGTAGTTTTAATATAAATATAATTATCATGTAGGCATATTAAACGTAGGTGCTCTCTTAACGTATCTCTATCGCTCTCTTTCTTTCTCTCTCCCTTTTTCTCTCACTTTCTCTCTCTCCCTCTCTCTCTCTCTAGTGTTATACTCCAACACGTGGGTCGTTTCGTGTACAACGGTGTACGAGTGCGGGGGGAAGGCACTTCCGCTGTTTTTCGATCGATGCCGCGGAAAACGTGCCATTGCATTTTTCTTCGAATTTTACAGAAAATTCAAATTCATTCCAGCAGCGTAAAATTAAATCGTACCCGTTAAAGTTCATTTAAAAAAAGATGCAGTGACAGAATTCCGACGGGAATCTCGAGAAAAAACCAGCCACCCTCTCGATAGTGTACGGTACATGTGTGAACAACGAATTGAGGAATCGTGGATTCATCCGTTCGTGTGTGTACGTGTGTGGCTTCCTAGAAACGCTTATAACACATGTGTTGTACTCCAGGAGGTCAATTAAACTGTGTGTGTGTGTGCGTGCGCGCGAACACGTCGAAGAATGTTCACCTCGAGATTGAAAGGCGGTCGCTCCATTAATATGTTGTTTATGCAAGTTTTGTCGCTATGGAAGACGGTATTTCCCGTGTACAACGTTAAAAATAAGGAAACCACGTGCTCGACGTTTTGTGCGTGTTCGGACACCAGCTCGTGTGCTCGTGTGCCGTGTGTTTACGTGTGTGTTCTCTCGTTAGCCGATGAAGGACGCCTTTGAATCTCGAATTTTTCACAAATTTTTGGTTGTTGGTAGAGTTATGTACATCTGTGGTACCTTTTGTGGCTCATGTTCTTTCGATCAGAAACGCGTGTGCGTAGGTACGAATGGTTTGGTATAGCGCGGTCGTAAATTTAAGAGTAGGTATGCAGAGAATTTTGGTGTCTATGGTAATATAATGCAAATTTGGTTTTAAAGATAGGGTTTGGCTCAAATTTATAGTAATTATGGGACGTTTTCAAATTTTCAGATTTTTGAATCTTTTAATTTTGGTTTTCAGCTTTGTACATTTGTAAGTTAATAAATTCTTAATTTTAAGAATTTTAAAGTTCTAAAATATAATATTTCAAATTTCTATATTGTCAATTCCTGAATTACTAATATTCAAATTAAAAATTTTCAAATTATAAGCCTTTTCAAATTTCCAAATTTTAAAATCCAAATTTTAAATGTTCAAAATTTTCAAACTACACATTCTTAAATCGTCAAATTCTTAGATTAAAAATCTTCAAATTCCAAAATTAAAAAATTGCCTCATTTTCAAATTTCTGAATTTTTAAATTAACAAGGCTCTAAATTTTTGAATTATTGCTTTTTATCTTAGGTTCCTTAAACTTGAAATTTCCGAATACACAATTCAACTTTCCAAGGTTCTGAATTTTCAAATTTTCACACTTAAAATTTTCTAATCCACAATTCCCAAATTTCCAAATTCCAAAATTCTCTAATTTTGAAATCTTGAAATTTTCAAATTTTAAAGGCTCTAAATTTACAGAGTACACTTCTATTTTCTCAGGTTTCCTAAATACGAAATTTTCAGTTCCATAATTTCCAAATTTTCAAATTCTAAAATTTTTAAATTTCTAATTGAAGAAATTTCCATGATAGCAAATTTCCAAAATCCTAAATTTCCAAATTCCAAAAATCCCCAATTCCTAAGTTTCCAAATTCTAAAATTCCCCAATTCCTAATTTTCCAATTTCGAAATTCCCCAATTCCAAAATTCCCCAATTCCAAAATTCCCTAATTTCGAAATTCCCCAATTCCTAAATTTCCAAATTCCAAAATTCCCCAATTCCAAAATTCCCTAATTTCGAAATTCCCCAATTTCTAAATTTCCAAATTCCAAAATTCCCCAATTCCAAAAATCCCCAATTCCTAATTTTCCAATTTCGAAATTCCCCAATTCTTAAATTTCCAAATTCTAAAATTCCCCAATTTCGAAATTTCCAAATTCTAAAATTGCCCAAGTCCAAAATTCCCCAATTCCTAATTTTCCAAATTCCAAAATTCCCCAATTCCTAAATTTCCAAATCCTAAAATTCCCCAATTCCTAATTTTTCAAATATTCAAATGCCAAAATTCCAAAATTCCAATTTCCAAATACCAATATCTCCAATTTAAAAAATTCTGAATCTCCCAAATCCCCAAATCCTCAATTTCCAAAAACCACTACCCTTAATCAAAAACGCCATTAAATTCAGTCCTTACAATCCCGTAAAAATTGAACCAAATCTCCCCAAAAATCATGTATTCCCAAAAAAGCATACAGCCCTAAACACTACAGTCTCTGCACCCCATCCTTAATTTTACGACCCCGCTATATCTTCCAGTCCACATACGCTCACCCACGCGTCAGACACGCGCCATACACGCACACACCTCCACATGTGTACGTATATATGTAAATATATATATGTATATATATATAGGTATGTATAGTAGTTATAATACATTTAAATATAATATACGTGTACACGTGTTTTCATCTTCATCGTTAGCTATTATTATTCAAATCACTGGCACACACGTGTACGGTTACGCAGAACGTAAATATTAATTCCTATCCTTTCTTATCTTACAGCTTCGTACATATAATCGCTCCCGGGGACATTTTTCTTTCTATACTCGTCTTCGCTCGCTCGAACTTCGTTCGTGGTACACAAATATTCGTTATTTAATTACGCATACGTGTATATATCTTTTATATGTATATGCCTGTGTATTATCTTCAATGTTTATTGTGCGATTGTATGCCGTTTAATTAGTGAACTCTTTTTCTCTATGTTCTCGTTTCATTTCTTTTTTTTTTTGTTTTTCGTTTGTTCATTGGAGGGGAACGTTTCTCCGTCTTCCATCTTCCTCTCTCCTCTCCGATCTCGTTTTTTGAAACGCACGTTTAACGGGCTTTCTCGATCGTTTATCATCCTTCTTCCGTTTCGATTCTCTTCTCATCGGTTAAATGCGTAAGCTCATATATCGCAATTGACAAGGTTCACTGCACGTGCAATAAACTCCCCCGAATTGAATCCTTACAGGATAATATAGGATCTATCTCTTTCACACGCTATTACATGTTATAGATAAATAAATATAAATGTTTATGTACGTTTTCGTATGCGTGTGTATATATAGATTTATATATTATATTATATTCGTGTGTACGTATGTGGCAGGTACAGGGCGTCTCAAACGAGAGATCCTCCACGAAATTATTGAACCAATGTGCACAATTTCTTTCATCTTCGATATTTCTTAGGTTGGCAATTAAACTGAGAAATTTTAATATAAATTTAAATATAAATAAATTTACAATTTTTTATATAGATTAATTTAGATTTTCAATTTTTAATAATTTTCAATTATATAAATTGATCAAATAAAATTTTTAAACATTAAATTATTTGTGAAACTTTAACTTATTAAGAAATATTTTAGCAAATTCTCACACTTAATTTTTGATTCAGAAATTTTCTAAATTAACTGATCAAATTTTGAAATTTTATAATTTACAGACTTTCAAAACTAGAAATTTTTCAGAAAACTATAAACTTTTCAAAAATGCAAGATCTAAAATTTACAAATTTCTTCTAACCAAAAGTTCTCAGAATTTGTTAATTTCTATGTTACAAAACTAAAAACCCTGCAAATAAAAAGTTTTCGAACTCACAAATTAACAAATTTTCAACTTAAAAATTTGTACTTGCAATTTTTTTAATTTAGAAATAAAAAATTTTAGTATGGAATATTTTATAAACTTCCAAGTTTTAACATTCAAATATTTAAAAATTCTCATTTCTTAAGTTTGCAAATATTCAGCACGAGAAACTTAAAATAAATTAAACTGACAAACAAAATTTGCAAACATTTTCAAAAACAACCAAATCAAAATTAAAAATCCGCAAATACCTCCCTATATTGCCAATCTATCTACATGCACATCTTTCAAAGCAAACTATAATAATTTCTCAATTGATCGATAAATGTTTCTCGATTGATCAATTTCTAACCTCAAATTCCAAATTTAGCTGCCAACCTAACGGTAACATAAAACCCAATAATCTTATAATAATCTCTGAAACATAAACCGCGTAATATTTAGAGTTTTAAAAACTTGTAAGTAGAATAAAATAAAACTATTAAAATTTAACATCGTAGGTGTTACGTGACCTCGACACGTTTACTAAAACCCTAATTGTACTTAGAACCTAGTCACTTAACACAACTTTCACACCGTATATACTTAAAAATTCTAACCTATAAAAAAGTTTACACTCTGCAGAATCGTTATTTTTGAAACGCCCTGTACGTTCTGTATCTATGTATACATACATAGTACTAGGAGGTTATAACATAACCTCTACGCTACAATCTATGCGTGTACGTTCATTGTACGAATTAAGAGGCCGAACAAACGATGACGTTTTCGTCTGAAACATCATCATCGATGTGCAAGGTGTTCATAGGAAACATACGTTACAGTTCAGCTAGTTTCTACAACTAAACACGAAAAGGACAGAGATCGATAAAATTAACGACATCGGTGCAATGTCAACGATCGAAGACTACGTCCTCAGGGAAAACAAAACGCAGATAAAAAAAAACTCGCTTAAAAATATTGTTCGGTGTCCATTTCGTGAAGAGTCTTTCTCTGTCCCTTTCCGTACCGATGTCTCTTTAAGAGTAACTTATAAGAGAAAAATTAAAAATAAACGAACAAGCGAATAAAATAAAATGGACTACGTGTGCGCGCACGGTGTTCATAATCACTATATTCATGTAACAAGAGTAATGGACTCGAACGATTTGACCAAGACAAATAGAAACTCTGTGGATTTGTAGGCAAGGACTTAGGCCGAGCATCGTTTCCATCCATTTCAACGCAGGAAACAAACGAAGAAATTTTCAACGGGCTAACAAAATCTTTTGAAGGAACGATTTCATCTTTTTTTGGGGATTTTTGTTTTTTTCTTGGATAGATAACAGTCGAAATAAACATTCGAAACAAGGCGGAACGCGATCGCGGGGCGACCGGTGACGTAAATGGAGGGCGAAGATTTCGTATATTTTATGGTTTAGTATTCAAGTTCTCGAAATTAAAGAATTCACAAAATACCCTGGCAGAACCGGATCTCCCAAGTTACGTCACCGGTAGCAATAAAGATTTCAACAAACTTAAAACGATCAACTACTCGCGAGAAACATTCTACAACTAAAGGAAAAGAGGACGCACGATTTAAAGGAAGATATGAACAATATCCGCGAGAAAAACAAGGAAACCGAAACACGCGATCCCGACAGCTTTGTGCAGCGCAGAAACCGAAAATCGTGACGGTACTCGATCGATTATTGTCGCAACGAAAGGTGGGTGTCGAAAACCAACGGTAAATCGAAAAGTTTCTGCGTCGTAATACACCATCAGTTTAGGGGTTCAAGGGGGTGATTCGAAACGCTTCATGTGGAATCGGGTTCAATAAGGCACTGTTCACCGACAATGTCTGACTAGAAAACGAATCTATTTCCGAAAAACTTGTATGCATGTATGCCTGTTTGTTTTCCCTCCCTAATCACGACCGGTCGTATCTCGAAACGAAAAAAATCCCTGTTCACTCGACTCACACCTTCCTCTTTCGTGGACAGGAACGTGGGCGTCCCTCTCTCGGTTCAATCGCGGGCAATTCCTTGCATTCTTAAACGCTACACCTCGAGGAAAATAAACCGAAGAAAGAAACGCGTCTCGCCGGAACAAGAAGCGACAAGGACAGGAAAGAACGACGCGCAACGTTCACGAATCGAAAGAGAGAACGCAGAACAGCCAGAAGAAGGAACCAGAACGCTCGGTGACGCGAGAGACACCGCGAGCGACAGCCTCTCGAATCTCGCAAGGCAACATCTCGTTTACGAGGTTTTCATTTTCTTATATGGCTGCATGATCACGCCGGAGCTCACCGGAATGGCGACCTGCGGTTGCGCGGCGATGGTGGCGGCATTAGGGATCTGCGGGATCTGGGGTACACCGGACACCCCGGCGGCACCGACGCCCCCCGCGACCCCGGGCATGCTGGCGACCCCCGGGAGCACCGTGTACGGGTTCTGGACGTAAGGGCTGCCCTGGACCGCGGCCGCGGCCGCAGCCGCAGCGGCGGCTCCCGGCACGGTCGGTATGGACGCGTACGGATTCGGCAGGATCTGCTGTCTCATCAGGGAATACGGGTTGATGGGAGTCCCAGCCGGTGGCCGGGAGTACGCCAGGATCCCGGCGGACAGGGGCGACGTCAAAGCACCGGGAATACCCGCCAGGTTCGGTATAACCGGCCTGGGCGCAGCCGCGGTAGCCTGCAGCCCTGCGACCGCTGGATTGCCCGCCGCCGCGGGGTTTACCAGGGCCTGTTTGTTCAGGGCTACGCCCGTGTAGTTCAGGGCCGTGAGCTGATTAATACCGTACGATTGGGACGCTTGAGAAAGCTTGATGGCCTTCGCGTAATTCTTCTGGGCCATCTCTTTCGCGAGGGCGGCCGGGTCTAGGTGCGCCGGCAGGCCCGACGCCATACCTAGGCTGTTCAGCATGTTCAGATTGGCCATGTTCGAGGCGTTATAGTTGGACATCGATGCCATGTTGGTGACGGTCGGCACATTCGTCATGGAGGCCATGGAGGCCATGGATGCCATGGAGGCCATGTTGACCACACCTGGCATCGAGGTCAGACCCGCGACTGAAGTCAACGGACTCATCGCGGACTGCATGCTGGCTTGGGATATCGCCAGTTGATTCGCAATCGACTGTTGGTGTTGTTGCTGTAACTGTTGCTGATGCTGTTGTTGCTGCTGCTGCTGTTGTTGTTGCTGCTGCTGTTGAGCTTGCTGTTGAGCTTGCTGTTGGGCTTGTTGCTGGGCTTGCTGCTGCTGTTGATGCTGCTGCTGCTGTTGCGAGATCGTCGACGGACTCGAATGATTCAATTCGGGGGAATTATGCGTGTTTTCGGCTTCGTGATTCTGCGTGACGTTCGACTGCTTGTTAGCGCCGTTATTATTGTTACTGTTACTTTCGGCAGTCGGAGGTGGTGGCGGCGGGTTGTTGCAGGGATCCATCAGCACGCCATTGTTGGCGTCGGCGCAGTTATTCACTGTCGCGCCGCCGGTTCCCTGAGAGGAGGAGGAGGACTGAACCACCACCGTGTGGTGGTTGCTTTGCACGTTCGAGGGTTGCACGACCGATTGGTTAGAGGTTTGGGTGGGTAGGGGTGGTGTTCCAGTGTACTCACATGACACAGGCACGAACGGCTGCTGCAGCTGTATTAACTGTTGATAGGTCGTCGCGCCGGTTGGCTGATAGACCGGCATGCCGGACTTGTCGCCCGCCGGTCGTTTATACGGAACCATTCCTGGGAAGGCCTGCAATACAGAAACGTAACACATATTTAGGATTAAAAGAAAGGATCTCCGTCCGGGAGACTTCGCGGCGCGCGTGATTCGATTGCTTCCAGAGAAAGAGAGAGAAAGAAATTAGCTGGCTTTTCTTGCCATTCTTGAGTTCGTGTTTCCGATACGTTAACCGAGTCCTTTACCATTCTACACAAATCCGTTCTCGAGCCTGATGGATTCGCAGGATAATCTGCTCAAGCCTTGGTACATTGATACAGAGGATCACGTACAGTGCGCAAAGAAGACACTTGGAAGAAATATCACCGAGGAGATTCAGATATCCTAGTCATTGACCGAATTAGATTTACTAGTAAACTAGTGACGGTACGAGTATATCTACGTGTCGTTTCAAGTGACACCAATAAGCACTGCCAGTAAGAGAACACTCACAAATGTTTGTATGTGCGAGCACAGATAATTATAGCGCAATTAGTTCTCTGCTGAAGCTTTAACGTATACCATACGTGTTTTAAAACATAATACAAAAGCGTAGAACCTTCTCAAAATTACATAAGGATTTTACAAGCTTAAAAATATGTTTACTATCAACGGTTCAACTTAATCTACAATGAAATGTATTAGATATTCTAGTTCATTAAGCAACACTCTAAATATCTACTTGTTAGAAAATTGTGAGTACTCTTACACTTAACAGTGCTTGCGAGCGTGCGCGTCCGATAAGTTGGCCAGCGGTTCATTGCATTTGACTGCCAAATTAACTAGATACAATACACGTATCCATACGTGGTCCTCTCTGACCATTTAGTCAGATGGCTCCATAAACTAAGACTTAAGACAGGTCTCTGTAGGCTGTCCATTGGGAGATGGACTATGTGTTCGTCATTGTTTGATATATACTCATGGAGATGCGGTTGTATGTTGTGTGGATTAGATTGTCACGCCTTAGGTATGAATTGGTTTTGCGTTAGTAGACTACGCGATAAATTCCTACGTATTAGTAGACCACGCGTTAAATTCCTATGTGTTAATAGCCTACGTGTTAAATTCCTACGCGTTAGTAGACCGTGCGATAAATCTCTACGGGTTAGTAGACCACGCGTTAAATTCTTACGCGTTAATAACCCACACGATAAATTCCTACGCGTTAAATTCCTACGCGCTAGTAGACCACGCGTTAAATTCCTACGTGTTGAATTTCTAGTCGTTAAATCCCTATGCGTTGATTCCTTACGCGTTGAATTTCTACGCGTTAAATTCCTATGCGTTGATTCCTTGCGCGTTAAGTCTCTAAGCGTTGATTCCTTACGCGTTAACTTCCTACGCGTTAAATTTCTACGCGTTAAATTCCTATGCGTTGATTCCTTGCGCGTTAAGTCCCTAAGCGTTGATTCCTTACGCGTTAACTTCCTACGCGTTGAATTTCTACGCGTTAAATTCCTATGCGTTGATTCCTTACGCGTTAAGTCCCTAAGCGTTGATTCCTTACGCGTTAACTTTCTACGCGTTGAATTTCTACACATTAAATTCCTACGCGTTGATTCCTTACACATCGATTCCCTACGCGTTGATTCCCAATGCATTAAATTCCCACGCGTTACATTCCTACCCATTGAATCCCTACGAATCTCTACACATCGTATCTCCACATATTAAATCCCTATACGTCGAATCTCGATGATTCTCTAAGCATCAAATTGCAACGTAGAGTTCCCATTAGACTTCCATATATGGCCTCGCGTTGTATCACTCTATTTCGCATCGAACTCCTACAAGTTTATAGATGATTAGCTTCCTACGCGCAAAACCGTAAAATGTGTATCTACACCGTGCGTTGTTACTGTATCCATGACCAGCTCCATACCGTAAACAACTCGTCTCCATGGTAACGAATGACAAAGATGGCGGTCGTCTCCCACTGAACAGTTATCCAATATAAAACCGCTCGGATCTCGAAAACGGATCTTCGTATCGAAAAACGGTAAAGGACTTTTCGCTTCGTCTTGTCGCGTACAATTCACCGTTTCAAAATAAATAGTATAGGTAAATTTCCGAGGTTATAACGTTAATTCTGAGTCGAGTTCTTCATCGTTTCACTTTTATTCGAATGAACGTAATGTAAAGCTATTGCGTGAGTGTATGATTCATTGGTTAGATTCGGCACTTACAAAGTTCTCGTAGTAGAACGATCCGACAGACTTCATGTCCATCTGCAACAAAGATAGGATCGGTTTCAACTAGTTTCAAGGAGAAGGTTACGTCGCGTCTATATAGTTGGAGTTCCAGGGGAACATTGGGACGAGGGACAATTAGACGGTCAAATAATGTTCGGGGTAATGATGAATTACGACAAAACTAGGTCAACAGTGGTGGTACCAATAATAGTAACAGTAGTAAAACGGTTAATAATTAGTGGTAGCTGGTAACAGTGATAATAGTAGTGTGTAAAAGTTGTGCCGATGACGCAGCTGGCGGCGACGTTTCCCAGACGAAGGCGTTCGTCGTTGAACAACAAATTCGTTTGTCACATTTTCGTCTGTGCTGTTTCGCTATATAGCATTTCCCTGTTCCTATTTAATCGAGGCGAACGACCAGCCATAGTTACCGGCGGATGACCGTCACAAAGAGAAAACCGTGGGGTCCTGTTTCGTACTTGAAAATCAGCTGAGGAAACTTTTTGTTGTTGTTGTCTTTCATCGGGGAGAATATCGACGACGGAGAAATCGTGTTAGACGTACGCGGCTCGTGTTTTATGACAGACAAGATATAGACAAATACGCGAAGTAACGAAAATGATAAAAGTTTGTGGCAGCAGTGAGCAAAGTGACATGACGGTAAGAACAGACATTATCAATTAATCGGTTGGCAATAGACATGGAGGGAGGAAGCGAAACAGTTCGAATGCAAAAGCCAGAAAAGCTGGTAAAAAGTTTGTCGAACAGAGCGGAAGTGGTACGGATACAACTGCGATTACGATAACGCTATGTGTGTATGCATGTGTGTGTGTCTGTGTGTGTGCTGACATGACAAGAAAAATTAGTATCTGCGGAACAGGAAATCCAGTATCGTTCGAGATACAAAAATATACAAATTTTCACCGTGGGACAATTTGTACAATTATCGATAAATTAGGGGAGTATCGCAAGCTGAAAATAAAAGAGTAACAAAATTCTATTTAATTAAAAAATGTAACGTTCGCGCGACTGGAAAGTAAAGCAATATCCAGTTCGACGACGGAGAAATGAAAAATGGTGGACGAAGAGAAATGGAAAATCAGATTGACAAAGAGGTCGTTCCATAATAAACGTTGGATTTTCATTACTTTTTTGCTTTGTTTTTATTTCGTTATTTCTACACATTTATGAATAATTTGCTAAAATATTTGTGTTGTAGAAAATATTTATTTTATTTTCAATCTTCTGTAGCGGGGAATCAAATATTTTTATATTTTATTATTTATTGTGGTTAATTTATATTACAGTGATACTATAAATTGGGAGGTTAGGAATTTATGAAGTTTTAGGCTTGGAAATTTAGAAATTTGTACAATTTTAAATTAGGAAGTTTAGGAATTTGTGAAATTTCAAGAATTTAGAAATTTGTGATGTTTCAAATTTAGGAATTTAGAAATTTGTGAAGTTTCAAATTTTGGAATTTAGAAATTTCTGAAGTTTAAATTTAGAAATTTAGAAATTTGTGAAATTTAAATTTAGAAATTTAGAAATTTGTGAAATATAAAATTTACGTATTTAGAAATTTGTGAAATTTAAATTTAGGAATTTAGAAACTTGTGAAATTTGAATTTAGTAATTTAGAAATTTGTGAAATTTAAATTTAGTAATTTAGAAATTTGTACAATTTTTAATTTATGAATTTAGATATTTGTGAAATTCCAAATTTTTAAATTTAGATACTTCAAAGTCTGAGAATGAATAAACTTAGCAATTCTCAATTCTTCAAGAATTTCATGAAATTTCAAATTTTGAAATTCTCACATTTGAAAATTTTCAAAATTAAAAATTCCCAAATTTACAAATTTCAAAATTCAAAAGTTCAGAAATAGTGCAAAAGCTCTTAAAGTTTCAGATGTCCAAAAAGTGCATAAAAAAACCTCTCTTTATATTGCCAATTACAATCATCTACAACCCCATTGAATTCTACTATAATTTTATGTATTTATAATATAATTATATTTTATATTTTATATAATTTGATGTGACTTTATATAATTTTATATAAATGCATTAAATCTGATATCATTTTATTATATAATACAGTTTCAAAACCCCTATATGATAAAATTTCAATCACATTCTAATCTTTTACAATTTTATTACTAAAAAATTTTCACTATGAAAATTTAATAAGGAAATTATTAATCAATATTCCCTAGTGTACCCGATAAGTTATCAGCTGTATGCAAATCGTCTTGGTTCAAGTGCCAACTTACCAGCCACGCACAATTTCCACAATCCCACAATTCAGCAGTAAGTTGACATTAAACCCCAAAATAGAAAATCGAAATTTATTATGGAACACCACAATAAACCTTATACCAAGCAATCTACCGTGTGTTCAACCATAAAAACCATACAAAGATCATCTGGCAAAGAAAAAAAGAAAGAATAAATAAAAATATCGCGTTATGGTGGTGAAAAGGAGACAAAACTTTCCAGTCATTGTCCAGAGCATGAGATGACGTTTGATACCATCACCTCGATAGTCGCTTAAGCACAACATGCATCATCGGCGCAAGCTTAAAGTTTACACAGATCTAACACTCCATCGACGCAGCACCGATTTGTCACCATAATAACCATAGGCTCTTTTTCACGTGCGAAATAGGCGCTGACGTAGTGGGGAGATTAGAAACGGGATATTATTTTATTACGAAGCACGCGTGCTCTTTTTTTCTCTTCAGCAACTCGGATTCGGGATACTACTTCCACTTTTTCTCTTTCCTGTGGATGCAACGATTGTTACTTCTCGTGGATTTTTAGATGAAGCTGCTGTAAGCTCAGGCGTTTAGGGGATCGGTAGGACAAGTGCAGTCGGGTTCGGTCGAAGGTTATTCGATTAGTGAATCCGTTAGATCAGTGTTTCTCAACCATTTTGTGTCGTCCATTCTTCCTCTCACCATATTTCTCATTTGTGTCTGGTAATTTGATGGAAAAGAATTTTCAGAAATTTTTGTGTAAAGTGCAGTTTAAGAAATTTTTGTGTAAATTTGTGTTTTAAGAAATTTTTGTGTAAATTTGTATATTAAGAAATTTTTGTATAAATTTGTGTTTTAAGAAATTTTTGTGTAAACCTGTATTTTAAGAAATTTTTGTGTAACTTGTATTTTAATCAATTTTTGTGTAAACTGGTATTTTAATAAATTTGGGTAATTTGTGGTTTAGACAATTCTTGAAAGTGTATAAATTTATAAATTTATTTCCAAATGTATATATACTCACAAATTTATTTTTGTATATACGAATAAATTTATTTTCATAAATATATTTATGCATTTTTTTTGTAAGTATATATATTCGTAAATTAATTTTTGTAATTATATATATTTGTAAATTTATTCTTGTAAGTGTGAACATTTATAAATTTATTTCATACACTTCTTTTAATTTTGTAAAAACTTGGTTATGTAATGTGCACTGCATGATTATAATATTATATAAATTGATTATAATACAACATTGTATATTGCAGTTGCATGTATATGTAATGTATATGCAGTATATGTTACATACACTGTAACATATGGATGCATTAAATACATTCCACATGCATTCTATATTACACATATGTATATGTATTATAACACACATTGTACATATTCTGTACTGTACATATATTATGTAATTATACAATCTATATTATACATGTATATAATATACCTTGTATATGTAACGTTTATTATACATGTGTTGTATAACATACACTGTACATGTGTAGTAGACATTGTACATGTATAACATACATTGTATATTATATAAATAAAAATTGCATATTTGGAAATAATCTATACACATGAAAAGTAACAAGCACTTAAAGTTCATCGTTTAAACTTAACTGATGGAAAATAGAAAAATACGTTTCGAAACCATACAAAATTCGCTAAAACAAAATCCCTAACATAACAAAATATTTAATAACTTTGTTTAAAGAAATCCGATAAATTCAGTAGAATTAATTTATAATATTTATAATTGATGATCTTGTATTTACACAAAATGGCAGCTATTATTTCGTGACATTTTAACGAAACCATAGGTTGAGAAACACTGCGTCAGATCATCCCATAAATAAGATCATTCTACAGTAATAAATATATTTGGTGATATTCGTAATTATAAAGGAGCAATTAAAAATTCGTCATTGTTATTTTATAAAATTTGGAAGTTTTTAATCTAAAACGAAACAACGTGTAATGAAACGGACATTTTTGGTTCAACGAGAATATTATTTATGGGACAACTTGTAAAAGTCGATCGTGTTCTTCAACAACCACAAATGATTTATCCTCTCAAAATATTCAAAAGATTTTCCCATAGCAGTCATAAAACACGTACTTATTTTCCAACTCTCGAATGGATACCGCGTCAAGATATAACCTCAAATTTGTTTCGTGTAAAGCAGAGTTAATTGGGTTTGTAATTCGAAATAGAGATTTATGTATGCACTGTGTTCAATTTGTTCAATTACAAAATTAATATGCATTTTCGCAATTAGGTTATGAAATTTTTACGAGCTACTTCTCTATATTTTATGACATTTACACAAATTTATATTTTTTTATACTTTATGAAATTTGTAAGAATTTTGTACTTTATGAAATTTATATGATTTTTATGTTCTATGAAATTTATATGATTTTTATGTTCTATGAAATTTATACAATTTTAAAAGATATACTTGCAAGATACACAAATTTATAAAATTTGGCGATGAATGTATTTTGAGGTTAGATCTGCTAGATGAGAGTTGAATAATAAAACAGAGTACATATTTTCTAGATAATAAATAAAGTCTGATTTAAATCCCCGTCTTAAATTTTTTTCATTCGTGGATGAAGGAAGAACGAACCAAAAAGCGATCTAACAAATACAACATGAGGCATAAGCTCTGATACGAGTAACATTGCAACAAACCAACGAGTATAAGCGAAATTATTGGAAAAGAGTGAGAAATTAACGAGCAGTGATTAAAGGGATGAAGCCGAGATGTTTTGTTTAGGCTTCTTTTAGAGAATATGGCAATGTAGGGGAAAATGCATAGTGAATTACTGAACAGGGTAGTTTTTGTAAAGAAAATGGCGATATAGGGAGAGGATATGTTATCTGAGAAAAATGTAGAAATTTTCAAAATTATAAATGGAAATTTCTACATTTCCAAATTTCCAAACTTTTAAAATTAAAAATACCCTAATTTTAAAATTATCAAATTCTAAAATTCTAAAATTTTCAAATTTACAAATTTATATCAAAATTTTTAAATCCCCAAATTTCCATATACCCAAATTTTTTAATTTCCCATTTTCTAAATTCGCAAATTTTTTAATTTCCCATTTTCTACATTTCCAAATTCGTTAATTTCCCATTTCCTAAATTCCCAAATTTGTTAATTACCCATTTCTTAAATCCCCAAATTTAAAAATTTCTCATTTCCTAAATCCCCCAATTCCTAAATTCCCAAATTTTTGAATTTCCCATTGCCTAAATCCCCAAATTTAAAAATTTCCCATTTCCTAAATCCCCCAATTCCTAAATTCCCAAATTTTTTAATTTCCCATTTCCTAAATCCCCCAATTCCTAAATTCCCAAATTCTAAAATTTCTCAATTCCTAAATTATTAAGATCTCAAATTTCTGAAATTGAAAATTTTGAAATTTCTAAATCCCAAAGTTTTCAAGATTTCCAAATTTTCAAATCCCCAAATTCTCAAGTCCCTAAATCCTCAAATCTCCAAATCCACAAATTGTTAATTGTGCAAGTCCCCAAAACCCCAAATCCCTAAATCCCTAAATTACCAAATCCCTAAATCCCAAAATCCAAATTCCCAAATCCCCATATCCAAAATCACCAGATACCAATCTCATAAATTTTCAAAGTCGCCATTTTCCCTAGGAACGCCTACCATGCTCAGCACTGTAATAAACACATATACATATTTACAATAACAATTAACCCTCTATAATGCAAACTTATTATTTTATCATCTTATTAATTATCTAAATATTTAATAACAACTTCTTAGTTACCAATAACATAAATAAACTACCGAATAAAAAAGAATATTACCAAAACATAAAAATTTCTTAGTAGTCAATTTCATGAATTTCCAAAACAAATGTCATTTTTCAAAAACCATTGCACCAAAAACTGTATTTCACATTTTCGACGTGTTTTATCATAAAGAATCGTCAGAAGGTGCAGTTGTGTCTAGTGAGTAGCCGAAGTCAACGTAAATCATACCGTTTCGTGCGCCATCTCGTCAGACACGCACAACACATAATACTTTGAGAAGACACAACCGTTAAATGGTGCTGTTTGAGCATATATAAAATGAAAGTACATGTTCACCGAAGAAATAAAAGCGAATAGAGGGTTAATGCGTGTTTCTGTTATGGAATTGCAAGTGAAACGAAGAAAGAGAAGGTTTGTGACTCGGAACGCGTTTGCGCAGCATACATCCTCGAAGTCCGGAAAAAGCGTATAGAAATTTTCGTCAGAAATGGGGAGAAGAATGAAAATAAACGTAAACAGAGCTGTAAGCGCGCTCGACAGTGTTTTCCACAAGTTAAACATATGATACATACAGTTACAAGAAACTTTCGGAAAATGGTCCGAATTTCTTGGTTCTATTCTCTCGAACTTTCTTTGAAAAATATTTAGTGACATTTCGTTTTAACTGAATACTTAAATAATATGGCTACTGCTATCTAAATAATACTTTGCAGGAAATAAAGATCGCTGCTCTACCATGAGACTCTAAATTCTATTGCGTTCAATTAAAATAAGATGCTATTTGAATTTCAGTTAAATTATATTTATTTCCAATTAGAAACTTTATTGACTAAGTGAATTTTTACTAAATATATGTGTATATCTAAAAAAATTTGTTATTTTGTTAAAATAATTTTTTAATATAGATTCATTGATTGTATGTTGAAATAATTAATTTGCAGAATGAAAAATTTTGAATTGAATCATTAGAATTTTATAAAATCAAATATTTCAAATTTGGAAGTTATGTGATAAGCAACAATCTATTTGGTAATATTTGTTATTGTAAAATGAGGAGAATAGATGCAAAATTTTAATAATAATTGACTAGAAACTCGTTGAAATTTTTCCTAACAAATCCTGCTATTTAACAATATCTTTCGATAGAAACCAAAGGAACTAAAAATAGACGAAATTCTATTCAAGGCGCTAATTACTCACCTGTCACTAAAGACTAACTATCAAACATTAAATATTTAAAGAAAGAAAAGAACGAAAAGCCGACTAAGAATTATTCCATGGATGGTGTTGGATGCTGGGTCAAATATAACCTGTTAATAATTTTTTATCGGAATGTCTGATTGAGGAAATTTTGAGATTTGGGGATTTTGGATTTGGGATTTCGGAATGTAGGAATTTAGGGAAGTGGTATTTGGGAATTTGGGAATTTGGGGATTTAGAGATTTAGGGAACTAGGGAACTAGGATTTGGAGGTTTAGGGATTTGAGAATTTGGGAATTTAGGTATTTGGGGAATTTAGGAACTTTAATATTTAAGAATTTTGGAAATTTATAACTTTGTGAATTTTAAAGTTTGAAAGAGTAGGAATTTTTAAGTTTGAGAATTTGGAAATTTGAGAATCTAGGGATTTTTAACTTTGAGAATTTGGAAATGCGAGAATCTAGGGATTTTTAACTTTGAGAATTTGGAAATTTGAGAATCTAGGGATTTTTAACTTTGAGAATTTGGAAATTTGAGAATCTAGGGATTTTTAACTTTGAGAATTTGGAAATTTGCGAATCTAGGGATTTTTAATTTTGAGAATTTGGAAATTTGAGAATCTAGGGATTTTAACTTTGAGAATTTGGAAATTTGCGAATCTAGGGATTTTTAACTTTGAGAATTTGGAAATTTGCGAATCTACGGATTTTTAACTTTGAGAATTTGGAAATTTGCGAATCTAGGGATTTTTAACTTTGAGAATTCGGAAATTTGAGAATCTAGGGATTTTTAACTTTGAAAATTTGGAAATTTGCGAATCTAGGGATTTTTAACTTTGAGAATTCGGAAATTTGAGAATCTAGGGATTTTTAACTTTGAGAGTTTGGAAATTTGAGAATCTAGGAATTATTAAACCCTGAGATTTTGGAAATTTGGGAACTTAAAAGTTTGGTGATTTGGAGATTTATGAATTTGAGGATCTCCAGCATCCAGCATCTAACATCCGAGGATTAACTGCATATTCCCATTCGGAAAAATTAAAAATTTAATAAATTTCTCTTTATACGACTACCATTTTGTTAACAATTCTTACATTTTCCCAGTTCGTTAGATTGAAATTATCGTCGAATTATCATTTATATAAACATCGTCTAAAAAACTTAATGAAACATGTGCACTGAAATAGCAATGACCCAATAATTTTTTATCTTATAAATCGACTAAAAAAGAGGAGTCCGAATGGGAATATCTCGAACGAAAAGAACGATAAAACAAAAATAATGTTTCAATACAATCTACAGTATCCTCCACATAAATTTGTACTCTCAAATTGCATCAGTTAAAATTGCAACGATGTTCGAAACACAGGTGCAGCCATCTTCAAACGCTCCCGTAGCCCGCGAAATTTGAACGCAAGATAAATAACAGTAAGCAAAACCAACAGTCATATTAGAGTGGCTTGTATAATTTTTTAACTTACATTCTTTTGTACAAAAAGAAATATTAAAAATCCGCAAACAACGCAATCACAGTGTCTCATAACTAAACATAACTCTTCAGTCTGTTACTTTTGCCACAATTTTGCGTTTAAATTTCGCGGGTAAAGCAAGCGTTCAAATATAGCTGCGTTTCTGTTGGAGACACCATTGTTCTCTATACTGCAACTTCAGGAGCGAATTTGTGTGGATGATCCTGTATAAAATGTTCGAAAATTATGTCACGACTATTATAACATTATTCTACATCTCTGAATCGATGAAGCTCTGTAAAAATTGTCGCAAAATTGACATTAATCTTGAAATTCAAGGTTAAATCTTATCGATCGTTGTATGATGTAATACTAATCAAAGGTCTAGAAACAACCGTGGATTTATTTAAAAAATGTTACGGTTTCATTACTGACAAACGGGTGGATGAAAATGGTCCATTCAAAATACAAGTGACTCTACGTGAAAAAGTAAGGGAAAAAGTTTCTATAAACTTTTTTCGTACGACGATTCGTTTCTAAGAAAATAGACTTTGAAGTTACGGTGGATACGAGTGCGATTCAATATGGCTGCCGTGACGCCGCCATTTTGTACACTCGCGTCCGCCATATTGAATCACATATCTGACGCAACTTTACAGCCTATTATCTCGAAAACGAATGGTCGTACGGAAAAAGTTCATAGGACGTTTTCCTCTTACTTTTTCCCGTAGAATCGCCTGTGCTTCGTACGACCCTCCACAATCATCCCACTTGGAGTTATTAGTAACGAAAGTGTCATTCTTCGAGAAAACTGTTCACTTCATGGTTATTTATAGACTTATTTCGATTAATATTACAGTGATAAAGATTAGTCTTGAACGTTAAGGTGAACTATACGGCAATTTTCACAGATGCAGAGACGCGGAATAACATAGCGGCGCATAATTTTGAAATGCTCTGTAAACTGAAAAATTCGGGCCAGTTTCGCGAAGATCAGCTACGAAAGAGAACTAAAAAAGGAAAGTGTACTCCATGCATAAGCCGTGGTACCATTAGCAGATCATCATTGGAGTCGCGCATCCGCTTCTTGCCGAGTTCGATGCTCGCCATACTGGCACTCTGAAGTCCTCCGGGAACCGCAGTTGCCGGCACTCCTGACACTCCGCTAGCCAACGCGCCCATTCCCGCCACGTTCGTTGGCATAGTCGCCGTCTGCTTTTTTTTTTGTTTTTTTTTTTTTTCATTTTATACACACATTGTCGTTTTTTTGTTCGTTCATTTAGTATATCCGTTCGAATATTCCCGTTTCGATCCACGTTTTGTTTGAATATATCGCAGCCTCATCGTGATCACCGGTACCGCCGTATACATTCGTCGAAACACGATCACGTGTTCGTCAATGTTGTTGTTCGTTTCGATTGCCGTTAATCGTTGTTAACGTTTACGTATCGATATTGTTTTTTTTTTCGGCGTTGTTTAGCGAATGGGCGGTGATCGAGGTTGAAAATATCGTGTGTCCGGTCGGGCGATAATTTTTGCAGGCGTTAATTGGCGGGTGTAGCGAAGCGCACAATTGTTTTTGTTTTTTTGTTGTTTTTTTTTCGGTTTATTTTATTTTGATTTTTTTTTGGTCAGCAAGCATGAAGAAGCATCGTCAGGCGGAAGAGGGCAAGATAAAAATAAAAAAAAAACAGAAAAACAGACCAGTTGAGGCTGAAGCTAAGAAATGACAATAATCACGGTAATCTAAGTATTGAGAAGCCATATATATGGACGTACGTGTATACATGGCTGTATATTACATAATACTGTACAGAGGGGGCGTTTACAGGTATATATACATATATCAGGAGATAATGATGTATGTATATATAGGTTATGTCGAGCCAGTTCGTTTATATGTTATACAGGGCGTCTCAAAATGCAAGTTCCACATTTGGGTGAGTTTGGAAAAATTTGTTGAAAATCGACCTTTTTTACTTTGTTTTTGAGAAATAACTCTAGTTATAGTTATAAATAGTTCTAGTTATAAATAATTACTGTAATAAAACTTTATCATTATTATAGTTTTTAAAAATTAATTAAAACAATTGAAATTATAAATATAATAAACTTGTAATTCTTATGAATTATAAAAATGATAATATAATTATAATAATTGTAACAAAATTACAACTTTTGACTTTAACTTTGATTTTTGATTTTAACTTTGTGACAACTTCAGTATGAAAATTAATTGAAAATATTTTTATAAATGTCTTGATGTTTGTTCATGTAAATTGTTCACAAATTGCTCTACAGTTATTATAGAGTAGTGATTCTAATAATTGATTTTTATAAGGAATAACAATTATTCTTCTAAAAAGAGAGATATGAAAATTGTAAAATCTAAACATGTGGGAATTATAAATTTATAAATGTATGAATTTGTGAAGTTATATTTAAAAATGTTAATATAAAATTGAAAACAGCCACCAAAACTTGTAAACACTTTCCTCCATAAAACAATAAAAATCAAGAATTGCTAAACTTCTACCACTAAATATACAGCAATAATCTAATAGTAATTATTTACCTCAAAAACAAAGCTGTCCCACAATATTCCACTTACTTTTTCGGATCCTCAGCTGAACCCCATTTTGAAACACCCTGTAGGCTACGAATTCACGAAATCGCAGCTCCCACAACTGCCACCATGTTAATTTTACCAACTCACATCCCTTACACTCCCACAAGAAAAACCCAACTATTATATAAGTTGTCACCAAGAGGCCGCGTTTACGTGAATCCGAGACACAAAAATGAGACAAGAAAATACAGAAGACATTCCGAAGATCAGCTAGAAGGCTAAACATTCGTTTAAATGAGTTATTTGAAAATAGGAAACGTGGAGCGCGATCGATAAAGAATATCAACAGGTGTATCTGGAAGTCGCCGGCAGCAATCTGCGAAGTAATTAGAGGACGTCATCGCAAGAGTCCCGGGGTTCCTTCGAGTGAGAAACACTTGGGGGGTGTCTCGAGAACGGCGGAAATAAAAGGAAACGAAAATAACGGAGGAAAATTCCATTCGATTGGTCCAACAGGATATCGTCCGGCGTTCCCAGATCCCCGGCTAAATACCTGAAATAATGCCGGCTAATCTATCGAAATTCGTTAGTCTCGGTCTATCCTACTCCCTCGACTAATTGTTTCTTTCTACCCGACAAGGGAGGAAAATAGAGTATCGCAACAGGTGAGGTCCGTCTTGGCTGCCTGAAAATTCAACGAAGAGAAATGTTCATTTAATGGACACGTTCGATGATTCTCACAAGGGCTCTCCGCTGGTCTTCTTCTCGGGCTCGTTTTTGCTCGAATGATATTCCATCGTGTTAAATCGCCGATGAATTGTTACTGTGTGATCGTGTGTACTGTACGAAGGTCCGTGAATTCGAGCGATTCCTTTCGCGTCTGCTGATGGTGTTAAGGGTGATTTCGTGTCATTTCGCAAACACACCGAGGCTGACAATTCCGAGGAGTGCACTTTTCAAACGTTTCGTTCAAGATCAACGCTAACAGATTGCGAGATTCGTCGGGTGTTAGGGTACACTCGGTGACGGCTGTTGAGAAACAACGCGAGCTTTGTTTGGGGAAGATTGAATGATATATGGAAGTTTGCTTTGTAGCTATTAACCCCGAAATGGTTTACGGCGGTGCGATGTGTGGACATTTCACGTGGACGATGAAATAGTCGTATTTTAGGATTCGTATTCTTACTCGAGTAATACTATTGTGCGGATCTAATGAACGTTAGAAAAGACACTGATTGCATTTGTGATACAATGTTGATTATTTGTGAATTTGGAAATTTGTCGAATTAGGGAACGGAAAATGTCTGCATACGTACTAGATATGGAACATTTGTGAATATTTGAAAACTGGGGAATTTTGAGATTTTGGAAAGTCAAATTAACGATACGATATGGGGAGTTGGAAATTTTGAAGAGTTTTGTGATTTGAATATTTTAGATTTTGGTAATTTACAAATTTTGATATAGGGATTCGGGGATATGGAGATTTGGAGATGTGGGGATATAGAAACTAAGCGATATATGAAATTGGAGATATAGAGATTTAGGGGCATAGGAATTTATGGATATAGAGAGTTTTGGATTCAACACATTTTGGAATCTAGGAATTTGTAGATATGAGAATTTCAATATTTAGAAATTTGTGAATCTGGAGATTGCAGTATCTAGGGATTTATAGATTAAAGAATTTCAGTATCTAGGGATTTTCAGATCTGCAAATGTCAATATCTAGGGATTTGTGAACCTCAGAATTTCAATATCTAGGGATTTCTGGATCTGAGAATTTCAGTACCTAGGGATTTTAAAGATGAGAATTTCAGTATCTAGGGATTTCTAGATCTGAGAATTTAAATATCTGGGGATTTTCAGATCTGCAAATGCCAATACCTTGGGATTTGTGAACCTCAAAATTTCAATATCTAGGGATTTCTCGATCTGAGAATTTCAGTACCTAGGAACTTTTAAATATAAGAACTTCAGTATCTAGGGATTTCTGGACCTGAGAATTTCAGTATCTAGGGATTTTTAAATCTGAGAATATCAGTATCTAGGAATTTCTGGGACTGAGAATTTCACTGTCTAGGGATTTTTGAATTTGAGAATTTCAGTATCTAGGGATTTGTGTATCTGAGAATTTCGGTATCTAGGGATTTGTGTATCTGAGAATTTCACTGTCTAGGGATTTTTGAATTTGAGAATTTCAGTATCTAGGGATTTGTCGACCTGAGGATTTCAGTATCTAGGGATTTGTGTATCTGGGAATTTAAATATCTAGGGATTTTCAGATCTGCAAATTTCAATATCTCGGGATTTGTCGACCTGAGGATTTCAGTATCTAGGGATTTTTAAATCTGAGAATTTTAATATCAAGAGATTTCTGGATCTGAGAATTTCACGATCTAGAAATTTTTAAATCTGAGAATATCAGTATCTAGGGATTTCTGGATTTGACAATTTCACTGTCTAGGGATTTTTTAATTTGAAAATTTCAATATCTAGGGATTTTTAATTTGAGAATTTCAGTACCCAGGGATTTCTGGATCTGAAAACTTTAATACCTAGAAATATGTGGAGCTCAGAATTTCAATATCTAGGGATGATTTAGGAATTTTCAGATGTAGAAGTTTGGTGACCCAAGAATTTGGAGACATTTTGGAATTTAGCTTGAAACTTGAAAATTGAAGAATTCATCAATTTATAAAATGTAAAAATGTGAAAAAACAAAATTTGCAAATGCATTTCAAATGCAAAAATTTCAACCAATGTCTAAAAATTTTGAAATTCCGTAAATTTGTTAATTTCAAAATCCTAACTTTAACCCTAATTAAAGTCACATAAAAATCAACTCCCACCAAATATCAACTTCTTCAACTCAAGCCAATTAATAATTTGCAATTCTATAAACAAATAACAAGCTCCTTAAAAAATGAAAAATATTAGCTGTCTCATCGCGCAACAGATATTATATGGTCCATGAAATAATTACGTCAACACGTTGTTTCTCAACAATTCCTCGCTAACTGTGTCGACACGATCAATTCGAATATAAAATAAAATTTCGAGCGTAAGTTCGTTGATCGATACACGGAATGCACCCCTGGGAAATTGAAAACCACTTTTAGAGAATAAGACTTCCCTGCCAACAAGCTGGTCTGCCGCAATCATCTATGCGAGACTTTTCTTCCATTGTATCCGGACGTGGCTGCAGCTCTCTGCGCGACGTTGCTGAAAATATCTTTCTCACGTTTCCTCCTGTTTCTATCCTTTCCTTTTAGACTTTAGTCTCTCTAGTTGTACCATTATTTCTTCACGGATAACAGACAATTCTATCCTCCGAGAAAAAAACGTACGAACCGAACAATATATCTTTCATTGTTCGCTCTTGGTAGGCGACTTCTTTCGAGCGACACTTTAGCGTTGCTTAATACTTCTGTTTTTTTAACGATCCTCGAGGGATCGGCTTTCTTCCCGTGCAATAATTTTGATCGAATGATGAAATTGACACGTGTACGAGATTTTTGAATAGTATTTTTCTTTTGGTTTACACGTTTCGTATCGGAGGCGCTTGTGGAATGATTTTGAGCGAATGAGGAAATTGAGACAGAGAATTCTTGTTTTTAATTTGGTTGTAAATATTATTATTCAAGTATTCAATTATACAAGTTCTCAATTTTGTAGATACTCAAATTTGCAAGTTTTTAAATTTTGTAATTTTCAAATCTCACAGTTTTTTTCATTTTTGAGTTTTACAGATCCTTTCAATTTTAACTGCTCAAATTTCCAAATTTTCAGATTTTTGAATTCTTAAATTTTTAGATACTCAAATTGTTAATTTTTAAATTTTTTAAAATTCAAATTTTGACATTGAATATTCAAATACTAAAATTTGGAAATTTTTGAATTTTTCAGTGCTAAAATTCCCAATTTGAAATTTCAGAGTACTGAAGTTCTCAACTTTTTAAATTTTCAAATGCTAAAATTCCTAATTTTAAATTTTCAAATCCTAAAATTCCCAATTAAAAATTTTCAAATGCTAAAATTTTGAGGATTAAAAATTTTTAAATATTAAAATTCTCAATTCAAAATTTTCAAATGCTAAAACTTTGAGGATTAAACATTTTTAAATATTAAAATTCTCAATTAAAAATTTTCAAATGTTAAAATTTTGAGGTTTAAAAATTTTTAAATACTAAATTCTCAATTAAAAATTTTCAAATGCTAAAATTTTGAGGTTTAAAAATTTTGAAGTACTAAATTCTCAATTAAGAATTTTCAAACGCTAAAATTTTGAGGATTAAAAATTTTTAAATACTAAATTCTCAATTAAGAATTTTCAAAGGCTAAAATTTTGATGATTAAAAATTTTTAAATATTAAAATTCTCAATTAAAAATTTTCAAATGCTAAAATTTTCAAGTTTTCTAAATTTTCAAAGAATAAAACTCCCAACTTAAAATTTTCAAATGTTAAAATTCTCAATTTTGAAAATTTCCAAATACTAAAGCTTCTTAAATTTTCAAATTCTAAAATTTGCAATTTAAAAATTTCAAATGCTAAAATTTCCAATTTAAAATTTTCATATGTTAAAATTTTCAAGTTTAAAAAGTTTTCAATATTACAATTCTCGCCTTCTTAAATTTTCAAATTCTAAGATTTCTAATTTAAAATTTTCTAATGCTAAAAATTCCCTATTTAAAATTTTCAAATTCTGAAATTCCCAATTAGAAAATTTTTAAAAGCTAAAATTTTCAACTTCTTAAATCTTTAAATTCTGAAATTGCCACTTAAAAATTTTCAAGTTGTAAATTTTCAAATATTAAAATTTTCAACTTCTAAAAGTCCCAATTAAAAATTTTCAAATGCTAAAATTTCCACCTTAAAATTTTCAAATACTAAAATCCTCAATTTAAAATATTCCAAATACTAAAATTCCCAACTCAAAATTTCTAAATCCTAAAATTCTCAACTTCTTAAATTTCCAAATTTCAAATTTCAGTCCTCAACTTTCACACACCTCAATTCATAAACCTCGAAATACACAAACTAACCAAATAACCCACCAAATAACCAGACAAATATTTAAATATCCCAAAACACTCAAATTCTCCTGTCCCAACTTCAACAAATCTTTCATAAACCCCAAATGACAAATTTCTTAAATCCATAAACCGCAGATATAAAACTCAATCTACATAACCATCTGATTTTACCAAAATAAATATCGATATGAAACGTGTTAAAAATCCAGTGACCACATAAAAACTCGATTCGAATAAAATCCTACAGCTTGCGATAAATCCTTAAGCACTTTTTGTATGAAACAACCGTAAGAAACCGGCATTATCCGCGTCTACTCTATATTTCCCTTGTTTTTCTAGAATCGACAGCTCTCACAGTGTTTTTGTGTGGGACAGCAAAACAGCAGCAAGGGTTGATAGCCGGGGTTCGTGCAACACAGCTTGTCAGCAGAGTGGTGTACGTGTCATTCATAAAAGACATGTCACTTTAACTACAATTTATTTACAAAACCGTGGACTCGTTCCATTTCCACAGACAAATTTACAAAGATACTCATCCCTTAAAAATCCCTTGCCTCACGACGATCTACCATTTCACATAAATCGATGGAAATTTTGTTTCAACGTTAATAACATCGTGTACGTTAATTTTGTTGTTAATCACGAGACAAGGGGTAAGTGAAGATATAGAAATGGAACGACCACTCGCGGCTGCAAGAACGTTTTTTTGTATACTCATTAGAACCTAGGCACCGAACAGGTGATTAGTGTATTTTGCAAACTATAGTCGCTTTGCACCTGGATAGCTGCGATAGGCTGCTAGAAAGAGAGAAATAGAACAGTGGTGTTTGGTGACGTTAAAAAAAGAATTGTGCCTAAAAAGTATACTACTCGCTACACGGTACGGGGACAAGGAAATATCGTATCGAGGGGGAGTAAAAACGGACGAACACAAAAGCGAGAAACGATGGGGTGTGATCTGATAGAGAAACGTGAAAGTGATGAGACGGGGGAAAAAATTTGAGATAAAGAAACGGAAGCATTAAGAGACTGTACCGTGAACAACGGGGCTGGCGAAAGGAGACGATTTAACTTGACGTGGGATTATGTGAATAACCGGTGATATACTGGGTGTCCTTGAAATAGATGGTCTCTTTAGCAGATCGTATGTTCAGATATCTTCAGAAAATATTGTGGATATGTGGAAGATTTTTTAGCAATATTTATTTTATTGTTTATGGTGTAAATATTTCATTATTTATATTTAGCTGTGTATAAAATATTTATTTTTTAATTTGTGTAAAATGTTATTGATTTAATTATTTGCATAGTAATACGACAATTATTTATTTTATGATTTGTTACAATAATATGTAGAATTATTGATTCAATTATTTATATTATAGTAAAACGTCGAATATTTATTTTATTATATTTGTTATATTATTTGTTTCAATATTTATGTTACAGTAATGCATATTATTTGTGTTATAGTAACATGTAAAATAGTATTTATTTTATATTATACTGGAAAACATTTATTTCGTTACTTATTAATAAAATATTATTAAATATTTAAAGTAATATAAAATATTATTTCGTTTATTATTTGTGTTATAATAATACATAAAGAATTATTTATTCCATTATTTGTTATATAATAAAATTGATTTTATTGCGTGTTATAATAAAATATAAAATATTTAGTTTATTATTCATGTTATAAAATATTAGAAAACATTTCATTATTTATTTTATTTATATTATAACGACATGTAAAATATTTATCTCATTATTTACATTAAAATATATATAAAATGTTATTTTTTGTACTATTTATATCATAATACAAGTTATTAATTTTATTATTTATGTCACAACACACAAAAGATTATTTATGTTATAATAAATTATACAGAAACATTTAATTTTAAACCAAATCAAAAAAGTTTAGAAAAGTATTATTAAAAATTGTTAAAGACACAAAAATTTAAATATTTCACTAAATAAACAAATAAAGTTTGAAAATCTATATTATTAATACCTATTGATATTAATATATTACCTATACAAATATGAAATATCTATAGTTTTTGAATTAAATTTCAAAGTGTTCAAAAAGTAAGATTGTTTAAATATTCATAGAATAACCGCAGCCTTGAAAATAAAGATATAAGATTTATGATTGATCCTTTTTGATCGATTAAAAGTTTCCGATATGAAATATTTGATCTTTTCACTACCTACCTTAAAGAAGACCACCTTTTTCAGAGACACCCTATATGGACGATAACCGTACAGACTGCAATCTCCCATTTTCGAATTAATTCAATCAGTTAAAAATGAATGAACCTTTCTGAACCTTGTTACGGTCTTCCGGGTCCTATTTGACCCAATACCTTCAGTTATTATCAAACATAATTAACATACCCATTCATTCCTGTCTCTGTGAAATGATGTTAAAAATGAATTATAAACTTTCACGCAACACGAAAATATAAAGAAAATGTTTGTGTAAATGTACCCAAATATAGTCGAAATGAAAACCGCACCAGGGTTAATTATTACATCTACTTCGGAAGATACATTTTCTAAAAACGTTAAACAATTGCATATATTATAAAATGTAAAATTATATTCAGTGAAATATATTCTAAATAAAGTTCGAGGAGATTAAATCTGTAACGGTTACAGCATGATTCGAGGACTGCGCAACTGTTGGCCAATTTTACATTGCGGTTGAGTAAAACCTGTATCACGTGCGACAATGCTATCCATGAATATCGGTCGTAATATGTATACTGCACAAGAGAAAGAGAAACAGGGGACAGCTCGATACATGTACAATTAGCGGCAATATATACAGAGTACATGGAATACGTAAGAGTAGGAATGGGCATCAAGGGAATCATGTGACAGTGTCTTACGTTGTGTCATTCGACTTGTTTAAGTAGACGATATAAAGATTGTAATACTTTATAAACGTATTTATTATGTTTTATCAAATATTTAAATTTGCAATTGGAATATTATTTTTAGATTCCTGTGGATTGCTGTTATATTCATGTGGACCACGTGGATATTGCTTGTAGGGATTCAATGTGTGACAATATTATGTCGAGATAGAGTAATTGAGATTGTATTACGTTGTGATATGCATTGTTATAGCAGATGTCATTATACAGCGCGTGGAGATACTGCGCGTGACGGTATTTAGCGCGGAGATACCACGCGTGACGGTATAACGCGGGACAGTACTACGCGTGACGATATAACGCGTGACGGTACTACCCGTGACGATACGACGCGTGACGGTACAACGCGTGACGGTACAACACGTGACGGGACTACGCGTGACGATACGACGCGTGACAGTATGGCGCGTGATGATACCGTGCGTGACGGTACTACGCGTGAGACTACTACGTGTGACGATACCACGCGTGACGGTACTACGCGTGACGATACGACGCGTGACAGTATGGCGCGTGATGATACCACGCGTGAGACTACTACGTGTGACGATACCACGCGTGACGGTATGGCGTGTGACGATACAACGCGTGGCGATATAACGTGTGACGGTATAATGCATGATACGACTGCACGTGACAATACAACGCGCAACAATATTACGCGTGACGATACAACACGTGATATTACAACGCGTGATGTTACTACACGTGACGATATAATGCGCAATGATACGACACGTAAGAGTATGACGCATGACGATACTAAACGAAACTATACAGTGCAATGTCCAGTTATCTAACGCACTGTTATCAAACGCGTTGTAACCTAATTCACCATTATTGAATGCGTCATAATCTAATGTGCAGTAATCCAACGCACTATAAATTAACGCGTCATTATGTAACGTGCCGTTATCTAACTCGCTGTTATTCGTAATCCAGCGGGTTATAAATTAACACGTTGTTATTTAGTAAAAAGTAATCTAATGCGTCGCTATGTACTGTGCTATTATTCGACGCACTGTAATGCGCTGTCATCTCACGTGCTGTTATCCAACGCGCCGATATCTGATGTGTTGTAATCCAACACGCTGTTATCCAACGTACTATAATCTAACGCGTAGCTATGTAATGCGTCACTGTTCAACGTAACGTTATCTAACGCGCCGTAATCCAACGCGTCATAATCTAACGTGCCGTAATCCAACGTGTCGTTATCGAATGTGTCGTTATCCAACGCGCCGTAATCCAACGAGTCGTTATACAACGCGTCATAATCTAACGCACCGTAATCCAACGTGTCGTTATTCGACGTGTTATAATCTAACGCGTCGTTATCCAGCGTATCATAATTTTACGTATCGTTATCTAACGTGTCATAATCCAACGTACCGTTATCTAACAGGTCATAATCCAACGTGCCGTTATCTAACAGGTCATAATCTAACGTACCGTTATCTAACGGGCCATAATCCAACATATTCAATAAGACATCGCAGTTAAATGCATGACAACACAAATAGTGGCCACACAACATGAAATTTGCAAGATTTCTTACCATTTGTTATATCGCATCGTCTACTTAAACATCTGAAATGTCAAACGATACATCGCTTTTATTTGTCCAGGTAACAATACAAGACACTATACCGAATGACTGACATGATACCCATCCCTGCATAAGTAGGACTACAAGGGAGAAGCCCGACGTATATACTCGACGTAGATTGGCAAAAAGCAGCGCAGCAACGAAAGCTCCTTTTTCTTACGCAAACCCAGGAAACTGAAAGATCGTGACGATACACGTGAAAGATTGAAGAAAGAGTAGAAAATAGAAAGAAGATCGTGTGAACGTGGAAGGATTGATTAAATGCGTGTACTTCGAATGTTTTGTTGTAGATACTAATATTTCGGTTAATAATAATTTAAACAATTATTCATATTTTATGATAAATGAGATATCATATTTTGACCGTAACAAAATGTGAATATATTTTAACTATAGTAAAATATGGTGGTGCAATTTGCATGGGACGTAACATGTGATCATATAAATCGCATGATCATCCATGTGTTATGTAAATCTGTTAATATAAACAAACATTTATTTTCGAATACGAGTTTCATGCAAATTATTTCACTGAAAATATATTTTAATCAATACAACACACTTTTGTATGATATTCATACGAAGAACACGCGATATAAAATAAAAAGAAGGTAGAAAAAAGGGGTAAAGGGGGGGGTTTAAAACGATAATAGCGATGACTCTCATGTGTGCCTACGTTCATATTCAAAAGTCTTATAATAATCGTAAAAATTTGCAAAAACTTAAACAAAATTGTTTATTTAATAAAAACAGTAAATATCATGTATATTTGTTTCAACATTTGAAATTTTCATAAAATATTGGAAATGAAGAAAATGAAGTGTTCAAATAATTTTTGTGCTTTCTGTAATTTTTACAGTTATATTTTGCACATTTATTGCTACCAAAGTGAACTTATATTACAAACATTTGAAATTACTAATTAATATAAAAATGTATTCGATTTTAATCGAATGTGTTCGATTTTATTACTTGGATTTGAAAAATGTAACAAAACAATCGATATTCTGTATTATCAACAATTAATTAATTGCGAGTTATATTTATGCACAAGGATCGATGAAATATAAATGCAAATTTTCATATATGCAAATGGATATTAACACCAATTATACAATAAATTTTATATTATCAATCATGTACTGATTATTTAATTAAGATGTCATACTCCTCGTTACACACATTTGTCACCTTGATTACATAACTTCAATTATTTAAAATAGCAACAGAAATTTCTATACCATAAAAAAGTGGAATTTATTACTAAACTTTATAAATGTTTATTAAATTATACTTAAAAAACTGAAAATTTGGTAGCAAAAGTGCATTGATGTAAAATTAATTTAAACTTTGTTCATATGTAAATGATTCTATGTAATCATCTACATTACCCATCTATTAATGGGCAAGTACATATGGGAACCATAAATAACCCATTTTATCTGGACACATACATAGGGTGTCCGTGAAGTGTAGGACCAAATTTACTAAATCTATTAATACAGTAAAAATTTGTTATCAATTTGTGGCACAAAATGTCCTACCGAATAATCACATGCATTCAAATATTTATTAATAATTAAGAAACAAGTAACACTCAAATATTGTTCACACATTGTAAGTATCAACTGCACGACGGCCATTTTGTCGTACTAAAGGTATAGCGGCCATTTTGTCGTACTGAAAGTATAGCGGCCATTTTGTCATGGCAAAAGTGTGGTGGCCATTTTGTTATAGCAAAAGGTACAGTAGCCATTTTGTTGTACTAAGAGTTGGTGACCATTTTGTTGCATTAAATATATGGTGGCCATTTTGTTGTACCAAATGTATGGTGGCCATTTTATCATAGTAGAAATATGGTGGTCATTTTGTCATTCTAAACGTATGGAGACCATTTTGTAAAAGTGAAGTTGGCCATTTTGTCACGATAATAGTGGCCATTTTATTACAATAAAATTATCGTGTACTTTGATCAAAAGTTTATATATAAATATAAAAAGTAAAAATGGTAATGCTGTGTGTCATATTTAGTAAATAAATATAAAATTGTTTAAATTTTTTAAAAATTACTGGTTGACCCTACAGTACCAGTTATAGGTTAGGTTCAGGTTGTATTATACTTGCATACAAGGTTCATCTGAATTTTGTTATACCTCTTACAAAGTCCTTTGTATACAAAACTTGAAACATAATAACTTGCTTCTGAATTACTGTAATTATAAAATAACCTATACCTAACTATCTGACCACTCATATTTGCTCGACTACTACAAAATAATCAAATTTACATTCAGAACTGACTCTTCATTTATTTCACAAAGTTTAAAAATTTGGTCCCAACGGTTACGAACACCCCTGAAAGTCATCGTACAAAAACTCAAAATGGCGATATCACAAACCCACCATATCGAAGGTGACAATGACATATTTCCCTAAAAAGCAAACCGGAAGTGTCACCACGGTACACTCTCCTTGATGCAAACGCAAAAACCAAAAAACAGAAAAATAACATATTAAGGTAAAAACAAAAGTGTATCCAGGATGACTGAACCAAACAAACATTGGCAGTTCCTCCAAAAATCCTGACACTGACTTAGCTCAAATATTATAGGTAACTCAGAAGCAACGTTAGCGAGAAGGATTTTTCCCGAGTCCATCAAAAATCGCTCTTTACCGACGTGACGCGTAGGTCTCAGAGGAAAATTTATTTGAAAGATTTCATAAAAAAGCTGATAACTGATACATACCCAAATATTCATTCTACAGTTTTTAAATTACAGTATGTTATAGTATACACGAGTACTGCACTCGGCGTACCTACGGTACCAAACTATCTATACTCAAACTAGTATAACCGAGTACAATTCACACTGTATACTACCCGACTACGCAAACTAAATGGTGCCACTACAGTGGCCATTTTTCTCTAACTCTATATACCCGGTCGGTAAGGTAGTAACCTTTCTGTTCGATTCGTCAAAAATCCTTCTCGCAAACGTTTCAAAGCCCCCATAAAGTTTCAGCTAAATCCGGGGTAAGCTTCTCGGAGGTTCCGCCGAAACATTATACAGATTGTTAGACAGACAGAGAAAGAGAGTTAGCCATGATAAAAAGACAGACACACAGAGATGATAGAAAGAGGAAAATAGAGAGAGAGATAGAGATAGATAGAGAGAGAGAGAGAGAGAGAATGCATTACCGCAATGCTAGCCCGAGATTGTGCGGCCTTAATGTGGGCTTGAAGGTGCAGAGGGGGGTGGAAATAGCGGCAGGGGTCCCGATTGCATCGGCCCTTGACAGCGTCCATGCAGACCGTCACAGAGCCGTCCTCGTTCGCCTGCACCGTCTCGAGGGGGTGCGCAAACCGGCACTCCGTCTCGCCGCGTTTGCACGCCCCGCGTTGAAACTCGCGACATACCTACAGCAAGAGCGAACACGCATGGCATGGCACTCTATCTATGTGTCCAAAGGGGGCTGGCTAAGGGGGCGGAAGGGGGCGCAAAACCGGGGGTTAGGCTCCGGGATGTTCCGTCAGGCGTTTCCTGTGTACAGTAGAGTCTCCGTAACTGCGCGCGGCGCGGGCGACCGAAACCGAGCAGTTACGGCGAACGCTCGCAGTTTCTCGCAGCGGTTATCCGAAATCTGGCAATTTATCCTCGCGTTGGGAGATGAGATCGTTGCACGCGTTGGGAGCTGAGAAGATGGCAGTTGGCTCTTAACGCAGTGGATCTTCTTACATAGAACGCATGCATCCCTAACTAGCTGTAGGACGTACAAGTGGAGGATGGGTACTCTTCAAGTCTGGCTGTCAACTTTTCAACTGCCAACAGTGCACGACAATCGCGCGTAGATGGCCAGCTGTTCGAGATTCGGGGATAGCGACTGTTAATGACCCTTTCTCGAGCAGTTACAGGGACTTTACTGTACTATGCGCACGCCACAAGATGAGCTCTAGGAATTCGGAGAAGCACTCGTGTCTCGGTTTGTGTGGCTGCTGGAACTATTTGTACGCTGTAGCACTTCTTGTAGCCTTTCGAGACTCATCTTGTGACGGGCGAACAGTGTGGAGATATTGGAAGCTTTTATGGTTTCAATGAGTCGTTATTGTATTTCGCTGAAATATTGTGTGCGTTAATTAGGGAGATATCTTTTGAAATACGTTTGAATAATTAGAAAAATTCAAACAATTCGAATAATTCGAATAATTGGAATAGTTTGAGTACCCGAATAATTCGAACAATTACAGTGGATCGAGTAGTTTTAACGATTCAAGATATTCAAGGTTTTCAGTAGAACATTCAAATAATTTGAATATCCGAATAATTTAAATACTCGAATAATTAGAATACCTGAGTAGCTCGAATATTCGAATAATTCAAATACTCGAATAATTAGAATACTTGAGTAGCTCGAATATTCGAATAATTCAAATACTTGAGTAGCTCGAATATTGGAATAATTAGAATACTTGAGTAGCTCGAATATTCGAATAATTCAAATACTTGAGCAGCCCGAATATTGGAATAATTAGAATACTTGAGTAGCTCGAATATTCGAATAATTCAAATACTTGAGTAGCTCGAATATTGGAATAATTAGAATACTTGAGTAGCTCGAATATTCGAATAATTCAAATATACAATTAATTAGAATTCTCGAGCAGTTCGAATATTCGAATAGTTCAAATATTCGAATGATTCGAATACTCCAGTAACTAGAATACCCGAATATTCAATTGTTGTAATATTTTGATTACTCGAATAGTTCAAATACTTGAACTATTGATCGCCAATGCTTGAATACTTCGAATACTCGAATATCTAGAGTACTCAAATAATTCAAATACCACAATAATTCGAATACCCTAACAATTACAGTCCTTGACTAATAGAAATATTCCAGTAAAATATAACTAACTGAAAATGAAAATATGTGTCATCCAAAATGAAAATAAATAACTAAATTCGAATAACTCGAACAAGTAAATAATTTTCTAACCCCGAGGTCACACAATATTTCAGTAAAAGGCACATCACTTCTCGTCTTTCCATCGTCCAAACATTTTCAATGCCTCAAAAATATTTCATGAACACCACAGTCCACTTCTTCAGGATTGAATCCAGCGACTTCAGATCTGGTTATCACCTACGTACCTTATTGTTATACCTTCTTCGTATTTATTGATCCATAGGGAATTGATAGGAGGGAGTGTCAAACAAGGTTATTTCAAGGTGCTTGTTACCCCCGAAGAAGTGAACTACAACGTTTACAAAACGTCCGTAAGACAGTCGAACAAACGAGGACGATGAAAATTCGATATGTGATAAACGACTGTTCCGTGTATGTTTGCATGTGTGTGCACGCCTGCGAGTATGTGTACAGATGATTTTCGATATATACAGTGTTCTTTATCTTTTCTTGGCTCTTCTTCGAAAGTAAGCTGCTACATAACGGGATCGACGAAGCGGATTCTTTATTCTTTTAACCCTTTCAGTGAGAACACTTTATCATTTTTTATCATAAGATTCTTTATCTGTGTTTGAGACTTCAGGGTATGATAGAAAGATGAATGCTTTAAAATTTTTTAATCCGATCAGATTCTTTAGTTAAATAGATAAGTAGATGAAAAGATAAATAACTAGATAAATAGATAAGCAGATAAATATCGAATAAATAAGAAGATAAGTAGATAAAAAGATGAATGACTAAATAAATATATAGATTAATAAATAAACAGGTAAACATATATACAAATAAAAAAAGAATAAATGGTGTATATATAGAACAATAGATAACGAGATACAAACATAATTAAATAACTAGATAAATAGATAAAGAAATTAAGAGATAAACAGATAAATAGACAACTACATACAGATAAATCAATATACAGATAAATAGATAAATACATAAACAGATCAACAGATAAATATATAAATAGATCAATATATCAATAGATAAATAGATGAAAAGATAAAAAGATCACCAGACAAATACAAAGATACATAAACAGAAGAACACAAATCTAAACATCTGTCGAGAGTTATCTAATTTTCAATAAAATATAATGTACTAAAACCATCTAGTACATTCATCTTTCTGAACTACCCAAAGTCTCAACCTTCTGTTCAAAAATTATAACGAATAGATAAATTTGATATGAAATTCCATAGACCTGCACAGCTAGCGCTCCTCGGGCAGTGTAAATAAACACAACCTCGAGCACAGTCGAACATAACCTCACTTCTTAATTATTCATCACTATACTCATTTATAATTTCAAATTGTTCTTACATTTTGTTATTTGTTCTCATGTAACCATATGCTGAATATATTGCATATATGTCATATTCCATATAAGAGACGTGACTTGTGCAGGTCTTAACTTATTTTCTTAAAAATTGTTTAAGATTAAAGATTCTATCCTTGAAGATTTATGTATACATTCGCTAATTCTGAAAGGGTTAAATTCGATGTTGTCAGGAAGATAAAAGCAAAGGAACATTTATCAGAGAAGTGGAGGACAGATTCGGACCCTCCTTATATTGCCATATTTAGAAGAACTTTTATTATGACGTTTATAACGCTTATGATGTTTCTTCGACAGTGTAGGGTTTAAGAGAATGTTTCTGGACAATTGCAAGAATTATTTACTAGTTATGTCAACGGCAATATAACGAGAGTTGAGCGAATGGAGGAGAAAAGGCGAGAAAGAAGTTATAGAGTGATTCAAAAGTGGTGTTCAAAGTACAAAAACATGTTCTACTCACCGTGACGATGAAGAAAGGTACATACACGGGTCTGCAAATTCTCTTTGTTTATGACAGACTTTGGCAAATATGCAATATAAGAAATCTGCTCAATGTTTTCTTATTTATACAGAAAATTGAATATGAAATACTCGGTGAAAATAAAGTACGTAAATTTTTTAATCTCTGTACTAATATGAAATTATTTATTTTAATTGTTTACTAAAATTAATTATTCTTTACAAATTTTCAGTGTTTAAAATGCAAAGAATTAGTCTGTAATAAAATATTATGTTGATGCTAAATATAATTTATTTGAAAAAATGTTTAAATATAGTTAATTTGAAAAAAATATTTTAAACAAGAATTAAAAGACGAAATGAGAAGATTAAGATTTTTAATCTAGTTTTATAAACATTTTAGTAAATAGAAGAATTTTATTAGACAGAGAATGAACTCTAATACGGACAACTGATAATATTTATTAAATTAAAATTGGTAAATGACTTCCGCCATTTTCTTTAAAAAGTATTCTACCAAAGAACCTTCGAATTTTTAGACTTCATTTTCTTAACTTCTTCAAATATTACTTCTCAAAAATATGGAAGTTCCGTTTAAAAATTTGACTACCTAATTTTAGTCGAAACATTTTAGTACAGATATCGTGGGTCACAGTTGACCCAGGGTCCGTTGTCTTAGGGTTAATGAGGATTATGAAGAAGCTCAATTTTCTAAAACTACAGGTACTGTTATGCTCTTCTTTCAACAAAACGTTAAACCCTTTGCACTTGGATTAAAATTACCTTATCGTTTTATAAACATTTTTCATTATTTTTCATCGTTACATTGTAGGAAAAAATAGAATAGTAAAATTTGGATTCATTGAAAAAGAGAGGTCTGTAAAATATTAATTTTACAGTGACTTATTCGAATCATTAACCAATGAATAATTGTTTGAGAAAAAGTATATTGTATTTTTCAAAAGAGAAGTTCTCAAAACACAGCACAAAAATTAAATTATATTTTTACTACTGTAATGAAAAATTTAGATTTTAGATTTTTATGAAATATCTAACATTAATAACTAAATAATTATGAAAGCAAGCAAGCAATTTTATTGCTTGAAGTAATTAAAATATAAAAGAACATACATTACTATAAATAAATAAATTTTAATTTTAATAATAAATTTTGTACAAATTTTATTAATTCAAGAAATTATAGAATGAAATAAACTTAATTAATCAAGTAGATTAATTCTAAAATAATTGTAACTATGTCATAACCACAATTATTAAAACAATAATTTGAACAATCTAACTATAATTATAAAATTACTTATAATTCACAAATTCAGTAACAAGTAAAATACACAAATGATATCAAATAATAAAATCTCCCTAAACAATATGTAAAATAAAATACACACATTTTGAAACAACCTGTTTACCAAAAAATGATTTACAAAAATAATTTATCAAAATTGCCAAGTGCAAGGGTTGATGAAAACAGTATTTTTGATTTAACCCTTTCCAAAGCAAAAATTTATTTATCTTTAAAAATTACGTAAATTAGGTTATTATTGCTATTATTTGCAAAGGGTTAAATTTTTCAAGGACAAATATACTTACCAAAGTCTGTCGTAAACAAAAAATATCTGAAACTCGAAGAGAAGCGTAACCCATATGCATATGACTTTTCTTCATCCCTATGGTGAACAGAATATATGCTTTAAAAATTGATCACCTACTTCTGAAACATCCTGTAGAATAGTTCCCTTTGCAAATTAGGAACGTTTCAAAAAGCACTTTGAAATTATGTACAATGAGAAGAAATTTTTTTTTAAGGGAAATTCTTTGACTTTGTCGATCGTGAAAACATATTTTTGACTTTGATTGTGAAATAACGATAATAATTATTGGTTGAAAAGAATATTATTAAAAAATTTACAAATTTTATCTACTGTAAAATGTTACAATGAAAAACTCAAATGTAAAATATTGTTATGAAAAATTCAAATGAAGTAAACTTAGTGAAAGATTTTTGAAAATCTTGAAAATGAAAAATTTTGGAAAATTTGTCGATATTTAAAAAATTGCAATTTTTAACAGATTTTGAGAGTTTCGAGTCTTTATTCTGTATTTAAATCCTTTTTTAAAATATTTAAAATTCAGATAATTTGCTTTTTAATGTAATTATGCAGTTCAGATAAATGCAATATAATAAATATTAATATTTACTATAAAAAATTCATAAAAAAATTTGAAAACAAAATATTTTTTACATAATTTATTGAAAATTGAAACATACTTTAAATAAATAATTGAAAACTGATATATGTTTACATAATTAATTGAAAACTGAAATATGCAATGTATAATTAATTAAAAACTGCAATATTTATTGTATGATTAATTAAAAATTTGAAATGTACTTTTTCTTAATTAAAAATTGAGATATGTTTTATATAGTTAATAGCAAACTGATGTTTACATAATTAATTACAAATTGAAATATTGTATGATTAATTAACAACTGAGACATGTGCTAGATAATTAATTAAAAATTGAAATGTGCTATACATTCTTAATTAAAAATTGGAGATATGTTTTATATGAACAATTAATTAAAAACTGAAATATGATCTATACTATAATTAATTAAGAACTGAAACATGTTCTACACAATTAATTAAAAACTGAAATATGTTCTGTACAATTAATTAAAAACTGAAACATGTTCTGCACAATTAAATGAGAACCGAAAACTGTATTATAAAATTAATTAAAAACCCGAAAATGTCTCACAAAATTAATTAAAAACTAAAATAAATTCTGCACAATTAATTAACAATTTATAAAATTAATCAAAAACCAAAAAATTCAATAAATTCTTTTTTTTTTTTTTCAAAAATTTCACAAAATTAAAAACAGGAATATAACTATACAACTAATTAAAAGCTGAATATTTCGCAAAACCCTTTCAAAAACAATTTCTAACATTAGCTAATTTTTCGAATAGTTTTCAAAACAACTCAATTACAATGAATGATCAAACACGAAATCATTATCAAAATATGTTTTCACGACACCGTTCGACGGCCATAAAACTCGCGTGACACAAAAAGCGGCGACGAAGCAAATAGTCGACTATAACGTGTCGAAAAGGACAAAAGGAAGAAACGAACATGAGAAAAGTGGAGAGACGGCGGTAAAAAAACGACTCAATTCTGGAAACGGGGATCTAATTTCGGGGAAGCGTAAAAAGAGCCAACCTGACATTTTCTTTCTGGCCGTCGATACGTGAAACTACAAATTTTCTCGGTTTACAGACACTCGTTTAAATAATCTGGAATTATTATCAACGACCAGAACGGAGAGACAACTAATCGCTACTCTACGTGGAATTAAATACCGTGTTCGATTCTGTGAAAGAACAGGCGCTGCTCGTCGGTTTCGGTGTACCCTCGCCCCGCCCAATAAGGTCAAAAGGATACGGAAATCGGACGGCTAAGTTCAAGGTGAAATAAAGAGTGGTGTTGTAAGAGATTGACATCTCCACGGGCATACCTTTCAGTGTTCTATCAGTTCGGTTATTTCGTACACAATGTGTTAGAGCGGGGACGGGCATCGGGGCAATCGCTCCGCGCAATTTGATGCGGGCAAACAACACCTGTTTGCTATTTGACGTACTCAAATTGACACAATATGACGAACGATGGACATCTTGCGAATTCGATGCTTCTTGAAATTCTACGGAAATGCGATATAACGAGGTGCGACGGTTATGGCACGAAATTCTGATTACGAATTAATTGCGAATTGAACACTGATTTTGGATAATTAAATAAAAATGTTTACATTCTTAATTAAAAATTTATTTGTGTTTCATACTCTTCATTTAAATTTGAAATATGTTTCATACTCTTGATTTAAATTTGAAATATGTTTCATACTCTCGATTTAAAATTGAAATGTTTTACATTCTTGATTAAAAATTCAGGTGTTTTATATAAATTAATTAAAATTATGAATTATTAAAATTTTACAATGCTAATTTTTGATTACTCGATGTTAGGAAATTAATTTTGGTTATTGCTGACTGTTAGCAATTATTTAAATTTAATTTTTGGATTTTTGTAAAGATTGTTTGTAATAACAGGGTTTATAATGTCATAGACATGATGTTATAATATTTAAATATTGTAAAAATATAAGAAGAAAATATTATAATATATAGTAATAATGTAACATAATATTGAAATATTATAATTTTTAATTCTTCTTAATTAGGAATAATTATTATGAATAGTCCATCATTATTCGTGAACAAGATGTAAAAAAATTCATTACATTATATATTTTAGAAAGGGAAAAATATTTCAATTTTCAATTTTTCAAAAAGTAAATATTAATAATGATAAATATTGTATTTTATTTTATTAAATTTATTAATAACAGTTATTATATTATATTATTCAAGATATCACTATTATTATTAACATACTAATATTCATCGATAAACCTGAATAATATTTATCCAATATTTATTGACAAATACTAATAATATTCATCGATAAATATTCTATAAACCTCACTTATCGATCATAGTTAATCTCAATATTCGTAATCAAAATGTCTACAGTCCACAAGTGCACATAACCGTAAAAGTTTGAATCATTTATACAAATTTGTGCAAATGATTTTATTGAATTTTAAGAATATCACTTGTATGATACCTCGGTTATTTTATTTGTGTTTCTATGTGTCATATTGCCCCGAAAGATTGCCCTGCTGCCCGTATTCGTGTTAAAGGAGTTCTTGCGCATGCACCACACGTGCTTCTGTTCAGCCATCTTGTTTTCTGTCGCAACGCACGGTGTTTGGCGTAGAAGCAATAAATCCTCGTTATTTTACCATTATATCAGAAATCAATGTACTCTAACAATTCTTCCCTACATACTTGGCAATATAAGGAGAGTCTGTATAAAAAAGAGTCTCGATAAACTTTCACCGAAACTTATTGCATGATATAGTAGAAAATCAGCCAGCGAATTATAGCGAAACTAAAGTCCCCATTTTTGCAATTGTATCTAAACTTTTTATAAAAAATGAGAAAGTCAACGTCGATTTTCAAAACTAATTATCTAAACAATGTCATAAGTTAATTAAATTACTCTAGTTTATTAATTAACTTCGATTAAGAAGTCTATATTTTTTACTGACTCAACTTTGAAAACGTGTTCCAAACAAATCACAATTTTCAAAAAATTAACAATTACTATTGTTAAGAGTATTAACAAATTAAGAAAAGGAAGATTTTTCAATCAAACGCTTCGGTGTACAATGTTCGTTAATTTAATTTTACAGTTATTAAGATCTGCTTTTCTTCTCTTGCTCTTTAATTATTCGAGCAAATTAAATCCGTACAGCGCAGGTCTCATCTGCGACCTCACGCTAATCAACGTGTTAATTAACAAACTGTTCAAATCTTAATTAACAAACTGTTAATTCACCGTTATGTTCAACAATTTACACGCACGCAAGGTGTTTCGAAGCTTTAATTATTCGAAAACTTTCGATTAACTTGCAGAACGAAGTCGTTGAAATTTCTAGAACACATTTTCAAAATTTAATTATGAGTCCCGTAAGGTTTTAATTAACTTCGAACTTAACGAATTAACCCTGAATTTAATATTTCATCTTCGGAGTTTTTAAATACTTCCATTCCTGGGTCACGTAACATTTTATCGACTGTGTCGAGCGACTCATTGGATTTAAAATTTCAAGCTTTCGCGCTTGAAAATAATTTTTCAAAATATTCGGAGAAATACGTTTTTCCTTGTTCTGACAACCTGTATATGCTTACCTTTTTAAGAGGTAAAACGACCACCTTCAATTTGTACGATAGCCTCTAGACTCCGTAATTTCTGCATACAATGGATTCAAAAAATAGTGGCAGACACTGTTTTCTAATTTTCAAGCTCGGACAAAATTTGGAAATATCAATTATTGTACGCCCGATAGAAATTTAGGGACTTAGAATTGTGGTGATTTTTATTTTTGTAGATTTAGACATTTGAAGAGTTGATATTTTTACAATGTAGGGATTTTTTGAGATTTTGGAATTTTAGGATTTTGGGACTTGGGAACTTTAAGGTCACTTGGGGATTTGGGAATTTGAGGTATTTGGGGAATTCAAGGAATTTGGGGAATTTAAGGAATTTGGGGAATTTAAGGTATTTGGGGAATTTAGGGAATTTGGGGAATTTGAGGAATTTAAGGTATATGGGGAATTTAGGGAATTTAGGGAATCTGGGGAATTCAAGGAATTTGGGGAATATGGGGAATTCAAGGAATTTGGGGAATTTGAGGAGTTTAAGGTATTTGGGGAATTTAGGGAATTTGGGGAATTTGAGGAATTTAAGGTATATGGGGAATTTAGGGAATTTAGGGAATCTGGGGAATTCAAGGAATTTGGGGAATATGGGGAATTCAAGGAATTTGGGGAATTTGAGGAATTTAAGGTATTTGGGGAATTTAGGGAATTTGGGGAATATGGGGAATTCAAGGAATTTGGGGAATATGGGGAATTCAAGAAATTTGGGGAATTTAGGGAATTTGGGGAATTTAGGGAATATGGGAAATTCAAGGAATTTGGGGAATATGGGGAATTCAAGGAATTTGGGGAATTTGAGGAATTTAGGGAATTTGGGGAATTTAGGGAATATGGGAAATTCAAGGAATTTGGGGAATTTAGGGAATTTTAGGAATTTCGGGAATATGGGGAACTCCAGGAACTTTGGGAATTTGGAGAATTTGCGGGACATGGGGAATTTGGTGAATTTTGGGATTGGGGGGTGTAGAGATGTACACTGTTAGGGACTACAGAATTTATCGATTTGGTTATTTTAGACTTTGGGAACTTGTCGATTTGGTAATTTTTAAATTTGGAGTGATAGAAGTTTTGGATCTGGAGATTTGGAAACATTAGAATTTGGGGAATTGCAGATTTGGGAATTTTTGAATTTGGAAACATAGAAATTTGGAAATTTTTGAATTGGGGAACATAGAAAGTGGAAAATTTTGAATTTGTGAATTTGGAGATTTGAGATTTAGGAATTTGGAGATTTAAGGATTTGGAGATTTAGGAATTTGGAGCTTTAGAAAATTGGAGCTTTATGGATTTGGAGATTTAGGAATTTGAGGATTTAGAAATTTGGAGATTTAAGAATTTGTAAATTTGATAATTTGTAAAATTTAGATATTTGAGAATTAGGAAATTTGAAAACTTGATAATTTGGAAATTAACTAAATCACTGAAAATTTAGGAATTTTAGAATTGTGAAGTATAGAAATTTGCAAATTCACAAATTTTGTAGCATAGAAATTTTCAAATTTGCAAATTTTATAGCATAGGAATTTTCAAACTTGCAAACTTGGTACAACAATTTAAGATCTCGTAAATTTTGCAATTTCAAAACACGGAAATATGGAAAGAAAACTTACAAATCCACAAAATCAACAAAATTTGCGAAATTTGCAAGTTTAGAAACATCAAAATAACGATACAGATCAAATATGTATCCCTAACTCCAAAAAAACCCCGTGTTTGCCACTATTTTCCACTAGCACCCTCCAGATGTCAGATTCTGAAAACCAACTCCCTCTCAAAGCACACCATGTAAAACATTCACAAAATTTCTGGTAATAGACATAAAAAGAATTCGCATTAACCCTTTGACTACCCTCAGTGCTTCAACAACACTATCAATAAAAAAAAAGAAAGTACAAAACCATTGAATTCTACTGTTCCTACAATCTATCGCAGTCAAAGGATCAACAAGGATAAACTATCTCCTTCAACACCTCTTACGAAGCTGAACAGACACAGGTCGCCAGAAACACAAGCAAAAATTTATTCGAAAAAAATACTTTCAAGATCTAACTCCGTCCTTAAGGTTACTCGTCGCGGTCAGGGTCGACGAGGGTCAAAACGGGCCCGGAGATTTTTAATCGACGCATTTTTACCCCCGGGCTCCGAGACGCCTCTCGACGCCCCTGGTCGCCCCGTCATATTTTACACTGTGCATTGCGAACCGACTTCGTCGAACAATCATGCAAGCTTCTTACGACGTAATGGGACAGCGAAAGCATGTGAGGGTAGCTTTGTGTGTACATTTAATGAGGCATAAGCTTCAAAACGTTCGCTCTAATACTCTAAATTGTTCAGAATGATAGTCATTCGGACGTGCAAGCCCCGAGAAGCAGGCCAGCTTTCGATGCTGAAAATGATTAAACGACACGCACATCCACCCACCCACGCACGCACATACGTACACAGATGCAGAACATGTAGAGATAAATGTTTATGTACACGTTCAAAGTGTTTCGGACACTGATGAGACGGTTGGATGACGATTAACGGGGTAAAATTATTCAGTTAATTATAGTTAGTTTGCTAGATTAGATCGGAAAATCTGTCGAGTGTTTTGTTTGCTCGTTTTAAGGGTGTCGTTTCAACGATAAACGTTTCGTTTGTTGTAACATATCTTATTTCAAAATTTTTAATTATGTGCTACGGTTTGAAGATTTGGTCCAATAGGAGATACATCAAAATGTTTTACAATAACAATTTTACAATAAATTTTAAACAGATTTTCAAAAATCACTAACGAAACGTCCATCGGTTTCAATTGGCATCAAATGATAACGGGTCAGAATTTTGATTGCGCAGGACATGTGTGCTAACATCAAAATGTGGATAAATGTGGTTACCAAACAAGTATCGCGAAAATACACATAGTGAAAAGTTAGATTGTACCATCTGGCAAAGAACAGTTCCCAATTTGTTATAAAATGTTCCAGACTGGAGTTCTAGGGAATTTTCGTCCAAGTCTTAGGCTACTATGAAAGATACATATACAAACATGTACGTGCATATATGTGAACACGAATGTAAATGTAGACAGGTATGAAATTCTGGAGAAATATGAAACTCCCTAGGACGGTGGAAAACCCCTAGAATCTTAAAAAATTGAAAAATAGTTTTGGACTTTCGTGCAATTTACTCTTCACAATATTTTAATTATCTTAATTGAACTGAGCTTATTTAAATATAATTTGGTTAATTATGAAAAATTCTGATAATTGTGTCAGTGTTACATAAGGAGAACACCTTTAGCTTGATGTGAAGTATCAAGAGGGGGATATACAGAGAGGATCTTTTGCTGAAGCACACAGATAAAATTGAACAGATAAAGGGTCGAAAATTATGTCGAATTTGTTAAATGTATTCGTGCACGCTTGTGTGTCAACGGTGTGTGTGGATGTATGTGTGCGTACGAGTGTGAATAAAAATTGGCATGCGATCGTATGCATAATAACGTTAAAGCACCTCCTCCTAGCTGTAAAGGTAAACACATAAAATCGCATCTTACGTTCAACGATTAATAAGTAATTAGTAAACGAGTAAATGCTGGCAAAAAAGAAAGACAACAAATTTCATATATGTATATATATATATAATATAAGTAATGCTGAAAAAATTAGGTACAGGGTGTACGGTATTTGGCTAAAAAAGTCGTATATACATATATATAAGATATATGTAACGGTATGTCAAAAAACACGAGTAAAAAGTACAAAGAAGCTGCAAAGATTAGCTGTATGCGATTACGTCGAAAAAAAAATTGCGATACAATGCTTTTCGCGGGACCGCCATTTTGTTATTACTACGGTTTCATTTTACGTTGCTGAATGAAACGCATCGGATTGAAAAGCATTGTATCGACTCGGGAAAGAAACGAAAGAAAATCAACATTAGTGAAAGAAAGATGATTCGAAATGGCAAATTAAGTGACGGAGATTGATATTATAATCGAACGGCTCGAAACAGAAGGAAATAATGAAACAACGATACCAATTCGTGTTGAGACAAGAAATGAATTATAAGAGGGACACGTTTAATTAAGTGCCGGCCTGTGAAAAAGAAATCTTGCTTGGTAAGGTGCAAAAGTTCTAAATTTTTTAATATTTTGTGGAAGATCTCTTTGGGGATAAAATTTAAATTTTTATAAAAATTATTGCCAGTTTATTTCTGTTTAATATTCTCTAAAATATTGTAAGAGAAAATATTGAGACGAAAGATGTACAAAACCAATATGGCTGCAATACACTTCGTTTATTTTATTTTTTTATAATTTTAAAGTATTATCGAAAACTTATTGAGACAGAAAGAAACTATTACAAAAATATTATTGAAAATACTTCTACTTTTGTCATAAATGAAGACGATTACGTTTGTTTAAAATTAAATGTGAAATGCAGGTGGCCGCCATTTTTATTAGTTCACGCGTCAGCCGCTGATGGCGCGAGTAACTTATATTTTCAATTATAGCACGATTTTATTATCAATAACTGTTATTTTATTGGTACTTTAAATGAAACTCTACTATTCAATTGTCATCATAATTTAATTATTAATAATTGTAATAATTATTAATTAAATAACAACTTTGACATTGATTCAACTCAGAAAATGTAAAGGTGTTCAAGTTCTAGGGAATTTTTGTTGAAACCAAAATAATTTGTACGAAATCATATCAGTCATTGATTATTAACAAACTTGATTGTAAACAAGTTCCAATAAATTTGTAAAAAAATATTTTACAGAGGATATGTTATTTACTTTTTATTTTATAATGAAATATTTATACTGCTTATGTTACGTACATATGTGTACATACATGTACGTTTATATTTATAAATATCGTTGCGAAAATATTTTTAATACAAAATAAATATATCCCCAAAAAGATTATTAAGGCAAATTTGAATAATTTTTCCAACGACTTTCGGACCTTACCATAAATATTCAATGTCAGGAACAACATAATATGTTATGGTGTCTGTATATGTGGCGTAAGTAGTTAAACATCGACGTAAATGGTTAAATGTAACCAAATGAAAATAAAATACAGACTAAAATCAATAAACATCGCTACGCTTCATTCATTCTAGAGATTATGACACTACCATGACTGGAAGAAACAAACGGTGTTATCGTTTCCGTTCTCTACAAACATTTGTCTCCTGATTGGTCAACTTTAATTAAACAATTAATTACTCCATGTTTTTAATCTTCCTTCAGATAATTAACAAGAACGTAGGCCAATCAAGGTGCAAAATTGTTAACGTATCTAAGTAGCAGAAATCTAAACATATATTTGTCTGTCGAATATTAATAAACATTATGTAAATATACGTGTGTATTTGAATCAATCTCTGTGTGTGTGTGTACGTGTACGTGTGTGTGTGTGTGTGTGAGAGAGAGAGAAAAAAAAAGAGAGAGAAAGAAGAGCAAGCAGCAAGCAATTAATTTAAAAACCATTAATGATGTAACGTCCGGGAGAGTATGCATATATCATTTTTAAAATTCTTCGAGGAATTAAGGAACGTGGATTTAGGAACATTTCTTTTCGGAGGATCTTGGCGAGAGACAGAGTGAAATATGGGCGTAATTCGGTTTCGTCGTCGTACATTTTCTTAATCACATAATTGCGATTTAAAATAAAGAGAAAAGGAACGTCACTTTTGCTAAGTTAAATTTCTTCTCGCAAGCAACTACTGAGATTTTGTAAGAGAATACAGTACGGTTTGAGTACATTGACGTAACTAGGAACTGATCGAATTTGATCAAGAAACAGATTTTGAAATTTGTTCATTACAAATTCAATAGGACAACCCCTAGATTAATTTAGTACATAACGAATTAGTAACACACTAAATGTTTAATCAAGAAATCCCTGGATTGGGATTACTCACATACAAAATACCTAGATTTCGGAATCCAAAATATAGAAAACCCTAGATAGCAAATACTAAAGTACAAAAATTCCTAGATACCGAAATTCCAAATAGAAAAATCCCTAAATCCGCAATGATTAAATATGAAAATCCCTAAACCAAAATTTCGAAGTGCACAAATCCCTAGACTCCAAATTCCCCAATATGAAAATCGTAAGACTACAAATTCCGAAATGCGTAAAACCCTAGATACAAAATTACCAGGGATGAAAATCCATAGATTCCGAACTTCGACGTTAAAAATTCCCTAGATTACAAATTCAGTAATATAAAAATCCCTAGACCCCAAATTTCTAAATATAGATCTCCTAGATTCAGAATTTCCAAATAGAAAAATCTTTGAACTTCGAATTCCCTAGTATAAAAATCACTAGATCCGGAATTTTTATGTTTGAAGTCCCTACATTCCTAGTTCCCAAATATTCAAAATCCCTAGTTTTCCTAGTTCCAAAACATGCAAAATCCCTAGATTCCTAGTTTCCCAACTTGAAAGATCCCTAGTTTCCTAGTTCCCAAACATAGAAAATACCTAGATCCCTAGTTCCAAAATATAGAAAATCCCTAGATCCCTAGTTCCCAAATATGAAAAATTCCTAGATTCCTAGTTTCCAAATATGAAAAATCCCTAGATCCCTAGTACCAAATTATGAGAAATCCCTAGGTTCCTTGTTCCCAAACACGAAAAATCCCTAGATTCCCAGTTCTTTAATATGAAAAAATCCCTAGATTCCTAGTTCTCAAACATGAAAAATCCCTAGATTCCTAGTTCCCAAATATGAAAGATCCCTAGACTCCGAACTGCCAAATATGAAAAATCCCTAGATTCCGAAATCCCGATTAAAAATATCGTGTACGTCATTCCGCAAATAGAAAATCCCCAGATTTGCAAATTCTCAAATGTGCGAGTACCAAAATTACGGAAAAATTTAATTCGAACGGAAATTGTAGTTACGTCAATGTTCGAGCCATACTTTCCAAAAAGCACTATATGCACATTATGCTAAACTGAAAAAACAACCTCGAGAACTATAAACAATTAGCACTGAGAAAAGGTGACGAAAAGAGAAAGAGCATAACCTGTGGTAGACAACGTCACGAGAAGACTAAAAGGTTAATTACGTAACAAGCGTACGAAAATGTTCTTTTCAGCTCGATTCTCTAACCACTAAATGAATTAAAAAACGGAGAAAAAAAATAGAAGACGATTCAAAAAAACAGCCGTGTTATATTTCATCTTTTCGTGTCTCTTTTATTATATGTATTTCTTTTATTTCGAATAATTTAATGCGACAATGATCGAGTAGAATTTTAATATAAATAAATAAGCTGAATCATATGATTACAGTTATATTTAACGTACATATATTTATAATACATATAATAAATAATGATGTTAAACCAATTTTGTTGATTAAACGATATATCAATTTGACAGAATATTTCGATCAACGAATATTGCATTGTATATGCAGCTTATACTCTTTTCGTTTTTTGTTTGCCCTCGTAAATGTTTAATTAACGACCCTAACATTCGTGAATCACTGCAGACGAAAGAGAAAGTACGCACAAATATTTCAAACATACTCGTGGTTTGGAAATAATTGGAAACGTGAATTATTGGAAAAGTTTGTAATATCGTTGAAATATGTCGAGAAAATTGGAACAATGAATTATGTATCGAATTATTATCATTTAAATTAATCAAATAGAATGGACATATTTTTAAACCCCTGGCTGGAGAGACGAACGATTTATTAAAAAATATATTTTCATATACATTAATAAAACTTGATGAACATTGTATAATTTCAATGTGAAATTAATAATTAATATTTGTAAATGTTGTAAATAAAATATTAATAAAAGTTGCTTTTGTCGGATAATAAATGGTCTTTTTGATTAACAAGGAACTCATTCTTTTCATTCGAATATTTCAGATCATTTCAAATTTTAATAGATATGTTATTTATCATTATTTACGTAAAAATTGTGTAATGAACATTGAGCTTCAGTAATGTATATGAAAATTTTGTTGTTAATTAAGCTGTAAATAATTGAAATTAATTCACTTTCGTTTTTTCTGATCTACTTTGAAATTAGTTAATTAGCCTATTTAGTATGTACACCTATATACTGCATTTACATACATCAAGTATATAAAACCATTTAAAAGACATTAACATCTGTAAGAATGTGCAACAATTTTCGACAAGACATTCTGCAAAACAGATTAACAAATTTTGTATTTCAATTTATTTTACAATTTTCGATATTTATTTTAGAACAGTAAAAATAATGATTTTATTTTGTACAATTAGTATTTGTAACTACTAATTAGCAATAAAATTAATGTAGTTATTTTATCGACTCCCGTTAATAGATTGACAATAAAATACAATAGGCTCTCGTTATATGGCCGTAAGTGAGGTTGTAGAAATTTCCATACAATACATTGAAATTTCAGAATGTTGAAATAGCAACGAATGTAAATTGTAGCGTGGGGAAATTGCAACGTACGGAAATTAGAACTTGTGCTAAATACAACGCGTAAAAATTAAAATGCGTAGAAATTACAACGCAAGAAAATGGCAACGCGTAGAAATTACAGCGCAAGAAAATTGCAACGTGAAAAAATTACAACGCGTGAAAATTACAACGTGTAAAAATTACAGCGCGTAGAAATTACAACGCAAGAAAATTAGAATCTGTGAAAATTACAACGCGTAGAAATTGTAACGCGTAGAAGTTGCAAATCGTGAAACTACAACGCAAATTACAATAAATCTAAATTACAACCCCCACAAATTCCAGCGCATAAAAACAAATATACGCAGTGATACACCTATCAACATATCACAGGTCGATATAACTCCACTACAATACATAAGACTCCTTAAAACTCCTTAAAACTCCTTAAAACTCCTCGCGGCAATATAACGAGACTCCTCTGCACACACGATTGGAACCGTTTTAACTTGTTACTCGACGCTTCCTGAAATCGATAAATAAAATCCCTTATTTTCTCTCACTAAAATAGAACCAGATAGTTCCATAAAATTCCCCGTTCGTAAAGAAAGCAAGTGGAACTATCAGAGTTTATTTATTTTCTCGCAAGAAATGACCCGCGCGAAACTTGGTAATTTCGCCCCGGGCAGGGAAAAAAACGGTACATTCTGGGGAAATCTGTAAACTTGTACATTATAAAACTTACGGTTCCACTCTACAACGAACGGACGAAAGTTTCGCGACATTTTTCTCGCAACACTTGGCAGCGACTGGCACAAGAAACATTATTGTTCTCGCTAAAATGTTCTCTTACGTCCACGCTTATCGACGCGTTCTATTTCGCCGGCTGTATTTACTATGGAGAATTGATTCATTTAGTTCCCATTCTTTTCCATACCCGTCGCTGTATTTTTCGGAGAAAATGGCGGCGGTGTAGCGCGTAATGGCGGTTGTTTGAACAACGTTTTTTTCTGAGAGCAAAATTTACAGTGCAAAATCTTTATTTTTTTACTTATAACTTCCTGTATAAAATGGCGGTGGAGTAGCATAATGGCGGTCAGTTTAATGTTCTTCTTTAGAAGCTGAATTTACTGTAGGAACTCAATTAATATAGTTTTCGTTCTTTCTTTTACTTATTTTGACATTTTCTAAAATGGCGAATGGTCACTTGACACGTTTCTTTTTAGTAGCAAAATTTATCGTGGAACATCAATTAATTTTCGTTTTTTCGTCTACTTATACTTTCTTTTTAAAATGGCGGTGAAGTAGCAAGATAGAATTATTTTTCTTCAGAACATTTATCATGGAAAATCAACTAATTTAGTTTTCTTCTATTTATCATTTTCTATATAAAATGGCGGTGAAGCAGCACGTAATGGCGGGCACATAAACTATAAGACTATACTTATTGCAAGTTGTTGAATATTTACAAACTTGAACTATTATCTATTAATGCAACTAATGAACTATTACCTGAATAACAAGATAAACGTTCCGGTGTTTGTGTTTAGAACAAAATTAGAAATGTTTCATAGAAAAAGAATGGAAAGTTTTTATCAAAAATTGTTGCACATTTTTTCGATTTATGATCATTAGTTCTTATCCATAAATTCTGTCAAATTCATAAATAATACCATTTTTGTAGCAATTTATGACTTTCTTAAATCTACAAAAAATCATTCTATTTTTGCAAATTTTCCTGTATACTTTCGTTAGTAATTTCTAATCTTATTAAAATTATCAAAGATATTTATAAATAATCTATCCTATAAATGTGTCCTATCTTACAAATATTGTCACACAATATTTCTATGTAACATAATACATTTCACAATACATAAGTCTTATTATATTATCTTATAATGTACTATACTTTGAAACAATCTATATTACGAAATACTTATCGAGCTCTCTTAGCTTTTACCTCTCATCCGACATTAACCCAAATTCTTACCATAAGCCTGCTTAAATATTTCAACACTTTTACAAAATCAAAAGAAAGTAGTGCAAATGTAATTTTGAATTTGTAACAAATTCTTTTAGAGCAACATTTTGTTTAGTCCCTTTTATATTTCTGTCCTGATTCATAAAGCCATAATTGATTTCTGTCAGAAACGAGGTCACATGAAAATCTTAAGCTCTTAATGGATTAATTAGCTTCGTTTCGTTTCGGTTCGTTCAGCAAAAAAAACTGTCACAGCTGTTGAAACAGTGATTGATCGATTGTTTCAGGACATTACATACACCTCTCTAACTGGTACAAGACTTGCCTTTTATAAAAGGAAATATTTATTTGTTATTAGAACATCTGGCAAAATGACATTATATCTCAAAAATCTTTACCTTCTCCAAAAAAATATTGTAATATTTAAAATTGACGAAATGTATAACTTTGTCATTAGCAGATCAAAAATTTGTATATACTCAAATTTTCATATTCCTCAAATTTAAAGTTTTGACATTTGCAAATTTAGAATTTCGAAATCTTAGAAATTTAGTGTGAAGTTGTCTTACTCCAAACCTAATGCACTGATTAAAAAAAAAGAACTAGCAAGATAAATCGATTCATCTTGTATCGTTAACTTGCTACTTAGACATAATACTACACTCAGAGTCAAATAAGTCTATAATAGACTATAAATCTATGATCCTATAATACTCTATAAATATATCTATCAAGGTTTCTATACACACCTCGTGGTAAATCAGCGCGTGGTAATTCGACCCATAGTAATTCAACGCGTGGTAATTCGACGCGTGGTAATTCGATGCGTGGTAGTCTCAGCGCGTGGTAATTCGATACATGGCAATTCGACGCGTGGTAATTCGATACGTGGTAGTCTCAGAGCGTGGTAATTCGACCCATAGTAATTCGGAGATTGGTCACTCGACCCATAGCAATTCGACGCGTGGTAATTCGACGCGTGGTAATTCGATGCGTGGTAGTCTCAGCGCGTGGTAATTCGATACATGGCAATTCGACGCGTGGTAATTCGATACGTGGTAGTCTCAGCGCGTGGTAATTCGACCCATAGTAATTCGGAGATTGGTCACTCGACCCATAGCAATTCGACGCGTGGTAATTCGATACGTGGGAGTGTCAGTGCGTGATAATTCGACGCGTGGTAAATCAACACGTGGTAATTCGACGCGTGGTAATTCGACGCGTGGTAATTCGACGCGTGGTAATTCGATGCGTGGTAGTGTCAGCGCGTGGTAATTCGACCCATAGTAATTCGGAGATTGGTAACTCGACCCATAGCAATTCGACGCGTGGTAATTCGATGCGTGGTAGTGTCAGCGCGTGGTAATTCGATGCGTGATAGTGTCAGCGCGTGGTAATTCGACCCATAGTAATTCAGAGCTTGGTAATTCGACCCATAGTAATTCGACGCGTAAAAGTTCGACAAATGGTAATTCGTCGCGTGGTAATTCGATACGTAGGAGTACCAACGCGTAATAATTCGACCCTAACTAAGGTTTCTATACACCCCTCTACTTCTAACTGAACTCCCTAGACTTGTAACTAAATCCACATCGTCTCTCCAGCCCAGGTTCCATCTCCCCTGAAACTTCCTCCTCCCACCTCCGATTTTCAAAACAATCTCACAACCCTTTTCATATACATCTCTGCCAGATCCCAAAGTATCCGAACGTACATCTCCCGAGAAAGAAAACGACAACGAAAAAAGAGGATGCCAGCGGAAGGTCAGAAGTAGACGCTGGGGGACCTGGATGATTCTCAGCGGACATGACGAATCGTATGACCTTGACGGGGTACAAAAAGGGTGTCCAGGTTATGGGAGAGGGGGATGATTGATAGATAGCATCGTGGATAAAGGCGACACTTAATTGGGGGGACCAGCCGGCACTTGGTACACGGTATCGGGCGCGGCCATTAGGCATATCCTGAGGCCCCGGCTGTGCCGTCACGGGCCCCGTGCTGTTGTTGTTGTTGTTGTTGCTGTTGTTGTTGTTGTCGAATGTAGTTTGGTGGTAGACATACCTCGAGGCGGTCAGTACGCGGCATCTTCTGCGGCATCGCCACCGCTTGCGGCACCACGCCTAAGGGACTTCCTACTCCTGTGGGATCCGCAGGACCCATTATCGCTGGCATGATCGGGCTGGGAGCGAAATAAGGGCTGTACGTGTTGCCAACCTGCGGCATACCGGTCAGGTACGGATTCGTCGCCTGTGGAAACACACACCCGGATTGTATCCAGGTAACAGCGATTAGAATGGATGCAGGCGGACGGTTCACGCGAGTCTTCGATTACGCCATCTTTTGCAACGTTTGCTTTTTGCTTTTAGCTTGTTAGTTCTGGCACGATAGCCACCCGAAGCACGGTTCGAACCCTGCGAGCGGTTTCTACTTTTATCGTTCTTTTCTTCTTTAAATTTTATTTGTTTTGAGGTGTTTCAAGTATGTTAGGTTAGGAGATGCGTTTTGGGAAGCTAGTTGATTATTTTGAGGAACTGGTTGATTATTTTGGGGATGAATTAGTACTGGAATTAGTGGTTGGAATATATTATTTGGAGAATCGAGAGGAAGGTTCATCTCTGAATTTGGGATGTGAACATTTTTGATCTAATATGGAAAATCGAATGGAGAGATTTATAGTCAGAAATATCAAGTTTGATAATTCATAAATTCTACAAGGTTCGAATTGGTGAATTTAAGAATTTACAGATTTGGAACTTCGAAAATTTAGTACACTTGAAATAATAATTTTTGTAATAGTAATTTAGTAATTTTGAAAGTACTTTAGAGATGCAGCAAGGATCTAAGTGGGTAATTTGGAAATGTAGCAGTGTAGTAATTGGATAATTCTCTTTCTACCTCAGGAAGATGGAAATTTGTATAATTCATAATTTTCACGAATTTTAATTTTTCACAAAAATTCCGAATTAAATTTTTCAAATATTCTGAGAGGGTAATTTGGAAATGTAGCAATTTGGAAATGTAGCAATGTAGTAATTGGATAATTCTCTTTCTACCTCAGGAAAATGGAAATTTGTATAATTTATAAGTTTCACAAAAGTTTCGAATTAAATTTGTCAAATAACCCTTAAACGAACGGTGAAAATGAAATACGCTCGCAAGGTCTCGATAACTTTTTCGTCTTCAAATTCCTTGTATCGATAAGAAGCGTTTAATTTTGCATAGAATTGATTTTTCAAAAGCGAAGCCAGGTAATTCAAAGCATAGTCGAATAAGCCGAACTCTTGCTCTTTATTATCTTCTTTGTGTGCTTATGTACACTTTTCACATTTTTGTAACAAAATTCTTGCTACAAACAAATAGCTCAATATTATGGAACGAACGGACCATTTGTTAAAATTTAAAGAACCTTGAAAAATTATAAAACACGTGTAGATATTTTATCAACATTGTAATATTTGACTGAAAATTCATTAATGAATAAAAATTAAAAGTGGTTTGTCAGTTAAATTATCTTATCTCTACAAATTTAATAAACAACTAATAATACGAGAAAAACCAATAATAATATAATGATGTTACCAGTAATAATGATTAGTAATAATTCCAATAAACTGATAATTTAACCAGTAATTTAATTTCACCGATTGAATAAATCGTCTGAAGGAACACTCGAAATCAGCTTAATTTAGAGCAAAATAACCCGAGCTCTGCAATGTTAATATTGGCTGAAGGAATTCTGATTCTCTGTTAAATTATAGAGAGAACAAAGAAGATACAGTTTCAAGTTTGCACTTTGTAGTACATCGTAATTAAATTTGATGCATCAGTAATTTCGAATGACTGTCAAGCATGGAACTTGCACGTAATAAGGTGCTGAAGTTTGTTGCTTGGTTGCTGTTTAACGATTTACTGAACTGCAAAATTAGACCATGTTGAAAAACAAATACAACTTTCGTCGAATTTCGGAGCTTAGGGCGAAAGTTTAAATCGAAAAACTTGTTCCATAATTTTGACTTATTTGACACTTTGATGGCTGCACAAATTTTTCGTTACTATAAGGTTTTTTAAGGAATTCATGAAATTGGGCTCAATAATTTCAGTTTATATATTCTTCATAGGTTTTTAAGTTGTTCAATCAATTCATTGATTTTAAAATAGTGTGTTTATAATTATGAAATAGTTAATTGTATAATATTCATTAAAGAGGGACAAAATAACAAATGATGGTACAAAATGTACTATTAGCAGAATGTATCAATTACCTCACAAATTTAGAATTTGGAAAAATATTTAGAAAATTCGTATTTGGAGAGAAACATAACCTCAAAAATAAAACGAAAAATAAATCAAAATAAAAACAGAAAAAGAACACAAAGAAAAATGAGGAGAAAAAAATAAGATCAAAAATAATGTCATAAAAAAACAGCATTAGTATTATTTTTCAGACTATGCAATATTCATTATATAATTTATTATTTATGCAAACGAAAATATTAACTATTCAAACAACTTGTCAAAAATTCAAATAAAAATTGACAAAACAGAAACTCAATTCTTTTGTTTTTTAATAGAAAGTCAATATTATACTATTAAAAGAAATAATATTATAAAATTATTAAAAAGAAAAATGATCATCATAGACAATATTATTCAAAAAATATATATAACATAATTTTAATGCAACAAAATTAATTTAATACTATAAAATTATTAAGAAAAAAAAATGATCATCACAATTAATAGTAAAATATAGTCTGCTTGATAAAAAATAATCAGTACAAAATGAAACAAAATTAATAAGTTTCATAATTTATCAAAAAAATGATCAGTAATAAACACACTTGCAATTGATAAACAACCCCAAAATCAAACATTAATTGGTAAATTTGTATCAAGAAATACTGCATATATTAAACTGAATTATTAACGATAATTTCTGAATATCTCAATTACAAAAATATTTGAGAATCCAGTAAAAGGAAGTTTATAAAATTTGACGACGCGAAAAGCGGCCATTAAAGTGTAAGGCGCTCACCGCCATTTTGTAGTGCGAATTTTGCCGCGCACTAACTGTCGAAAACGTTTATAGGCGCTCGAACCGAGCAAGAATGGCCATTGACCCGGAAATACGTTTCTCGTTACACGGGAAATAATAAGTTTCCTCCGGGAAGCTACCGTGCCTCGATCGTTTCATCGTTTCGCGCGTTTCCCTCGTTTTAGAGCCGATTTCGCGGACGATATCGCTGTTACAAGACGCAATTAGAATTCTCTGAACCATATTCAAGATACCATGTTCGATTGTTCACGCGAAAATTATTTGATTCGAAGCCGTTTTGTACAGTCGGGAGCAAATCTGGTTGAAACCCTAGGGAAATTGTGAAAAAATATGGAGGAAAAAACTTTCGTTTGATGATTGGTACATTTCAAAACTTGTGTCTTTTGAAATTCAGAAATGTGGAAAATTTGAAAATCTGTATTCAAATTTGGGAATGTGAGGATGTGGATGTTTAGTTACTAGGGAAATTTGGAAATTGAGGAAATATAGGAGTTGCGGAAATCTGAACACTTGAAAACTTATGAATTTAGAAATCCAGAAATTTATGAAACTAGAAATCTACAAATTCAGAAATCTAAAAATCTAGAAGTCCAGAAATTTAACAATTTACAAAACTGAAAATCTAGAAATCTAGAAATTTAGAAACCCAGAAATCTAAAAATTAAAAAATCTAGAAATAGTCTAGAAATCCAAAAATACAGAAATCCAAAAACTTCAAAACTTAGAAATTTGAAAATATAAAAAATCGACGAATTTCAGAATCAGAGATTTAAGGATCAGATAATTTGAGAACTTCAAAATTTTCAAGTTTACAAATTCGGTTTTATTCGAAGGAAGTCTAGATTGCACCCGAGTGTACTTGAAACTTCTGTGAGATTAATGTCCGCAAGAATTACAATGGCTATTCTCAAACTTTTAGTCCAAATCATTTCTCACGGAGCTCTTCTCTATGTATTTAGCATATCGCAGTAAACAAGAAGTAGATACATGGCTGTACGTGCTGTAGAAAAATATCTTTACATTCATAAAAATGTTATTCATTAACGAAATACATCAAAACTTGTTGCTTATTAATGTAAATAAGTTACGTCAAAATTTGTTGGTTGTAAAAGTGAATATTTTAAACAATATTATAATTGTAATATATTACAAAATGTTTATAAACATTCGCATTTATTATTTAATCATAGTGGATTTTAATATGCGACCCTATTGTAAATTAATCAAAATGGCTGACGTATATTTCACTTGTATTAATATATCACTGAACAAACGAGATACTACTTATTTGCAATAATAAAAAAGGAAAAATTTTAATTATATCACAAAACATTTTAACTCCCCTTTATAACAAATTATTCTCAATAAATTTTCCATGTAAAATTCATATTAAAAATATACGATAAAAAGCAATTTTTAAGAAAGCACATACAGCCTCTTTAATTTGTACATTTCAATTTTGAATAACTGCATATATTATCGTTTATGAAATTTGATTTATTATAACATAGTTCGCTATATTTTAATATTTTGATAATAATTTTCGGCGAACAAATCGAGTGTATCTTCATGTTTCGACGAAAGGTAGGGAAACGCGATATAGTCTAAACAGACCGCGAAATAACTCATGCTATTTTCATCGAAAGGAAAACTCTAGAAATGTTTTAAAAGATATCTTTAAATCCTTGTTTTCCTTTCGACGAAGGAAACCAAAATATCGCGCGAAGCATGCAAATCGCATCTTCTTAATTTACGTGTGCGACACTCTTTTAAATCAAATCGAAGCTTTCATACAAACGCTCACTATTTTTACAGGCAATCTAACACATACGGCCATGACGAACATTTTCGGAAAAAAAAAAAACAAGTATTTGTATTACTATCAATTACAAGCATCAAGTACGATCATTCGACGTTTGGTAGTTAGACGCGTGGTAATTCGATACAAGGTAGTTCGACGCGTGGTAATTTGACGCAAGGTAGTATTAACGCGTGGTAATTTGAACGCGTGATAGTTCGACGTGTAGTAATTCGACACATGGTAATTTGACGCGTGGTAATTCGACCCATAGTAATTCGGCGCGTGGTAATTCGACCCATAGTAATTCGGCGCGTGGTAATTCGACGCGTGGTAATTCGATGCGTGGTAATTCGTCGCATGGTAATTCGATACGTGGGAGTGTCAGTGCGTGGTAATTCGACGCGTGGAGTGTCAGCGCGTGGTAATTCAACCCATAGTAATTCGACGCGTGGGAGTGTCAGCGCGTGGTAAATCAGCGCATGGTAATTCGATGCGTGGTAATTCGACGCGTGGTAGTGTCAGCGCGTGGTAATTCGATGCGTGGTAAATCAGCGCGTGGTAATTCGACGCGTGGTAATTCGATGCGTGGTAAATCAGCGCGTGGTAATTCGACGCGTGGTAGTGTCAGCGCGTGGTAATTCGACCCATAGTAATTCGGCGCGTGGTAATTCGACCCATACTAATTCGGCGCGTGGTAATTTGACGCATGAAAGTTCGATAAATCGTAATTCGATGCGTAGGAGTGGTAAACCGTATAAATGATCGATACAGAATGTACCATTTGATTTTTCCATTCAACTTTGATAATAAGATCGTTCGTCATGGCCGCACCGTGGCAATTTAAAAAAGACTTTCGTTTAAACTAAAAAAATTAGTGGAAGCCAACCAAAACCAGGAGTTACCATAAAGGCGTGGGTAGCGAGAAGTTGCTGCTGGATTTGCTGTTGAAGGTGATGGTGTGGTGCCGGAGGTGCCGGTGCCTCCTTGTTCACCAATGACGTAATTGGAGAACACACCAACAATCAACCACAACCACGAGAGCCACAGCGGCAAACATAGGGGACAGACAGGCAGTCATACGAGTAGTATAGGGTTCGATATCACGTAGCAACGACTATGAATATATGTCATGAAATAATAAAAGGCGAGTGGGCGTTGATGATTGTGCAATGTTCTTTTCTATACAGGGCGCCCCATTTCCGTCAATTCTCGCGAATATCTCCACGAAATTATTCACGATACCCAAAAATATTTCGAGTAAAGATAAAATTATCGATGGAGACACATTTTATAATTGCTTCCTTGTACATTTGAACTGTTCACTCCATTTTTGTTTTAATTGAATCTTTTACACCGATTATAGAACATTTAAAAAAATTAAGTAAAAAATTGTCTTTCAAATTTTCATCGTTTATTTTAACTTTCAAATATAATTTTAAAATTGCACGTACAGTAGTTTGAGAGATGCTTGAAATTCAGCGCGCCATTTTGATTTATACGCGAGTTTCAAAATGGCCGCGCTCGTTACACGCTGTTGAAGCGCTATTGTGGCAATAATTGGTCGTTGGCGAACAATTTACGTGGTAATGCTCGTTTACAAACATTCAAAGAAGCACAAAGAGATCGATTTCATGGGTATCAGCTAACCTGGAATCGAATATGCGTAATTCTGAATTTAAAATATCTTTTAAACTAATTTTCGAGATAAATGATTTTTCACGGAAAACAGCACTGCATCGATCGATCAAAAACGTGTTTCATTAAAAAGAAATGAATATGTCTTCCACGTTTTTACCTACAAAAACATTTCAACATCGATATTTAATTTCAGTTTCTATTTTATTATTTGAAATATAAGTCGGTATCGTCAATAATTTCAGAGATATTCGAGAGGGTTTAAACGAGACACTCCGTACGCGTATATAGAGAGTCGCCAAAGAAATAAACAAAAAGGGAACAAAAATTCTCGATCTTTTTATATTTGGACGCACCCGCGAGCCAGCACGTGAAAGAGAGACTTTTTTTTTTATTTGTCGAGATTCTAATTTACGTATTTTCTTTATGAGAAAACGTAATTTGTTTCGTGGATTCGCCGTATGAATTTAGGTGTTTGGTGGATGCATGTGATATATCGGATTCTGACATCGATTATATCACTTTATTTTAATTACAAGCGGATTATTTTATTAACAGATGGGAATTGAGATTAGAATTTAATTGTTCAGTCAATTTATTTCGTTGAATCATTTAATTGTATTATTAAGTTGAATTATTTAATTTAATTAATTAACTGTGCTGTCTGAGTGGATTATTTAAATGAACTTTTTAATTGCATTATTTAAACGAATTATTTAGTTGAACTATTTGACTGCATTATTCAACTGAATTATCTAATAGAATCATTCAATTGCATTATTTAAGTGAATTACTTTGTCGAATTATTTATCTGCATCATTTAAGTGAATTTATTTTTTCAGATTATTCATTTTAATTGTTCATTGTTGAATTACATGATTGAACGACTTAATTATATTATTTTAGTGAATTGCTTTTTAGTGAATTATTTAGTTGAAGTATTTAATTGTATTATTTAAGTGAATTACTTTGTTGAATTATTTATCTGCATCATTTAAGTGAATTTATTTTTTTAGATTATGCAATTTATTTGTTCAATTGAATTACTTAATAGAACGACTTAATTATATTATTTTAGTGAACACATGTCGGATTTGAATTTTATTAAAAAACAATATGTAAAATTTATTCTAACCTACATAAAGTTCAATTTTAACTAAACGATTTAAAAAATAGATTGCAACGTTGGAAAACGGATTTGCAAAGCTACAAAATTGCAGTGTACACAAGATTTGTATTTTTGTCAACATAAAAAACTGATACGAATCCGACAATTCACGTGCATCGACCTAACACCGTGATCGAGAGATAATTTTGACGAACCAACAAAACGATCGTACGTTTCCCGTTCTGATAATGCAAAATAAACTACCGTTTCTTTTTTTTTCTCTGTTACATTGACTGTCCATCAAAAATTATGAATAAATCGAAGAAGCAGGAGGTGACACTGACCAAACACATGCGGCGTGCTAAAATTTATTTTTTGAGGTTTTATCTCTCGGTGCAATGCCCACAAATAAAGAACGCTGACGAATAAACACGACTCAACGTTAAAAATTGACAAATTCGAATCAAAATCCAATAGTTCATATTAAATAACTACATAGTAATCACACAATAATAATAACAGTTTTCACAACAGTAAAAGTTGCATCGTCGTTTATTCACAACAGCGTTACCTACCAAAAAGGGTAATATCTAATGGTAATCGTTAACTAACACAGACAAAATCAAGATTTCTCGATTGTGATCAAAGAAAATGTGTGAATGTGTGAACAGCAGAAGACGTGGTGCAACAAACGTTAAAGTTTCGACATACCACTGTTGGTACCTGGCCAGGTACAAGTGGCTGGGCCGGTGTGAGACCCATTTGTTGCATTAACGCATTCTTTAGCGCCAAATGATTGCGCCCGTTTATCAAAAGCTGGTCCTTCAGGTGTTGCGGTGGATGGAAATATTTGCAGGGGGGCTTATCCCGGTTACATCGACCCTGAAACATAAATACAAATTTGTTAAAACCAACTTGTTAAATATTTATACATCCATGCATATCTTTCATATGTGTACACACATTCATATCTGTCATATGTGTGTATCTTTCATATGCATACACACATGTATGTCTGGTCACATGTAGATATACATGTATCTGTTCATACGTAGATGTACAGGTGTATCTATTCATATGTGTACAAACATATATGTCTGATCATATGTAGACGTATAGGTGTATCTATTCATATGTATACATCTACATCTTTCATATGCATACACATATATATATCTGATCATATGTAGACATAGATGTATATCTGTTCATATGTAGACGTACATGAATATTTGTTCATATGTGTACATACATCTGCATCTTTCATATGCATACACACATGTATACCTGATCATATGTAGACATACATGTATATCTGTCCATATGTAGACATACATAAATATCTGTTCATAATGTGTACATACATCTGCATCTTTCATATGCATACACACATGTATACCTGATCATATGTAGACATACATATCTGTTCATATGTAGACGTATATGAGTATCTCATATGCATACATACATCTACATTTTTCATATGTATATATACATGTATATTTGATCATGTATAGACATACATGTATAGCTGACCATATGTAGACGTATATGTGTATCTATTATATGTATACCAAGGAGTCCCGTTATATGGCGTTTATTTATGTGGCTGTAATGAGATACCGTTCAAACAGTGTCGTTTTTCTTATCGTAACACGTGATATATGTGTGTAACCGCATACTAATGTCCTGGTGTATCATATAATTATTAAATTTTTGTTAGAACAAGAAGACGTATGAAACAAAGTGAAACAATGTCACGATGCTACTAATTAGTCCCCAACGATATTAGTTCAGCAACATTAGGTAGGCATCCGTGCTTTCTTACGGAAATTCAACGGCTTTACGTAACAGCAGCACGCAAGCATAAAGCCGACCTCAGAAGCTCGTAGCAGAGGGATGCCTCCTCAAATATCGAGTAATTAAGCACATTCGAGAGTTTCGAGGAGTAATGTATACCCCTAAGCAGCAAACTTTCGACCCACTGAGAACACAATTGCTGAGAACACATATACACCCGCATACATGTATTTGACGTCTACAAAAATATTCAGTTACAATATTAAATACAAATTATCTTATAGAGACAGTAGACAATGTTTGACCTTTTTGTTTAAAAATAACAGCTTTACGAAATAGTCCGATTTTTTAAATAATATGTTACTTGTCTTTCATATCTGACCGTTTGTTAACTCATCGCATCACTCGAATAACGTTAAATTTCATTCACAGATAAATTCCCGTGACTTTAGCGGCAGTTCCGCGCGATATGACGCAGCATTCGAAACACAGCTCATAAAAGAGCAATTAGAATGGAATTTTCATAGGAAAATTATTCGCCGCGATGCCGAACGACAAAAGCGGTTCAACTTAACAGTAAACAGAGAGACGCATTATCATCGGAGTGCAACTAACGGCGGAGTTTCACGGAATTTAAAGCAGCGTATATTTTAGGCAACGCTAACTGGAGAGCATAGTATTAAAGTTGATTTAAAGGGTCTACTGATAAGAAACAGTATTCCCAAGGGAGCCATGCGAAACGTTTCCCCCTCTAATTTTAATGAAACTTTAATGATATTTAGAGCATCTCCAGAGAAGAGCAATGTCATAAATCCCGGGATGCAACGACATAATACCTTGTGTATCCTTCGTCGCAGCCGGTTTCAACTTCGAACAATGAAATATCGTAAAACGGAGAATGCAACAATGTTAACCCGACTGAGAAAGAATTCGGTTCTCGTGTCCAAGCGAGTGCAGAGTCGTATGAACATAAACGCGAGCTTCAGTTTCGTACAGCTGTGTCGTATGTTGGTGCAAGCCGTAAATGTTAAAAAACTGAACACTCAAATCCTTGAAGAAGCATGAAAATCAAATCCTTGAAGCATCGAACAGGACGATAGTCGAAATTTGATTGCAAAAATTTTTTATTTATATTTGTTCAAATATACATCGCTAGCTAAACTTCACATTCCACATCACCAAGTTATTAAACTTTAAATCGCATCTCTGCAAATCATCGAACTACCAAATTTCAACTCCCATCCATACAAATCACCAAACTACCAAATTTCAACTGCTGGACCTACGAAGTTACGAACTTACTACATTTCAAATTCTAAAATCAAGAAAATAAAATCAACGAACTACAAAAGTTCACATCCCAAGAACAACAAATCAGCAAACTGCCAAATTTCAACTGCCATCTCTACAAATCACCAAAGTACTTCAATTCCCATCCCTACAAATCATCAAAGTACTAAACTTCAATTTCTATCCCTACAAATCATCAAACAATCAAATTTTGACTCCCACGCCCACAAATCATTAAACTTCCAAATGTCAACGCCCCTCCCCACAAATGAGACTACTAAATTTTAACTTCCCCTCAAAATTCTCAAATCTCTAAATCAACTTCCTTCCCTTCAAAAATTCCCGAACGTCCAAACAATTCCTGCATCTCTAGATTCCACAGCCTTCGATCTCCATTAAACATCATTAGCCCAGCCAGACCGCCATTTGTTTCTCATTACATACGCGATAATAAAACGACTCGTTTGAATGACGACCCAGTTGAGTTAAATAGCGGATTACACGAGGTAGATATCCTGTTGAACAAGGTTTACATCCAGAAGCGCCAACTAATAATCAGTATGAACAACCTTGAATCGCGAAAGCCTCAAGAACCAGTTGACGTAACGATACAGCGAGTCAAAGACGGTTTTCAGTTTTTGCTTATTAGGGTTCATAGTGGAGACAATCAGGAGTTGGGGCGTAGGCTGATACAGGTGTTTGGAAGGGCTGCGGTACCAATTGGGCAGAATAGACAAATGGACTACTAGACTCATAATTTTTTTAAATTCTCAAATTTTCAAATTCCCAAATACCCAAGTTTTCAAATTCTCAAACGCTCAAATTTTCAAATTTCCAGTTTCCCAATTTTCTAATTTCCTAATTTTCCCACTTCCCAAAATCCCAAATTCCTAAATCCCCAAGCTCCAAATCCCTAAATTCTCAAATTTCCGATTGCCCAATTGTCCGATTTCCCAATTTCTCAATTTTCCAATTTCCCGATTTCCCAAAATTCCCAAATTTCCAAATCCCAAATTCTCAAATTCCCAAGTTTTCAAATTCTCAAATGGTCAAATTCTCAAATTTACAGTTTCCCAATTTCCCAATTTTCGAATTTCCTAATTTTTCCACTTCCCAAAATCCCAAAGCTCCAAATCCCTAAATTTTCAAATTTCCAATTTTCCGATTTCCCAATTTCCCAATTTCCCAAAATTCACAAATTTCCAAATCCCAAATTCTCAAATTTTCAAATTCCCAAGTTTTCAAATTCTCAAATGCTCAAATTTTCAAATTTCTAGTTTCCCAATTTCCCAATTTTCCAATTTCCTAACTTTCCCACTTCCCAAAATCACAAATTCCGAAATCCCCAAGCTCCAAATCCCAAAATTATCAAATTTCCAATTTCCCAATTTCCCAAAATTCACAAATTTCCAAATCCCAAATTCCGCATCTGTAAATTCTTAAATCCCAAGGTGCTTTAATTTGCCAAAATTTTCATATTTCCAATTTCCCAATTTCCCAATTTCGCAATTTCGTAATTTCCCTACTTCCTAATTTCCCAAAATTCACGAAGTCTAAATTCCAAATCCCTAAATCCCCAAATTCCGCATCTGTAAATTCTTAAATCCCAAGGTGCTTTAATTTGCCAAAATTTTCATATTTCTAATTTCCTAATTTCCTAATTTCCTAATTTCCCCACTTCCTAATTTCCCAAAATTCACAAAGTTCCAAATTCCAAATTCCTAAATCCCCAAATTCCACATCTGTAAATTCTCAAATCCCAAGGTCCCTTAATTTCTTAAAATTTTCAAATTTCCAATTTCCTAATTTCCTAATTTCCTAATTTCCCCACTTCCTAATTTCCCAAAATTCACAAAGTTCCAAATTCCAAATTCCAAATTCCTAAATCCCCAAATTCCACATCTGTAAATTCTCAAATCCCAAGGTCCCTTAATTCCCTAAAATTTTCAAATTTCCAATTTCCTAATTTCCTAATTTCCTAATTTCCCCACTTCCTAATTTCCCAAAATTCACAAAGTTCCAAATTCCAAATTCCAAATTCCTAAATCCCCAAATTCCATATCTGTAAATTCTCAAATCCCAAGGTCCCTTAATTCCCTAAAATTTTCAAATTTCCAATTTCCTAATTTCCTAATTTCCTAACTTCGTAATTTCCCAATTTCCCAAATTCCCAAATACCCAAAGTTCTCAAACTCCTAAAGGTACAAATTTCCAAATCCCAAATGTCTGAATCCCTAAATTCCCAAATTTCTCATATTTCCAAATTCCCACTATTCCCAAATCTCCAAATTCTCGAATTCCAAACCCCTAAAAATTCCCAAATTCTACCGTCCCTCATAGTCCTTTATTCTTCCCTGAAAATTCTCTGTGTAAGTAGCTTCCTTAACTTTGTATCAACCAACTTGCAAACTCCTGGGATTACAGTAACCAAAATGTAAAGTTGCATAAAAACACCTCATATTAATCTCTCTTCAAAAATGGCGACTCTTTGCACACTAATTCGCAATAAAATGGCGTGTTGACCATATCAAGTTAATTTATGTAGAATATTCAGCTGCCTTGTACGAAAAAATATTCACGCGTGTACACTTTGCGATCTTTCAACCGAACACAAATATTTGTGCCTAACGAAGTAAATTATAGTTGATTAATTTTACGGCTTAATTGTCGAAATATTACGTTCTGCAGAAGGTAAGAGCAAGGCTCGAAATACATAAAACAATGGAAGTCATTGCGTCGTTCAGTAAATATCTGCAAGGACAGTAAGGAGAGGCGGGAAAAAAGAGGCAGAAGAAAGAAAATAATGGAATTCCCTTTACACCAAGGATATAGCCACTGACTCAGCTGGGCTTTCAGGTCCTCGACATAATGAAACGGAGCCCCTGATGTCATTTGGTTGGGCTTCCTCCAAGCATCAGAAAGGTTTTCCAAGACGACAAAGGAGATGCTGCACGTGGAGCTTGTACTCTGATGATACTTCTCGAATTAACCGATACAATTCTGTTCGAAAACAATTAGTGTAATTAAAAACCGACGTAATTAGTGCTGTATTCTTGAAACGTTTCGACTATTCGAACATTGGATTCGTCCGATGTTCAATTATTCGATGTAGTAACTCTAATGGCTGGCGCAAACTACGCGGAATGTGGGGACTGCTGAACATTCGGGATTCGACTGTGTGCAATTACACGTTTGGGATGGTAAAGGGTATTTCCATTTACAAAATGACGAGTGCTTCGATACTTCGAATTGTGTTTTTAAAATTTCAAGCTTGGATTACTAAATTACTTCCGAATCATTTGAAGTTTAACATTTCTGAAAGATCAAATATGTAAAACATATTAATAACGTCGATATATTTTCTGAAATTTTGGAAGTAACTCGATTCTAACATTTTTTCATTCCAGAATTCGAAAATTTTGAGATTCTTTAATTTTGTAATTTCTAAATTGTGAAGGTTTAACATTTCTGAATTACACAAATTTGTATATCTCCACATTTCCAAATTCTCGTATACGAAAAATCCCTAGATTTTCAAATTCTCAAACGTAAATCCCTAGATTTCCAAATTCTCAGACACAAATTTCTAGATTTCCAAAGTCTCAAACTTAAATCCCTAGGTTTCTAAATTCTCAAACATAAATCCCTAGATTTCCAAATTCACAAACGTAAATCCCTAGATTTACAAATTCTCAAATATATACTCTTACATTTCCAAATTCTCAAACATATGTTTTTACATTTCTAAATTCTGAAACATAAATCCCTAGATATCCCAATTCTCAAACCTAAATCCCTAGATTTCTAAATTCTCAAACATAAATCCCTAGGTTTCCAAATTCTCAGACACAAATTTCTAGATTTCCAAAGCTTCAAACTTAAATCCCTAGATTTCTAAATTCTCAAATATAAATCCCTAGATTTCCAAATTCACAAACGTAAATCCCCAGGTTTCTAAATTCTCAAACATAAATCCCTATATTTCTAAATTCTCAAACCTAAATCCCTAGATTTATAAATTTTCAAACCTAAATCCCTAGATTTATAAATTCTCAAACATAAATCCCTAGATATCCCAATTCTCAAACCTAAATCCCTAGATTTTCAAATTCGCAAACATAAATCCCTAGATTTCTAAATTCTAAAAACTAAATCCCTAGATTTCTAAATTCTCAAACATAAATCCCTAGATTTCCAAATTCGCAAACATAAATCCCTAGATTTCTAAATTCTCAAAACTAAATCCCTAGATTTCTAAATTCTCAAACATAAATCCCTAGATTTCCAAATTCGCAAACATAAATCCCTAGATTTCCAAATTCTCAAATATAAGTCCTCAGACTTTCTAGTACTTGACTATAAAAATCCCTAGATCGCTAAAACCTCGGTTATAAAAATCCCTAGATTTCCAAGGATTCGATCATAAAAATCCTTAGATTTCCAACTCCTCAAATTCTAAAATTTCTATATTATTAAATTCTTAAGTCCCTATATCCCTAGATTCCTGTATTTCCAATTTGTCAAATTTCTAAATTCCTAAATTCCTAAATTCCTAAATTCTTAAATTCTTAACTACATAAATTCCAAAACTGATGAATTTCTAAATTCTGAAATTCTGTAAAAACTCAAAGTCCTATATTCCCACATTCCAACTCACTATTATCCCTAAATTTAGAAATTTCCTGTATCTCTAAATTCCCAAAATTTCAAAATCTCAAATTTCCAATTTCTCAAATTGTCAAATTCTCAATTTTTCAAATTATATCTCAAAGTAATCATTTCTCTCAAACCATCGTTAAATCATCACTCTCAAATCATCATTAAATCATCTCTCAAATCCTACTTCACCAAACCCCCAATTTCCCTATACAAAATTCTCCAAATTTTCAATTCCTCCAATCTCCAACCCCGTCCCACCAAACTCCCCAATTCTCAACTCTTCCAATAACCATAACATCTCGCAATTACTACAAAATTTCATAATTCAAGAATTCCGTTATTTAATAGTTTCAGAAGAAATTCCGCAAATCAAGTAACCAGAAGTAACCAGACTTAGGTTGCCTAATAAATCGAGCAATCAATTTAACAAACCAGCTAATTAGAAATTCCGTGATTCTCAAACGCGTTCAAAGATTGAAAGATTCGCGAATTAGGTAATTTAACCCAACTATCGAAAATATCAGCACCTCTTCTGACACTCCTGAAGAAGTAAGACCACGGTAATATCATTTCGCGATAAGATTTAAATCTCACGCCCCGTCCCGAGCGCACACAGCATTAAGAACAGTGTCTAACTCGGATACGAAGGAGGAGCGAACTAACGCGATAGCAGTCGGTGTCTGTACAGACCGAATCTAATAGAGTTCGTGATCCACATGAAGGATCGCCGGCATCGAAATGAACTTTTACGCATTAATATGTATCGCGCGGTGGCTCTCCTTTACGGACTCGAAGCCGGGCCACACAGCTCGTGCGCGACGAAATTTGTCAAGATAATGAGGGGACCAGGGCAACTCGTCGTTCTCTAATTTAGTTGGAAAGTGTTGCAAACCCGCCTCCTCCTGCAACTGTGTGTCATTAATAATTCCGCGTCGTTATACAGGCCGTGCGTGCGTGCACGAGATGGAACTTGAAGACACCGGGAAAACGCTTTTGCATATTATGCGCGTGTAACGACGACGCGTTTGGCACACGCTCCAAAGAATATCATATCCCTTGAAATTCCACCAAGAGCAACATTTCATTTCACGATCTTTCGCTGATATTCCTTGAGATCCCGACAGCACCGAGATTATTGTATTCCGGATGAGAGTACGCCCGCGCTCGTGAATAATCATTCGCGGAGATACGATGGACTTCCAAATCGCGGAGATACTCTGTCGGCTGGAATAATTTAAAACAACATCCATCTCATTTGCCCGCGAACCTGCCCATCGAATTAGGACCATTCTCAGAATTTTTCATGTTTTGCTAGGCATGTTCAAATTGTAATTATACAATCTGTAATTGTATAATTTAGCTACTAACATGATAGGCTACTGTACATAACATTAACACATGTTAATATCTTATTTCCACTCTTTGCGTTCTTGAGAACTTGTATCCTTTCAGCTTGTATATTGAGGATTTGGGGATTAGGTAATTTGAGAATAGTGGCATTTGGATTCTAGGAATTTGAAGATCTTGGGTATATGGAGACTTAGGGACATGATATGGGTATGTTTGGGGTCGACTAATGTGGATATTTGTGTATTGGAACTTGCAGATCTAGGTATTTGATATTTGGGGATATAGGAATATGGGGATCTAAAGATGTGGGAATGTAGAAATTGAGGGTGAGGAGATGTGGGAATTTGGGTATTTAGAAATGGAGGAATTTGAGAATATTGGAACTTGGAGGACTAGGTACTAGCAGATCTTGGGCATTTCAAGGTTTAGAGATGTGGGGATCTAGGGATTTGAGGATGAGGAAATGTGGGAATTTAGGTATCTAGAAATGAAGGAGTTTGGGTATCTAAAAATGGAGGAATTTGGAGATATTGGAACTTGTAGGACTAGGTACTAGCAGATCTTGGGCATTTCAAGGTTTAGAGATGTGGGGATCTAAGGATGTGAGGATGTGAAAATGTGGGAATTTGGGTATCTGGAAATGGAGGAATTCAGGGATATAACTTGGGAATCTAAGTATTTGCAGATTTTATAATTATAGGATTTGACATTTAGACAAACCTTGACATTTAAAGATATGGGAATGTGGGAATTTAAGAATGTGGGGATTTAGAGTTCAAAGGTGCAGGAAATTGATGATAAGAAAATATAGAAATTTATTTATTTATTCAGAAATGTAAAAATTTGGGAATCAAGGAATTTACAGATCTTGAAATTAGGGAATTTTGGTATTTGGGGATTCAGTAGAAATTTAGTAATTTGAGAACATAGATCTAGAGATTTGAGAATCAATATGGGAAGGAGATCTAGAGACTTGTGAACCTAAAAATTTGTGAATTTGCATACATAGAAATGTAATTGTTTTAATATTTAGAAATGACTTGATTTCGAAATGTGTAAAATTATCAAGTTTACAAGTACGTCTTCATCCAAAAGAAAAAAGATAATAAACTGAACGACCCTAATTTTAGATAACGATCACGCATAAACAGGTATTCTACACGAGTATGACACGGTGCTGAATTCAGCGAATAAATTCACGGGTAAAAAGTTTGATATTTAGACAAGTGTAGTTTAATGTCGTTCGACAGCGTACATTTAACGAGCATAATTATAAATACTAATTAAATGGGTGTAGTGACGTTGACAGACAGCCGATGTGACATAATTGTATTGAAAACATGGGAAGCATAACTCTGCATAACCTCGATTAAAATGCGATTAAACATATACCATTAACGTTCACTATTCTTGAGAAAAGTTGACGCATTAAGTTGCATTTCAAGTATCATATATGATATATCATATATCACATATCATGTATCATATATCAAATATCACATATCACATATCATGTATCATGTATCATGTATCATATATCATATATCACATATCATGTATCGTGTATCATATATGATATATCATATATCACATATCATATATGATATATCACATATCACATATCACATATCATGTATCATATATCATATATCAAATATCACATATCATGTATCATGTATCATGTATCATATATCATATATCATATACCACATATCATATATCATATATCGTATATCACATATCATACATCATGAATCATACATCATATATTATATACCAAATATGATATATCATAGTGATAACAATGAAATAAATTAATAAATAACATACTATTAAACTGACAAATTATATAACAAATTAATGAATAGTGTATTAATTAAATAAAGCTACAAACTTGCTCCTGTAATTCTCAATCACCCCGAATTTTGAAAATTATTTAAAATTATATTTCATTTCACTTAAATTAAAATATTGTATAAATACAAGGTTAATTAGTACATTCATTATTTTTAACCGTATTATGCTATTTGTAACTATTATCACAAATACAGAAAAGTGTATAACTGACCTTGAAAACAGAACGTATGCGCAGTCGATAACCGAGAGGGAAAAATATGCGCAGTGAAAGTCACATAACAAGTACAACTGAACCAAAGTATGATAACTACACTGCGCATAGTTATCTAATACGGTTACGCACTGCGCATGTAATGTTCCTTAACAGGTTTTGAACAAAATGGCGTATTTGAGGTTTAGAGACTTACATCGACATAAAGAATTGTATGAACTCATGTTTTGTTGCTTATTTACTCGTTACATTTCTAACCTAAAAATAACCCATCAAAGGTCCATACTGTAATAATGTTTATTACATACACGATCTAAACAAATCAAGATATAAACATATCTTCCATTAAGATGATTTACTTAATCGATGATAAAACACCATAGATGGAATTTATAAACTTTCTTCTCCGGCTGGTCGTTGGATGAAGAGGTCCTACGGTCGAGCGATCGTTTTAATAAGCAATAACGTTTGCCCTAGCTTGAAAAACGAATAACGGCGAGAAGAGAAGAGGTAAAACAGCGAGGCGAGACAATGGTAAAAGGCTCGCCAGTCCCAGCCCCTTTTCACTTTGAAATTGTCGGCGGCGAAGGGCACATCGACGCCACTTCTCCACTTGAAGGGTCAACGCGGTTAGCCGCGTGTATTGTTAGCAATTTCGACTCCCTTTTCTCTCTCTCTCTGATTTTTCCCCTTCTGTCTATTTAACCCCTTAAACGGTTAACAGGGAAGACTGTCCTGTTGATACAAATTCCTAATTTTACAAACACCAAAGCTAAGATATGCGAACCTAATTCAAATTTTCTGAAGAGGTTTGAAATATTTCGTCTGTTTGAAACTTGCAAAAAAATTAGGTTTCTTCAAGATCTTGTAAGATTACAAGGTTCAAAGGAACCTTTATATCTTCGAGATAATTTTAATAAAATTTTCAAGATCCTAAGAGCTTCTGGTCTTAGCGGATTTTGTCGGATAATTCGGAAAGAATTTGTACTTGGAGGTGTTTCTTTTTTCGGGGCTCTGAACACGGCAACGATACTCGACATCGGAAGTGGCCTCCATTGTGTCTAACAGCCACCCTATTCGTTCGTTTCCGGCCACCAACGTTTCGCCCGTCTTGCGAATTTCGAAGGTGGCTGGCGTTAGCAGCAGGTGGCAATGCACCTGGAGCTACGGCTGTTTTGTGCGATTGTCTCGTATTTCAGTGAAAACGGTATCAAGGGATTCGTGTCCGAGATATACGACGTACAACGTACCCTTAGGTGGCTATACCGTTTGTACTTTGCGTTAAACATGCGTCCATTAATATTACACGGTGTCCAAAATGCAGGTAACTCGAGCCGCAACGATGTAATTATACGTGAAAAGGTTGATCAAAGCTGGGGGATGAAATTCTATTTCGCAGCTAAAATTTTAATTCTGCTTTTGACAAGGATTTTGTACACTTTGATAAGCTCATTCATAATTCAGTATTGAAATTTAGATAACTTCGGTATATTTTGATAACTTTAGCAATGATCGCTTGTCCACATGTGACCATACATATTACAAGTATAACCAACTTTGAAACACCCTGTAACCTTTCCTATCCAATCAGCAATTTATACTTATGTCACTGACGTAATTATTTACATAGTTTATACTCGTTTAAAAATATGGATGTGAAAGAAGGAATCCAGGATCAAAGGTAGCACCATGTCATACAATGTCGATTACGATTCTAAATATTCCCATATACAAGTTCCTACTTTAAACTTTCTTTTCGCCTGTCAGCCTACTTACAGGCCCTAATTAGATACCATTCATTTTAACTCTGCCAGCTCCGTATGATAATGTAATCCGTCGGCAGACGCGGAATAAAACTAGCTCGGAGTCTGCTTCGAATCCCGGCGTCTTTATTCAAATTTCGCGTCACTCGATTAAGCAGTCGATTTGCTCTGGATTTGCTTTCGCAAGAACTTTACCGGCTGTGACTTTGAGCACGTGCAAATTCGCGGGGATCCGCTCTAATAGCTCGCGCTTAGGCGTCCGAGGGAAAGAGGGTAGAAAGAGGCCAGTGAAGATGGCAGTGCTGGTACGCTCCAGACGAGTATACAGGGTGATTCTCTTGTTAGTAGACTACAGAAATATTTGTTAAATGCATAACATGACCATATTAGATGCGTTTACACAAGTAACGCAGACAACTGATCAGACTCCACATAGTCAATATGGCAGAAAAGTAGATAACCTGTGAGGACTGACAGGTATATCATCTTCCTTTTTGATTTATTAGTCTGGGTGACATTGAAGACTAATCTGACTATCTATCTAAAGCAAACAGATCCTTAGAAACCGTTCAAATTAAGTAAATAACGAGAGAAGTAGCATAGGTATGAAGGGGATACCCTATGTGGTCTAACAAGCATTTCTTCATTTCATCTTATTGATCGGAGTTTAGTCACCTGTGTGGCAACCTTTTTAGCCTAAAGATACATTTACACTAGATCAGTAAGTCATGCAAGTGGTTAAACCCTGCCCCCCTGGGAAATTCAGGGTAGGGAGCCTATTTATGGAGCCTATCGTGCCTACCTCGCTTCTACGTTATCAAACGGGGTATAGACACCTGTATGGTTCTTTCTTAATCTAAGAATGCGTTTACAATAGGTAAGTAAGTCATACGAGTGGTTAAACCCTGCCCCCCTGGGAAATTCAGGGTAGGGAGCCTATTTATGGGGCCTATCATGCCCACCCCACTTCTACCTTACCAAACGGGGTATAGACACCTGTATGGTTGTTTCTTAGTCTAAGAACGCGTTTACAATAGATAAGTAAGTCATGCAAGTGGTTAAACCCCGCCCCCCTGGGAAATTCAGGGTAGGGAGCCTATTTATGGGGCCTATCATGCTTTCCTCACTTCTATCATACCAAACGGGGTATAGATACCTGTATGGCTGTTTTTTTAGCCTAAGAATAAGTTTACAATAGATAAGTAAGTCATACGAGTGGTTAAACCTTGCGCCCCTGGGAAATTCAGGGTAGGGAGCCTATTTATGGGGCCTATCATGCTTTCCTCACTTCTATCATACCAAACGGGGTATAGATACCTGTATGGCTGTTTTTTTAGCCTAAGAATAAGTTTACAATAGATAAGTAAGTCATACGAGTGGTTAAACCTTGCGCCCCTGGGAAATTCAGGGTAGGGAGCCTATTTATGAGGCCTATCATGCCTTCCTCACTTCTATCATACCAAACGGGGTATAGACACCTGTATGGCTGTCCTTTTAGCCTAAGTATGCGTTTACACTAGATCAGTAAGTCATGCAAGTGGCCGAACCACGCCCCCCTGGGAAACATCCAAGGGAAACTTGTAAGGCTTAGCAGGGTACTTCCCTGACTTCTATCCTACCGAACAGGATTTAACCACTTGCCCGGCTATTTTTCCAGTCTAAAGACTTGTTTACACTAGGCAAGTAAGCCATGCAAGTGATGGAACCCTCCTGGGAAACACACAAGGGAACTAATCTGTCAGGGTACCTCGTGTGTTCCTTCTCTGATCGCCATCCCCATTTTCTTAGTCCAAAGGCGCATTTACATTAGGAAAGTAGGTCAGATAAATGACCGGACTTCGCCGAGAGAAGCAAGAAGGCAACCTCCGATATCTGGCAGGTTATCTTTCTTCAGTCTACCATTGTTTGTCTGGACAGTGTCTGGTCACTAGTCTGGATACTTGCCTAGTGGAAATGCATCTTCAAGAATTCATATTGTCCCTTGGCACGGGTCCATACGTTTTCTTTTGTAGTCTGCTTCCGGGAGAGTCACCATGTAGATACGTAAACTCTGCAGTGGTAGCTTTTCCACTGTATCCCCTCGTTTCGGAGCCGCCACCATGGCGACCGAATGTCTTTCCCACCTTGACGCAATCTACTTCGAGTACTTATGCGATTCTCCGGCAAATTCGCATCAGACGCGGAACTTTGTCCGCCGGCTCGCGCAAATGGCATTATCGCATTGGCGTCCATTAATATTATTAGCCTGAGCCGTTCCAGAATTCCTACTCGCAGATCGGTTTTCTGTTCACTGATACAACTTGCGAACATACTGATGACGCGGAGATGGATCCCTTGCTATTAGGTTATCAGGAAAGTTCGTGTCTTCTTAGACCCGCAATTTCATCATCTTTTTATCAAATGTCTGGTGAACTGATTGTCGGACGCAATGCGGATCCTACGGTTCAGATGCGAATTTATCAGATGGAATTTGTCAGATACTTATCTGACTGAATGAGATCCAAAACCCAGTCGTATCAGTCTGATAGATCTGAGATGAGGTTAGAGCTAAATTTCCATAATTCCGAACATCCATTCGGGGTATTAAGTTTGTGTTTACTAAAATTATACTTTTGCCATCGGGAATGGTACCAAACTGATTTCCGTTGATATTTGAAATGAATGGTGAGCTACACGATGCAGCATGTGCCGAGGATTTCTGATGCCACGAAAGTACGGTTACTAATTGAGGGGGTAGAAAATACAGTAAACTTCTTTTCATGCTGTGCACAACGATTCCGTGATTGTAGACGGATCGACGATTTAACAAGACATTTCTCCGAGTGTGAGTTATCGTTTAATGAACTCTTCGACTTCGGAACGTTGAAGCACCCTAGAGTCTAGTGCACCGTACAGGCCTGGCCTCGCCACTCGAGCTAAGGGCTGCCAACCGCCAATTCTCTCTCTCTTTCTCGTTCTAGCAAATCCCGCTGGTGTGTTGCCCCCTCCTGCCAGTTAACCGGGTCCGAGGAGTCGCGATAATTTGCGCGAAAGAGAAGAAAAATAAGAGCAACAGGCTGACGAGAGAGACAGACTCGAGTTTTTAGCGTTCGATTTGTCGGCACAATTAAACGAATTAATAGGCGTCGCTCGACTCGTTCAACTTCCCTTCGTTTGACGACTCTCTCTTCCCTTCATCCCTGACACTGTCGATTACAATGCCCGTCGTTTGTCCTTTCGCTACAAGCCCGATAACAATCAAAGTTTGCGTCGAGATGTTGAGGCCGAACTCGCGTATTTTTACGTCCGGTACGCTTTAAAAATAACCCCCTTTAGGGCGAAACGGAAAGGACGTTGACCCCTTGAAATATTTTCAACCGATGAAAGATTAACGCGGAAAGAGGTCGGGAAAGAGACACGAGGTAGTTCAGCTCAGACATCATCAAAAATTCTTTTTCCCTCTCTCGAGATGCGGTGGGAATTTAGACACAAAGGGAAGTTCGTCTTTCATAAAATAACAATTTAGCGAATTAGAGGGCTTCAAAGGTGGCGGATCGGAAGCGAAAGAAACATACACGGAGGATGGAACAAAGTAGCTGGCAAAGAAAATGCGAGAAACAGGAACGATAAGAGGTTTAAAGGCGGAGGAAATTTTTCTGAGCGATCGAAGAAAGCATTAGAGTTCCTAGCGTGTTACTTTCCGCGCGTTTCTTTTCTTGCTCGCCTTATCGTACCTATTTCCGTTCCTTTATCCGTTTTTCTCTCTCAAACAAGTCGCAATAATTTACAACTTCTGAAATTATTAATACAGCTCTTGTTCGGGTTTATATTTAATTTTGATATTGTTGCATTTCCCAATCTTTAAATCCCGATAGCGTGCGAAATTGTATGAAAACTTTCGAGATGATAAAAGAGCGCGGTCCAAGGTCGTGCAGTAACAATAAACAGCAGCGAGATATTTCCAGGCTTTTAACGGCTCGAATTAAAATAAATCAAGCCCGTTTAATTCCGTTTCGATTATTGCGATCAGCGCTGGAGCATATTCGTGGGTAACGGGTCGACAAAACAAATTTTGAAATCTGTGGGATCGGCATCGTGTTGGCGATGTTCATGAACGCATTACATACGTTTCGATGGGCTCCCATATCGCATGCACGGTACATTGATTTAATCCTGGATTCTATATCGAGCCACGGCTACGCGAGCACGCCGCGTAAAAAAGCAATTGAAGGGACGCTGTTCATCATCCACTTTCGATCTGGATTATCCAGGCCTAAAGTGGGGGATGCGTCTGATAACGGATCACGATCAATTTTACCACGTAAGAACGGTCGATCGATATAATCGCGAGCGATACGTGTTTCTGTTTGTTGGGTTAAGTCTGATTGCAAAGGTTTTTGGATTTGTTAGGGACGTTTGTAAATGTGGGAATTTGGGGGTTTGGGAATTTGTGAGCATGAAGGTTCAGGTATTTGCACATTTGTGAAGTTGAAAATTTGTGGATTTGGACATTTGTTAACGTGGAAATAGGTCTGGATATTTGTAAATTTAGCAATATGAGAATGTGGAAATTTGTGGATTGGGAAACTTATAGATTTGGCAATGTGAGAATTTGGAAATTTGTGGATGGTGAAATTTATGAACATGGAGATTTATAGATCTGGACATTTGTGAATTTGGAATTCATGGATATGGAAATTTGTGGATTTGGACATATGTGGATTTGGTCATATGTGGATTTGGTCATATGTGGATTTGGACATATGTGGATTTGGTCATATGTGGATATGGTCATATATGGACTTGGTCATATGTGGATTTGGTCATATGTGGATTTGGTCATATGTGGATGTTGAAATTTGTGAACATGGAGATCTGTGGATTTAGGCAATTATAAATTTGGCCACTTGGAATTTTAGAAATTTGTGAATTTGGAAAATTGTGGTTTTAGAAATTTATGGATTTTCAAATTTGTGGGTTTGGACATATGTGGATGTTGAAACTTGTGAACATGGAGATCTGTGGATTTTGGCAATTTGGGTTTTGGAAATTTGTGAATTTGGAAATTTATAAATTTGGAAAATTGATGGATTTGGAAATTTTTTAATTTGGAAAATCGTGGATTTGAAAATTAGGAGATTTGGAATATATAGGAATTTAGGATTGTGGGATTAGTGCATTTGTGTTTTCAGAAACTGAAAAATTTACAAATTTGGAAATTAAGGAAATTTAGAATTTAAATATTTTTAAATTTGAGAACTTGAAAATTTGGTAATTTCAAAATTTAAAAACTTGAAAATTTAGAAACTTCAGAATCTGAAAATTTTGTAATTTAAAAATTAAAGGATTCAAAAATTCAAAAAATTGAAAATACAAAAATTTCCAAATTGAAAAATGTACAAACTAGAAAATATAAAAATACCAAAATATAAAATATGAAAACTCCATAATTGGAAAATTGAAAACCTTCCGTAAGCCTAGATTCGAAAATATAACAATTCCCAAATTTAAGCTGAAAAAAGTATGAAAATGAAAAAACTCGAAAATCTACAAATTTCGCAATTTCGTAAATTTCGTACTCACTCCACAAAACACAAGAAAACGTCCACACTACAATCACAATAAATCAATCATTCTGATCATTCCACCCGCTTCATTTTACAAATTGTACCGAAGCGAAAGATCATCTTACTGCTGTTATTGTTACAAGAAAATCCAAGTTGGCTCGTGTAATCTCCGAAGAATACACTTTCGTAGGAAACGACGACATTTTAAGCCGAGGAGAATCCGTCTTTCTGCTTGGCTCCCCTTCAAGAAATTTCAGTTCATGCAAAAGCCGTTCGATGTAGGTATATGTATAAAGGAGCAGATGTCTTGCCACCTTGGCGCAATCAGCTTCAAATGCCTTCTCTAGAATTCACATGCGACCGTAACAAACTCTTTCTGCTCGTCCTGATAAAACTAGAATCCCTCTCGACTCGAACCAATAGAAAACGCGGCTCTCTACGTTAGAAAAGAAGTCACTCTGCTGAGATCTTTTATTAGACGGAACATACGATGTGTTTTATGGATACATGTTCTCGATACGTTTGCATTTAACCTTACATTTACAGATATTTAACAACCACTTGTATTTAGGTTGAAACTATACAAATAAATTAATAATGGATAATAAATTAAAGTAGATTGTGAAATGATTTTTTGTCGCGACGAAAGATAACATATGAAAGCTTCTGATATGAAATATGAAATCTAAGATCCGCCATTTTGATGGATTCTGTGAGTTAATATGGCGGCCAAGGTTAAGAGGTATTTTCATTCAAACTTATTAGATAAATTTTGATAATTTTGATGGAGATATAATTCTAGAGATATTTGGAGAATATTATCTAGGGATAATTGGAGAGAAAATAGAACTTTTAGTGCGAGGTCCCTAAATTCAAATATTTTCAGATTTTCACGACTTCAAAACCTCTGAATCGTAAAATTTCTAGCTTCCTAAATTTCTACGTCTTCGATGTCCCTAGACTCTAAAAACCTTATATCTTCAAACATCTATGTTTTCAAAATCCCTAGAATTCCAAGTTGTAAAATTTTCCAAATCCTCAAATCTCATTTTCTCTTACATTTTTTATATACCTAAATATCTATATTCTAATATTTCTAAGGGTTGAAATCCCTAGATTTTCATATTCCTAGATACTCAAGTCCCTAGATTCTCAAATTCATATGACTTCAAACACGTACGTCCCCAAAATCCCTAGAATCCCAAGTTCAAAAATTCCCTAAATTTCACAAATTTCCAAGTACCCAAATATCCACATTGCAACATTTTCGAGTATCAAAATCCCTAGATTCCTATATTCCTAGATATTCAAATCCCTAGATTTCTATATTTGTACACGTCCAAATCCCTAGATTCCCATATTCCCAATTACCCAAATCCCTAGATATTCATATTGCCAAATACCAAAATCCCTAGATTTCTATATTTGTACACGTCCAAATCCCTAGATTCACATATTCCCAATTACCAAAATCCCTAGATTCCCATATTCTCAAATATCCAAATCCCTAGATTTCTATATGTCTATACGTCCAAATCCCTAGATTTCCATATTCCCAATTACCCAAATCCCTAGAGTCCCATATTCCCAAATCCCTAGGTTTCTACATTTCCAAATGTCCAAATCCCTAGATTCCCAAATACCCAAAACCCTAGATTTCTATATTTCTAAACGTCCAAATCCCTAGATTCCCATATTCCCAAATCCCTAGATTCCCATGTTCCCAAATATCCAAATCCCTAGATTTCTACATTTCCAAACGTCCAAATCCCTAGATACCCAAATTCCAAAATTCCCCGAGTGTCAAAACGTCGGAACAGCAAAGAATCGAAGATGCCGACAATCGTGTACCGAAAACAGTGAAGCGAGCGTAACGATCGCATAATCAGCATTAAACAGCGGTAATAATTTCAGCTGCAGAAGGTTAGGTTAGGGCGGGCGGGGAGGAACGGGTGGTACGCTTATTATCACGCGCGTAGGCAGAGCAGGACGATTGTCAAGAAGAGTAACGAGCTTCCTCGGCGGTAAACGGAGAAACGGGAATGGTGGCCAGTTTCCGCGGCCGTTTATTTCACGGAAGGTCGGCGTAGCTCTCGTCTGGATGGACGCTTCTTTCAATGAATGTTGAATTGCTTTATCCACTGCAAAGCCATTTCCATTTAGGACCCCACCGCCCGCCATTCCGTACGCCGCTTCGCACACTCGCGCAAACGGACACTGTCGTCGCAAAACCTAACGTATTGTACCGTCACATGCAACCCGACGACGTCTCCGCAACATGTAAATTTTCCCTTCGCAACGTACGCGTAACTTTAAACCGACGCGGACACCAAGATGAATACGAGCTTACAGCGCGATCGGATTCGGATAACGACTGACCCTGCTTTCGAGGACCGCCATTTTGTTAGCGCACGAGGGCCGCTCGGACGATGATTACGGTTTTTCGTGGATCTCGTCAGATCATTTAAATGGATGAAATACCCCAATTTTCTAGGGGCCGTTTAGGCAATTTTTATGGTTGGTAATTATTATGTTTGCAAGTTTTGAGTTATTCAAATTTGTTGTATGTTTCCATGTGGTGTAGTTAGGTTATTGAATATTTGTAGTTCTACGTTTTTCAATTTTCAAAATTTTTCTACATTCCTTTGTTTTTTTTTATGTTTCTCTGTATTTATGTATAATTTTCTATATTTTTCAATATTCTTCGTGAATTTTGTGATCTTCAGGATGATCTAAAAGCTGTCTTCAAAACTGAATTACTTATATTTATATTTTTATATGTGTAAAAAATTCAGTTACTTCTATTCTATGAGAAACGTCAGATAAAATTTCTAACTTCAAATCATTGTTCATTGCAATATGCAAAATATGACCTTGAAGGTGGTCAAACAACTTTCTATAAAATAGAATTATTTACATTTATATTTTTATATGTATAAGAAATTCAGTAACTTTTATTCTGTGAGAAACGTCAGATAAAATTTCTAACTTCAAATTATTGCTCATTGCAATATGCAAAATATGACCTTGAAGGTGGTCAAGCAACTTTCTATAAAACCGACTCACTTATATGAAAAGTGCAAGAATTTCTATAAGAAACGTGAGACAAAATTTTCAGCGACTTCAACACATTTGCATGGCGATAAACAGAAGACCTTGAAAATGTTTAAAAACACGACCTTGAACCAACTATCTTCAAAATTGAATTCCTATTCGCATAAAAAAATTGGACAACTTTCTACTTTACAAAACCTACTAGAAACGTCAAAATTACCAGCGACTGCAACGAACGTTCCAAAACTGGAGGACGTTCGATTTGTTCATTGCGTTTCGGTAAACGTACTTCGAAATTATCGTAGACCTACAGAATCATTTTAACAGCGTTTCAGAAACAGTTTCGAAAGCGTGTTTCGCGAGTATACGTAAACCCCTGTAGGCGATTATAACAAGAGGAGGAACGACATGGGTAAGATCCCGAAGTTCGGGATACACTTATGTCTTTCTAGGATAAAGCTGGCGAGCGGCAGGCGGCGTCAGCCGACGAAGAAGAAAAGAGAACGAGACAGAACAGCAACAGGTTGCAAGTAGAAGTTGCGGATGTTAAACGAGAGAAGACAGCAGAGTGGCTCAAGGCGATCTGTATTGATTTCCTTATGAATGCTTAAATTACAAGTGTATCGTTTCGCTTCTAATACCACGGCTACATTCTTTATTTATTTTCCGACGCTCGGGAGTTTTACGTACAGTCTGTTCCACAAGAGCGTGGACGCATCTGAGTGCAAGTAAATCTTTTCTGTAAAAAGGTTGTATCGAAAGTACATTTAAAGAACTAATACGCATTTGCTTAATGTGTCCAATCACCACCATTAGCGATTAATGGGCATACTTTCAACCAGCTTTGTATGAGACAGGAATCTGCATATTTCTCGAATACGACAAACTAGCGTCTTCAATTTTAAAATACGCTCTCCTCGGAGTTTATACTTCATGAGAGACCAAACATTTTCGATTGGATTGGCATCGGGGGACTGAGATGGCCAAATCAACACGTTGACACCATTCTGTTTTCCATTCCGTACAAAGGCGGCTTCGGTGTTTGGAGTCGTCCTCTTGAAGTATCCAATGGTCTCTGGTTCTTTTAAACCAATGTTACGATACTAAGAGACCCCTTTGGTACAGTTTAATCATCTTTCGAGCATTTAAATTATCCGGAAAGACACATAAAGAAACCCCGACGCAAGTTCCGTAGCTTGCTTCGAACCCCGATCAGATCATCGACACATGTCTCTTTATAACGTTGCACTTATTTACAAATCCGCGAGACTTGTGCAGATATTTTGCTGCATTTCTAACACTCGTTTTTGGCCCTTTCGGGTGTTGGCACAAGAATACTTCGAATCGTTTACCGTATATCTCGAAATGACTTGAACTTCTCAGTGACAGAAATGATACTAAGAGAATTGACGGGCTATTGCGTATTAGAGAAGACATTGTATGTTTAGACTGACACAATCTTTGCTGTATTGGGTATCAAATTTCATAGATATCGACGATCTTGTTGAAATTTTGAATTTTAAGAATTGATGAGTGGAAACTTTGAGAATTTAGGAATTTATAAATTTGAAAATTTGCAGGTATGAAAATTTGGAAATGTAGGAATTTGAAACTAATGACTAGAAATCAACAATCTGAAATAAGAAATAAAAAATTTGAAATAATACTAAGAAATGTAAAATAATTATTATATGTACAATAACACAATTTATTACGTCAAATACAATATTAAACACATATATCATACGTGCCTAACAACCTCGTAGCCTTCTGCGATAATAATAAACAAATAAACAATAACAAGCAATTTCCCCATAATAACAGTTATTTGTCAGTTTCAAAGAGATAAAATCTGTAAAATTTCGATAAAAATATTATTCGCAACCTGTGAATTGCAGTTGGTCATACAAACAAACAAAAGATGCAATAAAGGATATGGCAATTAGCCTTGCTGCTATGCACGTCATTTATTCAAAGGTAGCTTTGTACTAAGGGTGACTATAGTCACTCGATACTAATCACCTGTTGCACGCGAAAAAAACATAATAAATAATGAAACAAGAGAGGACATAAAAATTGATGATATAAAACAACACAAATTGTGTGGAGAAGAATAAACTGTATAGGAGAGAATTAAACAAAAGCTGGCACATTTTAAAATGTGAAATATGTATTACGATTGTGTGACATACAAATACTATCAAGTTATGCAATAAACTTGAAAATCTACAAAAATTATAGGAATTTTTTATAAAAGTATTGTATTAATATTTGCAATAAATACAGAATGACTTTTATTAGAGAATGGTCAAAATAGATAATTTATTATAAACAAAATTAATAGTTTGCTGTATGTTCAAATTTTCAAGATTTTAATTTGACACTTTTCCTCCATTTTTAAATTCACGAATCACAAAGTTCTCAGACGCTTAAGTTCTCAAATTTAAAATTTTCTACATTTAACAACTGTATTTGGAAATAGATTTAGGAGAAAGGCATAGCAAAAGATGGATCAATGAAAATATAGATGTGGAGAAAGGTGGACCTAAAGAAAAATCTGGACGAAATATCCGGAGAGGTTATCCTTGGGAAAAGGTACATCTGGAGGAAAGATAAACCTAGAAAAAGTTGGGTTTGCAAGAAAGGTTGTCCCAAAAAAAGGTAGATGTGTAAAAAAGGTGGACCTAAAATAACGTAAATCTTGTGATGAGGTAAACCTTGAGAAAAACGTGGAGGAAAAGTGGACCTAGAAAGAGGTAGATTTGGAGAAAGGGTGGAACTAGAAATGAGTAGATCTAGCGAAAAGGTGGATCTAGAGAAAGGTAGATGTGGGGAGAAGGTGGACCTAGAAAGAGATAGATTTGAAGGAAAGGTGGTCCTAGGCTTGTGTAGATCTGTCAAAAAGGTGGACCTAGAGAAAGGTAGATGTGGAGAGATGGTAAACCTAGAAAGAGATAGGTTTGGAGGAAAGGTGGTCCTAGGCTTGGGTAGATCTGGCGAACAGGTGGACCTAGAAAAAGGCAGATGTGGGAAGAAGGTGGTAGAAAGAGATAGATTTGAGGGAAAGGTGATCCTAGAAATGTTCTGGCGAAAAGGTGCGGAGATACCTAGTAAAACCTTGTGGAACATTAGACCTTGAGAAAAAGTGGACCCAGTAAAACGTAAAAAACCATAAACCTTGCGACAACCCAGAAACACGTAAACCCTGAGAAACGTATACCTGCAAATACACCTAGAAATAAACCTAGAAGAAAGGTACCTATATGAAAACTGCTGAACACAAAACCTCGACCAAACGTTCTCACATGAAACCTTAGTAGCTCAGCAAAGAAATAAACCTTGAGACTCTACGCACCCATATGAAACCGTAAACGCTCAGGAAACACCCAATCCAAAAATTGCTACAGGATCCAGAATAGGACCCAGAGCTAAGAACTCCCGAAAATTGTACGCGGAGTTTATTTTTATCCCGAGAAAGGGAGAATATACTCATAACAAGATGGCAGACTATCCTCAACAGAAGTCATACAGCCATTACGGTAGTATTTATGAAAATTAACCAAGGTACTCTGAACCCTCTTTCGGTGTCTCTCTTTCATTCACCTCTTCATGGCCGACGTATCCCGTTCTTCTCGTCCGTTTTCTCTCTTTTTCCCCGCGTTTTGTCTTCTAACTTTGCCTAGCTACCAGGTTTCTCCCTCTTGTTTCGTAAGGGAAAATCCGAGCTCAGCTGCCGCCACTGTTTGCCCACGTAATTACGTGGAATTCATGTTAGGGGGTGGTGCACGTGCCTGTGGTCGCGTTACTTTTATTCTTATACCATAATTCAGGTCGAGAAGAGGTCTCTTTTCCCTCTGCAATTTCTTCGCTACACTCGTTTCCAACCCCCTCCGTTTTCTTTTCCCTTTTCTCTACCTTTTACCGGCAACTAAACTGTTTTTCTCCGGCGGCAATTCGATATCATGGGTGTTCCTTGAAAATTAATTGAACCTGCAGTTGCACGGGTTTATCTTTCACCGTGGATTCGCGGGACTAAGGGCTTCCCTTTACCGGAAACAGCTGTACGTTATTTTTTACATTCCATCGAATTTATTCGTGTAGGACTCGCTTCTGGACAAATTGCTCTAGGTGGACTTTGTTTAGGGACACTTTCATACGTTCACACGTTCAAGCAATTTTTAAGTACCACGTTGTTTTAGTCCCATATTTTGAAATTCTTAGATTTTTAAATTTTCAAGTTCTCAAGTTGTCGAATTTCTGGATTTATAAACTCACACATCTGTAACCCGTTGCTGTACAATGTCCTCTCCCACACGTGACGCACTCACAGTGCAAATGTGATGGATTTTACTCGGATTTTTGATACACTTTAATTTGGAGTTCAAGTCCGATTATAGTTTGCAAAGTCAGGGATCCCTGAATACAAAATTGCCATAACATTTCAATTTTTTTTCTCTATTTTAATATTGCAGCTGTATTTACTTAGTTTCGACTGACGCACCTGACAAATAAATTGCATAGTAAGAGGTTAAGGTCTTGAATTAACAAATTTCAAACTCGAATTTTTAAGCTTTCAATTTGTTGAATTTTTTAATTTCTAAATTTTCAAAATGTCGACATTTCGAAATTTTGTTATATTATTTAAATACAAATTTATATTGAAGGGTTCGTCACAGTGCAAAATGGAACAAAACCATGACTTTATGACGTTATTAAACATTTTTCTAATGTGTTAGAATAAACATTTTTTGACATCTATCCAACAAAAAAGCAAGAACTTTATCAGTACTAGAAAATTTTACCTAAAAAGTCTAAAAGTTAGAGAATTTTGCATGAACTTTTGACGTAAAATTTGATGAGTGAAATCACAAAACAATTTGATTCAAGATTAAAATAAAAATTTGATGAGTGAAATTACAAATTGCATTCATCAAAATTAAAACTTGACGAATGAAATTATAAAAAAAATTGCATTCATCAAAATTAAAATTAAAACTTGAGTGAAATTGCAAAAAAAAATGAATCCATCAAATTTCGCGTGGAATGTGTATAAATTGAAAAAACGATTAACAGATGACATTTCGAAATAAAAGAGAAGCTTCCCCCGTGAATGTGGAAGAAACAGAATTGATCTGTAACATCTGACGAACGTTTTGATCGAATAAAAATCGAAGAGCCATCTTTCCCCTTTTCTCTGATTTGATAGTCAACGCCAATCGCGGAAGCCACTCATCTTCGCTGCATTCAATTTGCACCGAGTGACTTCCAATTATCCGGAGCACCAGCAATGAAATCCGGGTGAAGGTTGAGATCGTTTGTCATATACCGGTTCTGTTTGTGTATGAATATTTACGACAGGCCAACAGCCAGAATGCAGAGTCTTTGTCGTGCTCCGCAAAAAAAAGCTCGGGAAAAATGGCAAACATTTGAACCGACCGAAATAAGGCACCCCATGAAACGTGCATTTTCGATGATTAAAGACGAAGAAAAACGGTGATGCAAAAATTTCGAACTGGAACTGGTTCTGAAACTGGAATTACTGCGTTAAATGTACGCTTATTTTTATGCTGAAAATGAAGTGGTATATGAATAATTGTTCTTCATTTTTAAAAAATCTGAATTCCACCATAAACCTTGAATTAGTAATTTCACTTGTGGACAATATAACTTTTTTAACATTCAGCTCCTCTTATTATAGTTGCAGACTAACCTTGTCACTAGAGTACCATAGGCCATAGATACCTCTAAAACAATTTTCACTAACATACCACCTTCCAAAGTGGTACCAAATGACATCCAAAGTTTGAAATAAAATTTCAAATACTCGAAGTGTCAAGAGAAATTTAATCCAAAGAATTGAACTAAAAAAGTCATCCAAGTGCAAAAAATGAATAACTTGAGAACGCAGAAGTGTGGACTAGGGAAGAATTTGGATAGGATAGAGCGAAACTAGGATAGAATCCAAGGATTTCGAGGATTGTAACTGTTGTAGGAGGAAAGAGAGAAAGGTAGGGGTAGGTCTACAGTGTGCAAGGGTAGTATATACCCCAGGGGTGTGATAGTCGTACGATGTATGGTTATTGGGCGGCTGGCGGCATCGATTCTCACAACGAGGGAGCCACAGATCACCCGGAAACTAAAACTCCCGCCATACCACCCTCCATCGGCTTCTACCCTTCCTACTAGACAGATCACGCTTCCATCCCTTGGCTAAATACTTTATTAGAAAGTTATACGGTTTTCCCCTGGTGTTTCGGATTCGAATTCGACCACGAAACACCAGCTGATCCGTGAAGCATTCGGAACTTGTTACGCCAAGTCGCCATGTTTCAGAGATCCTAGGGAATTTATGGTGGAACCTCGTTCTGGATGGCTTCTTACGACGCTCTAAATTTGTTTGGCATTACTTTAAAAGATTAAGGTAAATATGTAGGAACGAGATGAAATAACTGATCATTTTTGACAAAATTTCAAAACACGCAAAATTGCACCCTACGTGATAAAAACAAATGTAGAAATTTCGAAGAAATGTCTGTTCAAGAGCGTGGACGCATCTGAGTGCAAGTAAATCTTTTCTGTAAAAAGGTTGCATAGGTCGAAAGTACATTTAACAGTAGGTTTACGGACGTTTAATGGTTACTTATATTTAAATTTAAACTAAAGTAGAAAAATAAATAAATTGGGGATATGTGAACTGCCTAAGACATTCTTTAGCTTGACGAAAGTTGACATACATTTTTACAAAAATTTCTTAACAAGTTTTGTCATTTAAATTAAGAGATCAATGATCCGTCATTTTGACGGGTTCCGTAAATCTAGTGTTAAAGAACTAATACGCATTTGCTTAATAATGTGTTCAATCAGCACCATTAGCGATTCCACCACGGTGGAGCAGACTGTAGATGGATTCTCAGGAGGCAATAATTTCGGAAAAGACCTCTTCTCCCAGAATCTTTATTGCCACTATATTGCACAGGCGATGAAATCCACAAAGTCCCATTGTTTCTTAATTATTGTCGCAACGAGTGTGCTTTCCGGCGAAATCGAATCTAATATAGGGTGTAATAGGGACGGGATACGGGGTCAATTGCGCGGCAATACTCCCGTCGTGTACAGAGTTTGTCAACCTTCTCGTGTTTGCAGATCCGTAAGTAATGCGAGAACCGGGATACGAACGGGTGGTTCCATTCGCGTGTACCGGCAATAACGACGACTGAGAACACACCAAGCGTCAACAAGGAGTTTGCCAACGTCCCTGCGATCTATCGCGTGTTCCGCACCCTCGATCGATCCGGATCGCCCAATTGTCCACGCCTCGAATCCTTCTCAAACGTCTTAGATCGCGTAGTTTGGACAGAGACAATTCGTCGACCATCCAATAGCCTTTGTCTCCGACAACGTTTAACTATCGATCGGATGGAGTTATCTAGCTTTGGAAGCTTCTTTCTACAGTTTATAACTTACTGTGGAGGAAGGAAAATGGGTAATGGAAATTGCGATTATTTGTCGGATAGATTATAATTCATTTATGGGATCAATTATCTCACAAGTAAGAGCAGTTATATGTACGATAAATGTGATTAGTAGAGAAAAAGTACAGTAACTGTAGAGGTAATTATTATTGTAATTGTAAGGAATTATTGTTTTTAGGGTAGTTTTTAGGCTTTTGTTATATCACTTTTAGAAGAAAATTGCAAACAGTTTAGTTATTAGATGGGAATATTTGTAATTTGGTTACAATATATTTTATTGAGAACTTTTTGATCTATTTTGTAAATGAAGGTGTTGGTGGGTAATTAAGGAGTGCAAGGGTTAAGAATGTTATCCACCTAATGATCATCAGTCGATCGAATTGTTGTATCGAAAGGACACAGGATTATAATTCGCATAGTAATTTAAGCACGGTGAATTCGCAATAGCCATCACAATACGCCACGAATGCAGTTTAATCAAATATGTGTTTACCTGGCAAATAACCTAGTGTGTAATTACTAATTACCCACGGAGATATTATACTAGGTACATTACGGATCGCTTGGATATTCCTGTTTAACTGCAACATCCACAGTTACTAATGCGATCGATAGCTCGTTTATTATGCTTATTTTCATTCGGAATTTCTTATGGGTTACCTTCGGTTCACTTGGTTTTAATTATCCACTTTATTACGACACTGCTAGGCAGAATTTGTCGGACACTCACCTGTAACGAACAACAAAACGCTCGTATTATTTATTTATTCGATAACTATTATTTATTTATTCGCTTATTAACTATTATTAGTATTATTCGTTTGCTCGTTTGCTGATAATATTCGTTTACAGCTATAGTATTTATTTTTTTTATTGTTATTTTATTTATTTTGTTTACTAGTCTTGTTTATTTATTACTGTTTTTATTTATTGTTATTTATTAGTATTGTTCATTTATTACTATATTATTTTTTTTTATTGTTATTTATTAGTACTGTTCATTTATTATTTATTTATTTAGTTTTGACTATTATTCGTGTATTTTTTTATTAGTATTATTCAGTTACTTATTTTTTACTACATTATTTATTTGCCTATTGTCACTGTTATTTGTTGATTCATTTATTATTATTCATGTATTCATTTTTAATTATTATATATTTGTTCGTATATTACTATACTATCTTTATTTCTGACTATTATTAACTTGTATATTAACAATATCATTAATGTATTCATTTTTTAATATATTATTTATTTATTCATTTCTGACTACTGTTTATATACTCATTCATTTATATATTTTTCATGACTATGATTTATTTATGTCAAAGATTATAAATAACACGAAATTACATTGTAGATGTACATAAAATATTCGTACAATATTTACACAAATTTTATCATGAACTTTACACGATACGAATAGAGGTCACTTAGAATAAATATTGTCTCTCTAAAACCAATAATTATATGACTACATTCATTTAATAAATAATGCAATTTTAAATTGATATTATATCAACAATTATAAAAATGTTCGAAATATTTCAAAAATATGTCAATACTACAATCCTATTATTGCTAACACGTTTATATTTCATACCACTCATGTTATAAAATATAAAATGTCTAACATAAATTTGACGAAAACACTAATCCTATAACAGGAACTATAAATATGGCAATTCGGTAACTTTCCGTCTCCCGTACAAATTAACCTAAAAGTTTGAGGTTATGTCCGGTATAACGGGTGAAAAAAAGTGTGACGCAGTGAATTTTCAGAGATGATTCAATTAGATGTCCAATATGCAAGGCAGCTGACAAGATTAGTGGGGTCACATGATACCCGGCTATAGATCTGTCTTATATCGAATGTAGAGCGTGACGCATGGGTCACGGTGGTCCTCTTTCTATAAATTAGATCGCAAGTAACGAGTTACCCGAGCATCGAAAAATACGAGCTGTTTTCTCGGCGAATTTGATTTTGGCGCAAAATTAAACCGTGTTGTTTGTGGGTCGAGAAAGGGAATTAGAAAGCAGATTCGTTTCAGCTGCTTTACGAGTTTATGAACTGCCATTGCAGACGTACGGAGTTTCCCTATGGCTATTTCCCGGCAAGTATATACCGCAAAATTAGAGTCGACAGCTGCGGAGATTCGCCAATTTTCTCCAAATAGAAGAATAACGAGCAAACAGAGAGCACGGCAAACAAATTAATCAACTAATTTGGATGTCGTCGAATATGAAGAGGTTTATGAAACATATTTCTGCGAGGATTGAGGCACTTAAGTGCGATTGGACTCTTAAACGGATAACTGCGATTGAGCGAGGAGGGAAATTTTACGTTTACGAATTTAAATTTAGTTTTTAGGTTTCAATTTTTTCGGGAGAAATTTTTGAAGTTTTTTTGGACTTTGAACTTTTGTAGTTGGAGGTTTAGGGATTGAAATATTGCAAATTGGTAATTTGGTATATTGATAGCTTGGTAGTTTGGTAATTTGATAGATGAGTAAATTCGTAAATTGGTGATTTGATAAATGGCAACGTGGTGATATGGTCAATTGGTAACTTGGTACATTCACAAATTAGTAAACTCGTAAATTGGTAATTTGGTAAATGAAAAATTGATAATGTAGTAAATTTGTAACTTGGTGACTTGATAACTTGGTAAATTGATTACTTGGTAACTTGATAACTTGATAAATTGGTAAATTTCTAGTTTGGTAAACTAGTAAATTGGTAACTTGGCAAATTAGTTACATTATATCTTAATAAATTGGTAGCTTGGTAAATTGGTAACTTGGTAACTTGGTAAATTTGTAATTTGGTAAGTTAGTAAATTAGTAACTTGATAACTGAACAAACTTGTAACTTGATAAATTGGTAATTTAGTAATTTAATAACTTGGTAAATATTTAAAATTGGTAAATTGGTAACTTGATAGTTTGATAACTTGATAACTTGATAATGTGGTCACTTGATAACCAGGTAACTTTGTAAATTGATAATATTCTAACCTAGTAAATTTGTAATTTGGTAAATTAGCAAATTGGTATCTTGATCAATTGGTAACTTGATAAATTGGTAAATTGGTGACTTGGTAAATTGGTAACTTGGTAAATTTGTAATTTGGTAAGTTAGTAAATTGGTAACTTGGTAACTGAACAAACTTGGAACTTGGTAAATTGGTAATTTAGTAATTTAATAACTTGGTACATATTCAAAATTGGTAAATTGGTAACTTGATAGCTTGATAACTTGATAATGTGGTCACTTGATAACTAGGTAACTTTGTAAATTGATAATATTCTAACTTAGTAAATTTGTAATTTGATAAATTAGCAAATTGATATCTTGGTCAATTGATAACTTGGTAAACTGATAACTAAGTAACTTGGTAAATTGGTAAATGTGTAATTTGGTAAGCTAGTAAATTGGTAGCGTGGTAAATTGGTTAATTGATAATTTGATAAATTCGCAGCTTGGTAAACTAACTTGATAAATTCATAAATTAGTAAACCGATAACTCGATAAATTCATAAATTGGTAGTTCAGAAATTCAGAAACTTCAAAATTTGGAAATTTTCTACATAATATAAAAGCTTGAAAAGTCAGAAATTTAAAAGTGTAGAAGATTAAAACATTAATAAAACGAAACTAAAAATTTCCCAATCTTTGCACGAACCAAAATTTCAAATCTCAAATTCCCCAGTTATTCAACTTTCCAACTTTCTAAATTTTCCAACTATCAATCCTCAAATTCCCAAATGTTCCAACTGTAAAAAATCCCTAAAAAACAGAAGCTATCATAAATACGATAACTCGAAGATCCATAAATACAGAATCCTAATAAAAATCATAAAACGTTCAAATTAAACAAAATTCCAAACGTACAATCGTGAAATTGTCCACCCCAAAAATTTGATATACATCTAATTTAGATATTATTATATACATGTACTAATTTTGGTACATCTGAAAATCGTAGCAAGTTTCAAGGTCCCTACAAACGTACGGCCAATAATCGCGTAAAAGCTCGAACATAACCGGGCAAAGGCTCTTCGCAGTTCCTTCCCCTTTTTCCCGGCTCGTTACCAGATCGCATAAAGATTACTAATGGAATTCGCACCGCGGTATAAAAGTTGGCTGGCTCCTCTGTTAACTTGCCGGTCAACGATTCTCCGTGAGCATTGCTAGCTGCATTAGCGAGTTTGCGGGTGTTGGCCGCCATGAAAAATACGGAGCCCGAAGTGCATTTTAGCTCGGGCAAGGCAACGTTGGCTGGGGCTGATTGGAGAAAGCCCACGGGAGTCGTTCCGTTGACGCGGAGAGTCTTCGTCTGGGTCCTTTTGGATTCTTATTCCACGTATCCCCCATTCCACCCGACCTCGCTTCCAGGATCGTTTTACGCACCGACTACACGTTTACACGCGGAACGTGTGCAAATGGCGGACCACGAGCTGCCTCGTGAAAATTTTACACCCGAGGAACACAGAAGAAGTTCGAAACACGGTCGAAGGATCCCAGCGAATACGTCGGGCTCACCTTCGAATTTCTGCGACCTTTTAATAAATTACACGACCTTCCGGCCGAATGGCTGCACCGGGAACTGTTTATACCGCCTTCCAAATGAATTTCTCATCTCACTCGGACCGAACCGACTTTACACGAGCTTTACTGCGGCTTTCGAGCGGCATGAAAGGTGACACCCTATTTTCTTCCCAGACAAAATTCAACTTTTTCCTTCGAATAATTACTTTCCCTTCAATTTTCATTTTAATAAATAGACTGTAAGCCTCAACTCCACAGTCAATGACTGTGTTACCTAATGAATACGTTGCAGACTGTTCCTCAGAAAGTATGTTTTACTATGTGTTTAAGAAACGGGGTTGATTTTTAAACAATTAATTTAAAAAACTTTATGTGAATTCACTAAACAATTCAACTTGTGCAAACATGAAACGCAAACGATACATTTAATACAAGTTTATTTTGTAAATATTAAAGGAACGTTCATCAATCACACACATGTGCGGTCATTAAAGTTTTAATATGAAAAGAACCTTCCATTCAATGTTGATATTCTGTTTCCTCCAGCGATAATAAAAATATAACTGGACACCAAACCTTCTCGAAAAATCCGACTTCTCAAGAATCGAATCGCAAGGAGAAACGCAGAACTACGTAAAATATTTGATCGCAGCAGATTTTCGATGACGCACGTTCCCGCACAAAATGTCGCGTGCATAAAGAGCCGTCGTTCACGCAACTTTCCGCCCTAAATACGCGTTAACAATCTCGTTTTTCCCGTTTCTTCATCGTCCCCGCGCGTTCCTCTTCCAGAAACCGGTGTCTTCGTACGTGCAGTCAGCGTGCACGGTTCTCCCGTTTCCGTTTCGTCAATGGCGACTTCCGGTTGCCATTCAGCCCGGTCGTTATTACGAATTCGAAGCAAGCTTCAGGCCGGTCGTTTCGAAATAATTTTCGCTGCAGCCGGCGTGCTTCCGTCGGAATTGGATATTGTGAGGTCCTCGCAGAGCGAAAAACAGAGAAAAAAAAAGAGGAACGAAAGAGAACAGGTCCCTCGTTTGTTCCTGTTTTCGTCGAGTACGAATTTCTGGGTTAGATTCGTTGGCTGTAAATGGTAAATTCGGTTTCCGCGGAGGATCCCCATCCCGCGGACGATGAATAAACTCCGCATGGAAGAAATTAAAAGGACGAACTGCAAATGGACCGTTTGAGAGGTCGAGGCAATTTTTCGCGGTAAATAGATGCACGTACCCCGAAACGAGCACACTCGAAGAGGAACTCTCGGATATTTTCTGTTTGCTTCTCTTCTGGGTCGTTTTTTATTTTTGTTTAAACGAGTGTTTGTTTATCGTCGACGATACGAAGAAAAACGCGGGAAGAAACGTAATTTTTCGAGGAGACGACACCAACGGCACGGAGACTCCGGCACCGCATTCCATCCTTCCGGCTTACGTTAAGCCACTTTTTATGCCGGCTTATCGGGACAAGATGAATGCAACATGATATCAAAAGAAGGAATTCCATAACGACAGTGCACACAGACCACCTCAAAGGACGTCTTTCTTCGCTACTTCAACGTTTGCTTACTATCCTCTCGGCGAATTTTATTGAAACCCCTTTACCAGCGGAGGGGGATGGAGTGTGTTGTGTGCTTAAAGGCGAATTGTTTGAATACGATATATACGAATCTTTGATATTGTCTAAAATAGATCGATTCGATTCGCTGCGCCGAAAGCATCCACGAATTTGCAGGTCTGAGTGGAAAGTTTGAGAGGCACTCTTTTGGTTCCTTTCTGCGATGTTCCCTTTGCCAACTCGGCTTCAACGTATTTTGGATAATAATTTCATCGACTTCGGTGTTTGTCGACTTTTGGAACACGTATTTGAAAAGTTACAATCCCCTCGGAGATTTAATCTACTTACGAATATTTAGAAATACGATATTTCTGTCAATGTGGTGTGTGTCATTATAAATGCACCTAACCTACAATAACATGCTAATATATCTGAACATTCTAATATGATATTCATCATACAGAGTATATCTGTACATCATATATATCATATGATATCATACTGCTATATCATAAAATCGCTTTGAACTCGCTGCGGGGTCCCATGTGTCTGCAGCTCCAAATAGCAGAAAAATGACGGTTTGGCAATTTTTCTATAGGTTTCGACCTATTTTAAGAAAGTTTGATTCTTTGACAAAAAGTCGTATCTCTTACGGTTTGCCCTGTACGTCCATAGGCATGAAAGTCCGAATGAAGTCTTAATTTTGACTCGCTTTCGCTAGGGGGCACTCAGTCCTCATTAGCCACTTCCGACAATTATTCTAGGGGTTTTGGCCCATTTTAAGAAAGTTTGATTCTCTGACAAAAAGTCGTATCTCTTACGGTTTGCCCTGTACGTCCATAGGCATGAAAGTCCGAATGAAGTCTTAATTTTGACTCGCTTTCGCTAGGGGGCACTCAGTCCTCATTAGCCACTTCCGACAATTATTCTAGGGGTTTTGGCCCATTTTAAGAAAGTTTGATTCCTTGACAAAAAATCGTATCTCTTACGGTTTGGCCTGTACGTCTGTAGGCATGGTCAGGAAGTCTTATAGTATTTTGACTCGCCTTCGCTTGCTAGGATTCCCGCCCCCATTAGCCACCTTTGACTATTTTTCTGGGGGTTTCGACCTATTTTAAGAAAGTTTGATGCTCTGACAAAAAGTCATATCTTGCATGGTTTGGCCGGTACATTCGTATGCCTAATGGAGTGACGCACTTGTGAAACTCAGTGATAAACTTGTTGAACCGAGTGAATATTTTACAGTACATTGATATTATAGATTGGACAAAATATTTACAGCCAGGTTCAAAAGAAGTTCGGTAATAAATAGTATCCGCGGCAGCAGCGCGATAAACAAACACTAATGGAGCTAGTAGCGCGGCCGCGCGCAGGCGAAATTAATTTGCGCAGAGGGCGTTTCTATAGCCGTTCTTTATTCTGATTATTCACCGACACAAAGACTAGTTCCAAGGAACTCGCGTGCTCGCATCAGCATAGAATAGAGGGACAAGCTGGCGTGTTTTATACGACTCGTTAGGCGCCAGGATGGCTGATCCGGCCGTGGAAGTCGTCGTGCTGGCGCGGTTTCCTCTCCACGACCCACTCCTCCATAGCTGGCGTGCACTTCCGCACCGCGGTTATGTGTATGGTTACGACACAAAGGAACCCGGTCGAGGTCAAACCTCTCTAAGAACTACTGCTAACCTGCAAATTTATTTCCTAGCTGCGATTCCAATAACATACACCTGCCACCACGACTCAGGCCTATGATTGGCAGATCTGCCCGGAGAGCATATGCGAATAAGGTGAGAAGTTGGGACACAATTGGAAATTAGGGATTTCGGGATGTGGAGGATTGGGATGTGGGTATATAGGATGTAGGGATTTGGGATGTGGGGATTTGGGACATAGGGATTTAGGATAAAGAGATTTGGAGACATAAGGATTTGCTATGTAGACACTTGTAATATAGGAATTTGCGATGTAACGATTTGGGGTTTCGAGAATTTGGAATATAGAGATCTTCACCAAAAACAAACCTACTAGTTATCAACTTACCAACAGTGTATAATACAGATCTGTGCCATGTCAGATTTCTGCCACGTCAGCTCTCATTTTATTTTTCATACTATAGTCTAGAAAATTAACAGTTATAACTCACGTTGAGCCCTACTAATTTAGTGGCCAACCCGAAGCGTAACGCAGTACATGATTTTGCACAGTACATGAATTCCTTCTATGTGCAGCACCCAACCGCCACGTATCTGCACTGCACATTAATAGAATGTCTGAATATTTCTGAAGAGGTTAAACGATTCGTAACAGAATTCAGCAACAGGGCGTGCAGAGTACCTGAAGGGGGATCATTGGTGCACCGAATACAGGCACGGAAGGCAGATTCCGTCTATGAACTTTTCGTCGAGTAAACGCAATTAGGCGATAGAGCAGCGCCGCAATTTGCCCTGGAGCAGCAAAACGGAGAAACTCTCCTTATGCACGAGTGGAATAATCTCGAGAGGAAAATCGAGAGCTCGAGCACGGAATCGATTAAGTCGAGACAGTTCGTTATTTGCGGAAAGAACTACTTAAGTTTGCATTTCGAGCGAATGAAATATAGAAAGCAACAAGCATAGGGGCGGAGATCGATTCCCAGCGGTGGTCGTCGATTTGAAGTGCATCGTCGATCGAAAGTCGAACCATGTATAATACATACGAGCATGCACAAAGAAGGGATATTAAATTTTCCACGTCTACTTCGCCGACACCGTAGTACCCTGCAGAGTTAGGTCAATGCGTATAATACCTTGAACGTGTGAGTTTCGAATGGGACCGAATGCTACCCCAATTGGTTAGGAGAATTAGTATGGTATTTGGCCGAGGATCAATTACAGGATGCATTGTTCGATGCTGGTTTGTAAGGTTTCGTAATTGAGACCAGAGATGCCATATTCACTTTCTGGATATCAACTGTAAATAATTTTCATTTAATCGTTCATTTAAACATACACAAATTGAACGAAAATGTAACCAACTCTCAGCCAGATAATTATTTATATGGACCTTTATTTCGTAAAATATCAAAAGTGCACATCGATGCAGGTAAAAATTGTACGAGGTTTAAGATGAAAGAGAATAACCGTTTTTCGAGCATATCTCGATAACTATTCGATCTATGATAAAAATACTTATTACAAAATTTGCAGTTTAAGCAATTTTCTACAAAAAAAGTTCTGCAAGTTCTTTTCATAGGCGTAACCGTTTTCGAGATAATATCGTATGAATACAGGATTTAGCAGCGCTATCATTACGAACTCTGGGTGAAAGTAGTAGTACAAGTATTACTTTGACTTAATACAATAAAAACAGAACAACATGGCTGCCATAATAATGTACTTAATCCTGCATACGGGATGGATGTTGAGGATTAACATTATGAAGCTAATTTTAACTCTGTTATCACCTGGTCCAGACACATTTTAGCAAGATACGAAAACTAAATAAACTAGGATCTAAATCAAAATCCAGATACTCTTAGGGAGTCATTGCTGCGAAGGAGGATTAGGAACTGGACTATACATACGGTAAAATACTAAACGAAGGGTTCTGTATATACTGGTCCATATTAGATCGATTCTGTGCAACACCAAAACCAGAGTTAATCCAAATGCAAATCTAAATGGCCTATCATTCCATCAGGGAGTACAGTCATTACTGGTACGAATGGGGATCAGGACCGGGATTAAATACACCTGAAGATACCAAAGTAACGATAGCCCATATTACATTGGATTAGTGCAACATCAAAACCAGGGTCAATCCAAAGATCCTTTCGTTCAGGGAGGATAATTATTCTTTGATTTAGGGAGTTATAAATGGGGATATACCTGAATTATATTGCATATTTGTGTAACAAAATTAAGGTCGATATAAGTCCAGACCCAAATTCAAGTGCAAGTCAAAGACCAACATCAGGACCAAGACCAGGATCAAGACCAAATCTAAGTCCAAGTCCAAGTCCAAATTTAAGTGCAAGACCAAGACCAAAACCAAAACCAAGTCCAAGTGCAAATCTGAGTCCATGTCCAAGACCAAGTACAAGTCAAGATCCAAACTCCAATCCATTTCAAATCGAAATCCAAATGAGTTATCATTCTGTCAAAGATTACACTAATTCTTAGTGTCGAGGATGATTGGAAATAGAGCTATACATACCTGAAGATATAAAAATAAGAATATTTTAGAGACAAGTCCAGATTGTATCAGATCTATGGATCATCAAAACCAAATTCAAACCCCAACGTGTACTATCGTTCTACCATAAAGTCACTGCTGGTGACAAGAAGGATTACGACATTGGGACACTTGAAGATACCAAGATGTCTTACACGCTAGCCCACATTACATCAAATCCGTCCATCACCGAAACCAGGGTCCCTACTCCAAATCCTACTGTATCACTCTATCAAGGAGTAGAGTTACTGCTAGTGCCGAAGGTGATTAGAAATGGACTGTACAAAGATAGCAAAGGTCTTATTAGTCCACATCGCATGAGATATGTCCATCACCGAAGGGTCTCCACATCTAAATGCGCTATCATTCTATCAAGTAATATAGTTATTGCCAGAGGTGATTAGAAACGGGTATATACCGAAGATACCGAAAGTATATCTTATACATTAGTCCACATCAGACCTGTCCATCACCGAAACCAGGGTCTACCTCCACATCCAAATGCCCTATCATTCCATCAAGGAGTACAGTCACTGCCGGTATGAAAAGGGTTACTGGACATAGTCCAAGATCCTCGGCAGCGATAGCGACGGACGATTATGAAGGGGAGTAAGCACGAAGGGTTGAAAAGTACGAGAGGGACAGAGAATGGAGGGCGGCGGAAGGTGACGCGCGAGTAGGTGGAAAGAAATGATGCCTGTAGGAGCGTTTCGTCCAGGCATCGTTGGAAGGAAGTAAGTACCTAGTGGCCGAAAGGCGGCGTGGTTGTGCGCCACGGTGTGTGTTCGATGTTATCTGTGGTTGCCATGGGGATGCTATTGATTGGCCGACGCGCCGACAGACGTCACGGGAGTCGCGGCGCCACTCTGGCTATTGCCAGCCGCCCGCACCCTCCGACCCCGTGAACAGACCGTTCACCGTCACCTCGTTCACCCCGATTCACCCTGTTCCGTCCAACGTATCCCTTGCGCATTTACTAGTCCACTTACACGCCTGCCGGTCCTTGTTCACGTGCGTTCGACCGCGCACCAACGCATCCGTGCACACGAGAACGCACTATGCGCGTTCGGATGCCGTCGCGTTGCCCGTGGACCCGTCTTACGTACGGATGCGGGTGCACCTCGTGTGGATTTTCAATGCTTCTTTGGAACGTGACCCGGAAAACGATTATGGGCATTTTTTAACGGGGAACTTATAGGGTACTGCTGCATACGGTCATGAAGGCATATACCACATTAGGATAAGTACTCGAAAGTCGCTGGACTTTTTACAGTTGCGATGGGCAGTTGAGGTTCGATAGTGGGAAGTATTGGTAATGGGCAGTTTGGGGAAGTTTGGAACTTTAACTTCCTAGATTCCAAAATCCCAAGAACCTAATGTTCGGACATTGCGATGTTATCTGTCGATAATCAGACTTAGGGGTTCGTTGGGATTTTTGGACTTCTAGACTTTGAAATCTAGGAATTTTCAAGTAGTGATATTTTGGGACTTTAGAATATCGGGATCCGGGAATTATATAATATCAGGATGGGACTTTGGGGTTTCAGGACTTCTGAATTTAGGGATATCGTAATATGGGAAGTTTGGGAACTAATGCAACCTAGGAAATTAATAATATTGGAAGTCTAGGACTTTAGGGCTTCTAGGACTATTGTAAGAAGGAAAGTTTGAGAGTTTAGATCATTAGATTTTAGAAACTTAAAAATAGAACTTTGGGACATTTCGAAATCTAGTAACTTTTCAATACTGGGAGACTATGAAATGTGTAATAACGGATCTTTAAAATATAGGAACTCTGAAACCGTAAAATTTCGTTATCTAGGGATTTTTAAATGGAACTTCGAAATCTAGGGAATTTACAGTACTGTAATTTCGGAATAATATAACTTATAAATCTAGGAATTTTGTAATAGGCTACCAAAATTTAGAACTTCTAAATCTAGTAACTTTGTGGTACCAAAACTTTCGTACTTATGTAACTTAATATTTTGCAACTATAAAACTTCTATAATTGAAAATTTAAATCTCGGATTTCAATATTTGAAAACCTTGATATATCTGCAAATTTAAACATTTTTTTAAACACAATATAATATAAATAAAATAATAACATTTTATATTACTATCCTTCAGAATCAAACAACTATTAAAATTCGAAATATCAAGAAAAATTGGAAAATTGCAAAGTTTCCGAATCTCGAAACTGTGTGTCACAAATTTGTCCTCTATCAAACCCATGAATTTGTTCGAGCCTCGAAACTGTATGTCCCAAATTTCTTCAGTATCCAACTCATAAATCATTTATTCGTACTCGTACGTCCCAAATCTGGTCACCATCACCCATAAATTCAATCGAACCACGAAACTGCACGTCCCAAATTTGTTCAGCATCGAAACCACACAATTTAAGGCACATCTTAGGCACGGTGGAATTTTACGCTCTGTACGGCTTCGACGCGAATTACGCGTAAGCACTACAATGTGTGACAATGTACGAGTACATTAGAACGAAGTTTTTGATGATTAAATTATCATTTTTCCCAAAGATACATATACTTTAACTTTGATCATTTTTTAGAACATTCACAAAATAATTGCCAAATGTATCGTGTATTAGTGCAGAGGTGCTTTCATGGTGCCTAACTTGGCGTTACCATTCACATGTAATGTACTTTTGTGGGATTTGTTAATACTCGTAAAACGTGGTGAAGGAAAAGTGCGAATACACAGTATGTCTGAAAAGTATCGGAACTTTTTAAATTTAAGGAACACTATTAGCGACATCTATAAAAACAATATGCTATTTGAAAACGGTATTCCTCCCCTACAAAACAAAACAATCGTTATTGGAATCGGGCAACGAATTGTAAACTTATAGCGTTTAAAGCCACAGAACCTTTTGTCACCGTGTCACAAAATCACGATGAAGCAAAGAGCGAATATTAAATTCTGCTCGGTAAAGCTCGGTAAAACTTTTACAGAAACATTTGAATTAATGAAAAATGTTTATGGCGACGATTGTTTATCCCGTACACGTGTGTTCGAGTGGTATAAGCGATTCCAGGATGGTCGTGATACTTTGGAAGACCCAAGCCAAGTTTTGGGTTTTTCTAAATTCTAAACGATTCTAAAGGTATTATACTTCGGGTATTCGTTCCACAGGGACAAAATGTTAATGGCGAATATTATCTGGGTGTTATGGAACGTTTGTGGAAAAGAATCGTTCGTGTGAGGCCCGAATATCGAGCGCCAGGGAGTTGGTCTCTGTTGCATGATAATGCACCATATCACAGAACTGTCGCAGTTCGTGAATTTTTGGCGGAAAAACAAGTCCGTGTGCTCCAACATCCTCCATATTCGCCCGACTTATCTCCATGCGATTACTTCCTTTTTCCAAAATTGAAATTAGCCATGAAAGGAACGTTTTATGACACTGTTACACAAGTCCAAGCAGCTGTGACAAGGGTGATTGAAGCGATTCCGCAAAACGACATAAAAAAATCTATGTTAACATTGCCTGAGCGTGCCCAGCGGTGTATTGATGCGGAAGGGATGTATTTTGAATAAAAAAATTAATTTTGGCAAAATAACTAATACTTTCTTTATTATTTAAAAAGTTCCGTTACTTTTCAGACATACTGTGTAAACGATCGTTCAATTGGAGCGAGGGAGCCAGTAGAGCCACTATGGTGCTAATCTACGATCACATTCGCGAAGGTACAGTGGACCATCGTACAGAGAGGTATAGTGTCCTAAGAAGTTAGTGTGCTTGGTGTAATAAGAGGAGCTGAATGTTAAAGAAGTTCTATTTACAAGAGATGGTCGAAAGCCACTGTAGTGGTCGTGCCCAAACGCGACGCGTACAGTAGGTCTACACCGGCAATTTTGGAATCTTTGGTCCAAATTGCGTAGCTATTTCATGAGTAGGGAAGTGCACGTCTGTGCTAGGGACATCGAGGAGGGTGAAACAGTAGGGACACATTCCACGGATATCCCTGATATGGCCGATTCACTCATCGCGGCTTCCCCCTGCATTTCTAGAGTTGGCTACTGCACTCCTGTTAACCTGAACTCTGCTCTACTATTCTCGTCTACCCTTGGTCGATTGCATCCCGCCACCTCACTCTCGACAGACGGAACATTCTTATGGCAAACAGTACGCGCTAGGATGCTAGACATAATCGCGACGCATTGTTTGCGTGCTGTGAGAGGTAAAGATTTTTGAAGAGTGCAACTAGCGTGTAGCCATTTATTACAGTGCGTTTGAAATTCGCGCTCTTTTGATTAGCGCGATTAAGGGGCGTGGCGTCGATGATGTACAGTTCTCAGATTGTTTTTCATGCTGTTCTTCTCGAATTGTTGTTTTGCGAATGTACTAGTTAAATATATATTATTGGAAGAAACATTGTACATGTCTGCTATTTTATTACACACACGACACGATTGATAGGTAGAACCTTGAGGGGTAGCTTATTAATACGACAATTATTGGGTTTTAGAAATTTGACATGCATTGGCGATTCTAATATCACCAAAATTCCATCATAAGGATTGTTTAAAGTTTGCTATACTATTTTCGTCCACCCTTAATCGATTGCGTCCTACCACCTCACTCTCGAATTCCTAAATGTACGAAGTCTCGAATTTCCAAATTACCAAATCTGCAAAATCTCAAATTCTCAAGTTTCGAAGTTCTCAAAATTTATATATTTCAAAAGATATCAATTTACAAATCTCGAATTCCTAGATCCCTGTTTTCCAAACCTCTACATTCTCAAACTTGAAGGTCCCTTAATTCGCTAAAATTGTAAAATTCTTAAAATACCAACTTTCCAGTTTCCCGAATTCTCCAAATTCTCCAAATCCCCCAAATTCTCAAATTTGTAAATTTCTACAGGTACAAATTTTCAAATTCCCGAGTGTCAAATTCCTAAAAATGATCAAATTCCACCATCCCTAAATTCCCCCAAAAATCTCAAATTCTAACATCCTTGAATTCCCCAAAAATCCTCAAATTCCACCATCCTTAAATTCCCCAAATTCTAACATCCTTGAATTCCCCAAAAATCCCCAAATTCCACTATCCATAAATTCCCAAAAAATCCCCAAATTCTACCATCCTTAAAGTTCCCCAAAAATCTCAAATTCCACCATCCTTAAATTCCCCAAAAATTCTCAAATTCCAACATCCTTGAATTCCCCAAATTCTAACATCCTTGAATTCCCCAAAAATCCTCAAATTCCATCATCCTTAAATTCCCAAAAAATCCCCAAATTCCACCATCCCTAAATTTCCCAAAAAATCTCAAATTCCACCACCCTTAAATTCCCCAAAATTTCTCAAATTCCAGCATCCATAAATTCCCCAAAAATCCCCAAATTCTACCATCCTTAAATTTCCCCAAAATTCTCAAATTCCAACATCCATAAATTCTTCAAAAATCCAACATCCGTAATTCCCAAAAATCTCCAAATCCCGAAAAACGCAAAATTCCCAAATATCTAAATTACTAACGATGCAAATAACGCAATGCAAGCAGCTGGAAAGCGTGACGGCGCCACTCCGGCTGGCACCCCATTCCACTGGCTCGTTCTATATCACCGCTCGTTCGTTCTTTCATCTGTTCGTTCGTTCGTTCGTTCGTGCTGGCCGATCAGCTGGTCGAAAACGTCAGGATTGCAGAATGCCTGGACTTGGTCCAACCGGGTTACTGCTTTGCTTTCATCATACTCCCTCGGTTCTACCAACCCCTACCTTCTCATCCCCCTCTCCACACCCGCGTTTATACCAGCTTTTCTTTGTTGAATATCTCGTACGTTTATGTGTGAATTAACGCAGCAGTGTACGACGACGGAAATTGAATTATTTCTCAAATTTTACTATGCAGATTTTATATCCGAAATGTTTTAATGCCTTCATGGATTCTTTTATGTCAGATGTTTATGATGAAAATTTGATTTGTTATCTTTTGCGTGAAATACAACTTAGAATTAGTGGAAAATTCAATTAGTTTCTTTGAATGATGTTAGCTTTATTATTATAATTTATGCAAGATTTATTTTAGGTTTTAGGTTAGGTGTTAGTTAAGGTAGGTTAGGTTTTAGATTACTGGATTTTGTTACGGTTTTCAGGATGTTAGTTTAGAAATTTTCCAATTTTCGAATCGTAATTTCTTAAATTTCCAAATTTCCAACTTTACAAATTTCTAAATTGCTAAATTCCAAATTTCCAAATTTCTAAATTGCCAAATTCCCATTTTCTCAAAGTACAAAATCACTAAATTCCAAACCCTTAAACCCCTAAATCCCTAGTTCCCCAATTTCTAAATCCCCAATTTTTGCAAAATAGAAAATCACTAAATCCCTAACACTCTTATATCACTACATCCCTACACCCTAAATCCCTAAACATCTAAATGCCTAAATCCCTAAATCCCTAAATCCCTAAATTCCTAAATCACTAAATTCCTAAATCCCCAAAACTCTAAACAACAAAATCCCTGAACCCCTAAATCCCGAATTTCTCAAATTTCCAAATTTCAATCGCCCCTAACATACGATCAAAAATATCCCTAGAATCGTATCAAATTAAAAATCGATGAAAGCAAATTACGATAAGTATAACCACCCCTAAATACCTATATACATTGTGAACTTGCGTCATCATAATCACTCGTCCCTGTCTGCGCCGGCATTTTGTTCTTCCGAACGAACACAGACTACTGTATTATCTATTTACCAGCTTTTTGCTGGGTGATTCATTTTCGTTATCTTTTCCTTATATTAAGACCACGTGGTGTCGTTATTTTCCTTGTTCACTTCAGAATCAGGTCAAACTACAAACTAATCACATTTCTACCTTAACCACTTCAGGTATGTTTGTTTCACCTCTGTTTATACCAATCATATGTTATGTTTATCTACTCCTTTTATCACCCTGCGTTCGTCATTGTCTTACCGCCTCCTCGTTCATCATTTTCATTATCTTCCCTCTACTTTACCCATGTAAGTACTTCGCTTGTTATCTACTTCTTATTTATTGTTATTATCTCTTACTTTTTGGATTGAACTACTTATTCTACCAATAAAGTCATTTCCTGTGTTAGGCTGCGAGATTAAGCGGGTTACACAGAAAATTTGCAGGGTCGTATATTGTTACTTTTAAAATGATACGTTTTAATTTATGAGAATTTGCGAATTTTTGGGAATTTTTAAACGGGTGATCTCTTTATTTGTTCATTTTTATGGATTAAATACTCAGGTTTTTGAATTTATACATTTTCAGACTTTTATGTTGTTTTATTGAGTTACGTTTTTAGATTTTTTAAATTCTTAAGTTGCAGAATTTGGAGTTTTTAAATTTCGAACTAGTCAATATTTTAAAAATTTCTAAATTCTTACAATTTACAATTTTTTCTCATTTTTACAACTTTTAGATTTTTACAATTCTTAAATTTTGTAATATCGACATTTTCATAATTTTTAAATTTTACAATTTCTACATTTTCACAATTTTTCAACTTTCTTAATTTTGTTCATATGCACAATTAATGTTCACAATTAAATTTCTCGATTTTCACGATTTCTACATTTCACCATTCATAAACTTCAATATTCAAAAATTTCTAAACCACCACAGTCAAATTTGCAGACTCTTGAGTTCGAAAAAATTCAACATTATCTAATAATTATAAATTAAACCTTCCTTGAAATGTCTAATAATGCAAATTCAAAAAACCTGAGATCTCAAGCCCCAAAACGAAAGCTCGGAAGAATATTCTCCGCACAGAAATCAAAATTTCCCCGGGGGGGTTCATTTTCCATTCCACTGCGCCTGCGCGGTAACGAGCAAAAGCGAGCGAATTCCGGCGAAACTTGCCGTGTTCTTTATCGAAGCGTCTCATAAAACGAGGACACCTTTGAAAAAAGGAGGAGAAACGGGTACAGAATAGAGGAAAAGGCAGCTTCTTACTAGTCGAACGGTGCGTCGCTGAAATTCCAGAATAAACAAAAATGGATCCCGCTTCTTTATATCCCGTGGCGAATGTCTGACGCGAAGAAGAATCCAGAAACACGAGCAAGCTCGTAAATCAAACGTGTCTGCACTTCGTACACGAGAGTCGAATCCGTAAACCTTGCGCCCCTTTAATCCCACATCCATTATTGGTACGTCACGAATAAGAGGGTGCTTTTCTTCGGCCGAAGAGCACACCGCCATTACGAACGTCATCGGCAGTCAGTCGTGTTTGCAGGATGCTGGAAAAGGGGTTCCCTGGGACCACGCATTATTTCCTGTCCTGGCATTCGACGTAGAGGGCCCAGGGCATTCCGAACGTTTGATTGAAAATTTCTTGAGACTCCCCGATGGTATGCGCAATAGGCTTCGCCCCGTCTATCGAACGGCTTTATCCGACGATGCTAAAAAACACCCGATCGATCTATATTTAACGTCCTGGAATTCCTGCGTTTCTCTCCTTTCCCATTTTACACGGTTCTCGTCTTTAACCATTGATTTATGCAAACAGATTTCTTGTTTTAGCTTGATGTTACAGTAATTGTTTCACAAAAAATGAAACAGCACCATTACTCTTGCAGCTGATAATATTGATTGAATCGATGAAACAGTAATTGCTTTCCAAAAAATGAACCTTCACCAGTCAACATATTTTTGCATCTGATAATATTGATTGAATCGATGAAACAGTAATTGTTTTCCAAAAAATGAAACAATGAGTCGTCAAAATTATTGCATCAACAATTTGATGGATGTTGTTACATGCAAGAGGACGATGATGGTTCATTTTTTATAAGTGATCACTATTTGCAATTTTAAGTTGATGATACAGTAATTGCTTTCCAAAAAATGAACAATCACCAATCAACGTCCTCTTGCATGTAATAATATCAATTAAATGGGTGGTACAATATTTTATTTTATCGAATGAACCATCACCAGTCAACGTCCTCTTGCATATAATAATATCAATTAAATGGATGATACAATATTTTATTTTATCGAATGAACCATCACCAGTCAACGTCCTCTTGCATATAATAATATCAATTAAATGGATGATACAATATTTTCTTTTGTCGAATTAACCATCACCAGTCAACATACTCTTGCATCTAATAATATTAATTAAACTGATGAAATAATAATTGTTTTCCAAAAAATGAACCATCACCATTCAACGTCCTCGTGCATGTAATAATATCAATTAAATTGATGATATAATATTTTTTTTTTAACAAATGAACCATCACCAGTCAACATACTCTTGCATCTGATAATATTAATTAAACTGATGAAATAATAATTGTTTTCCAAAAAATGAACAATCACCAGTCAACGTCCTCTTGCATGTAATAATATCAATTAAATTGAGGATGCAATAATTTTGTATTAACAAATGAACTACCACTAGTCAACTTATTCTTGTGTGTGAGATATTGGTTAAATTGATGTTGCAATAATTATATTCCAAAAAATGAACCATCACCAGTAAATGTATTCTTGTAGTTGATAATATTGATTAAATTGATGATGTAAAAATTTTGTTCCCAAAAATGAACCATCACCAGTAAATGTATTCTTGCAGATGATAATATTGATTAAATTGATGTTGCAAAAATTTTGTTCCAAAAAATGAACCACCACCAGTCAACGTACTCTCCTATGTGACAATATTGGTTAAATTAATGATACAATAACTGTTCTCCAAAAATTGAACCATCACCAACTTATTCTTGTACGTGATAATATCAATTAAATTAATAATACAATAATTTTTTCCCAAATGAACTATCACTCAACGTAACCTTGACTGTGATAACATCGATTGATGATACAATAACTGTTTAACTAAACAATGAACTATCAGTCAACTTATTTCAACAGCGACGCTTCTTGGCGCGAGAGTACTACAAGATGGCGGCCACACCGACTCGAGAAATAAAACTCGAAGTGAACGAAAGAAAAAGTTTTGTTTTAAAAATTGATTTCAAAAGTTTGTACACGAATTTACTAATAGATTTCGTAATAAATTTACTAATAGATTTCGAAATAAATTGACTAATAGATTCACTAACAACAAAGATCTCACCTCGAACGAGTATCTCTTGTACGTAAGAGAATAATAAAATTCAAAGCCCATACGTGGCAGTTAATTTCATCTCAATTTCGAAACAAAAGGATCGAAAGAAGGTGGAAGGAAGGTATCAAAGACAATGGACTAATCCGTTATGTGGCTTATTACAGTTTTTCCCGCGCTTTTTCCGCCCCCTCGTTCGCCGCATCTGCCGCACATCCTGACGGAAGAACAAAAGCTGTTTCTTCAGCTTGTAACAAGTTGCCGGCGGTTATACGAAAAGTTCGGGACAGAAAGTAACGTACCATGGATGCCAGCAAAATTACCAATAATTACAGTCCGTGATTTATTACTTTCCAACTATTTGCAACAAGTTCCTGATACCGTGTGCAGGAATTCCGAATATTAACATCTGCAGTATCGGTGGAGATCGATGAAGTACAACGGTACAATTATTTTTATTCAATAAACTTCCATATTGCAATTCGTTCATTAAACTGTTTATAATAGCAATTTAAACTTTTAATGCTCACAATGCAAATCGTACATGGAAATTAAAAATAATGAAAGGTAAACGATAAAACATGAATGTACGTTGATTTAACTTGGCGATGAATAAACCCACAACGGCACAATTATTGCAATTTTTATTCAACTTCTTCCATGTTGCAAAACAGCCTATCCAAACTGTTTATTGTATACTATTGTATATTATCAAACTGTTTATAACAGTAATTAATAATGTTACAGTGCACAATGCACTTCGAAATTAAAAATAAGGTTGATAAATAGACTATAAAACATGACACGTATCTTGAAGATCAAGAAAACTTCAGCTAACTTCAACCTCTAAAAGGGTCATTCTCTGTTTCAGTTAATTAAGCTTACAATAATTTATTCATAAACAAACATAATGAATGAATGTTCAGCTCATTTTGAGTCAATTCACCAGATTGCAGAAGAGAAATAAATCTAGCTAAAATAAGAAACTGGTTAAAATAAGTGAGCTAAAAAAAGTAAGAAATTAAATTTCGACAGTTTTTATTAAGATTGTGAACAAAGTCAGAGGATGGATAAATATTTGATTGGTTTTTCATCAGAATTATCGAGGATATTTGCGACGAAAGAAATAATAAGGAAAAAAGCAGGCGACTCACCTTCGAGTCTAATTGATTCTAGTTAAGCGTTTAATCGGTGAACGAATATCGCTCAATCGAGGGCAAAGCAATAATAGTATCGAATGATCGCAGAAGCAATCGATCTTGAACGAGGTAGCGTTAATGGAAAATGAAATTGTGGTCCGAGTATTATCCGGAGAATTTGGATTATCCTGACGCGCGTAATAGAAACCCCATTAGCGTTGGCATACTGTTTCTAGCCTCGACAAGCCTCGTCCAAGATTGCCAGGATCCGATTAATGCTAAAAGTAACGATAATTGCTATGATTAACTGGTCTATCGCCGAAATTCACGTAACCTGTGGCTGGTAACGGAAGTGACGCGACCGCTGCCCACTGCGAACAATTATGGCCGTCCATCGACGGGTGGTTTGCGCCTAAGTGAAGGAAATGCGAAAAACCGCAACCATTTTGAACCAGCGTGTCGATTTTCTGGGTGGGTATTGCATCGTTTCGTTGTTAGATTCTGGGTATTTATGTATTTGTGTATGTACATACGAATGTACGTATGTATGTGTATATAGGTATCTGTGAGATAGATCTGTTGAGAGTAGGTCAAGTATGTACTGACGAATTTAGAGATCTCGAGAGTTTAGAGGAATTTGGGGATTAGGGGATTTGAAAGTTGACACGAGTTTAAGAGATTGGGACTTTAAAAATTTTAGAATTTGGGAATTTAAAGATCTGAGAATTTGGGACTTTGAAAATTTCAGAATTTGGGAATTTAGGGATTTAGAAACTGAGGATTTGGAAATTTAGAACTTTGGGATTTTAAAAATTTCAGAATTTGGAAATTTAAGGATTTGGGAATTTGAGGATTTGGAAATTTCACAATTTGTGTATTTGAGAATTGGGAGATTTGGGAATTTGGAAATTTCAGAAGTTAGGAACTAATTTAGAGATTTGGAAATTTTAGATGTCAAAAGTTTGGAAACCTGGGGATTTAAGAATTTAGGAATTCTGAAATCTGGGGATTTAGGAATTTGAGAGTTTGGAAATCTGGGGATTTAGGAATTTGAGAATTTAGGAATTTGGAAATCTAGGGATTTAGGAATGTGAGAATTTAGAAATCTGGGGATTCAAGGATTTGAGAATTTGGGAATTTGGAAATCTAGGGATTTAGGAATTTGAGAGTTTGGAAATCTGGGGATTTAGGAATTTGAGAATTCAGAAATCTAGGGATTTAAGGATTTGAGAATTTAGGAATTTGGAAATCTAGGGATTTAGAAATGTGAGAATTTGGAAATCTGGGGATTTAAGGATTTGAGAATTTAGGAATTTGGAAATCTAGGGATTTAGGAATGTGAGAATTTAGAAATCTGGGGATTCAAGGATTTGAGAATTTGGAAATCTAGGGATTTAGGAATTTGAGAGTTTGGAAATCTGGGGATTTAGGAATTTGGGAATTCAGAAATCTAGGGATTTAAGGATTTGAGAATTTAGGAATTTGGAAATCTAGGGATTTAGAAATGTGAGAATTTGGAAATCTGGGGATTTAAGGATTTGAGAATTTAGGAATTTGGAAATCTAGGGATTTGGGAATGTGAGAATTTAGAAATCTGGGGATTCAAGGATTTGAGAATTTGGGAATTTGGAAATCTAGGGATTTAGGAATTTGAGAGTTTGGAAATCTGGGGATTTAGGAATTTGAGAATTCAGAAATCTAGGGATTTAAGGATTTGAGAATTTAAGGATTTGGAAAACTAGGGATTTAGGAATGTGAGAATTTGAAAATCTGGGGATTTGAGAATTTGAGAATTTGGGAATCTAGGGATTTAGGAATTTAGAAATTTGGAAATCTAGGGATTTAGGAATTTAGAAATTTGGAAATCTGGGGATTTAAGAGTTTCAGAATTAGAGGATTTTGGGATTTAGGGACTATAAGATCCAGAAATTTTGAAATTTTAGACTTTTATGATTTGAAAGATTCAGAAATTAAAATATTCAAAAATATAGAAAACTTGAGAATTCTTAAGTTTAGAAATTTCTGAAATTTGAGAATTAGAAGTTGAAAAATTTGGAAAACTTGAATATTTGTAAACTTAGACATTTGGAAAATTTTAGTAGTCTGAAAATTATGAAAATTTTCAAATGTACAATTTTTTCATCAAAGGATAACAGAACTTAGTTAAATTACGACTCTGAGGAACTGAAAATTCAAAACTATAAGAATTTAGAAAAATTTCGGAATTTAGAAGTTCAGAAAATTAGAAAGCTATAAAACATGAAAATTTGATAAAATTTGAATGGCCGTGTAAAATTTTTAAATTCAAAACACGATCTTAGAACAGAGAAGCTTGTTAAATCAGAAAATTTCATATATAAAATTGAAAACCTTGAAAAACTCATCTATTACATAACAGAAACATAAAAATATAAAAATTATGATAAAACTTCCAACTTATTTGAAGCATAAAAAGGAGCTTGAAGTTAATTAAATAGACATTGTATCGGCGGTCCAAAGAAGATAATTTGTTCCCCGTTGAGAAATGACTCGGTTAATAGGTTAACGTGCGAATATTCGGCGCAGCAACGAAAATTAACTGAGATCGCCGTCGGTGCTTGTTATCCGCAGAAACGCGCGAATTGGTAACTTTTTCACCGCATCGTACGAAATGATTTATAGCCGACGAGTTTTTACCTATTCCAGCCCTAAAATGACAGACCAGCTAATTAACTCTGCTATTGTTTGACCCCACTATCCACCCGGTTTCCCTCGTCCACGTAGTCGCAAAACTATTATTACTCACGCTACGTTACTTCCCGGTAATTAACGAACACAATCCGAATGTTCTGACAGGAAAGGGGAATGACTCTGCTCCTATCCTGTTCTTTGCTTCGACTGCCTTCGTAAACGTTCTCTGATTCGCTACAGATACACTGATACTAATAGTATCACCGAAATCCAATAACGAAGGTACACGGAAGTACATTCGGAGTTAAAAGCGAGTACACGCCGCAAATACACAATTCGATATTAGAAACACGATTTGCATTCTCTGTGCTCGTAGAACATTCTGAATACGTATATTCAAGAAATATTATCGAACATTAGGAACATGTTTAGATATTTTTATTTGCTATTGAAATTGTGGTTTACTGGACGAATATAAAAAATATATATTATGATATGTAAATTATACTCGTTGAATCGAGAAACTTTGAGTAATTTTGAAGTTGATTGTGAGGAAGTTTAAATTGTTCTATAATTAACCATCGGGACTTCACGTGGGAGAACGAATTTTAGAAACGATTATTAATGCATTTCATATCTTCCTTTCAATTATTCGTAGAACTGATAATCCTTCGTTATTTAATAGATTTGATTGAAAGGAGTAATTTTTGTCTGAAAACTTTCTTTCCATCTCTTAAAGATTCATTAAAAAATAAAATCGTGAAGTAGCTAAATTTGTAGGTTATGTTCATTTCAATATGCATTTAAATTTCGTAAATTATTAACAAACTATTCAAACAACTTTTCCATTCGATAAATTTGATTAAAAGGAGTAATTTTTGTCTAAAAACTTTCTTTCCATCTCTTACAGGTTTACTAAAAATTAAAATCGTAAAGGAATTTGTAGGTTATGTTCATTTCAATATGCATTTAAATTTTGTAAATTGTTAACAAACCATTCAAACAACTTTACCATTTGATAGATTTGATTGAAAGGAGTAATTTTTGTCTAAACACTTTCTTTCTATCTTTTACAAGTTTACCAAAAATTAAAATCGTAAAGTAACTGAATTTGTAGGTTATATTCATTTCAATATGCATTTAAATTTTGTAAATTATTAACAAACTATTCAAACAACTTCGCTATTTGATAGATTTGACTGAAAGGAGTAATTTTTGTCTAAAAACTTTCTTTCTATCTCTTACAGATTCGTTAAAAAATAAAATAAAAGTAACTGAATCGTTAATGTAACCTAAAACGTAACATAACCTAAAAATTTGAATAAGGATTCAAATTAAACTAACCTTGTAACTTTGCATAATATAAAATATATAATATACACTACTACTACTGTATAATATAAAATATACAACAATAATAATGTATAAAATATGCAGTAATAATAATGTGTAATACATAATAATATATAACGAAGTCTTCATTTAAAAGAATTCTTCCTAATTTTACTGAGACAACTTTCGTCCAACTTCGCTTAAAATTGATTCATCGTTATTTACGAAAGGTTGTCTTGGTAAATGCGTGACTATAGTCTATTTAATCGCGTATATGGCCGGTCTTACCGTAAATTAGATAATATTGCCCGTAAACTTCTACCTATCTACCAATTTACGTTTGGGACTTCGGCAACGTATCGTGACGGTGAAACGTAAAATTCTATAAAAGTATCTTTAGTCATGGTAATTTAAACTCATGCATTATTTACAATACTGGCTTTTCAAAGTGTTACAAATTCATTTACAATCCCATTGTAACGTCTTCTCTGCCTTCTTTGGTGAAAAATACAATATTTATTTCTGCCATTGTATTTCAAATTAGTTTCACGATAATCATTGCAAGTTTATCGCAGTTTTCTTCCTTTTGAAATACAAACATTTTCCCAAGTACCGATCTTTTCATAAAATTCAAATTTGTAAAATTTATTTTACGGACATTTTTGTAAATCTAAAAATGTAAAAATTTGCAGGTGTCTCGATATTGTCATAATTGTGCAGCAGCGTCAGCAGTGACTAAACGACATGTGGAATCATTAGAACAAATGAATATGTTTGACTAATTTTATAATTTTATTTTATAGTAAATAAAAAATATAACTGTTTTTACAAAAATTAGGTTAGAGTATGGCAAGGTATGTGATTATTCCGTGATAGTAAAGTTAAAATATCTCATACTTGACAAATGAAGTGAATCTTGAACGCGAAATTAACATTGACGTAAAATGGCGGCTTGCGTATACTACACTCCTCATTTCCACTTGATATTTTTTTTAATTTTTCTTTATGTGCGTCGCAGCAGTAGTGACGATTCAACGACGCGTAGAATTATGAGGATTTTCAAGTAAATATAAGTGGACTGTATCTAAGAAATGAATTTCACTTCGACTACAGTTTATTTTGCTATGACTCGAGAGTGTCTCTTCGAATTTTTACGTTTCACGAAAGCTCGGGGTACAATTTTTGTGACATGAAAACAGTTTTTAATTTTCTATTTAGCTAAAATTCGAGTGGAGATGGAAATGACGTATGAAGTCTTTACCCAAAGTGACCGTAGCAAGTAAAACCGCGCAATACCTCGACACGAATAGAAAACTGCAAAGAAAAGACTACTGCTAAGGTTAAGGGTTCAGATGTGACTAAAATAAAAAAATACTCGCTAGAATGTAATGACTTGGGTCTTATTGCTGATACGGGTAAAGAATTGATTTGAAATTACAACTGATGTAATATGCATTCTACGTCCTAACATTACCTTAATCATGTAAATAGTTATATGGCATCATATGTCATTTTCTGTAATAAGCAGTGACACACCTGGTGCGTCAGTTAATAGTTATGATACTTCACTGACACACCTGGTGCGTTAGTTAATAGTTATAAGATGCTTCACTGACACACTTGGTGCGTCAGTTAAAAGTTACATGGTATTTAACTGACACACCTGATGTGTCAGTCAATAGTTATATGGTACTTAACTGACACACCTGGTGCGTCAGTTAATAGTTATATACTTAACTGACGCACCAGGTGTGACACTGCTTATTACACAGAACAATGTATGATGCCATCAGAATTTGTTACTGAATTCAAAATTTGAAATTTGCAGAAGCAATACAGAAATTTCCAAACGTCATTCAGACAGAATAACCATAATGTGACGGAATAACCATAACGAATAAGGGTTCAGATGTGACTGAAAAATCAACAAATACTCGCCAGAAGCCAATGACTTGGGTCTTATTGCTACTACGGATAATTGATTCGAAACTATGAAGGAACGAAACGTTAAATCGCTAAAAACTTGTACCGAATCTCGCTGTAATATGCATTCCAAGACCAGACAATAATCGTGTATCAAACGGCAGAATTTTCTTTAATGGCTCGAACGCGACTCGCGTTTATTTCACCCGAGACATTTTCATTTTCGGAATGGCGCGTGTTTCAATTTCGCTTACTTTTCGAGTAATGCCTACTATTCGTAACGAGCGAGAGGGAGAAAGATTCTCGGAGCGTATTCGTCGGTGTTGGATCGCGTTTAATGGAATTATCTGTATCGTATCCTGAGTCAGCAGGTTTACGAGCGACTTTCTCGGACACGTTTCTCAATGCGGTATATACGGATTAAGGGCTCCATCGAGAAAACTCCCTTCGAGATCGTAAGTAACTCTCCAACTAGATTGCTTATTGAAGCCGTCGTTAGAATTTACTCAGCGATCAGACGAAAATGTGTACCGAGTCATCAAACTATTCGTACCATCTCAATTATCGGTACTGGGGCTCTAGGGACATAGCAATCTACGGATCTAATGACATATAAGATCTACAAATATATAACAATCTATAAATATATAAATAACTACGAATATATAGTATTTCAGGGATACAGGGATATAGGGAATATAGGTTCTAGGGAACATAGGGAACTACGGAGTATAGGGATCTAGGGAACATAGGGATCTAGGGAATATAGGGATCTAGGGAATATAGGGAATATAGGGATATAGGGAATCTAGGGATACAATGATTCTACATATAGACGATAAAAACCTAGATATCAGAATCTAGGGACATAGGACATTTAGGAATATAGGAGATCTAATAATATACTAGAATCTAGGGACACAGGACATTTAAAAATATAAGAGATCTAGAAATATACTGAAATCTAGAGACATAGGATATCTAGGGACATATGAGATATAGGAATATAAGATATCTAATAATCTCTTACCAATTTTCCAGTGAATTTCGATCGTGTTTCAAAGCAAATGAAAATGTCAGCTTACCTGTAACAGAAAAAATATTTCTTGTAAATAGGACGGCAATAAAGATAAAGTTGTTGGGACGCGGCAATAAGTAAACATAAACTGGCGATAAAGAGGGAAACGTTGAAATATGAAGATTTTAGGACGATAAAAGTATACTGCCGAATAATGTTGTTCATATATGATTCTTTATTTGAAATTTTATTTCTGTGCACGAACATGAATACAGTTTATTTCATAAAAATTATAAAATTTTCATACGTAACAAATTTCTATCTTATATACTTAACCAACTTCAGGGAATTAATTTACCAATTTTCAATTAACGAAGTTAGCAAATTTTAATGGAGAAGAGGCAAGTAATTAAAAAACTGATACACAAATTACTTCAAGTTCTAACCAGCTATCAAGAAAATGTCACGGAACGGTTAAGGGATCCAAACCGAAACAAGATAAACGACAGAAGATGAAATAATACAAATCTCGTTATATAGCAGCATAAATCCGCAAATAATTAATTAGTAATATGAGAAAGGTTCGCTAACGGCCAGTTAGCCGGGTCCTTTCTATGCAGACTCTCCTTGATATCGGAGTTTGAAATTGGAGCACCTTTCTGTACCCTTCTCCAGTTTCCTAACCGCCATCATCCCCTAGTATTCCTTGCTTCTCGATACAATATATCGCTTAGAAGACATGCAACATGTTATCAGTTTAATATCGACGTTTACCATATTATAGTAATTATTCAAATCGTCCGATAAATATTATACTAAATCGCGACGCGTTTGGTAATATCTTAGGTACCTATGAAAAATCGATATCTCGATAGGTATAATACATTAGTGTACCTTAATAGTTACAGCCAAAAGAAGATACATTAGATGATATATGGCCATGCGTTATATGGTCATATGTTGAAGCGTTTCACGCGTTGCATTAGGTGATCGTTATACATTTAAGTACGTATGAGTTGTCATATTACTAGTTTATTCTCCTTTGCATTACCATGCATAGTAATATTGACACGCATAGTATTTCATATAGTAATATCATCAATACATACATGTGTATATTACCACGCATAGTAATATGCGCAATATTACCACGAATTATTAATATGAGTAGGACGTCCAAGCGGTATACCACACGTAGTACATCTACACGTTGGACTAACACACATAGTACATATACACATTGGACTACCACACGTAGTATTTCCATGCACTGTACTACCACACGTAGTATTTTCATGTACTGTACTACCACGAACTGTACTACCACACGTAGTATTTTCATGTACTGTACTACCACGAACTGTACTACCACGCGTAGTACTACTACGTATCGTACTACCACGCGTAGTACTACAATGTAATGTACTACCATGCGTAGTATTGCCACGTACTGTACTACGACGTGTACTACCTTCTCACGTAGTACCACCACGCGCTGTAGTCCCTACGTGTAGTACTACCACGCGTAGTAATCCGAATATATAGTACTACCACGCGTAGTATTCTCAATATGTAGTACTACCACGCGTAGTAATCCCAATATGTAGTACTATCACGCGTAGTAATCCCAATATGTAGTACTACCACGCATAGTACTTTCTCACGTAGTACCACCACGCGTTCATCTACCACGCGTAGTAATTCGAATATGTAGTACTACCACGCGTAGTAATCCGAATATGTGGTACTACCACGCGTAGTATTCTCAATATGTAGTACTAACACGCGTAGTACTTTCTCAGGTAGTACCACCACGCGTTTGTCTACCACGCGTAGTAATCCGAATATGTAGTACTACCACGCGTAGTACCTTCTCACGTAGTACCACCACGCGTTCATCTACCACGCGTAGTAATCCGAATATGGAGTACTACCACGCGTAGTATTCTCAATACGTAGTACTACCACGCGTAGTACCTTCTCACGTAGTACCACCACGCGTCCTACTACCACACGTAGTACCTTCTCATGTAGCACCACCACGCGTTCTACTACCACGCGTAGTATACCTGTAGTACCACCACGCGTAGTATTTTCTATACGCTTACTACCACGCACCTATCACATACCAACACGCGTACTCCACACGCAGTACCACGCCTCAAACTCCATTTTATCAACCCAACTCGTGGCAGCTCTAACAAAACATCCACAAATCGCGTTACCACGCATCTCCCTTAACCTCACCACGCGAATCTCCCCACGAACTACCCGTTCCACATACCAGCCGAAAACATTGAAATTTCATTAAGACACGAAGCACCCCGAAGAAATCCACTAACACGGATAAATGCAAATAAAGGGAAGAAGTCTGAGTCTGGTATTCGGTGAACGCGACCGGGCTGCAACTTCGTAAAGACACTCGAAGCAGGCAAAACGTGAGAAAGATACGCGCCAACGGGTCAAAGGCCACCCACTAAGGGTCCTGAAAACCCCTTAGTTTTAGAGATGCTCGACGCATTTCGGAAAACTCCAGTTCAGCCGGGCTTATAGTTGAAGTTTGATACGACGTTGACGGTGTGCGCGTTTAGTGAAACGGGTGGGACTCTGCACGCGGCATGAATAAAACATCTTCAGCCTCGTAAAACCGTATTCTTCTCTCTTCTTCTTTCCGTGCGTATCTTCTTCTTTCTACTTTCGTCGGGTCATTCTCTCAGTCGCGTGATCACGAAACCATTAGCGTGACAGCGTGAACAAACGTCCCGGCAGATCGACTATGGACAACCGTACCCTTTTGGCCTGCGGGTCCCTAGGTTGCCAGAGGGCTAAACGTTACTCGGTAACCGAGCAACGTAGCTTCGGAAGCAAGATAAATAGACTGATTATCCAATTTCGTTTGTACTTCGTTCGATTTTACTTTATTCTGATTTATAGTACTGAGGAACAATTAAGAAATTATTTTATTTCCGAGCGGTTATTACGAAGGTCTGGGGTCGACATTCTAAAATTTAATTTGTCAGTAATTATATTATGAACGGATGATCTAAATTTAATTTTAATATAACGAGGCATAATGGTAATTTCATTATCATGTACATAATGGCTTATGGATTAATTTTATCCTTGTAAACCTTGTCCACATCAGTACAAGTGAAAAGTTTAACTTTTCAAGAATTTTAGTTGGGATCAATCTCCAGACGATTCTGGAACCTGGTACAGGTTACTGCTGCTTTTCAAGTCAAAATGAATGTGGTATATGGTTTCTGACATAAAATGTCAAGGATCTCGTGACGTATTGACATTTTGATCTTGGGTTGGTACTTTTATACGCAGGATAATAAAAGTGATCGATCGGTTTAACAAAAAAGTTGGGTTGCATTAAAGAATAAAGTGCAATTGCACTTGGCGGGTGCATCGATGCATCCACATAAAAGAATCGGGTCATAGGTAGAACGCATTACACAATGTGATTTTCTGTATTCTTAACAGTTAGGTATGTTAATAGTTAGAGAGTTAGATAAATTAGTAGTCAGACATTGGTAGTCAGATATTGGTAGTTAGATAGTTAGATGGACAGTTAAGTATGTTCATAAATACTTAAGTATGTTAAAAGTCAGATAGGTAATTAGGTTAATAGTCAGGGAGGTAAATAAATGAATAGATAGCTAGCTAAATTAATAGTCATACAGCTAGCTAAGTTAGTAGCCAGATAGTTAACTAAATTAATAGTCACACAGTCAGCTAAGTTAGTAGTCAGTTAACTAAGTTAACAGTCAGATAACTATGTTAAGAGTCACATAGGTGGCTAAGTTAACAGTCAGACAACTATGTTAAGAGTCAGATAGGTATTTAAGTTAACAGTCAGATAACTATGTTAAGAGTCACATAGGTAGTTAAGTTAACAGTCAGACAACTATGTTAAGAGTCAGATAGGTACTTAAGTTAACAGTCAGACAACTATGTTAAGAGTCACATAGGTAGTTAAGTTAACAGTCAGATAACTATGTTAAGAGTCAGATAGGTAGTTAAGTTAACAGTCAGACAACTATGTTAAGAGTCAGATAGGTAGTTAAGTTAACAGTCAGATAACTATGTTAAGAGTCAGATAGGTAGTCATGCTAACAGTTACATACTAAACTAAATATCTAGTCAGACAATGAAGTGAACAGTCACATAATGAACTAAATGAACAGTCACCAAATTGAACAGTGACACAAATGACTCGATAACCAAATATTTAAAACAGTTATTAGAAATGTAACTATTTATTCTCGGTTTAAGCCATCGGTATACCTTTGCGAGTAATTACGATTCCGTGAATGTCACGAATGATGGTCGAATCAGAATCCGATTGGAATCCACAGAAAGGAGCGTCAAAAGACGGCAGAAACGAAGAAGGTGCAGAAGATGGGGTAGGATCGGTGGCCCCGGGGCTCATCGTTCATTCATGGGGCATTTACTCGGTATCCTCGTAAAGCCAACCTCCTGCTGTCCCTCCTCTTCCACCGACCGCCTTCCTCCTTCGGGCAACCCCTTGTGCCTCCTTACATCATTCTCTTATCCTTCGGAATGGATTGGGATCAGCCGGATATAATATCTTCCTCAAGGATTCATTTTCGAGCGCGGCTGACCGCACCGCCTCGTCCTCACCGTTTTCGAGCCGCAATTCATCTTGCGTGAAACATTGTTCCGCGTCGCGAGTACCTAACTTCCCTTTACCGACTAATGCATACCTAACCTCCGGTTACTCTGAATTCCACGTATTTATATCTTCATTTCACGTTTATTTCTATGGACGATTTTTCACGTCTTTCTGACTGCTCTTCCGAGTTTATACCTGGTTATGGGAGAGTGGACACTTTTTGAAACAGGTGCAGACTGAAAAATTCTGGAGGTAAATTTTACATATCGCTAAATGAATTTTTATGAAATTTTTATACATCCGACTTCTGTTTTTTGCATACTTGATTTTTGAGATTCTTGCACATTTGCCTCTGCAGATTTTGCAAGTTTGAATTCTGAGATTTGAGTAGGTACATATTTTGACGTTTTAATGTTGCTCTGGGGAAAATACATGCTGTGAAATGAAGACATACTGGAACTTTGCACAGAGGTAAACTTTAGATATGTTTTTAGGTAAATGAATTTTCCGGAATTTTTGTGAGAGCACTTCATATTTCAAACTTTTAACGTCGGTTAGTGGAGCTGGACATTTTTTGTAATCGAGTCACACCTCTTTTATACACTGGAAAAATAACTTTGTACAGAGGTAAACTTCAAACACGTTTTTAACTACATGAATTTTTCCGAAATTGTTTTACCATGTTTCAAATGATTTTTTTAAATTAATTTGGAGCTATATTTTGTTCCATTCATTTTAAAACAAGCTTTTTCTTAATTTCCAAAATTTATTAAAAAGCTTCTGTCGTTTATTTATTTATTTTTAACTCTTAATGCCTTCGGTCTCAATATGTCATTTATTCCGATAGGTCACGTCCATTAAATCTATTTTCTAATATAAAATCAATTCAAAAATATCTCAAGAACCATTAACTAATTGGATCTAATCGATTTTAAGTTTCTCTATTCCTGGTTTACATAAAATTTCAAGCTTCAATCTACGTCATTCAAAAATCACATATAGGTGTTCACATGTAGGTGTCCACATGTAGATAAAGACACTAATAACAAAATTAGAGCAAGTTGAAAGCAACAACTAAACGATTTATGTCACTGAAAGTTATGCAATTTGCATTTAGAAAACTTTATATTGGAAAAACACACACTACACCACACTAGATCACATTAGGAGACCTGTATATGTACACTATATTAGAAGGGGGGCTATTATAATAGCGCTATAACTAGTGAATCATTGCAACTTTTCTAGTATTCTGGAGTGCACAAAGTACATAGTGTGTATATGTATAGAGTGTATGTCTATATGTGGTGTACATACACTACATAGTATACGTTAACGCTTTAGCTGCCACATCATTCACATATGGGTGACGTATATTTGCATATGAGTCCATCACCTATTGCTCACATACCTACTAATACTTGTATCAACTATTTGGAACTGCGATAATAAATGTACTAAATAGTGTGAAAATGCTTAGAGTATACACATACTACACGTTAACGCTTTAGCTGCCACATCCACATATGGATGACGCATATTTGCATATGAGTCTACCATCTCTTGTTCACTTACCTACCAATACTTGTATCAACTATTTGAAACTGCAATAATAAATGTACTAAATAGTGCGAAAATGCTTAGAGTATACATATACTACATGTTAACGCTTTAGCTGCCACATCCACGTATGGATGACGCATATTTGCATATGAGTCTACCATCTCTAACTAAAAATACTTGTATCAACTACTTGAAACTGCAACAATAAATGTATTAAATACTGTGAAAAAGTATACATACACCACACAGTACACAGTACATGTGAACACTTTACCACATCATCCACATATGGATGACTCATATTTGCATATGCGTCTCTTGTTCACCTACCTAACTAAAAACACTTGTATCGAGTAATTACAACTGCGAATAACCGTATTAAACATTATAAAAATCCTTGAAAATACATCACATTTCCAACTATCACCGTGTGAAGAGGTCCTGTAAAATACTCCATCTAGACCATTCATCTAGACCACGGTCCTAGAAGAATAGAAATATAATTGCGCTTTCTTGGCCGACTAAAACGGCGTAAAGGCTAGCAAAGTAGGAAGTAAATCTTTGTGACTCCATTATTGGATCCCCTAACCCTGTCTCTCTGTTGGAGTACAGCACCGGGCCGATATGAAATCCGGAAGGTGCAGCCTCGGTGAAGCGTGGTGCGGTGAAACGGCACGAACGGATCGAAAGTTATTACAAATTCCAATCATAAAGGCTAATCGATAAGCCACGAAGCTTCAAAGAAAATTATAAGTTGAGCATCATGGATAGGGGTGGCACGGAATGGTGATAGTCGGTCGAACGGTTAGAGGGGGGGTGAGTTAGGGTTGCGGACGACGGGGGGGCGACTCGTAAAGCCATGAAAGCGCTTCCAACAAGGCGGCATTGCAGCCAGCTTTTAAAGTTAATAAATTCGTCGGCTTACTTCGCTCTTCGAACGTTCTCCTCTTCCGATACCGGTGTCTTTCTCTTCCTTGCATACTGCGATCCGTTTTTAACCGGCGACAAAGGGCCAACCGGGGAGGTATAAACTTCCTTTCAACGGGGAAACCGAGTAAACCGAGTTTTTATTATTCTATGATGATAATAAATCGTGGTTATGTTTACTGGTTGATCGAGGCTCGTATCCAAATAAGTGATTACTAGCTTTTAACTGATTTCTTGTAATATTGAAATATTTGGTTTAGGTAGGTATTCAAGAATAAACTATTCTTAATTCTAACCTCTCAAGAGAGGTTAGGTTAACTCAAGGGTGGTTAGGTTAAGGAAGGTTAAGTTTTCTCAAGAGATGTTAGGTAGGTTAACTTCTCAAGAGAGGTTGGGTTAAGGAAGGTTAACTTGTTTCAAGAGAGGTTAGGTTAAAGTAGGTTAACTTCTCAAGAGAGGTTAGGTTAAGGTAGGTTAAATTTTCTCAAGAGAGGTTATGTTCTCAGACAGATTTATAAGAAGTATTGGTACATGAATTTTTGCATAATACTTTGTAATAATTATATATACGTATACGTATGTACATATGCATAATATTAACATAATATATTTAAGTATAATAATTCTCTCTATGTATTTATATTATATATAACAGTATTTTTGTATGTATTCATATTTTGCAAGGTATGTATTTTTACTTCATTTTACTATAAATTTATAAATAATACATAAGCATAAATTTAGTAGATTATAAATCTGCAAAAATGTTATAAAACAGATAAGATGAAGCAAAAATTGAATAGAAATTTTGCAAAATATAAATACATACAAAAATATATAAAAAGAATTATTATATTTTATGCCTATACGTATGTAGGTTAAATATATAAATGTATACAAAAGAATATACATAAACATAACTTGATATACGTATGCGTTAATATTGCATTGCAAAAGGTTCAGGAATATCCAGATTTTTGCGCGAACGGCAGCCATTGTTCCCTTTCTTTGATTATTTCCTAGTCATTCGTCACGTAGACAATTTGCGAACAATTTGCAGCAGACTTTGATCCTCTCCGTCATTTTCATAGATCCACCGTACAAATTTTCCGCCAACAAAGCGCGTCCACATTCTACCCGGAAGGACCATCAGGTGACCGTCCTTTGTTATACGATTATTGCCTTAATACCCAGGTGGACCACCCTGGGTAATCGTCGCGGAGGCCGATTCTCTACTTCCGTGTCTTGTTTGTATACCACCCGTATAGAATGCATTATATTATATTTAGTATCGGTGAAATTTATGGGGGGTTATGATTTAAAAACGGGGAGTAATTTAATGGCTTCTTTAGTCATATTTTGGGTGCAGCTTTTCATTTTGCGTGGGATTGATAAAATATGAAAGTTGTTTCGAGTGTTGGGATTTGAGATGATTAGAGAGATGCAAAGATAAAATTTGAATTTACAGGGAATTTAGAAATTTCGAATATAAGATTAGGGTTGGGGAAATTGAAAGGTTTTCAAATTCAGTAATTTTCAGATTGAATAATTTGGAACTTTACAAATTCGGTCATTTTTGCATAGAATAATTTTCAAAGTTGGAACCTTGCAAATTCAGTAATTTTCAGATTCAGAATTTTGCCAATGACATTCAAAAGCGCAAACTGATAGAGTCAATAACTTTCAAACTTGTAACTCCACCAATTCAATAATCAGTAAATTCTGCAAACTTAATGTAAATTGTGCAAATTTGCAAATCTGCAAATTTTCGAACATTCAATAATTTAAAAATTCAATGTCCAACATCAATAATTTAAAAAATCAATAACATTCGAATCCTCGACTGTTCAAATTCAAGACGTGCCAAAAACGCCCTAAAAATTCCCCAGATGTAAGATGCATTAAACAAACGGCAATGAAAAGGAATAATATCCGTGAATTTCCAAATGCAAGCCCCTTCCGTCGATATAAATTTTATTTTGCGGCTTTATTTTAGGGGCAGAGCCATCCGACTAGAATTACGGCACATATTTTTTAATAATTCCAAAAGATCCAAGACCCCACGGCATGGAACGTGGTCGAGGGGCCAATAGGAACGTCAAAGTTTAATCGTACGGGAGCACCGTGTCGTATAATATGTACGGGTATTGGACAGTGACGTAAAGAAATATATTCCCGGTTATATTTCAATCGACCGGAATTCTCGCTTTATGTACCTGAGTCCTATCTGTCGAGGGACCATGGATGGAGAACTGATAGGGGAACGAAGTGCTGGTGACGATATTTTATGGCCTTCCAACTTTTATTACGCGACAGTTTTAGGACATCTCTTAAGGGAGTCCTATGCGTAGTTACGAGACACACTGATGGACCAAATGACAACATCATTTTCTAATGTAATTTGCATTCCTCATCTCATTTGGCTTTGAAAATGCGAAGATATTTTCCAGAATTTTATTCAGTTGGCTAATTTTCTGAGACCAAAATAAAAGGTCTGAAGAAATAAAAAATTAGACAAGTTTCAGAGTTCAATGAATCACGTTCGCACTTCTAACAATCATATTTAATGCCGCAAAGTTCGGTTTCCTACTGGAAAACCGGAGTTTGAGACTTGTGTTCCTTCGTCTGCAGTAATTATTTTCTATTTCATTTTCATGAATAATGGTTGAGAGATTTTGTATAGAACATGCATAGAGCTCTGTGTAGTCTAGAGCATCTCAACGTCTACCTATGAACCGTACATCGACACATACCATATCAACGTCTACCTATGATCCATACATCGACACATAGCATATCAGCGTCTACCTATGAGCCGTACATCGACACATAGCATATCAGCGTCTACCTATGATCCGTACGTTCCATCAACACGATGAGACGTTTTTCGCTAGGGCTAATCTATCAGAAATAGTAAGTTATTGAAAAAATCCATTTCAAATTTACTTAGTACGAGAGATGTTGATGACGAAGGTACTTCCAGTAGAATTCAATTACCTCCGCCATCGCGAAACATGGACACTAGTTGGAAGTTTTGAATTTCGACACGTAGCACATCAGCATCTACCTATGAACTGTATATTGTATCGACGTATAGCACATCAGCGTCTACCTATGAACTGTATATTGTATCGACGTATAGCACATCAGATTCTACCTATGAACTGTATATTGTATCGATATATAGCACATCAGCGTCTACCAATGAACCGTATATTCCATCGACGTGTTATATTTTTCTCTCTAGCTAACCTATCAGAAATAACAAGCTATCGAGAGGTACACATTTCGAATTTATTTAACACGAGAACTGTCGATGACCAAGGTGTCAGCAGAATCCAATTACCTACGCCATCCAATCAAGAGTACCAGTTGGAAGTTTTTGAATCTCAACATGTAGCACGTCAGCGTCTACCTATGAACTGTATCGACGCATAGCACGTCAGCGTCTGCCCATGAATCATCGACGAGTTTTTTGGTAGCACCGAGAACAACAATATCAGTTATCGAAAGATAGCCGTTTCGAATTTACTCAACGCGAGAGCTGCCGGGGGGCAAGGTATCGACTGTAGAATTCAATTACCTCGGCCATTGAAATATCACGTAATCTCGCGTTCGGAATCGGTTGAAAAGTTTCCAGGTCGGACGAGTTTGCCTGAAAATTACGGTGGTCGAGCGATTCTCCGGTGGTACAGCTGCTAGCAAAGAAACGGAATCAAACTTAATTTCGCCCCAGACACCTGGCTGTGCCGTAGGCCGTGCGAGGAGTATCTCTTCCACCCCCTTGGCGTTTCATTGCCTGCCGGGAACCTTAGACGTACCCCAGCCCACCTAACTGACCGTGAAATATCATTCCGCAATTTCGTTTAATTAAAATCTGATTCAAAGTTCGCCAACGACCGCCCGTCCTGGATAATACTCGTTACGCCGGCTGCGGTTAATGCATCAGCGGAAGAGTTTCGCTTACTCCTTCCTCCATCTTGTGCTTCTATACCGCCATCCACCGCAGCCTATTTCTATCGAATCGCTACCAAAGTCTTCCAGAAACTTTACTGCAAAATCGAACATCTGCTTCCATCTTTCGCGATCGTTTATTAACCCTTTGCGCTCGGAAACGTTTTTGTTGCTGGGTAACTCTCGAACCTTATGAGAGTTTCAAATTATTGTTCTATTATTCATTGTTACTATTGTATGTTATTCTATATTTATATTGCATATAAAATATTAGTAATCGTGTTAAACTGTATGGTGTGCCAGTTTTTGAATAACTAGGTGGTTGACTTTTGTTAGACTAATTGTACAGATGATTTTATAAAATGATTGTGAATGTTATTTTGGAGATTTGCAATAAATTTTATATGTTCTCAGTATTCTGCTATATTCATTATTCGTAGGTGTTAATAACAGTATTTCCAATTAGATACTGTAACGGGTGAAAATACAACAGGTTGATGTTACAATGCGTAGAGATATCAAGGATGAAATTATAGCGCGTGGATATATCAGGCGGAGAATTATGGAGCATGGAAATATCACGCGAGAATATTTAACAGACCCATATTGAATCGCGTGCAAGTTCCACACGATGAATTTGCAATGCATCAAACGTGGAATTATAGTGTGTGGATATACAACGCAGGAAATTAAGGAGCGAGGAAATACCATGCGATTATATATAACGCATGAAAATTTAACGGATAACGTGTGAAAATTTAACATATCCATACTATAACGCGTGAAAATACCACACGTTGATATTACAATACTTAGAGATATCAAAACTGAAATTATAGCGCGTGGATGTATCACGCAGGGAATTGTAGAGCGTGGAAATACCACACGTAGATATTTCAGCACATAGAAATTCAACATATCCATATTGCAACGTGTGAAAATCACGTTGTTGTCACAATGCATGGTGGTACCAAGCATGGAATTAGAGCGCGTGGATATATCATGTAGGAAATTATATAACGTGGATATATCACGCGGGAAATTATAGAGCGTGCAAATATCACAATTTTCAAACAAAAATAAAAAGAATGTGTATTTTACTGAAATTGAACAGCCCGAAATGTTACAGCAATATTAATAAATTATTTGCAAATGAACAGTAAACGTATAAAAATAACATTTTGAAGGAATAAAATTGTTCCAACACCGATCGTACAGTTCGAACACGTAAAGGGATTGAATGGAGGTTAGTAATAAGGGGATGAGCAATATTTCTTTACGAGATACGCGAGTTTTAATAAAATGAGATCGATAGTGTTTTACGAGCAATCCTGTTACACCTAGGTGAAGGAAGGTAGAAGGGAAGCGTAGAACCGGCAAACAGGTGTTTCAGTGGCATTATTAAGTTTGATTCACCCTGTTTCCCTTGCAGCTGCGGCGTTCAGCCGTGCACCGGCTATAATTTCCATTGTAACTTCTCGTTTCCACTTCCCTCGAAAACTTTGAATCGGATCTGAGAAACGATATTACGGCATATTACACGAACAATTGAACCGATATCGTTATCTATTATGCGTACGCCACTTTCGTGCCTTCGCCTTTTTCCACGGTTCGCCCGATTGTTTTATCGGTTCGTAATTGTATACCGGCGGAATACTTGTTTCGGGAGAAATTATGCTGTCTGGCTCGGTGTACAAGTTGCGGAGGGCAGGAATTTACGTTTCTTAAGTCCAGCATTTACTCTGTTTCCAATTTCGAGATTTTCACAGTTTTAGAAGTTTGGAGTTTGAGAGTTTTAGAGTTTTAGAGTTTGAGAGTTTTGGAGTTTTAGAGTTTTGGAGTTTTAAAGTTTGAGAATTTTAGAGTTTTGGAGTTTTAAAGTTTGAGAATTTTAGAGTTTTGGAGTTTTAAAGTTTGAGAGCTTTAGAGTTTTGGAGTTTTAGAGTTTTGGAGTTTTAAAGTTTGAGAGTTTGAGAGCTTTAGAGTTTTGGAGTTTTAACCAAAATATAATGCACATACTAAAATTAAGAATCAAATAGAAAAATGAATAACCAATCAATAAAACATAAATTAATATATCAATTCCCTGCAGAAAAGCCAGCACCGACTTCAACAAAAGTATCTCAATAAATCCAGTAATTTAAAAAGAAGAACTTACGAATGAGCGAAATGACCGGTTCGGTAGTTCCATCGTTAAAAACCAAAGAGCAGAGAAGAAACGTGGAAAAATAAACGAAAGGAGAAGAGATTCTCCTGTGAAAAAGTAAGAAGTATAGATAGATAGATAGATAGAGAAAGAATAGCGAGCGATTGACGCATGAAAGATTCATGGGCTGCACCGACGGCCACATCAGAAATGCCGTGAAGCGAGCTTCGATTTCGATTCTCCTTTTCTTCGAGTCTCGAAAGGTAGCTCGAATTATCGTTACCGGCTATTCGCCTGCTGCTTCAGTGGCCTGTTGTATGCCGTCTCGTTTCGTGAAACGTTTCGATGCCGGTTAAATTCCTTTTGGTAATCGAGATACGTTCCTCCTCCTTTTGTCTGGCTCGATACAACGAAAACGAGAACTGTCGCTGCACGTCCGTGGAAACGAACGAGATCTCCCCGCACGCTCTTCGGATTTTAATCCGATTACTTTTATGTGGACAACCGGATCAGGTACTTTTAGATGTTTGGACTTTCGGGGAACTCTGCAAATTCGTATTTGCGGGTTTCGAAAGTTAAGACTAATTTGAAGATTTGAGAAAAACTACTCTGAAAATTTGGGGAAAGGTAATCTGAAAACTTCAGATGCTAATTTGAAAATTTGAGGAAAAATAATTTGAAATTCTCAGTAAAACTAATTTATGAATTTGAGAAAGACTAATTTGAAAATTTGAGAAAAACTACCCTGAAAATTTCAGAGATGCTGATTTGAAAATTTGAGGAAAAATAATTTGAAAATCTGAGTAGAACTAACTTAAGAATTTCGAAAAGACTGATTTGAAAATTTGAGAAAAACTACCCTGAAAATTTGGGGAAAGGTAACCTGAAAACTTCAGATGCTAATTTGAAAATCTAAGTAAAAATAATTTAAGAATTTGGGAAAAACTAATTTGAAAATTATAGAAAAACTAACTTGAAAAATGGAGAAAAACCAATTAAAAAATTTGAGAAAAACTAACCTGAAAAATGGAGAAAAACCAACAAAAAAATTTGAGAATTTGAAATAATTGAGAATTTCAGAAAAACAAATTGGAAAATTTGAGAAAAATTGTAACTGACAAATGCAACCCTAAAAATTTGAGAAAAAATTTGTAAATTTGTGTATCGACAAATTGTCAGGATAGTTGAAGGCTGTACAAGAATTTAACGAAGGTTAAGACGCTTGACCATAGTTTTTATCAGTTCGATGGCGGCAACAGTAATAGCTTAGCATCGATTCTCAACTGATTACAATACTGTATCAAAGCATATTAACTGAGGATTTGGTTAGCCCATGTAATCTTGTTCATTATTACCCACGTCGGTAGAATATTTGCCGTTAAACTGGGTCGAACGGATCTGAACAGTAAAGTAATTACCACGAAAATTTAGTGTGTATAATGGGTCCGGTTTACGTTCGAAACAACAGAGAAGGTGTCAATAAATCTGTTGGTCTGTCGTTCGATCGATCGTAAGACATTAAATCACGGACTGTTTCCGGTACACGACCGGTCAATTTAATCCGAACTCGTTCGAACAGAAAAGGTTACTCGGATAAGAGCTTCATTTATAGCTAATTAATGTTATATTATAATTACGTTTCATGAATTAGGAGTTCAAAAACAAATATCTTAAATTACAATTTTAGACAGTAACTTGAATACTGCAATTTTGTGTAATTCTTATTTTAAAATAGGTTAAATTGTGAATTTTCAAGAATGAAGTTTTCGAAAATAAAAATTTTCAAGATTAGAATTTTAGAAAATAATCAATATTGAAACTCTTCAAAATAGAAATTAAAGAAAATTGAAGTCTTTAACTTGAAACTTGTAAATATTGAAATATATGATAAACGCAAAATTATGAATATTAAAATTTTTTAAAATGCAATTTTAAATATTAAAATTTTCCGAAATAAAAATTTGCGATCTTCAAATCTCACGGAGTAAAAATTATAAGTATTAAAATTGAAAAAATATTACAGTAAAATATTAAGCAAAATTTCAAAAATCCTTCAGGATATAAATTTTGAAAATTAAATCTCAAAACAAAAGTTACTGTTATTAAAACCACCCCTAATCGAAATTTTAAATATAAAAATTTTTGCAAAATTACAATTGCAAGTATTTTAGCTTTGCAAGGTAAAAATTTCAAATATTACAATTTTTAAAAATTGCAAACAATTTGATATTTTTCCGAAACAAAAATATTAAATATTGCAGCTTCTCAAGAAAAATACAAACCCCAAAATTTTAGAAAATACAAACTTCCTAAATTATTCCTAAAGTATTCCTAAATCATTCCTAAATTATTTCTATTTGCAGCAAAGATATTTGTAAAAAAGTATACTATTATTATCGTCCTATAAATTAAATGCTAATTTAGCTTATTGTTAGGACCATGTTAGAATGGCGGAGCTTTCGTTACAGTTACGGAGTTTGAAAATGGCCGACCCTCTTATGAATTGGTATTAGAGGATAATTACGACGGTGATCCCAAGACGGCGATATATTACGCTGTAACAGGAAACCGGATGGGAAAGCAGCTACGAGAAGCAATAATGTGTACGTACTCGTAATTCCATCGAACTAACTTGAAATTAATTTAAATGGCAACGAGATGTTACCCTACTTTCTTCTATCATTCACTTATTTTAATTAAACATACCTTTAACTTTCAATTTTATTCTTCAAAAGTTACCATCTAAATAGATTTCTTTTACTCGGAGATCTTTTCAATGAAAACCGTTTTTAATCGAAAGATGTGCGATATTGTCTTAAAATTTTATTTACGTGTTATTCGTTTGACTATGGCGTTTTCGAAGGGGCAAGAAATTAGGGTAATTTTGTATTCGTCACGATTTTTAATCGAGTTTCATAGCTTTTTATGCGGTTTTGTTACGTTCTATGCGGTTCTGGAAGGTTATGAGAGATTCTAGAAGGTTCTAAGAGGTTCTAGAAGGTTACAGAAGGTTCTAGAATGTTCTATGAGGATTTAAGAAATTCTTTGAGGCTTCTTTGAGACACTGTGAGGTTTTCTATAAGGTCCTATTTCAATTTATAGGGTTCTACTTTATTCTAGAAAGTTCTATGAGATTCTAAAAGGTTCTAAGAGGTTATAGAAGATTCTAGAAGGTTCTATGAGGATTTAAGAAATTTTTCGAGGTTACATTAGATGTTGTGAGATACTGTGAGGATTTCTATAAGGTCCTATTTAAATTTAGAAACTTCTATTTCATTCTAGAAGGTTCTGTGAGGTTCCATGTGAGGTTCTACTTCATTCTAGAAGGTTCTGTGAGGTTCCATGTAAGGTTCCATCATTCTAGAAGGTTCTGTGAGGTTCCATGTAAGGTTCTATAAGGTTCTATAAAGTCCTCCTTGATTCTATCAGTCTCCATTTAACGTTGTATTAAATTCTGCAATGTTCTATTCATTTCTATAAAGTTCTAGAAGGTTCTATGAGCTTCCATGCAAGGTTCCATTACATTCTACAAGGTTCTACATGGTTCTATGAGGTTCCACGTAAGATTCCCTCCATTTTATAAGCTTCTGCTCTATTCTGTCAAGTTCTATGACATTCTAAGAGTTTCTATGAAGGTTAAATAATTAATATTCGTTCAAAACAACAAATTCATAAATGTTGCAAGGTTCAAATATTAACACACACACCATCAGTACAGAATTACATATTTCTTCACCATAAATCGCATTCTTTTTTATAAAATAACACATGACAAAGCTTATTGAACCACTATAAATGAGTCTATATTACATTTTCAACAGTTCATTAAATTTTCATTTTTAAACATTTGTACATTAAACAATTATGACCCCATTTGAAACGAATAATCATGTGACATTGATTATAATAAGACGTACATAATTTAAAAGAACAATCATGTGACATTAAAAGAATATTCATGTGACAATGTCTATCTTATTTATAAATTGCACATTTGAAAAAAATAACATATAGAAACGATAAAATCGAAATAAAAATGATTTGCAGCAGCGCAAAATTGTATTAATCACGTAACGTAGAAGTATTTGCCCTATTTGAAAATTTTCACGGAGATTCTCTTTCGTTCGGCGTCGATAAAATCCCGACATGACCTAAATGACGCGCGTTCCACGCCGAAGAATTTCACGATGAAAAAGAACGCCTGGCAACGTTCGCGAACGAAAGAGAGAAGAGCATAATAGCTTGCTAGTGATTTGTGGAGGGCGCAAAGTTGATTCAAGGGTGCGAACGGTACAGCTTTCGACCGGCGAAAATGAGCTCTAAATCAAGGATGCCTTAGCAAACGGGTGTAACAGAAAGTGCTGCTCGAATGATATCAGAGTGCAGAGAAGGAAGAACATTCGACAAGGATAAATTCGCTTAACCCATTAAGGATCCCACTTTTATTTAACTCGGATTTCAAAGCTTAGATTAGAGCGAGCCGCCATTTTGGAAAAATAGATAACATTATTTATGGAAATATAAATATTGATAAAAGTGCCTTCATGTTTATGAATTTCTTATGGGTTTTATGGGTTCAAATTTGAAGGTCTGAAGAGATACAAAATGGCGTCGTAAGAGCACATGTGTGCAAATATTACATAACTTTTCTATTTTATCGAATAAATTTATTTTTGGTAAGTAAATTGTCTTTGAAAGGATAAATTTTCTGGTCATTCAACGCCTGTTCACTTCCACTTATCTGTTATTTATCTGCTATTTATCTGTCATTTATGTCTCCTTCATCTATCATTTCTTAGCCACTTATCTGCTATTTATCTGTTAGTTATCTGTTATTTTTTAGTCATTTATCTGTTACTTGTCTGTTATTTATCTGTCTTATATGTCATTTATCTGTAACATTTCTGTTATTTATTTCTTTACTATTATCTTCATTAAAGCAATCTTTCTAACACGTCCTCAACAAAATTCAAAAAGTACAACAGAATTAACCTCTCACATATCACCGTCATTAAACTACTCCACAAAATACACAAATTTCGCCGAGAACCCCTCTCAAAAACGAAGTTCACCAGAACATCCAAGATAATTTGCTTTCCGCTTCAATTATTAAAAAAGTAGAATGCTTCCGAGAGCTCCGTAAAACGGGGTCAAATTATCTTCAGCGTGCATGAAATTCCGGTAGAAACGAAGTTTCGTTAAAAAGAAAATTGCAGCTGGAATAACGTTAGTTTTTTGCCACATCCGTCGACAAAATAGAACGAAGTTGGAAAAAAAGGCAAGTTCGGGATTCAAAAAGCGCGCGCGCGGGCGAGGTACGTGAAAAAGCGCGCGAATTTTCGAACGGGCGCATTTGAACGCTGAGAACATTGTAGGGGCACGAAAGGCAAAAATAAGAGAAAGAAGAAGATAAAAGGCTAGACTGCAACGGGCCGTAATCCGCATCGAAGCGAAAAATACGGTTTTTATCTTAAAAGTAGATGGTGGAGGTAAGAGGGGTGGGCCGGATAATTGCGTAATTAATTACAGCTTTTATCCTGCGGGCCACGCTGGTTCTTGGAAGTTCAGAGCAGGCTGTGTTACGTAGTTTGCCGACCGAGCACCTGGGCAATCGTGATTTACGTTCGCCTCAGTAATTAACATAGATAAAAACCGGTGTCCCGTCCAACGAAATTCTGCCTGAGACCGATCTTTCCTTCAACTTTCCTCCACCTCCTTCGTATTCTCCTCTTCTTATCGCGAATCGCGACATCTAAACCTTGAGATCGTCCGGTGCTTCGAGCCAGATAGAGATAACGCTTCATTAAACTCTCCGGCTTGAAAATGATAGTGCAGCACGGCGATAACACGCGTGGCGTTATAACGCGTTGCATCGCCACGCTTTAAATTGAACGCGTGGCGATACAACGCGTGGTAACACCGTGTGTGTACATGTTCTTACGCGCTGGGGTGCTAAGTGGGGATTTATGGCGCGTGGAGATATCGTGTCAGGGGATTTGTAGCGCGTGGAGATAGCGTGCAGGGGATTTATAGAGACAACGCGTATTTGTAGCGATATTGTACATGGAGATAGACACGCGAATTACAATGCGTGAAATTATAGTGCGTGAAAGTACTTTAAGAAGATCTATGACGCGTGAAGATATCAAGCATGATATTATAGCGCGTGAAGATACCACGCATGATTTTATGGGGTGTAAAATTATGGCATACAGAACGTATTATGGAGATACCACACATAACATATAAAGATACCATGTATGATAAAGTGTATAAAAATTCCACTTATGACACGTAAAAATACCAGTAGGATATTACAACGTATTAAATTACCACGAATATAAGATATTAAAATGTGTGAAGATTCCAGGCATTATATTATGACGCGTACATGTTCGCGAGGATATTGCGGTGCGTAGATATTACAACGATGGGCACGTGATAAATTAGAGCGTGTGGAATTGCAGCACGTGGAAATACTATGCGTGGAGATATCATGCGTTGTCATTAAAACGCGAGGAGACCACCAGTGGAATAGCGTGTGGAGGGCAATTAGAACGCGTGGAAATACTACCAGTGTTATTATAGAGCGTGGATATGTCACGTGGGGAGTTATGTAGCTTGGAAACATCAGTACTTGTAACACATAGAGATTCAACATATTAACATCGTAATGCAAGGAGATTATGACATTATCACAATATGTGGATGCGTAACATGGAATTATAGCGCGTGGTTTTAACCCACGAGCAATTATAGCGCATGAAGAAAACCCGCGTGGAATTACAAAGCGTTACATTACGTTTCAAATGATTTAATAACTCTTTTCACATGTTTCAACCCTGGAAGTTTCTTTTATACTTGAACACTATTATAACCTGTGCGATTTTTAATTACCTAAATTTATACGTTCTGATTAAAAATACAAATGTAATCTCTGTATAAACATACATGAACTTTGAATCTAAAATGATATTAATAATAAATGAAAAACTGAAATTGAGCCAAATTACGTTCCAAAATTAATAACTACATACTAATTAAATATACATATTTTAAGCACATGATCACATGTGTATCACATGATTCCTACTACCACATTAAACCGATAAATATATGTAATATATTTTAGAAAAATAAACATTAGTCTCACAAGTACATAAACTAGCATATGTAGGTCATAAGTTGTACGCGTGTCTGTTAAGTTGGCAATCGGCGGCAACGCGAATATTGATTCGGCTGCCAACTTTCCAGACGCGCACGGCGCGTATACGTGCAAAACGAGCCGAATGACATAGCAATTACAAATAATCTATCGAGATAATAGAAGAACGAGCGCAGTCGTTCTATTCGCTTTTTTATTTGACCCAATTCCGGCCACGAATAACAAAGTTCACTTACGAAAACCGGGGTAAAGAGTCGGCGATATTTATCGCGTTGTTTACCAAGAGCTCCTTCAATTTTTCATTCGAGTCGTACGGACGAACGGGGCAAGCTCGATTTCCACTCTTACCAACTGAACGGATATATTTTTCGAAATGTCTTTTGCTTTCTAGTTCGCCCTTTTACGAGTTATACTTTCCCGTTGGTCGGCGAACATTCGCTGAAACTTTCATTGGCCGAAACCGCTGTTGATCGTTCGATACAGGGCGGAGCAATTCCGTAATTTCCTCTATTGTACGCGTTCGGTGAGTTGGCAGTAGGAACCCATGCAGATCTTATCAGATCACTTGCCATATTGCTGGGTATGTATACAATAAAGTGAGGTTTAAGAAGAGTAATAACTATATTCTTGAATAATTTTGGTATTTGTAATATTATTTAGAAAACAATGTTTAGAAGGGTGAGTGCCAACTTGTCAGACGTACGAGTGTTTAATATAGGAATAGACAAAATTTGGAAATTTCATAATCATTCCTACAAGCTATCAACGAAAAATCGTCAAAAGATCGTAAGTCAAAATCGTTCCTCCAATTTACCACCAAAAGATTGTCAGGTAAAATGATTTGGACATAAGCTAGTTCGATCGTTTCGTCGCAATAGTGAACGATAAACCGGGATTCGAGGGTGAAACGGCGATGAGAAGTCGAAAAATCGCACCTTAGCCAAAAGGTCGAATCCCAGAGCAATTGGATTTGCAAGCAAAGAGTTCACGATGTAGTTCGATGTGACCCGGGAGGCAACTTGAAAGGACGTCGAAAGGACCTCTCGACATGGACATGAACAACATACAGAGTGTCCCTTCCAAATCGACCCAATCTTCTCGCAAAGCTAAAAACATCTTACAATTTTCCTATAAATCTCGACACGTCTACACATGAACTATTAAAAAATACATAATTTTGTTAAACAAAAAAGAATGTAACCATATGCTTTCTTTGATCAATCTACTCATCACATAGAGGACTTTCATCACTTTTCCCTTGCACCGTAGACAACCCAGAAGTTGGAAGATGCTAACCCAGGTGTCTGAAAGGACTATGGTCACAAGAGATCTCTTCCAAAAACATTTTACCATCGATATTTGTGGGTATCAAATCGAGTGGTTGCATTTAATGGAACACCCTGTACACAGGGGACAAAATTGTCCGCATAGGAGGGTGGTGTGTTAAAAAATGCGAACGAGGCAGAGGTTCAGGAGAGGCTGTACGCGCTCGAAATCCTAACCAGTCTTTATCGTCGACCCTGACTACTTTCTTCTACTTTCGGGATCTGTCCGCCATTTTCTTGATCTTTTTATTCCACGACCCCGTACGTGTGTTCCTTTGATTCCGGGCGAGCCCGCGGACACAATGCCCCGCACGGTACGTGCAAATTAAAAACAAATTCTGAACGAGGTTAATCGGCAAACAAAACACGTAGTGTGTTACGGTGAAAAACGAGCACGTTCGTTAAATGGTTCTATCAGGAGTAGGTTTTCATTCGGGCATTCGGAAAAAAAGGTTTATCTTTTTCTTTGTTCGATGGCTAATGGAGTTTTTGGGAATTTACGTTTAAATGGGATTTTTATTGCTGGATTTATTCATGGAGGTACGTATCTTTAGAAATTAGTGAGAGAGGTTAAAATCATTGAATCGCTAGGTTGAATCACTGGAATTATTAGATGGGGCCTCTAGGTACATATCTCTATTTATGTATATCTGTATGACTCTATATCTCTGGACATCTCTGAATATCCTTGTACCTTTACACCCCTATGGGTATACATATAAGATTGTATATCTCCATATAGCTATATCTCGGTATTCCTGTATATGTATATATCAATAGACGTATATACCTATATCATTATTCCTGCATCCATATATTGTACATTCTTATAGTGCTATATCCTCCCATCTCTATGTTCTCACATTGCTATGTCCCCACATGCCTACGACTCCACATCCCTACATCCCCACATACCTGTATCTCCACATCCTCATATCCCCACATTCATATATTCCCATATGCCCATATCTCCACATGCTCATATACTCACATCCCCACATGCCTATATCTTCACATGCTTATGTCCCCACTTCTCTATATCCCCACATGGCTATATCTCCATATGCTTATATCCCCACATCCCTACATCCCCACATCCCTATATCCCCACTTCCCTACATCCTTACATGTCTGTATCTCCACATCCTCATATCTCCACATTCATATATACCTACATGCCCATATCTCCACATGCTCACATACTCACATCCCCACATCCCCACATGCTTATGTCCCCACTTCTCTATATCCCCACATGGCTATATCTCCATATGCTTATATCCCCACATCCCTACATCCCCACATCCCTATATCCCCACTTCCCTACATCCTTACATGTCTGTATCTCCACATCCTCATATCTCCACATTCATATATACCTACATGCCCATATCTCCACATGCTCACATACTCACATCCCCACATCCCCACATCCCCACATGCTTATATCTTCACATGCTTATGTCCCCACTTCCCTATATCCCCACATGGCTATATCTCCATATGCTTATACCCCCACATCCCTATATCCCCACATGCCTATATCCCCACATCCCTACATCCCCACATCCCTATATCCCCAGTTCCCTACATCCTCACATGTCTGTATCTCCACATACTCATATCCCCACATTCCTATATTCCCACATGTCTATATCTCCACATGTTCACATACTCACATCCCCACATGTCTACATCACCACATGTCTACATCTCCACATGCTTATATTCCCACATCCCTATCTCCACATGCTTAGATCCCCACATGCCTATATTCCTATATACCTATAACCCGATATCCCTACTTAAAACACAAAAGTACCTAAGTACCCAAGTCCGTTTCAACTGATCCATTATTTGTGCTGAAACTACGTAGACCGAGTGAGCAGCAGCAGACTCCCTCGCCGCCGTCCGCGAACTTGAAACGTTATTAAAGTCGAGTTGCCGAGGCAAGTTTCGTTTCTATTCAATTGCTCGATGCCCCATTGAATTTAAGATAAGCACCGCGATCGATCAGGCCATCCGTGCGCGTGTGTATATCCGCCGGAATAAGAAACGGGGTAAAGATGTCGGGACTCTGACGACGTCGCCGTCGTCGTCGCGTCGCGCGACGAGCCGAACGCGTCGAGGAAAAGTTAGCCGGAATAATAAATTTCGCGGCCGCGAAGGGATCGAGACAAAAGCCTGGACGATCCATCGGTCTCGAAACTTCGGCCCGGGGAATTTGAATAAAGCGACAAGCACGCGATAAAGAACCGTTGAAGAAATTATGCCGTTCGAATATACGGCTATATCACGCGAGACGGCTTCTCGTTTCGTATACACCGCGATACAGAACGGAAACGACTATGGTCGCTGTGCAACAGGAACGGATATACCAAGGGTGCTACGGACGCATTTGCTACGGCAGAGATTTGCACATTTTTTTAGCTTTGCAGCCTTTGGGATTTAAGTATATTAGGGAATTGCGGAGCTTCAGTTTGGTGGATTTAGAGATTTAAGGATTTTAGGGACTTAAGGATTCTGAGAATTTTGGGAAATGTGGAGCTTTAGAGGTTTGGAGGATTTGGATGTGTAGGCACTTTCTGGATTTTGGGAATTTTTGAGATTTCAGAGGAGTTTGAAGAATTTGGAGATTTTTTGATTTTAGGGACTTTGAGTACTCTGATATTTTGAGGATTTGGAAATTATGGGAATTGTGAAACAAGCATTTCGACAACTTGGAGATTTTGGAGTTTTAAGAACTTGGACAATTTAGAGACTTTGGGGATTTATGAATTCTGGGAATTTTTGAGCTTTACATGCTTGGAGATTTGGAAATTTGCAAATTCAAGGATTTCAGTATTTAATAACTCGAATTTTATAAATTGCATTATTTAGAGATTTAACAAATAAGAAATGTGAAAAATAAAAAAAATTAAAACAAAATTAATAAAATTAAAAATGAAAATGTTTAAATTCAGTATACGTATCCCACAATATTAAACATGTATCGATGAGCCACAAACCCAACCTTTAAAACGATCAGTAATCTGCAAAACAGTATGAATCCCATTTCAACGTATTTGACAAAATTCTAGAGAATATAGCAAGGGCGGAAGTTAACTGGGCTCCACTGTTAGACTGTTAAGCGAAAGGATAGACAGGAGCTTTTCCGGTAGAAGGACGCTAGCAAGGGATTCGTTGTGTGGGCAAAGTTATGCTAGCAGGTAACTTTTGATCTGAAAAGTGGTGGCAGGTTGGCAGAGGATAGCCATGGACTTGAATGGTGAAGCGCCTGGAGGGCCGTTAGATGCATTTTTCATGTCTCGTCCGAGATACACACGGCAACAAAGTCACTCTCTCTCTCTCTCTCTCTCTAGCTCTTTTTCCCCTTTTCTCTGTCTCCATTCGTTCATTTCTCTTTCTTTCGCGATTTCATTCTCCCGCTACAACGGTAAAGTGGACTGCAGAGCAGTGCCAGACCAACGAGTTCTTTCACCCTGCACGATAATTTAATACCACACTGTTTCCGATCTTCGAATCATCAAATTTCTCATTTTTTTATTTGTTAATTTTGCAACGTGATTTTCACGAATTTCAGATTTGGACATTTTGTAATTTTCAAAATGACATGTATGAGGAATTGAAAAATTGAAAAGTGGAAGAAATTACAAATTGACAAATCGCAAAACTGAAAGATTAAATATTTGAAAAACTGGAGAATTGAAAAATGAAAGAATTGACAAATTGCAGAATTGAAAATTAGAATAATTGAAAAACTTCAGAATAGAAGAATTGAATAATTGAAGAACTGAAAAATTCACAAATTGAAGAATTGTAAAATTGAATAATTGAATAATTGAATAATTGAAAAATGGAATAATTGAATAATTGAAGAATTGAAAAATCGAATCATTGAAAAATTGAATAATTGAAAAATTGCAAAATAGAAGAATTGAAGAATTAAGAAATAGAGCAATTCAAAAACTGAAAAATCGCAAAAATTGACAAATTGAAAAATTCAAAAATTGAAAAATGGGAAAATTGAAAAATGGAATAATTGAAAACTGAAAAATTAATAAATTGATAAATTGAAAAATTGAACCTTCTTAAATTACATCCTAAAAACTGAAATAAACTATAAATGAAAAGCAGTTTGAAGGCAGCTGCGGTCCATTGTAAAAAGTGATTAACACACGAGTTATTTCAGAACGGTTAGCAACATATTTGAAAAAGAAAAATTTCCTGAATACCCGACAGGTTTTCGAGAGGAGAAACTCTTGACTTAGATAACGAAATACCGGCAGAGCTTTCGAGAGGCGTGTTAAAATCACAAAACACGGTTTAAAATGAAAACGTTGTAGGTTGTCCTGTATCGAACGGAACAAAACTATTACCACAAGCTTGATTGAAACTTTAAACGAGATTTAATTTACCGCGCGAAATAACCGCGGCAAGCAGAGGCTGCATAATTACACCATTATTTCAGCGCACTATTGAAATTCTTTCGCGTATAATGAAAAATTCGTCGCTGTATTTGAAACGCGTTAACGGCCCTCGTTAAAACTGGTCCGCTTTTTTCCCCGACCTTTCACGTCCCCGTGTTTCGTTTTATCCCTGTCGCCGTTTTCACGTTATTTTCGATCAAAAATCCTCTGTCGCCGTTTCAACCCTTTGCGCTCGTTTCCTTTTCAATCGGAGAACGTACACATTAGGTACATTAATGAGCTTTCAAACGATCGCTCAAAAAAGTTCACACGATCCTTCACGAAGAACTAATTGCACGACCTCGGGTGTATTACAACGTCATGAATATCACCATAATTCAAACGTTTGATTGTCCGGAGTGTTTGAACGGCCGAAAAACGGCGTTTACACAGTCCCTGTCATGAACTTGAACCATAAATTCGGTGAATTCTTAATTATGCTAATTAGTCTTAACACGGGGAGAGGGATGGAGAAAGTTGGATAGTTGGGGGATGCAACGTGTTTGCGTAGGTAGGTACACATAATAATCGGCCTGTATCAGAATCGCGTGTGAACCATAAAGGGAGAGCTGCGGGCTGAGTCACCGAAACCTGCTGTGGCGTGTATGACTCACTCTTGCAATTCGCCAATTAACGAACTCGAGCTAATCAGATAGAATCGGCCGGGCAACGTGTACACTTCCGCCAACCGCCGAATTGTCGCGAGAGTTAGCGTGTGTAAGATCTGCTTCGCTCGTTTCGAACGGGTACACCTGTCTACTGGCAGTTTGCATCGCCAAATTTTTTATTTTCGATCCACGTATCATGTTTCAAATTTAAGAATAGAGAAAATAAGTTGTTTCAAGGTTTAGGTAATTTTGAAATTTTGGAATTGTAGGATTCTGCGAAATTTAAGAATATGGGCTTTTGGGAATTTGATATTTTGGGGATTTTGGGATCTGAGGATTTAGGGATTTTGAGATTTGAGCATGCAGAGATTTGAAGATCTAGGGAATTCGGGATCCAAGCATTTTGCGATCTAAGGACTTTGTTATCTAGGGATTTCGGGATCTAGAGATTTCGGGAGCTAGGGATTTCGGGATCTAGGAATTTCTAGATCTAAGGATTTCGGAATCTAGGGATTTCGGGATTTTTGTATTTAGGGATTTCGTGATCTAGGGATTTTTATATTGAGGGATTTCGGGATCTAGGGATTTTTGTATTTAGAGATTTCTGAATATGGGGACCTAGGGATTTTTGGATTTAAGGATGTCTAAATCTAGGGATTTCGGGATCTAGGGACTTTTGTATTTAGGGATTTCTGAATCTGGGGATCTAGGGACTTTTGGATTTCGGGATCTAGGGATTTCGTGTTCTAGAGATTTCGGGATCTAGGGATTTCGGGATCTAGGGATTTCGGGATCTAGAGATTTTTTTATCTAGGGATTTCGGGATCTGAGATTTTCGGTATCCAGGGATTTCGGAAGCAGGGGATTTTGGGATCTAGGGATTTTGGGTTCGAGACATTTCGGGGCCTAGAGATTTCGAGATCTAGGGATTTCAGAATCTAGAAATTTCCGTGTTAAGGGATTTCGGGATCTGGGGAATTCGAAACCTAGAAATTTCTGGATATAGGGTGTTATGAATTTAAAGATTTAGTAATATGAAAATTTAGAGTTTGGGAATTACAGATTTAGTGTTTTATTCATTTAGAAATTTATGGATGTAGAAATGTATTTGGGAATTTGAGAATTTAGAATCTTTTGGATTTAGAGAAATTTTAAAAGATCCCAAATATTCAAAAATTCTTAAGTTTTCAAAATTCCCAAATCGTTCAAATGTCCAAAATTCCCAAACTTCCAAATTCCTATATTCCCAAATTTCAAAATCTCCATCAAATTTCAATCTCATTCCCACATTGTATAATCTATAAATCTATCATAAATAAAGAATTGTATTTAACCGTAAAAGCCTCATTTATCAAAAAATTTAGTTCTATTTCAGCCCTTACATCATAGAATATACGTTTAATAGAGCAATGTTAAAATCATGGAAACTTTTGTTTGGAACCTATTCCGATGTTACCAATAGTTCTGGCGATATACATGCACATATATAGGACACCCTATGTGTAGAGGAGACTCGTCCGATTTCAACGAACAGAGAAAAGGAGTACAAACTTCAGCTGGCGTTCTCCATCAACGTTTGAACATGTTCCAAAAGAAGCTGTAACTGGTGACTAGAGCTGAAGTCAAACACACGAATTTACTTTTCCCTCCTCCTCTTCAAAATTTTCATCTCGTCCACTTCATTGAACGTATATCTACAATTTCTTGTTCGTTCGAAATGCACTTTCGCGCAAACTTTTATTCCTCGAAATCGAAGAAATTTTATCGGGCCTCTACGTTCAAATATTTTATTTGAAGTTAGGCTTTTCGTTTGTTATGATTTAGTACTTTTCGTTTACAATTTTTTTCTTTATTTAGAATTATTACTTTTTAACTATAGATCTCTCGTTTATAATTTTTTATTCATTTTACTTCTTATTTACTTGTAATTATAAATTTATATAATATATGTTATTTTATTTTAAAATAATTCATTTCATTTATAATACAATACACTAATAAATTCTTGTTTATAACTTTTACAAATTTGTTCATAAATAAGAGTATGTTAAACAATTTATCTTCGAACAAAAAATTTATATTTGCAATAATTACAATTGTAACATTTCAGTCAATTAATTTATGCATTTATCAACATGATTGTTTCAAAACATATAATTGAGAGAGATCACAAATTTGTTATTTCTGCTTCGAAGAAAAGAATACGAAATTGATAAATGACATCAACGTGAAATATCAGTGAATATTAGTAGGAAAGTGATTATCAAAATCGAGGGAATTTCGCAAATTAGGTTTACCTCCCCTCTGTTCTCATGATAATTAGCACGTTGTATGAGTTTCCCTAGACACGTTCAAATTAGATTCGTGTTTACAGTTGCTCGTGTCACCACCAATCAGAAGGTACGTCTGATTAGAGGCTCGCAGAGCTCATTAATTAACATAGCATCGTTTCAGCTTGATCTTATGCCAGAGTGAGGTCCTTTAACGAAAACTTGCCCTGTCCACGGGACACGAGAACGCTAATTATCCGTAATTAACACGCAAATAAAGATAGAATCTCGATTTCGTATGGTCCCGCCAGGATAGAATCAACCCTTCGATTTTATCGATAATTCGATATCGAGATAGTCTTATAAATAAGAAATTTATCAAATAAATTATCGAAAGAAATTTATTTTGTAAATATACAAAATTTATAATATAATTTATCAAATATAATCAGTTTACGAAACAAGTATTAAATTAATGATACTATAAATCATAAATGATTTGTAGAAAATATAATCAATTTATAAAACACTGACTTTCTAATTAATTAGTAATTTTCACTGAACCTGAAGCTTCAAATTGACATATCATAAGTATTTCCCGACACTTTTATGTCATCAACTCAGTTCTGAATCAAAACACACTCGTACCAACCTAATCTCCATCGTTGAAGCTATAATCGTATTACGACGCAATAATGCGTTTAAACTAGTGCTTATATTAACATCGAAAGGTAGTAAACATATAAATCGACATATTAACAAGTTTTTGTGGTATACGCTAACAGAATTTCCTTATTTTAACAATTTTTTTACCTTGAAATTGGAATGAAACCACGTGGGTTATATACTAGGTAGCACGGACCATGGAGAGACTCCATCCCGCCAGGCATATTTTTATCGAGGAAAAAGAAAACGCAATTTTCCAAGAGCACATAATTAACATGGGCCCATATAACGGTATAATAACAGTTTTTGCCGGTTTTCAGCGCGCAGAAACGCATTTGTTATTTTAATAATCGCGCTTCATTCCTATTTATCATACCTTCTCCACCGTCTCCGTTCACATTTCCCATTATTCGTTTTTTGTTTGCGTATTTTAACAAGTACGAAAGGTCGAAAACGAGGGAACGGCCGGCAGTAAATACCGAGAAAAATGAGAGTCGTCGAGTTTCTGGTGTATCTCGCAGTTAGGTGCCGGCCAGAATACCGCGAATCGTCGTAAATATTAATAATACGAGTCGACGCTGGAGGTGGCGTCGTGTAATTAGTACCCCTTTCTTTTCGTGAATTCGTTAACTGAACGTTTATGCTCTATACTGACCATTTCAACGCTGAAGAAAACAACTATATAACTCCGCGTTAGTGATTCACGGTCATCGTATAATGTTCATTCTTTAATTATATAGTTTGGTAATTAGGTAGTTAGGACATTAACAAGAAAGGCGATGATACTTTTGGGGTCCCTGAATTTTAGTTCTTAGAAAATGTTTCTATATTTGGAGATACGAGAATTCCAAGTTAGCGAATTTTTGAATGTACAAGTATTTTAATTTTCATATATATTTTGATCAAATACAAAAATAACCACACAAATTTAGAAATATGTAAAATTGTGTACGTAAAATTAACAAATTTAAAAATTCACAAATTTCGCAAGAGCGAAATTTCGAAATTAAGCAACATAAGCATACCAGCTTATTCCCAAATTGTCTACAGTCTACCCATTATTGTTCCCAAATGCCCTGACCATCAGCCTGCTCATAACTGCCCAGCAGCCCACCCCTTCCTCCAAACATCCCCATTTACCAACTTTGCAAACACCGTACCGCCCCATTTCCCGCCAAAAACAAAACCCCGTCGTGCAAGCACGGAAAACGTGCAAAACGACCGAAGATAGACAACCGAAGGCAGAAAATAAACTCCGTAAGAAAGTAAGGAGGAGTGAACGAAATGAAGAGCGAAGGAGACGGTGTGGCGATAAAGAACGAGAGTCTAGATAGAAACTGTCCTTGTTGGTCGAGCGGCGCTCAGCAGGAAACTTTTAATTCCGTAACTCCCGGATTAAATTATCACGCCGAGACGATTGTCTCAGGAAAGATTAAGAAAGGAGTCCTCTCGGCCGCCACACGGGCGTTTATTCCACGGAGCAGCGGGCAATCGTGGCGGCCGAAAGTGTAACAAAGATGGTGGCCGGGCGGGAGGAAGATGGCGGACGGCGAGGGGATGGAAAGAAACAACGACCAAATCCCTTTTTCGTCTGCAGGCACCGGTTGTTGCGCTCGGTTTAACTTGACTACAACTCACAGCCGGAGAAAGAAATAAGGAAACACGAACGGGGAGGAGAAAAGAGCGGAAGGAACACGGAAAATCCACTCAACGACAAAGAAGCAAAGGAGGAGGGCTGGAAGGTTGCAAAGGCGCGACCAGAACGCGTCCAGGCTGCAAACGCGCAAAGAAACGGCCTGAAACAAATGGAGATGGAATTCATTTTGTTCGGAACAGAACAAAGATGGCCGACGATCGGGACAGTGAAGGATAAGGGAATATATGCTCGAAGAACATGCTTGTGCTTTGAGTTTTGATTAACTCGAAGATTGACTTCGGATCGAGTTTCGACGAAGAGTCATCTTTGAAAGGAGAAGGGAATGGGTATTCCATGCTTGATTTGGATTTCGATCACGTCATTACCTGGGGACTGTTGACGCAATCGGAAGCTGCGTGTCGTTTCGGTTAAATACAATGCAGCGTTATAATCGTAACAGATTTTCGGCTGACATTCGAAAGGTTCTGGGAAGCAAAGGTAGTCGAGGAAGAGACGATCGTCAAAGCAACAATCGTTTCACGGTTCGCGTGTCTTCCACACGGGAAATCCATATTACAGGGCGATGGTAGATCGGTGGAAAGCGCTTCGAGCCATATTCCTGTCGCCGATCGGCCGCAAGAAAACTCAGCTGCTCGAAAAGCCCCCTTCGATCATAGAGTCCTTTGAGCGTCCTCTTCCACGCGACTTGCCGCGCCCCATTGTTTCGCTATCGCAAAAGCTCACCGAACCTGTGCCAATTCCTCACCAGGGACGACCCCACAAATTTTCGCGCCCTGACGTCTACGAATAACTCTATTCTTACAACTAATGACACAAAATTGTACCAAGTAATACAAAACTCGTGCAAAGAAATATACATATACAATACTTTGTCCAGCTACCCTTTTGTATTCTAATAATACCGAAGGTATTTTTTATGAAGTTTGTTTTCTTGAAAAAGAATCGACAAATTTTCTAATTCCACGAATTGCGCGGTTTCGTCGAGTTCAAAAATAAAGAAGGTGAGAAAGGTGTCATCTTTTTTCGGTGTTTGTTGGAATTCTAGCATGCGTCTGGTCAGCACCATGGCGGCGGTGGTGGTTTCGCCGGCACCACCACTGCTGACGGCGACTGCATTGCGCCGTCACGTCCCACGGGACTTCGGGGGTCCGTTCCAAGATGGTTCATTAGTTGTCGCAATGCAGGACCTTTCCTCCACCCTTCTCCATCTTTCTCGTTTCACCGTCTCGCTTGATCCGTCCTTGCACCCTCTTTTTCCCTTCGATTCTCGCGAGCCTTTCCTTCACCCTAACGAGAATCCCGTGCTGTCGAGTCCTGGAAACCTTGGGAATAGCAATGAAGGATATTTTACTCAGTCAACCGTGTCCGAGGATTTCCTCGAAATCCCTGTTTTGGATGCGTTCGTTCCACCTTCCACCTATCTTACTCCGCCCACCCTTCGTCATTCGCCCCTTTACGAATTTCTCCCGTTCCTCCTCTTTGTTCCTCTTCGACGTTCTCTGCATAGTTTTCCCTCTCTCTCTTTCCACAGCCAGACGCGTATTTCGGTTCTTCTTATCCGAATCGCGGAAGCGCGACGAACACGCCATTTTCTTGTCCTTCGTGGTCCCGCTTCGGGGGATTACGAGGCAGGGACGTATCTAGACGAGCAGAACCGGTTGCGTGTGTGGCAAGCTTTTGGGCGTGGCGAAATTACGATAAACTGTAGGCAAGGGTGAGAAAAGAACAAAAAAAGGATACAAGGTTATGAAATAAATCATTGCGGTGAATTATGTCTGCGGAGAACCGCACATTCAAGTGTGATTGAACACGAGAGGCTTTGGATAATTATTCAAAATTTTATTTCAATTTATTTTCTGATGTAAAGTACGCGACAGGAGCATGTATCTTTAAACTGCAAAAATCTCCAGCACAAGTTTAATTTATGTCTGATAACGTAAGGGTAGCTTTTGATATTTTATTTGTGAGGGCTGAAAATTGCAAAAATAAAATAAACAAATAAAATTATAAAAATCATGCAGCACAGTGTTAATTTAAAATCTCTAATACACAAGGGTAATATCTTTTGATCAATACTGCTTTGTGAAGATCAAAACATTATTTTTATAAAATGGCAAAAATCGTGCACTATAAAATTAATTCGTTATTTTGAAGATAAGATAGGGGTAGTTTTTGACGATTTTTGTCAATATTTTCTGTTTGTGATAATTGAAGCATTTTTTTGATAAAATTGCAAGAATGATGTAATATAAGGTTAATTTGTTATTTTGAAAATAAGATAGGGGTAGTTTTCGATAATTTCTGTCAATACCTCCTATTTGTGAGAATTGAAACAAACATTGTTTTCATAAAATTGCAAAAATCGTGCAATATAAAATTAATGTGTTATCTTGAAGATAAGATAGGGGTAGTTTTTCAAGATTTTTGTTAATACGACCTATTTGTTAGAATTGAAGTAAACAATGTTTTTATAAAATTGCAAGAATATGTAATATAAGGTTGATTTGTTATCTTGAAGATAAGATAGGGGTAGTTTTTGATGGATTTTGTTAATACGACTTATTTGTTAGAATTGAAGCAAACATTGTATTTATAAAATTGCAAGAATATGTAATATAAGGTTGATTTGTTATCTTGAAGATAAGATATGGGTAGTTTTTGATGAATTTTGTTAATACGACCTATTTGTTAGAATTGAAGTAAACAATGTTTTTATAAAACTGCAAGAATGTAATGTAAGGTTGATTTGTTATCTTGAAGATAAGATAAGAGTATCATTTGATATTTTCAGATGGGACAACGTAATCAGTTGACTTTCCGTTCTCATCATCCCTTGCCAACCCTTCCAATTTCACTTGGCAGATCGATCCTATCTTTGAATTCCTTCATCGTGTTCTTTCTTCACCTTATTTCCTTAAGACGTCTTCCTTCCCTTATAAAATCTTATTTGAATTTTCTTCCTGGCTGACCAACGAACGCAAGCCGGACCCCGCCATCTCTCTTTCACCGTATTTTTCCTTCTTTTGCTTTTTCTCATCTGAACACGCATGACTAGAATTCGAATAAGATCACGGAAACGAGATTTCTGAATCCAGGGAGAACAAAGACGACGTGCAATAACTTTCCTCCAAGAAAATGTCTCGGAAATTCATTATAAAATGCAAATGCCACTGCCAACATTTTTTATAAATCTTCTCGATTATTATGTAATTTCATTTGCTTTGATAAATCTACTCGAAGAAGTTAAATACTGACACCTAGATGCACGTGTCGGATAAGAAAATTGCGATTTAAAATAAATTTTACTTTTTTGCAATAATTTTATCGTTATTAACTTCTGCAAATTGTAGCAAGCTTATTTCAAACAAAGCTGCAAAATTATTTGGAAAATTCACGATTCGTCTGCTTCATTAATTTCCTCTGTCGCTTATAATTCTCATTTGATTAATTAGTAATAATATGAAAAATAAAATTGTGTGATATGTATTGTTTACTTAATAATTGTTATTGTAATTACAAAACAGTAATCAATATTATGAACAAGAATTATCCAATATTATTAGATTAATTAATTCTTTGATTAAATTTAATTAAATAATCATATATACAATTATTCGCTCTATAATAATTATCATTAGAAATAATCATAAATAACAACTAATATATAATATAATTTCATCGAACGTATGAAATCAAATTAAAGCAGTAATAAAAACCGATTAAATCTAAATTAACGAAGGGTGAAAAATATGAAAAGATTGAAAGAAATCAAGAAGGGTGGTTAATATCGAATAAACAATATAACGAGTCGAATCTTCGCACCCCGTATATTTTGATTCAAAATTCCGGGAGCAAAGGGTGCACACCCTCGTATATTTAGCATGGAAGGGGATGACGTTTCGGAGGTTAGGTCCCACGGCAACAAGCAATATTCAAATTATTTGGAAATTTATGTCCCTGCGCGGAACGTTAAATTTTCCCGTAATAAAGAAAGAAGGATATAAAAGGAGGAAGGCTAGATCTGGCACGCCGTTAACGGACCGGAAAACAAGTCGAGGGCCTTAACTTTCGTTAGCAAGCTGCCGAGAAATTTATTATTCCGCGTACGAAAAAAGGGTGGCTCTTGTGTAACCCACGTCCACTGTAACGCAATTACTGCATTTGCTGCTGCTGCTGCTGCTTTGCGAAGGGAAACAGCGGAAATTCTTTTACCGTTTCTTACTTTCTTCATTGAGATATTCTTAACTGTTGTGTTAGTATCGAAGCTTTCTTTTTTCATTACCAACTTTGTGCGTTCTTTGAACTTTAACTTTGTTTCGGTTTTAGATTTTCAGAGAGGAATTCTAGAATTTGAAATTTCAGAGATTTGATATTTTAGAATTTTCAATTCTAGGGAATTTGAAGGTATAGAATTTTCAATTTTGGGGAATTTCACATTTGGGAATTTGAGGATTCTAGGGAATCTGAAATTAAGGGATTTGAGGATTCTAGGAAATTTGAAATTTTAGAATTTTCAATTCTAGGGAATCTGAAATTAGGGGATTTGAGAATTCTAGGGAACTTGAAATTAGGGGATTTGAGAATTCTTGGGAATTTTAAATTTGGAATTTGAGAATTCTAGGGAATTTTAAATTTTAGAATTTTCAATTCTAGGGAATTTTAAATGTGGAATTTGAGAATTCTAGGGAATTTGAAAGTTAGGCATGTTTAATTCTAGGGAATTTAAAAGTTAGGCATTTTCAATTCTAGGGAATTTGAAAGTTAGGCATTTTGAAATTTTATAATTGTCAATTCTAGGGAATTTGAAATTCCAGAATTTTCAATTCTAGAAAATTTGAAATTTGGGAATTTGAGAATTCTAGAATTTTTAATTCTAGGAATTTTGAAATTTGGGAATTTGAGAATTTTCAATTCTAGGAAATTTGAGAATTCTAGGGAATTTGAAATTTTAGAATTTGAATTCTAGGGAATTTGAAATTTGACCATTTGAATCCTAGGGAATTTGAAATTTTACTATTTGAATTCTAGGGAATTTGAGATTTTACTATTTGAGAATTCTAGGGAATTTGAAATTTGGGAATTTCTGTATATAAGTTTAAAATTTTTCAATATTTAAAATTTTTAATTTAAAAAATTCGTGAGTTCGTACATTTGTAAATTTGTAAACTAGTAAATTTAGTTGTAAAATGAAATCTTTAAATTAGTAATCATATGTGATTTTTTATTAAAAAAGAACATTCGTGAACAAGTCTCAAACTCATGGGACTAAGTTGAATAAAACTAGTGCCTCCCTGGGAGACTATAATGCATTCTTCATAAACTTAAATCATAAATTTCATCTTTATTTCCGAGAGTTGCACTTTATGGCTTTGCAAAGTGATTATCTTTAAGGTACTTTACAAGTGTACAAAATTTCAATAAAATTGGTGTTATCCACCCTATTATCGATTAATTTAAAGACATTCGATGAACAATTATTTAGAAATCATACCCTGTAGTGCTATACATAGTACTGCAATTCCCAAAATACACGTAGTACTATGTCAATATAATTGCACTTTGCAATTAATAAAACAGTAAAATATTACTATACCAATATAACCAACCTACCAATACAATAACACTAAGTTACATAAGCCAAAAATTAACAATAAAATAGTAGAATCACATTCGAATATTTAATCGAGATAACTTTGTATGAAATATCGACACTAAAATGAAAAGTCGTGTAAACAGTTTAATGCAATATAACGAAAGAACCCCATAGGATATCGAAACGCGGTAGAAAGGATAACGGCGTCGCAAATAAAGCATCGTAATGATGGAATCAAACGAATCAACCGAATACCTACTCGGAATGCAGAGGACTAAATAACTGACAGTTAATTTCGCCGTTGCAATCTAGCTACATATTGATTTTCGCGCCACTTTTGCACCCTTTCCGTCTGTTCACGCCTCTGCACCATGAGCCATTGATTTTTTCCCTTTGTCTTATCATTCGATTCTTCCTTTCTCCCAAGCTGTTTCGTTCTGTCTGCTTTATTGGAAAGTCGAGAATTGGACGGGGGAAGAAAGGCGGCAAACAGGCTGGTCGTGCTCGTTCGAGCACAAATCCCCAGTCGAACAATATTCAACTAAGTTTCCGGTAAATTCGATATTCTCTCTTGTCCAGGGGGTTGTTGTCCGCTGGAATTTTCAATGTTATCGCGAAACGTCGATTCGTTCCTGTTTTCTTATCTTTCCGTGCTTTTTTCTTTCATTTTATTTTCGCGTAAATGGACTATTATCGAACGTTCTTTCGCTGGAGGGTTGGCGCAGTACAAGATGGCGGACTCCTGGAAATTGCTGGTTGTTTATATTTAAATAATGTTTGCACAGGAACTCGATCGATTGTGCGACGATTAAAGTCGCTCGAAATGCTTTGGGCTTCTTTTTAATAAAATGCTACAATTCGTATTGGAGTTGTTTGCTTATAATATTGGAAGGACAATTGTTAATTGATTTGGGCATGGAGAGTTGTAGTAAAAATTTGAGAATTTGGAGATATGGGGTTTTGGAAATTTGCAAGATTCGGGAATTTTTGCGTTTTGACATTTGAGAATTTACAAGATTTTGGAATTAGACAGTTTGGGAATTTTGGAATTTGAGAATTTTCCAATTAGATAATTTGAAAATCTGAGAATTCTAGGGAATTTGAAATTTTAGAGTTTTCGATTCTGAGGAATTTGAAATTTTAGAATTTTCAATTCTAGGGAATCTGAAATTAGGGGATTTGAGGATTCTAGGGAATTTGTCATTAGGGGATTTGAGAATTCTAGGGAATTTTAAATTTTAGAATTTTCAATTTTAGGGAATCTGAAATTAGGGGATTTGAGGATTCTAGGGAATTTGTCATTAGGGGATTTGAGAGTTCTAGGGAATTTTCAATTTTAGAATTTTCAATTCTAGGGAACTTGAATTTAGGGGATTTGAGAATTCTAGGGAATTTGAAATTTCATAATTTTCCATTCTAGGGAACTTGAATTTAGGGGATTTGAGAATTCTAGGGAATTTGAAATTTCACAATTTTCCATTCTAGGGAATTTGATATTTGAGAATTCTAGAGAATTTGAATTTCCATAATTTTCAATTTTAGGGAATTTGATATCTGAAATTTGAGAATTCTAGGGAATTTGAAATTTCATAATTTTCAATTCTAGGGAATTTGATATTTGAAATTTGAGAATTCTAGGGAATTTGAAATTTGTGAATTCTAGAGAATTTGAAATTGTAGAATTTTCAATTGTAGGGAATTTGAAATTTAGAATATGAGAATTCTAGGGAATTTCGAAATTTCAAAATTAGATAATTTGTGAATTTGAGAATTTTGGAATTAGATAATCTGCTAATCTGAGAACTTTAAAATTTGAAAATTTAGACTTGAAGTATCACCTCATTTTCACTGCAAAACTAACAACTCAAACGTCCATAAATCTAACACTAAAAACAATACTATCATAGGCAATAAAAATACTGTCCCAATCAATACATTCGACAACTACTCACAAACATAAGTCAGAAATTGTATAAAACTATACAATCAGTTCCTTTATTTACTTCTCTACTTTAATTTCTAATAAACGTCCATAAATCTACCGATAACGGAGCGTGCATCACAACTTTTGAAACACCAATTTCATTCAAATTTCGTACAGTCGTAAAGCACCTAAAAGATAACAAGATTGCAGAAGCATAAAGTGCAACTCTCTGAAATAAGGATGAAATTTATGTTTGAAGTTCACGAATGCATTGTGACCCGATCAAAAGGCTAAGTTAATTAAACGCAGACCCATTCGAGACTAACTCGCTAATTTTCTGTTTACAGCTAGGGGTCTGAATATGAATACTAATTTTAATTAGTATTTCAAGTAATCTTTAAAGAATTTATTTTATACTCGTATCCAATCTCGGAACTGTTCACTGAACAACCATAGCGTTAAGAATAAAAGTAAAAATAAAAACATTGCTAAGATAATTAAAATAAATAAAATAAAAATTAAACTAAAAAATGCTGTCAGAGCAAAATGAATCATACCCAACAGCGTTAAAATAAAAATACCGTCCCAGTTAATAAAGAACGTGCCGCGAATAAAAAAAATACAGTTAAATATTTAATAGGCAAAGAGAATCGACGAGGTTTCGTGGAAATCCATATGGGCAAGTCGCATAATCTCCAGTCGTAAATATGGAGGTGGATCTAAAGTTTTAATAAATTTTCGCGACGGACCATCGTAAGAGTTAGGTGTTTCGAGCACACCCGCTGCAACGCGTACCTCGAGACGAGTAATAAAATCTAAAAATATATATCTTTCGAAATAAAATAAAACGGTAAACGTAGCGTGAAACGGCCTGGCCGCCATATAGACTCTGCTACGCCAGCAAGAGTCTCTGTCTTCCGTGAAATACATTTTCCGTATTGCTACCTCTGTTCGAATTTACCCTCTCCTGTCCCTCTTCTTCAGCTCCACGCCGCCTGTGCTCCGTCGTGTACAGTCGAGAGCAAATCTGGTATCCCTAGGGAAAATATGATAACCGAGAAAGAAACTGCCCCGATCGTTCATTTTTGGGGATTTATGGGGGTTCCAATGGACGGAGGGGTACTCCGTTCTCTAATTTACGGATTTGCGCGTTTTGTATAGGATTTGAGAGTTCGAGTATTTGGGAATTTTTGTATTTGAATATTTAGAAATATAGTACTTCGAATATTTAAAAATGTAGTACTTTGAATATTTAACTCTCCCTTCATTCGCTGAATTTCCTCATTCGCAATCAACAATACACACATCCCCTAAAACCTAATTCCTACAAATCTAAATAAATCAAAAAATTACAAAATGCATCTAATCAAATATCTAAAGGAAAAAAAATGTACAAAACTCGTCCGAGCGGCATCCAAGAGACGGATGACGAACAAGATGGCGTCCGCGGAACTGGCAGAATATCATAATTTCCCCTCATCCGCGCACGAAACAGAGGTTACGATGCAGCCGAGTGGTTAAGACAGAGATTCGGTATGTTACCGCGAGGTAACAAGAAAGCGGCAGCATAGAGGGTTAACTAATTTCACGGAACAACGACGGAAGTTTCGCGAAGAGGAGCGTCTTACTTTTTCGTTAATTTCGCGGAGACACCGCGAGCCTTGTACCGAAGAGTGGGGCGAGTAATAAAGTAAATTCATTTCCATTTCTCGAGGAGGAAGGGGGTGGAAATGCAGCAGAGAAGTTTCCGTACCAACCCCATTCCCGGTGGCCAACCACCCTGCCCCCTCTGCAACGCTTTATTATCTCGAAAGCTATTTCGCCGGCTGCCTACTCGCTAATAGGATTGTCACTCGCGTGCCTTTTGCCAGGCCAAGGGCGGGTAGTTCCAATTCTCGGTATCGCTATCGTTGGTCGAAGGTATTCCACGTTCGTACTTCGTTACCACCCCTCCACGACCCTCTTGCACCAGACGGAGAATAAAAGCCGGAAGATAAGGAGAAAGAGAATAAAATTCCCTTGGATCGCGATGCCGAATCGATGCGAATGTAATCGTACTTTGCATAACGTTCCACGATACTGAACGATGCTGACACTGATCATTCTGTGGACGTGCATTACTTTTTCTATTTTTACTGAATTTTTGTATCGTTACATATGTGACGTGTGTGGGTGGATTATACACATAATGGGACACGTATGTGTATATAAGTTAGATGTAAAATGTCTATGTGACAATGTATGTGTGCATATGTACATATGTTATGTACCTGTGAATATGTAGATGTGTTATATATGTTTGCATATGTGGATGTGTTATGCATGTGTACATATGTAGATGTGTTATACATGCAGTACATATGGAACACATATGTGTATGTATGCCACATATAAAGTACAAATGATACAATGTAAATGTGTGCATTTATTACATACACAATACGTGTGTGACACATATGTGTACATATGTACATGCAGAATGTGTAGCAGATATCACGTATACATATCATCTATAACATATCACACGTACACATCGCATATACATAACACATACATATGTGACACATACATATCACATATGCCTATGTGAATGTACGAATATGATAATTCACATTTTATCAATTAATTAACAATAGCAAAAAATTATTTTTAAACAATGTTCGACAATTAAAGAACTAAAATGAAAAGAGTGACAGTATCTTTCTAAAGTTGGCTTACAATCAATGAAAAAGTTACAACATAATTGCGTTCTCCTTTTAATCACTTCTTTTCCCGACGATTTGATCGCGCCTCGATCGAGACCGAACACGGTCGATTAGTCGAATTCCAAAATCACCCGACAATTTCTCCTTCCTACCCCGGCTATCTCCCTTTCTGCTAGTAATTTCGACGAACGTCTATCCGGATATTCGCGGTGAATTACGTCGTCGTGGGTCGTCGATAAGTCTCCGAAGCTTCGTGTTCGAGGCAGCATCCGCGAAGTTTCGCAAACGCGATAGCAGCAGAGGAAAAAGGAACACGGATAACAGTGAATGGAAAGAAAAAGGAGGGAAACGAAGTACGCTGGCTATTAGAGGGAACTAGCTACCGAAAAACTTGGAGAAACTTATGAAAGTAGGATTGGGTTCTTCCTTCGCTTACGTCGCCGAAGAAGAAAGAAGGGCACCTTGAAAAGGGGGCAATGTGGGACACGTGAAACGTTATGTACTAAATGTAGCTACCGATCTGATCATGTTTTAGCGATCGTTTCAAATTAAGTGGATTATCTTCATCGACTTGAATATTTGGAAGAATTTTGTGACTTGAAAAATTAGAGAAAGTTAGAGACTGGAAAATGAATTCAGTAATGTAGTTCACATATATAACTACATACTTAATATGTTATAATATATGTTAGAGTGTAATGAATGTAAATTGTAATATATTATAATGAATATATGTTATAATATACTAAGTATGTAGTCGCACATATATGTAGCGAATACATATGTGTAAAATAAAATACACAACACTATAAAAATATACTTCGTTGGATAACTCCATCGATAAAATTAACTGGAAGCAAGCAGTTTCTCGGACCGAGAAAGAAGGGAGGTTCGAAAAAATAAAAAATTGAACGAATGAGAAGAAGTTGGAGGATGGAGTGTCCTCCGTTGACAAAATTGAACCATCGAAGAAGTTTCGAAATCGTGCGTCGAATTCTGTCGAGCGATCTGATCCGAAATACCGTTCACGTGCCGTTAATTTACGACGACCGGGGAGAATTATTCGAGAGATCGTTACTGCTTCCTCGACGTTCGTTTCCGTCTTATGTCGCGTCCAACTTTTTTCCATTAATACTAGAACAACCAACCCCAACTTTAAATTGAAAATAAATTACACAGAACGATAAATAAATGATACTTGTACCTGGTACAAGATCCTCGCAACTTCTCAATCGCATTTATCAAAAATGAACTAATACGTGTTGAACCACTTTACTCGTGTCGCTTAATTATTTACCACCGCTAACTTCTTTGTCGTTTAATTATACGATACTGTAAGAAGCGAGTGTTTTCTTCGAAGACAAAATTATCGGTAAATTTATTTTGTAACTTTTGTTACTGGTTTCTAGGTTTAACTTTAAAGTTATACGAATGAGAGATAAATTCAAGTTACTCGTACATATCAAAGTCTGAGATTTCTTCCGGTGAATTATTGGGAACATTTTATGGAGGTGTTTAAAAAATTGTCGATTATCGAATCTGAATCGAAAACAGATATGTCCGGAGCATTCGTGATAAACGACATCTCAATCGACGTTATATTGAAATCTTAAGGGACGGTTATATTCTTCTTAGCCCTCGAGTGCAGACACCATATGGTACCAGGAAGAGGCGCCATTACCGTTGAGACATCGAGGTATCAAGGAAAACTGATACAGACGCGTCCATGGAATTGATAAAGTTCTTCGAAATTTTTTGTCATTCCCCGAACGTGTGTTCCCTAAACGGCAACTCGAAATTACGCTCCCGTAACTTTTGCTCGGGTAATTCGAAAAATTGTTTCGTTTCGCTCCGAAAACGAAGACAAATCGATCGCAACTTTCGAACTGGGTCTTCGTGAATTTCAACTGCGATACACTTTCGATATATCGCCATCGACGGGACTGTACGAGAAGTTACTGAACTTTGTGACGCGTTGAAAGTGTAAAAATTCAGCGTGTGAGTATATATGAATGGTGAAACGAAGCATAGAAATACGATGGCGATATAACGCGAGGAAATTCTAAGACATGTAGAAACACGAGTTGCAATATAACATCTGGCGATATAAATCAGCATATAATGCGAGGAAATACAATAACTGGCAATATAACGCAAGGAAATATGACAGATGGCAATATAACGCGAGGATACAAATGCAATATAACACGTGGAAATATTACCAATTACCATGTAAAGCATAGAAATACAACTAGTGGCAATATAATGCGCGGAAACAGAAGTGGCGATATAACGCGAGGATATAAACAAAATGTAATATATCGCGTGGAAGTATTACCAATTACCATATAAAGCGTAGAAATGCAACTAGTGGCAATATAACGCGTGGAAACAGAAATGGCAATATAATGCGAGAATATAAACGAAATGCAATATAACACGTGGAAATATTACTAATCGCCATATAAAGCGTAGAAATGCAACTAGTGGCAATAAAACGCGCGAAAACAGAAATGGCAATATAATGCGAGGATATCAATGAAATGCAATATAACCCGTGGAAATTGTACCAATCGCCATATAAAGCGTAGAACTACAACTAGTGGCAATATAACGTGCGGAAACAGAAGTGGCAATATAATGCGAGGATATCGATGAAATGCTCATAATTAGAGATATAATAAATTAAATAAATTTAATAAGCTGAATAACGACACTAAGTATTTCGCGATCGCAGAAATTTCTCAAATAATAGAACAAAAACGCGGTAACACATTCTTGTAAATATTTTTGCACGCATACTGGGTTTGTAATATTCACGTGTACAAATATTAACGATGATTGACAGTGGTGTTAATTACACCATGCTAATTAACACCGAATCAGGAACATATATCTGATGTTGCATTCAACAGAAAGTAACACGAGTATCAACGTTGATCGAGACGCCTTTGAATGTCACAACGAATGAAATTTATAATACCGTACGAGCAACAACAATGAACGATAAAATAATAAAATTAAAATACGTACTATTGAAATTCGTAATAATAATAATGAATCAGAGCATCATCATTCTTCAATCATTTATTCATATCTGTCCAACGTATTCCGAAAGTCGCCATCGATCAAATTTTATACGGTTATACATTTACATCGAAGACAAATTTCAAAAAATCATTCTCATATAATTAATCGAGCATAACGATTAAATAAATTATCCCCCTTGCATTAACCTCCGTAGCGCGAATTGAGAATGCAGCGACGTTAACAAATTATGTTAGTTTATTCTTTTATACGAATTGACAAATATTAACATAAAACAAAGCAGGTTATTAATCTCATGAAAATACCTCGAATTCCTGTTTTATGGACTCGTACAAACACGATCGAAAATATTTGCATACGATTAATATTTCGAACGATAAGCACGCTCCTCGGTGTTTGAACAGATTCGCCGTTTCAGAGGTATAGTTTTCGCATCACTTTTCATCACACGATCACATTTCTTTGGCCGTACGATAAATCGTCCAGTCATTCGGCCGTCGCTAAGTCCAAAAAACCGGGAACCAAGGGAAGATTATGAAGCCGTCGATCAGCAACTAAAGAAGATTAAGTGGGTTGAACGTGGTTTGTAAGTCTCTCCACCTTTCAGACACCCTCATCGTTATCCCAGCTTCCTTTAAGACCGTCGAAACGCGCGTTAAACGAGCTAATAAAAAATGAGTCTCGAATGATCTCTCCCGGTAAGAACCAAGTGGATTACTAGCCTTCGACGAAGGACCGGTATTTAATTCAATCGTTCGGTTCTAGTAACTTTAAGACGTACTTTATTATACAGTACCCTCACATTCTTTCAAATTTTATACATGCACTTTCAAATTCCAAATCATCAAATATTAAATATTTATATATTCGGTAGAAGAAATATCTGAATCTTGAAATTTGAAAATTTTTGAGTCTCAAATTTTATTAAGCTTTTAAGTTCTATTTATAGATTTGTACATTTATACTTTTGATCTTCGAATATTTTGGAATTTGTAAATAATTCCGTATATCAGAATTTATAGAATTTGGAATTTTTTTAATTCTCGGATTTTTTCATTTCTAAGATTCCAAATTACTACATTTTCAAATTTCTAAATTCTCAAATTTTGTAATTTTATAAATATAGGAAAACATCTCAAATTATACAATTTTACAAGTTTAAAAGATCTCAAATTATACAATTTTACAAATTTAGAAAATCCCCAAATTTTTAGATTTAATGGAAATTCGCAAATTTTCTAAGACTGTTAATTTCCGAATTCCCTAATTATTAAATTGGTGCACGATACAAAATAAGGGATGGGGTTAGTATACGGTACAAAAAGAAGGTGAGGGATTAGTGTATAGTACTGAAAGAGGGGGAGGTATTGGTGTACGATACAGAAAGAAGATGGGGTTGGTGTACAATACAGAAAGAATTGTTGGTGTACAGTGCAGATGTAGATGGAGGGGTTATTGTACAATTTAAAACGAGGTTTAGGATTTGGTGTACGTTACAGAAAAAAGAAGAGGGGGTTTGTGTACAGAAAGAGGGGAGATAATCGTATTTGTAGAAGTAGAGAGGTTGATGTATGGTATAGAACAAGGGGTAAAAATTAGTGTACGATACAGGAAAAAGAAGAGGGGGTTGACGTACAGAAGAAGGGGAAATGTACGATATAGAAGAGGGAGAAAAAAAATTAATGTACAGTGCCGAGTAAGGGGAAGATAGTGTACGATGCAAAAGCAGACGAAGGGGTAAATTTACGGTGCAGAACGAGCAGAATAGTTTTGTTTACGAAACAGGAAACAGAGGGGGTTGGTTGCAGAAGTAGGTGGAGGGGAACAGAAAGAAGGAGAGAGGTATACAGAAAGAGGGGGAGAAGTGTACGGTGCAGAAGTAGGGGGTGGCTACCTTGTTAAATGCTGCAGGGTAAAATGACTTACGCCCGTTTAATCTTGAACGCGAATTCTGCGGTATCTCGCAAAGGGTTGTAATTCAGCGTGCCTCGTTCTCTATCTCGAGGAGAACCGACAGCCCAGCTTTCTCCCCTGGCATAGAGGATGAAATGAAGCCGAAATACCACGCCTCGCTCTTCACCTTACTACACGCATGCTAGTATCTCCGCCTTAACCTCCGACACCGCAAATACTGGCAGACCTTATACTACTATCCTCTCTTTTCGCCGGTTCGCGAGAACATCGATCTAACGGGTGTCGCGAATGCAACCCCTCGCGAATATTCGAGAAATTGGTACTCGAAGAAAAAATTAATTTTGTATACAAATTTTGTGAGTTTGATCAAGGTATAATTAACGTTTATTGGGAGAGTTAAAATTTGTAATTCTTTAGTTTTATGACTTATTTTTATATGACAGAGTTCGATAGACTTCGTGAGTTTAATGTAGTAGAAGAGATTTTTGTTAGAATGTTATATTATTTTTGCAATATAATAGATTTTATTAATGCAACAGAACAGATATTTCTGTTGTAATGTTAACATATATTATTTTTACAATATGACAAATGTTTTATGTTTATTTAATGTTATTAAATATTTGCAAATTTAGATTAATTAATTCATTGCTTTCGTTGGACGCAATTTTTAAATACTCAAGTACACTCAAAATTGTACGAATTAATGTATGATTTTTAACGAATTCTTAATTTGTTATAACAAGATTTTTAATCATTTATTGCTTATTTTCATGCAATTTTCTTATTAATATCAGAGTAGTTCCTGCAATAAAATTTTATAATTGCATCTCTACTAGTTCACGAATAATATTTTTTAAACAAAACTCTAAAGTACCATTTAATTTCATTTTGTCTATAATATTATTCAAGTTGTGGTTTTTTAAGCAGAGACTCCAAATTTTTAATGCTCACAATTTACAAAATTTTAACTACATTAAACATCATTGTTCAATTTTTATGAAAGTATATGAACAATATACAATTTATTTATCCTATTCTTTCTCAAATAATTTCGATCGTTACACTTTCTCAATCGTACCAACTTCACTGTCAGACACTTCAGCTCTCAACGTCAGCGACTCGTTCCACGCAAAAAGAAATCGTATACAAAGAAAAAAAGGAAACGAAACAGAAGAAAAGAGGCGCAGAAGGATGGATGAAGTGGAAGAAGCGTAGCGCTGATAGGTTTGCACAATGCTGATTCAATAACGGCTGAATTCTTCGCCGCTTTAAGGGCTGCAAACTGAGTGAGAGAAGTCTGTTGATATATAGGGTGTTCCTTTTGAAACGACTCTCTCGAATATCTTCGAAATTAAGGTACAAAAAAATATTTCAAGTGTAAGTATTGATAATTTGATAATTGCAAGGTATTGTTTATTAATTAAATTATTGGATTGAATAATAATTAGGTGAAATTAAATAATTGCAAATTGGAAATATTTGCAAATTAAGTAGTTAATTGTAGATGGTGGTGTGGACATATGAAGGTCAAGTTTATTTGTTTTTATGGAACTAGAATGGGGTGAATTTATAATGAGATGTATTTGCTATAAATTTTGAAATTTTTGTGTTTGGAAATTAGAATTTAGGGTTTAGGATTTTGGGGATGTAGAGATTTAGGGAGTTAGGGATTTAAAAATTTAGTAATCTAGAAATTTAATAATGTGGACCACGAAGAAATAAAAATTTGAAGACATGAGAATTCAACCCCTTAAATCACACTCGTGACATTACACTTCAAATGTGACAAACCTGACTAGTATTTTCACTATAGTTTTGAATTTAATACTAATTACCTAGATCCAAAGTATGCTTAACATCTCAAGTACATTTCCCCAGCTCAGCGATATTATCCCCGGTGGAAAAAATGATATACATAATACATTAAAAGAGGAGATTGAAATTAATAAATGTAGAAATTCGAGTAATACACAAATATACAACGATTTGATTGCGAGGACTTTGAAAGCAGCAGCCCGATATCGCGTAACCCACCCCCTAGAACCATTAGCAAGGCAAGATTTCACCGGTTCGAACAAATTGAATTCCCCCGATAGAAATGATTAATTGCCGTGCAACCCGGATGGCAACAGTTAAAAATGGTTCTTTCTTGTTCCGTTTCATCGGCGTGTACAAAGAAAGCGTACAAAAGTAAAAGAACGACGGGAAGGTGGAGTGTGGTCGTAAAAAGAGTTACACGGCAAAGTGTTTCTAGCGCGACTAACAATTTCATCGGTGCTTAAACACCAAAAGGATTTCCTTTAATTGATCCTGAGGGTCCTCTTCTTGGTCCGAGGCCTGTGGACCGACGGGAAACGTACCGAGAGCCTGCCACTCCATTAAATCCATCTGCATTCGAAAGATTATACGAAAGGCGAGGCCCCGATAACGAGGACGATCCTTCCTCTCTTGCCTTTCTTTCCGTCCATTCTCGCTTTCCCTCGCAATCCATCCCCGTTTCGAGTTCAATATTTACACACGGATCGATAGCTCGATGGCCAGACGATACTTTTCCATGGATGCCACGAATACAAAGCTTCTCCAAAGACACAAACCCTCAGACCGTAATTATTTCGTAAGACATCATTTTTGAAATAATGGCCTTTTCGACTATTTGAGTGCGAAAAATTAAACCTGTATGTTGCTCGAGTCTGTCAGAATTTTAGACTAAAAAATTAATGATATAAATAAAACGTGGATACTATAGAAAAGGACCGTATGTGCGCCATGAATCAGCGGTATCGATAGCAAAATTTGAAGGGAATCCGAGAGAAAAATTCGAGGCCAGCAAAATGTTGCTATTCTGTGACGTGTCTATTGATCTATCGTGTCGTTTCAATGGGCAGAGGCATTCTTTTTTCCGGTACATTGTTCGTTTTGTTCCCTGTGCTCTTCCATTAGACTCACTGTGGCGACCACAGTCCTTCCCCGATGAGCAATGATCTCTGTTTCTCGCTTCTCTAAACTCACGCTTTTATGCCTCTCTTCGTCATTGATGCCATATCACGCCTGATCGCTTGTCGTTTGATCAATTGGCCATGTTATTTCTATTAAACGCAGGGGTCACTCGACGGCTACCACTCACGTATCGATCTTCCTTCAAGTTCAATTATTTTTCCCTTCTGCTTCTTCCTTTTTTTCGGACGAATTTTATTTGGAGTTTAGTTACGTCGACATGAACTGGATAAATCGTTTAAAGACTTTAAAGAACCGAGGTAATTGGACGACATTTTTTGGCGCGAAACGTATTTTAGTTATGACACAAATTACGCGATGCAGTTTTATTTCATTCTGTTTCAAGTATTTTTATTTTACTTCATTTCGGTTTATTTTGGTTATTTTATTAAGACATTCACATATAATATTTATCCTCAAGCTACAATTATCGATTGCAGTACACCAAATTGACTTGTGATTCGACAAAATTGTAAAAACTATTACCGACATAGATAAAATATCTAAATAAACAGAAGAAAGAATGAAGCAAAAAATTCCGGTAACGTTCAAGCATTTCTTGCCGGATTCAAATTCAAAAATATTTTTACGCAACAAGATTATAGAAGCACTCGAAAATCTTGGGGACATCAAAGGAACTTTCTGCTTAATAGAAGGAAAAGAACCAGAAGCTCTCGGTGTTCAAAGGAACGAAGTCACGTAGTATTGCAGCGAGAACGTGCTTCAATCTTCGGCAAAAGTACGCATTGCTACACGACGTTTCTTCGTCCAAAGTTCTCAAAGAGCCTCGACAACCAACTCCGCGTACTTTTCATAGGGGGAGAGGAAGAAAAAGAAGAACCACGAAACGCGACACGAATTTCCGTCGCCGATTAACCGAAACTATTAGCGATTAGCCGCGAAACCAGCGCACGAAATGGCGGATGCCCTGCGCGCGAAATTTAAATCGAATTTCGACGCGTATTTATTTGTCGCGATCAACGTAATGCCTTTTGACGTTAATAAATTCGTCCATGAAGCGGTTAACGTCATTTGTAACGGGTCAAAGGGTGGCCAGCGATTGGAAAAAAAATCGTGCGTGAACGCAGCGAAAAGTTGATTTTTCTCTCCACGTTCGAATTGTACAAACTTCCAATACCGCCACTCTCTTTTTTCGTGCCGTCTCTGTTTCTCTGTTGACGATATTTTTCTGGCGTCTATTTGACGATATTTCAACCATGTGTGACATCGTGACACTTTATCGTTGGAATTTTACGTTATTAGAGGGTTATTAAATTCTGTTACACGATCACGCGTTTTATTGCCGCGCGTAATATTGCCCTGATTGCTGCGCAATATTGTTACATTTTTTTACTTGCATCGAAATCTATCTAAAATGTCTAAAATAAATTAAATTGGGAAAAATTGTAACATCAGAACAAAATTAAGTTGAGAAAATTTGTAAAATTACAAAATCATTAAATTAAAAAAATTACAAGATTAAATTAAGAAAAGTTACAAAAGTACAAAAAGATTAAATTAATAAAAATTATAAAATCACAACAAAATTAAGTTGAGGAAATTTTTAAAATTGCAAAATCATGGAATTAAAAAAATTACAAGATTAAATTAAGAAAAGTTACAAAAGTACAGAAAGATTAAATTAATAAAAATTGCAAAAGACCAAGGATATTAAATTAATAAAAAATACAAAATGACAGCAAAATTAAGTTAAGAAAATTTACAAAATTAAAGCAAGATCAAACGAAGAAAAATCAAAAGAAGGTTGTTTCAATCAAAAATAAAATAATAATTGACGTCAACCACCCCACAAAAGTACTACATTGACGCTACAGCATACATTTAACAGGTTAAATAGTTTTTACACCGCTTTTAAACATAAGTTTTCCCGTTTGCAGGCAGAACTATGTAGGTCCCTTCTATGCATAAGCTAACAGTGTTCACTTCACCGAATCTCATTTCGGTGTGAAGATTACACCCACACAAATTCCAATCTCGAACGCAACAAAATCCTCAAGTCTTAACCTCTCCTTGCTTCCATTTACATTTTCAGAGAACGTACCACATCCAAATGTATGCTTAAATTGTACACTTAAAATGTACACTGAAATTGTGCACCAAAAATGTACGTTGAAACTGTACCGTTAAAATATCCACTGGAAATCTTACATTGAAATTGTATACTTAAATCGTACATTGAAATTCCTCATTTGAATTGCATAATTACATTATATCCTTGAATTATGCATTTGAAATGAATACTTAAATTACACATTTTAATCGTACACTTAAATTGTATATTTTTTATGTGGACAAATATTGTTCACTTAAATTGTATATTTAAAATTGCACATATGAACATATTTGAACTGTATATTTTACAATGTGAATTCAAATTGTATTTTGTGTACACTAAAATTATATACTTAAACCGTGTAATTTAATTTCGTTAGTCCATTTAAAAAACGTGTACTTAAGTTGTACCCTCCAGCTGAACATTTAAGTGTCCTTCACTTAATTTGAAGCAGCACATTGTTCAATTTTGTCAACCCTCCGTTCAGGTATCACATGTAAAAGTAAATTTCGTGAAGAGGTAAGTACGAGTTTGAACGAAGAAAGATGGCCGTCTAGGAGACATTGTAGGTGGTTGTTCGTCGCGTTGTTCCTCGGCGAGAATTGAAGCACGTTTCGGCTGCAGAGCTACGTGACGAGCCCTCGCCTTTGCTCGGAGCACAACACGACGAAACGAGGAGAGGCAAGGTACAAATCAACCGAAACGTATTCATATTTCGCGTGCCTCAACACCGGGGACAGGGGGTTAGTTTCGTTCTGTTCGAAGCAACTTGTCCGCCCTCCCTTTCTTTCTCGGCCGTCGTGAATCTAATAAACTGGCGCGTAAAGCTGCTTATATTGCGGCACGTGTGCCACGCACACCACGTTTCGCGGGAAATTTTTGTACGCGTCAACGGGATATGCCAGGAATTCTCGTATCCCGCAAATATACCAGCCATTCCCGACCGACGCGCTTCGGTTTCTCGCGGGAGACCGCCATTACCGGTGAACTTTCGTTTTTTCCCGATGCCCCTGGGCAAAGTTGTATAATACGAACCCTTTCTTTGGCAGCACGTACCAGGGTTTATCTTGCACAACGATCGAGGGACTTTTTTCAACATCTGGATCTCGCAAAGTCAGAATTTGCCAAGAGAAACTTGGGAAGTTTGAAATTTCAGAATTTGGGTAAGGTGTTCAGGGATTTGTATATATCGGTGTTCAGGTGGTTGAAAATTCAACAATTTAGGGGTGAAGAAGTTTCAAAATACGAAATCTGAATAGATCAGAATTTAAGGAAATTTGATAATTTAACAATTCATACAGTTGCAAATTCGAAAATTTACGTAGATATTTAATAACAAAGAAATGTAAAAATTAGTAAATGAAATTTAAAAGTTGAAGTACTAAAAAATTCCGAAACGTAGAAATGGTACGATAGGTCACCTAATTAAATTAGAGCTCTAAAAACCTCTCTCCTTTTTTCCGAAAATTCCCCATCGCGAACGTGGCGAGCAGGTAAAGATAAGGAGTGGTAAAAAGCAGAAATGAGAAATGCTAATAGCATTCCGTTCTCACCGCTATTATCTTCCGCGAATAGAGGAGGCGGATTCTAAGGGAGGGTGAAAAGGAAGCTCCTCTGGGTGAACCGTAGAAAGAGGTTTTGGGTGTGTTTGCACAGTCGTAAAAACGGTGTAGCAGTCTAGGTATTGGGGCTTATTTTATGCAAGGACTCGCTGTTGATACCCCTCATGTTGAATACTTTATGTGACGCGTGTAGAATGAGGTCTCGCGCCAACGAAACTGTACACAGATAACCATCGTATAGCACGAAAATTCGTTGGAAACGTGTTAGACGAAATCTTATTAAGGTACACCTCCACGTATCTCGTTTACGTGTGAACGCTTACATACACACAGATTCCAATCTACAACACAACAAAACCCTGTAGACTATACCTTTCGTTCCTCCTCCTTCATTCATACAAAAAACACTGAACTTAAATGTACATTAAAGTTCCACACTTAAAATGCACACTAAAAGTGCACACTTGAAATGGACATTAAAATTGTTCACTGAAAATGTGCACTAAAATTGTACACTAAAATTGTACACTAAAAATGCACCATTAAAATGAACATTGAAATTGTACACTTAAAATGTACATTAAAACAGTGCACTTAAAATTGTACACTGAAAGTATACATTTAGAATGAACACTGAAATTGTATACTTAAAATGTACATTAAAGCTGCGCACTTAAAAGTTACACTAAACTTGTAGACTAAAAGTATACACTTAAAATGTACATTAAAATTATGCACTTGAAATTTACACTAAAGTTGTACACTTACATTGTACACTTAAAATGTACACTAAAACTGTACACTTCAATTACACATCTTTTAAACGTTCACTGAAATTGTGCACTTAAATTGTAAATTTGAATTATTTATTATACGTTGTAGTTGTACATTATAATTGTGCATCATAATTGTACACTATAACTGTACACTGTAACTGTACATTATAATAGTACATCGTAATTGCACGTAATTAATGTACATTATAATTGCACACTGTAACCATACATTGTTAGTGTATACTATAATAGATCATTGTAACTGCACATTAAGTGTACATCATAACTGTGTATTAATAATTGTACATTATAGTTGTACATTATAAGGGTACATTATAACTGTATATTATAACTGAACATTATGACTCTACATTAATAATTGTACATTATAATTATGTATTATAAGTGTACATTATAACTGTACATTATAACTGAACATTATGACTGTAAATGTGCATTATAAATGTACACTTTTAGTGAAACATGTAAGATGAATGCTCTCATGTATATTTAAATAAAAGATGTTCGAAACGCAGTAGGCGGTAAAATGGATGTCGTAGCGCGGGAAATTTAAAAAGGAACAAAGCTATCGAGGGGATGATGAGAAAATAACGCAACGATGGAGCAAGTAAACTGGACTAATTTATAGATACCGTCTCATTCGAGACGGTAGCACCAGCAACAGAGAAAATATGGGTGTAGATGAGGGTAGAAGAGGGAGTTTGGATGGGCGTGCAGTTAATCTTCCCAGTCCACTAGACGGTAGGAGAATCTGGCAATTAGTTCGTATCCACTGCATTGTCTTTCCGCCTGTGCCCATCCCTCCTAATACTTCATACAGGCTCTTCCGGTCGAAATCTCGTGGCTGTGTGTAACGCAGAAGGCAGATAATGTCTTTCTAACTGTATGTAATTAACAGGTAGCTTCCTATTGTTTGCCCGTGACTTCACTCGCTGTATTATACCGCCCGTTTTTTAGCTCGCATGGAACGGAAAACTGTATCGCGGTAATAAGTTGTTATCGGTGATAAATTTTTGGGATATCGGATTTTCACGCTACATTGCGGAGCTTTGTAAATTGAGAAATATGTGTTTTTTATTTATGGACCACTGAATTGTCACGTTTTCCATCACTGAGCTATCAAATTTGTAATAAATTTACATAAGTATTACAAAATTTACATAAATGTACAATTTCTGAATTCATGAACCGTCCAAAGTCTGATGCTTTAAAATTGGAAATTTGGAGAATTTTCATAAATTATATTCGTAAATTTTTAGATAAAAATTTGTGTATTATTATTAACAAGATCTTTAAACTTACAGATTTAAATCACTGAAAAAAGCTAAAATACTTCAAATCCCCACCATTTCTCACCGATCATCACGTAACAAGGAATGTAATTTATCAACAAATCCACTTTTTCGAAATAACTACTCCTGAGTTGAATCAGCCCAAAGATTCACAGTCTCCGCAACAAAGTCCGGGAAAGAAAAATACCTGCAGCTTACAACAGAATTGTCTGATCTCCCATTTCGCACTCGGGTCATTAAAAGAGTTAAACAGAAACTTTTTCGAAAGTTTCCGCCCGGCGCGATTTTCCATAAGCCCGTAAGATTCGCGTCCAATTAAACGCGGACGAAAAACGTTGTAGAAAAGTCGAATCCCCTGTATTCAATTTTCAAGGTAACCCGACGTTGATTCGACGGGAACGAGACGAATGCTAAAATCGCTGGCGGAGATTCGTCGGCTGCAATTTCGCTGCACGAAAGATTAAAACTGACATTTCTTCGGGAATGCAGATTCACTTTAAACCCTTTTCAAGCAGCCAGCTCGGAGATTCGGTTTCTGTATCGGCGAAGCAGCTAGGCAACAAGACGAACCGTCCTTTGGAATTATTCATTACGCCCCCCCTCTCTGCAATCCCCCCCCTCTTTTCGAGCAACCGTCTGCTTCATTCGCTGTACTTTTCATCCCCCGGTTTTCCCTTTACCCCATTTCGTGACGCTCACTTTTCAACTTCATCAGCGAACCGGCGTGCCTGCTGAAAGTTACATTCGGTTAACGGGCCGGGGGCAGGGTGAGGCGGGTTGGTGGCAAAAATTGAGTTGTTAAAAATTCATTTTAAAAATTCACCCGACACTGGCGCACCGCGACCCGTGATTTCTTTTATCTCTTCTTGACTATCGGAATAACGTTTGGATTTTCGCGCGAACGGTTTCGATTTTCTTCCGCGAAATTTCCTCTGATCGATATTGGACAGAAAAATTGAAAACTCCTGAGACAAGGTAGAGAAATTTTGTTGGGACGGACATTTTGCAAGACTTTTCATAAAGATATCTTGAGAAAAACGGAGATTATTATTAAACGTGGAGATATGACGCGCGAAATTACTTAGAGTGACAGTATGACGCGCGAAATTATTTGGTGTCATATATGGGACACTTTCCACAGAGATCTATATTTTCAAAAATTTGCTCTCTTAGCTAAAATACTCGTTACTATCCAAAATAAATATACCTAATGCAATTTTTTAGTGCGATATAAGTACATGTTGGAGCGTAAACTGTGCAAAATAACAGATATACCGAGTTTTAATATCTTCACGTGCCCTGTGAATTACGATCAGTAAGGGTCCCGAAAAAGTCGGTGTATCGCAGGGATAATAGACATTCGTTATTCGGCATTTCTATAACTGGACGGTGGTAGAAGGTCGAAATAGTGGAAGGTAGCCAGTATAACAGTGGATGTCGTCAACGTCGCTGGTATTATGGCAGAGAGACAAACTATCGTGGCGTAACGGGACACGGGATACGGTGGTCAGGGTCCTAAACCAGGAAAACTCGACCGAGAGGGAACAATGACGGCGAGGCTGGCATTGTTCTCCAAGTAATTGAATCCAGCCTACCATCTTTTTTGGCTATTCGATGCCTCACTCTCTCGCTTCTTCTCCATTTCGTTGTCCCTCTTTCTGTTCGCATTTTTTTTTTTTCGTCATCGTTTGCTTCAACCCTCCCTCTCCATATTTCCCGTTCATTCTACCCTTTTCACCCTTTTTTTTTCTCTCTGCGACCGAGGAAAATTTCATGAAATCTTCTCCAACCTCCAGCCAATCTCTTCTCCTTGTTTCTGAATCGATCCCTTCTTAATCTCGGAATTTCTTTCCTGCTTGCGTTTTATGCGAGCGGAGCTAACTTTTTATTGGACTGTTTTGCAGTTTCATGTAAAATACTGCGGCATAACTTTCCGCCATTTTGTGGCGCTACGTATTTGTGACGCGTCATGATGCCTGCGGAATTGTTGCTTCGAAATTATTAGTTGTGGAAAGTTTTAACGGCGGTTTGTTATTGGCAATTATGTAGAAAGTAAATTAGATCAGTTTTTGGAAATGTGCAATTGTTACGTTTTAAATATTTCCTGATGTATCAATTCTGAGAATTTCAAAATTTAAAAGATGCGGAAGGAATTTCTGAAGCTTCAAATCCTTTCATTACAAGTTGAAATTAAACTTAAATTAAAATTCCATGTTAAATTACTGTATACTTAGATCTGGACCATCAGATATGTCCAGATACCTATATTCTGAGATCTCTATATAAATGGATACTATTTCTAGAATATTTAATACCGAGAACCTATATTCAAAATATCTATGCTTCAGATTTTATATCCCAAATTCCTATGTTGCAATTTCTAGGTCTAAAATCACTGTGTCTCAAATCTCATATTACAAGTTCCTATATATCTCAAATACCTATGTCCCAAATCCCTATACCCCAGAGTCCTATATCCCAAATACCTATATTCCAAATTTCTGTACATTTCAAATCCACATGTCCCAAATTTCGATATCCCAAATCTCCATGCTCCAAATTCCTATATATTCAAAATCCACATGTCCCAAATTCCTATATATTCTAAATCCACATGTCACAAATTCCTATGTCCCAAATCTCTATGCTCCAAATTCCTACATACGCCAAATCCACATGTCCCAAATTCCTATATCCCAAATTTCTACATATCCCAAATCTCTATGTCCCAAATTCCTACATACGCCAAATCCACATGTCCCAAATTCCTATATCCCAAATTTCTACATATCCCACATCCCTATGTCCTAAATTCCTATATCCCAAATACCTATGCTCCAAATTCCTACATATCCCAAATACCTATGTCCCAAATTCCTATGTCTCAAATACCTATGTCCCAAATTCCTATATCCCAAATCCCTATGTCCCAAATTCTTATACCCCAAATCCCTTTACCCCAAGTTCTTACATATTCCAAATACCTATGTCCCAAATCTCTATATCCCAAATTCCTATATCTCAAATACCTATGTCCCAAATTCCTATACCCCAAATCCCTATGTCCCAAATTTTTATATCCCAAATCCCTATACCCCAAATCCCTTTACCCCAAATTCCTACATATTCCAAACACCTATGTCCCAAATCCCTATACCCCAAATTTCTATGCGCCAAATTCCTATATATCCCAAATCCCCATGTCCCACATCCCTATCTCCCAAATCCCTATGTCCCAAATTCTTATATCCCAAATTCCAACATAACCTAAATTCCTGTACACCTCAAAATGGCGCGAAACAAAGAGAAATTGAGCATAATGTCGTGTTTAGACTCGATATCGCGTTTCACTCAGGCTGAATTGCGGTCGGTTATTTTAATACATTCTTTACGTACTGGTGCCAGTAAATGGTGATCGTCTGTTAGTGATAAAGTGTTCCACGAATGTCCTCTCGTGTATACTGCGGTTCACTCGGCATGGAAAACCGAGGAAATGTCTTTCTCTCTGGCCCCCTCTCCCACCGTTCCCACTTGCAAATATGACACACCAATATCAATATCTGTTTACGACATTGGTCGACGCCAATGTCCGGGGTTAACGTTCCCCATACACCGCCATTATTTTATATGGATACTGTACAACCATTTCCATGGCCGCGTCTTTTTCCGCGTATCGGCCACGTTTGTCAAGAACAGCTCCTACATTTGCATTCTTTCGTACACTCTCGTTTCGAGATGTTTTAATACGCAATCTAAGTCCTTCACGCGACCACTTATACTTTAACTACCTCGTTATATTGCCACTGTCGCAAATTCTCCCTCAAATATTATTATTTTGCTGTCAATTATTTTCCCATCAATCTTTTAGACAATGTTCAACTTTAATTCTGGTTTTTAAATAAAACCACAATCTTGACCTGTATCTATTTTTCCCGAAAAATCAGAAAAAACCTTGTAAACATTACAAGATATGTACAATCAGATCTGTTACATATTACCATCGCACAAGTATAACATCGTGTGATAAATCAATCATGAGTTAAAAGTCTGTAACAAAGTGGCACCATTTCGTTGCGCAGTGCGTCACACTGAATTCTATAGGAGCACACAATATGGAGGCACTTCGTTGCAGCAAGGTAGATAACCAATCGTCATTGTTCACCGTCTGACATCACCGGTGACCACTCCTTTGTATGCCAGCGATTAACAATCGTACTATGGTTCACCGGCGAGGGCACACACGTTGTTTTTTTTCGCCGGTGTAACAGACCGTAACGAGGGCCTATAGTAACCTAACCTAACCCAGCGCCGGGGATGAATTATGAATGCGTCCATAGTAATATACCCGGGGAAAGAGCAAGTTTTGCTTGCCAAAGGCGTGTACAACGACGGTATAGGCGTTCTTTTGTTTACCGCTCGCGTGAAAAGAGGCTAGAGAGGCTCGGTTTGACTATTAAATTTCATTTGACCCTACGCTATAATTAGAGCTGATCAAGTCTTCTAATGGCTGGAACTGACACTTTTCAGAGGACAAAACTCTAAAACTGATTTCAGAAATAAATGTTTGTGAGGTTGCCATAGAATAGAACGTAGAACTTGTAGAGTATGTATCAGACATTTCTAGATCTACTCTAGAGTTGTATTCATTTACAGATGTTTAAAACCCTAGATTCCTAAATCAATAGTTCTTTGTGGAATAATCTCTATTAATATTCGAAACGTTGATAAATTGTAGAAACGTAAAAAGTATGAAACTAGAATGAACTGTCCTCGGTTAATGAGCCGTCGCTGGGGAATAAAAAGATGGCGCCGTAACAGGGTTAAAGAGAGTAAAAAAAGTGTAGTCAGTCTGGAAAGTATGCGTCGTTAGTAAGGAGGTCGGTTGAATCGCGTGGAAAAATGTTCTGTGTCGATTAGTTTATCGTGCGGGGTTAGGGCCGGCGAATTCAACCCCCTAAGGGGTTGGTTGCATGTCTTGTCGACTGGTGGATGCAAATTTAGAAATACGTGGTGACGTCGTGTCTACGAGCTTCGTTGCACGCGACCTTTGCATCGCGTACAGTACAGTGTAACCGTGAATAGATATTTCTGTAATTGAATTTAATCGCTCGCCATGTTTGTTGTGTGTTTAGGGAAGATAGGGTTGGTGCCCGCAAATATCAATTTACACTTGATGAACAAATGCAATAACGTTGTTCTCCCCCTTTTCTTTCGGTTTGTGGTATACTTATGTTATATTGCATACTTCAGTTAGTGTATGGTGTATCTTCTTTTATATTGCATATTTTCAGTTAGTACGGGGTACACTGTCTTCTATTAAATTGCATACCTTCAGTTCGTATATGGTCTATTTTCTTTTGATATATTGCATATTTTCAGTTAATATACGGTATATTTTCTTTTGTTATATTGTATATTTTTTGTTATATTGCATACTTTCAGTTAATACACGGTACATTCATCTGTGAAACTGCATTTTTTTCAGTTAGTGTATGGTATACTTTCTTTTGTTATATTTCCAGTTAGTATATAGTATACTTTCATTTGTTATATTGCATATTCTCAATTAGTATATGACATACTGTCTTATGTTTTATTACATATTTTCAGTTAGTGTACAGTATACTTTCCCCTTTTATACTACATATTCTCAATTAGTATACGGTATACATTCTCTCGTTTTATTGCATACTTCCAGTTAGTATACAGCATATGTGATAATCCAGCGCGTAACAAGTAATAGGTGATGCAATTTAATGAGAGGTGATATAATACGTGATTATCCTATAAATATAATCCAACAAATGGCGATATAACGCGAGGTTATTTAATGTGTCGTAATCAAAGAAATAATTATTTAACGCATCGCGATATAACGCGTGGTTATCTTATAAATGGTAATCCAACATGCGGCGATATAACGCGAGGATATTTGTTGTGTCGTATTCAAAGAAATAATTATTTAACGCATCGCGATATAACGCGTGGTTATCTTATAAATGGCAATCCAACATACGGCGATATAACGCGAGGATATTTATTATGTTATAATCGAGAAAGTAGTGATTTAAGGTGTGGTAATATAACACGCGGTTATCGTATGAATGGTAATTCAACATGCGGCAATATAACGCGAGGATATTTATTATATTAGAATCGAGCAAGTAGCGATTTAACGCGTGATTTGTTTTATAAATATGGTGATAAAACGCGAGATTATCTATCATATAATCAAACAAGTAATGATTTATCGCGTGGCTATGCAATAAATGGCAATACAACACGTGGTAATATAACAAGAGTCTACTGTATCACACCGTAAAAAAATCACTGTTCAACATTATGACTACCCAAAATCATGTAAAATATTAAACTACACGAAGATGTACGCCTGCAATATACGAAAGCTACTTTAAATTTATGAAAAAAATTTGTCATTTACTTGCTCTATAACTTTTTTAATAATTTTGCCCCCGAATAGACCTATAACCGAGCTCTGAACTGTATAAGAAGAGGAAATTTAGTAAAATGTAGTAAAACGTGCAAAGTGAAGCAGCTTATTCGAGAAATAAGGTCGTCGGGGAGGTCTTTACCTCGAGAATATGCCGTCACTCTGATGGGAAGCATGTTTCAGAGATGTCAGGTGATTATAATCAACCCAGAGGACTAAATTTCGTATTAACAGAATTTAATCGTAAATTGCTGTTATAATAATAAAGTCCTACCGTGATTTTTATTCCGGCTGAATAAATAAATTCTTTGGCTCTCTTAACTCGACTATCAATCTTCATAACTTTAATGATTATATAGGATAATGCGCGTTCATTAAGTGTGGCTTATATTGAAGATACAGTCAATGCATGTTCATTGATTAATTAGTTCTACTTACTCGTCGGTGAATTGGTTAATGAGAAGACACAAGAAATTCGTTCCAATTACGTACCTGAAACATAAAAGGATCACTCAATGTTAATTACTGATTATTCGTGCATTAAGGTTCTTGCAAATCATTGCGAGCTCAATTATTTTATCTACGCTTTTGCTTAAATATTTCCAGTGTCTTTTAATTCTTTGTACTTTTTATTATTTCTGAACAATGTTCTGAAATTACTAAATTTTCGAATTTCTAAAATTGCAAGTTTCAAAATTACCGAATCTTCAAATTTATAAATTTTGAAATTCTCAAATTCTGAAATTTATAGATTTCCAAAATAACAAATTAATTTTCAAATATCCAAATCTTCCGATTTCAGAATTTACAAATTCCTAAAATCACAAATGTTCAAATCCCCAAACTGTAATTCTCGAAATTCCTCAATTTTATTACCAAACCACATTCTGAAATTAGCAATCTCCAAAATTCTCAAGTCCTCGGAAACCTAATTTGCCAACAGCCCAAATGCGGAAGTTTCGCCTGTGCAACACGCGTTGGCCACGCAACGCAATTTTTTTTTTTAAATTTCTAATTCTGATTATTACGTACCGTGCTCTTCAACGGAGCCGAGAAAAGTTAACAAGTGCCTTGCTCTCCAAGTTAATTTCGTACGAGTGATTAAAACTGGTGAGCCAAGTTACGAGAGTTGTTCGTTGTAGTGTACTGTAAAACGTTTTATTTTCGAACAACGCGGATGCTAGTTCGTAGCACGCTTGTTTCAACTAGTTTCTAGTTCTACAAATTCCCAACATACACTCGGTAACAGGGAAACAGTTGCATTAACTGCACGAAAAATATATAAAATTTAGAATAAACACAGCCCCAATAAAGTCTCAATAAACTTCAATATTTAATAAATACACACATGACGGTGTAGTAGCAAAATATTTTTAACCGATCAAAACTTTCAAAATAGTTGCAATATTGGTCATATATCATGTATGACATATGTGATATGTATGATATGTATGATTATGACACATGATATATGTGATATGTGATGTATATGACATATGTTATCGGTATGTGATATGTGATATATCTAAAATATGTGACATTTGTGATATATGATATATGTAATATACGTGACGATGGTGATACATGATATATGTACTATATGTGACATATGTGATATATGATACATATGGTACACATGATATAAGATATATGTATATCATATATTACATATGACCTGATATAATAACATCACATATGATATACAACATATCATCACATATGATATAACACATATTATCACATGTGATCTGATATAATAGCATCACATATGATCTGATAAAATAACATCACATATGATATATCACATATCATCACATATGATCTGATACATAATATATCGAACTACAATCTAACGTAAAGACAATAGTATGTCGTACGAATGTTTGTAGATACGTAAAGGTATGGTCAAAAATCACGTGTACGAAATAAGTTATTACCTTGAACAAGTAAAATGGAGAAGAATTGCAGCGTAATATATAACCGTAGTATATAAAGGGCAGGAGCGAAAGGTCACGTATTTAATAACGTCACGGATAAGCCATGTATCAAGATCAAAACACATTGATCTTTGACGAAACAACAGGCAGCTTAACAACACCTTCGAAATAATCGTGTTGTTCAAGACTTTCCATCTTGTGTATATCCTTTCAAAATCGATACACATACACGGTCTCTTTGTAGTTCCGTTAACCACGCGAGTATTGCATTTGCCACAGGCTCCTTAGCTTCCTTCTTTAACCCGTGACATTTCAAGCCGCGTCTGATGTGAAACGATATTAGACACGGTAACTTTCATTGCGATGTAATCTCGTTATGAAATCAACGTACCGTATTCGTGCCACGTAACGTATCAATTATACAGACCGTTTCAGAAACGGTTCGGTAAGTTTTTCGCTCTTCCGGCGGAGAGAATTTGAAGTTTTCGAATAGCGCCATTATTTGGAAAATTCGGATTTTTGTTGCTTCGGAAGCGAGTGGTATTGGAACTTCGGTGATTTGATTTTGAAACTTCAAATTTTTCACATTTCTAGTGATTTTGGAGATTTAGGATTTTTCATATTTTGGAGACTTGGGGTTTTCGAGATTTTTGAATTTCAAATTTTTCAGATTTCTTGGAACTTTGGAATTTTCCAATTTTGCGTACTTTGACATGTGGAGTTTCGAAGATTTTGTGATTTGGAATTTTTCAAAGTTTAGGCAGGAAAGTTAGAATTTTCGCAGATTTTAGGGACTATGGAAATATTTCAGTATTTTAGGAATATTTGAGAATTATAGAAAACTTCGGAATTTCGGAATTATAGTACCTTAAAAAGAATATTTGGAAATTTTTTGAAATTTATTAAAAAACCAGATTTTTCACTCACCAGGAATCGAAGCCTGGACCCTTGCATTAATAAGCAGTGACACTACGCACTACACCAAACCTATCACCTAATTTTTTTACCTTCACAACTCCTCTTATCTATTTGAATATATCAAATAAATTACACAGGTATATTATTACGGATATATAAAAAAGGACCAATGACTGGTATAGTTGATATAAAATATTAAAATTATATTAATACATAGCAATAAAATAAAATATATCATTGGGTGCATACTACTTCATTCAGTAAATTTAATCCAACATTTTTATGTATATCTCAGAATCCAAGATCGAAAGATGATTATATACATGAGCAAAATTATTCAGTACGTTGATCTTGACAACATATTTCAAGGTCATTGAAATCGATGAGCTGTGCACTCTACCGTAAATAATTACTAGACGGAAAATATTTTTGCGAATATCTTTTAAACTAAAGCCAAACGGCAATTATGTATAGAGTGAAAAATTGTCAAGAATTATGTCCTTGACGAGATATTTCAAGGTCATCGAAATCGGAGAAGTTTACGCTTCATTATAAATAATTACTAGACGGAAAATATTTTTGCGAATATCTTTTAAACTAAAGCCAAACGGCAATTATATATAGGGAGAAAAATTGTTAAGAATGATGTCCTTGACAAGATATTTCAAGGTCATCGAAATCGGAGAAGTTTATACTCCACTATAAATAATTACTAGACGGAAAATATTTTTGCGAATATCTTTTAAACTAAAGCCAAACGGCAATTATATATAGGGAGAAAAATTGTTAAGAATTATGTCCTTGACAAGATATTTCAAGGTCATCGAAATCGGAGAAGTTTATGCTCCACTATAAATAATTACTAGACGGAAAATATTTTTGCGAATATCTTTTAAACTAAAGCCAAACGGCAATTATATATAGAGAGAAAAATTGTTAAGAATTATGTCCTTGATAAAATATTTCAAGGTCATCGAAATCGGAGAAGTTTATGCTCCACTATAAATAATTACTAGACGGAAAATATTTTTGCGAATATCTTTTAAACTAAAGCCAAACGGCAATTATGTATAGAGTGAAAAATTGTCAAGAATTATGTCCTTGACAAGATATTTCAAGGTCATCGAAATCGGAGAAGTTTACGCTTCATTATAAATAATTACTAGACGGAAAATATTTTTGCGAATATCTGTTAAACTAAAGCCAAACGGCAATTATATATAGAGAGAAAAATTGTTAAGAATTATGTCCTTGATAAAATATTTCAAGGTCATCGAAATCGGAGAAGTTTATACTCCACTATAAATAATTACTAGACGGAAAATATTTTTGCGAATATCTTTTAAACTAAAGCCAAACGGCAATTATGTATAGAGTGAAAAATTGTCAAGAATGATATCCTTGACAAGATATTTGAAGGTCATCGAAATCGGAGAAGTTTATACTCCACTATAAATAATTACTAGACGGAAAATATTTTTGCGAATATCTTTTAAACTAAAGCCAAACGGCAATTATATATAGAGAGAAAAATTGTCAAGAATGATGTCCTTGACAAGATATTTCAAGGTCATTGCAATCGGAGAAGTTTATGCTCCTCTCTAAATAATTACTAGACTGAAAATATTTGAGCAAATATCTCAGAATTAAATCCAAATGACAATTGTACATATATCCATATTGATTAAGAACAATATTCTTGACAAAATATTTCAAGATCATCGATATCAGCGAAGTGTAGATTTCATCATAAATAATCACCAGATCGACAATACATCAGCGAATATCCCCAAACGCAGATTTTACACGTAGAAAAAAAATGATCGGTAATATCACCGACAAAATACTTGAAGGTCATCGAAATATGCGAAGCGTGCAGGTTTCTGTACACTCATAAAAAATTCTGTCTCGAAGGAGCCAGCAATTTCGCAGAGGAGGAAGATACAAAACTGCGAATATACATATAAAAGAATGAACGTAAATGGTACGTAAGAATGGAAGAAAGAGAGGCGAGCGGGCGCGAGAGAGAAAGTCGCAGGGATGAGAGCAGAAACCGGAAGAGGAAGAGGATGGAGGAAGTCGAGAGGAGGAGTAACTTCCTAACAAGGCGGTTAGTTGCGGCTTAGCAACGCTATGAACGCGAAATATTGCTTGCCGTCTGCCTCCTCTTCTTTCGCCCGCCTGCCTACCTCCCCTCATCCTAATATCTAACCGACCCGCAAACTTTACCTGTCTGTGTACGTTTCGCCAACATTTAATACGGAAATACTGTACTTCGGCATTTCGATAAATTGATTTCTCCTCCGTGTTCCACACGAACAAGTCGCGGCGAACGTGTATGTGACCACTCTTCGACCCCTTCTGCTCCTATTCTGTTGTACGACTTATTCTTCGAAAAGTTTAGCGTTAATATGCCCGCTGTTTGTCCGACCAACTTCGGAACTTCGTAATAAGGCGAATGGATTTGTAATGGTAATTTTATTGGGGGCGTCAATCGTAATGTATACTTGATTCGAGATTCAAAATTTGGGGGTTAGATGAAGTATATTGTGTGAGGAAAATTAATGGAGATTGAGAAGTTATGTAGTACAAAATAAGGAATTTGGGAAATTAATGTAATTTGAAGAATATGTTAGGGGTAGTTTTTTCATTTTATCTGAAAATTTAGAAAACTTGTGAAATTGATGTAGTTTGAAGAGGAACATGTAGAAGGTGTATTTCGCACAATTGAAAATTTCACAAAACCAAAAATTGAAAAATCTCAAAAAAACAAGAATTAAAAATTTTTCGAAAATTTAAAAATCTCACGAAGCCAAGAATTAAAAAATTTCTCAAAAATGAAAAAGTCTAAAATAAAACGATAAAAATTCGATACGTCTGAGAGTGCAAGAATGTGAGAGTAAGAAACGCCATCTGCCAGCAATATTAATTCGAAAATGGTGGAACGTGGATGCACAATTCCTCCGGTTAATAGATAAGCAGGTGTTCGATTTTGTAGTGTGGTCAACGAGAAAACGGGAGATGTCGTGCACAGATTCAAAGAGAGCGTCAGAGGAAATGGTGAATGCCGGCGAAGGAGGAAGGGGTGGAAATATAGGAAGATTGGAATATCTGTCTAGGAAGAAGTCAGAGAGACAGAAAAGGAAGGGAGGATAACGATCAAAGAAACAGCAGACGGAGCAAAGAGAGAATAGGTAGGACCGAAGGCCACGGTAGAGACACTTTCGTGAGATTGAGCTCGAATTCAATAAGGGATGAATAAAATATAAACCAACCGGCTCTTGCGATCCTGTATCGAGGGTTCAGGGTGCCTTGTGTAAATAAATAAAAATTGTAACCCAGCTGAAATCGTACATAACTGGACCCGATTCTTTCTTCCCTGCTCCCTCGATACTCTCAGACGACATTTTTAAACTTTTAACATTTTTCTGCGCGTTACTTACAAATGCATCCTTAATTTTAGGTCATGAATTTTCGAATTTTTAACATTTTTGTATAGCAAACTTTACAAGTTTGTAAATTTTTCAGTACACTTTGTACATTTCAATTTTGATAAATTGCAAATTTTCGTATTCGAATTTCAAGAGTTTCAATATTTTTCATTTTAGAAACTCGCAGATTTTGGAGTTTGTGGGTCAAGAATTTTCAAATTCGAATTTTGAACATTTTTGAACAGCAAACATCATAAATTTTTACATTTTTTAATCCAAAAATGAGAAGATTTCAATATTCTTAAATTACACATTATCAGATTCGAATTTTAAACATTTTTCAATTACAAATTATACAAATTTCAAAACCTACTCTCGGTTAATGCACGCGCGTTTATTGCACGATAGTAACGCCCACCGGTCACGTGTACTCATGCATGCGCACGAACCTTCTCAGCCACACAGCACTCGTTTAATGCACACTTCGTATAATTTTACACCGTCAAGGCCTCAAATCGTGCAATAAACAAGCGATTATCCTTACAAAATGAAAATGTACACATTTTGTTTATTAAAAACAGTGTTCGATTAATACTAACCCCAGCGATTTTTCAATTTAATACTAAATTTAAAGGGAAGAAAGATTAACAGTAAAACCAAACATACAAATTGATTCCTGCTTCTGATAAAAATCTATGAATCGATCATTTCGATTTTTGGTAGTAAATAACAAGAAGTACGAAATTATAAAATTTGAAATTTTACCCGAAACTCATACCTGATTAAACAAACAAAAATTCCAGAAATGATTCTTAACGAGGCCTTGTTCCACCCTTTCAAAGTTTTTATTGTATATCTCCGAAAATACCAATTTTAGAAAAAAAAGTTTTAAACAAAAAATAAAGCTCTTGAAAAGCTCTACAGAAAAGGTTGTATACATTTTTGACGTAAACCTATTATTTTGGCTTATAACCCATAAGTATTAACTAACCAAATTAACCTATGTGTATCAGACCATCCGTACTAGAGACGAAAAGTCCTTTTCCCCATTTTCCCACGACTAATAATTAAAGTTGAGGATTAATTGAAGGTACTTTAAGAACCGTAAGCGATGAAACATTAATAAAACAAGAAGTTATCGTCTCAGAAAGAAAACCGTGATCGACTATATCCCTCCCGCTCACGCGTATATCAAGGTGGCTATAATCTGCAAACAAGATTATAAGACAAGTTCGTAATGAACATCGTGTACAGCCGGTAATATTCTTTATTCGACGGTAAGGTACGACAAGCGTTGAAAGATGCAATTTACTGGTCGCGGAAAGGCGATGTTTCCGTCTGAATATTTCATCGAATCCCCCGTCTGATCTTTAATTCCTTTATCCTCTCAAGACTGCTTAACTGCCTAGCGAGCCTCGAGCCCCAGACAACGGCGAATTTCCTTCCTCCCTCGTCTATTTACTCTTCCTATGCACCTTCCAGTCGTTCTCGCCTTGCAATTTCACAAGTGTCGAGACAGCACTCGTATCCAGACGCTATTAAATATTGAGATACACCCCCGCCCAGCCGTTCGAAGCTATCGTTCAACAACGACCCACCTCGTGTCACGTAAAACCTGGCTGGCCGAAAATCCTGCACGAAACTTCTTCACGAAACTCGCCGTACAACTTTGCGCCGATAAAAAAAAAAGAGGACAAAGACAAAGTACGGGGCTCGTTGTAAGTAGAATGTCACGTATTTCTGCTCTAAACCTTCCGCCAGATGGAGCGGCAGTTCGTGAGCTGCGTCACGATTGCCGACATAATTGTCTCGCGATGCAACCCGCTACTATGGTCTTTTTAAGTTTCCACGGGAGGAGATTATTGTGTTGGACTTTCGGAAGACGTACTCTTCTTTTCGTGACCTGCGGCGGCGGGTTTGTTTGGGGAGAATTGAGAGTTTCGGGGTTTGGATTCGGTTGGAGTCTCGGGGTTTGATTTCGCGGGATTTGGCGGGTGGGGGTTTTCAGATTTGAGGGAGTTTGGTTTGGGAGTTTGAAGTTTTGGAGATTTTGAATTTTGGAGGTTTGAGGTTTTGGAGATTTGAAGCTTTCAAAACTTTCCAATAAGTTGCAATATTGGTCATATATCATGTATGACATATGTGATATATATGATACATGATATATGCAATATATGTGATATATGATATTTGAGAGGTATGATACATATGGTACACATGATATAAAATATATATGGTATATCACATATGATCTGATATAATAACATCACATATGATATATAACATATCATCACGTATGATCTGATATAATCACATCACATATGATATATAACATATCATCACGTATGATCTGATATAATCACATCACATATGATATATAACATATCACATATGATCTGATAAAATAACATCACATGTGATATATCACATACCATCACATATGATCTGATGTTCGTAGATACGTAATGCTAAAGGAAAACATAACGATTGCTATGTTATCGTAAGTTGCCTGGATAGACATTTCAATTGGTAGAACACTAACATGCAATCGTTACAAAATTGTACCATAATGATTACAACATAGTAATATAATTAATAACGTTATAGTTATAATATTGATATTTCTAACGTCACCAAGTTCCAAAGTTCCCGTCGCAGCACTCCATCTCTAAGAACATCGTTTCCTAGGAAATTCAATCCAAAAACGTTCGGTAAGAATGTAGGTGTAAGAAGGATGTAGGCGCATCCTCGAAGGGTTGCTAGTAGATGGAATCCGGGTTCCCTTAATTACAACGACCCTCTTCTCTCCCATTAATAAGCGGCCTAAACAAACTGCCGTCATATAAATACTTGGATTTCTACCTCGTCCAGTCTCTCTCGTGCAAGCAACAGCAACCCAGCCAACGTCAGCTCTCTCGTTGTCTCTCCCCACCATTTTGCCCTATAATTAAATTTGCACTGCGCTTCCGTGAGTTTGGCTCCTCTGTTCATTTAATCGGACACCGGGCGTTAGTATAATTAAAAGCACATCTCTTTTGGAATTTGCCTCATCCAGATATCTTTCTCTCTTTCTTTGTGTCTACCACCGATGTTACTTTCTCTCTCTTCGAGAGCTTTGTTTCTTGTTCTGTCTACACCGGCCCTTCGCACCCCCTCTTTCCCAGACGAGCATCCTCTTGTTCTCTAATTGCGAGCCACTCCGCTGTCTGTACACGTTTTTGGCGTTTCTATGCAACGACGTTGCTTGTTGCCTGGTAAAACGACGCGGAGGTTCATTCGAGCAGCGAGTAATCGCGGTACCGACGATACACGGAAAAATTAATATTAGATGAGCTGCTGGATACCCTTTTGTAGGCACTTTTATCGCGATTCACCGAGTACCGAGGCTGGTGAGATGGCGTGCGGGTTAATGGCATTCGTGTGGTCTCTAATGGACTACTTGATGGATTCATACTTTTTTGTATTTGCTAAGGTATAAAATGACATTTCATAAGTTGTGAAAAAGTTTCCTGGAAATTTTTCAATTTTTCAATTTTTCAATTCTGCAAGTCGTGGAATTTCAATGCCTAAATTTACAATTTTCGAAAATATATTAATAGGCAAACGAAATTCTCAAGTCTCAGAAATTTACAAATTTACTAATTTTTCAAATTATCAATTCAATTTTTCAATGTTCAATTTTTCAATTATTCAATTATTCAATTATTCAATTCATCAATTCCTAAAATTACAATTTACTGAAATGTACTGATACCTAAACGAAATTTTGAAATTTATAAATTTGCAAATTATTCAATTTTTCAATTCTTCAATTCCAACATTTTCAAATGTCCAATTTCATGATTTTCAATTGACGGAAATATACTAATAGGCAAACAAAATTCTCAAGTTTCAGAAATTTACAAATTTACTAATTTTTCAATTTTTCAGATTGTCAATTCGTCAATTTTTCAATGTTCAATTTTTCAATTATCCAATTCTTCAATTCCTAAAATTACAATTTACTGAACTGTACTGATACCTAAACGAAATTTTGAAATTTATAAATTTGCAAATTATTCAATTTTTCAATTCCAACATTTTCAAATGTCCAATTTCATGATTTTCAATTGACGGAAATATACTAAGTAAACAAACTTCTCAAATGTTACAAATTTCCAAATTCTCAAATTTTCAATTTCTTCAAATTTGAAAATTCAAAATTGAAAGTTCAAAATCAGAATCAGAAGTATCATCCGACACTAATTTCCCCAAATCCTCCTTTAAAATTTTCTTCCCACAAATAAGACACACTTGCGTCTCAACATACGCGCATCAATCTTTCATATGTAACACATGATTCTCTTCTACCATAACAATGCAGAATTTTTCCTTAAACTGCGATGTAATAAAATACTGATACCCCATCTCGTTCACCGTTTCTTTCTTTTTCCCAGCGTACCGGAAGACGAGGGAAAATGGAATTCGTTTAGCCGGCATCGAATACATTTCTTTCAGCGGTGAACGTCAATTAACTGTGCCCGATTGAAAGTGACGTCCAACGGGAACAGCGAAGGAGAGGGACAGATCTCGCGACAAGAACGAGACGAATGCACAGAAATCCGAAACACGGGACAAGTTTACTCCATTTAATTATGCGACTCAAGTGGACAGGTTGGTTCGCTTCGCGTCGACATTTTCAATGGAAATTTACTCGACCCTTTTTACGTTCCGCGGCATTCGATCGGCGAAGTCGTGACAGGAATTCGTTCGGTGAATTTTTTTTTACGATCTAGCGGATTGACGGACCATCTCTGAGTAATTATTTAGAAAGTGCACGATAATGTGCGATTCGCGGGTGCTGATATCTGGATCGGTCGTACATTTTGGTTTTCAAGAATTTCGATATGACAATTTTAGTCATATTTGGTTTTCAAACTTCCAAATTTGAGGGTTTGAGAATTTTGGGAGAAAGAAATTTGAGAATTTGAGGGTTTAGAAAGTTAAAAATTTAGGAATTTGAAAACTTGAGAAATTCCGAGAAAAATATCCGGAAAAAAGTATCAAAAATATTTGCAGAATTCGCAAATTTTGCAGTTACAAATTGACAAATAATTGACGTAAGTAAATTGACAAATAATTTCGCAGATTTCTAAAATACTCCCCGGAACGTGATAACCATCGGGTGGTTAACTTGTAACTAGGGAATAACCGGTGAAATACCAATTACCGATGTATGCACGTACTAGTTTGGTAAGTAAATGTAGTCTCAAGTAATGAAATTTAAATTTTCATTACATAGTTGAAGCGTATACTATACAAATGGTGTTGTAGCGAGTGCATGCTTTATATAGTAAGCGAACAGATTGGAATACTATGAGGTTGCATAGGTAGACGATTTTAAAATGTTAGAAATCCAATGCTGTTGTATAAACTGTATAAAAAAAAAGGAAATTGAACACAACAATTTTTCAAATTTATAAATTTACAAAATTACAAATTTACAAGTTCTCAAATTCAAATGATTGAATTCTGATATTCTCAAGTTTTTAAATACAAAAACTGAACATTTTTTTCTTAAGATTTATACAATTTCTAAATTTCTAAAATTACCATACTCTGCAATTCTCCAAGTTCGCTGTTTCTAAAATTACCAATTCATCAATTATCCGATTTCCCTCATTTTAAAATTATGAAATTCTTCAATAATCCAAGTTGTCTATTTTCAGAATTATCAGATTCTCCAATTCTCAAGTTTCCCAATTCCCAAATTTAATTTCTCAATTTTCGTATTTTTAACATTATCAGATTCCCAATTTTCTCATATGTAAAGTATTAAATTTCCCAATTCCCTATTTCTCCAATTACCCAATTTTCACCCCCATTTCTAAAATACTTAAATTTCCTTATTTCTAAAATTTAAAAAATCTCCAATTCTTCAAGTCCCCCATTTCTTCATTTTTAAAATTAATAAATTCTCCAATTCCCCTATTTCCAAAATTATTAAATTCTCCTATTCCCCAATTTCCCCATCTCCAAAACTATTAAATATTCGAATTCTTCAACTCCCCATTTCCAAAATCCCCAAATTCTCCAAATCTCAAATTATTTCAAAAATTCTCAAAATCTGCAATTCTCCAAGTCCCCGAATTCTCCATTTCTAAAACTCTTAAATTCTCCAATTCCCCAACATCCCCATTCCTAATCTCCTAAACTTGAAAATTCCAAACACCCTCTTTTCAACAAATCACCTCAGTCCCCACAACGTCCCCCAAAACCACTTACATCAAATCCGCGAATACAGATACCAACCAAGGTGAAAATTCACCCTTATCCACTCATCACCTGTCCAAGTCCGCCATGAAAAGCGATCAGACTCGAAAGAGAGAAAAGCAAGGAGCGTTAAGTGTTTTTTGCAGGATAAAGGGTAGTTCGCACTCTTTCGCGTGTAAAGACGGAGGCGTGAATAGAATGATCTAGCAAGGAATTAAATGAGCATTAAATCGTAAGGACGGTGGGCAAAAGCGACACGAGAGGCGCGTCTTTAATTCCATAAACGATAAATCCTCGAGCCGAGAGTTAGACCGTGCAATTTCCGGCCGTTTCCGATCTCCCGCTTCGTTACCGTACTCTCTGGAACGTTTTAAACCCGCCAGCGTAGCCTGGCGACCGAGAAACTACCACTCGAAAATGCGATTCGTTATGCGAGCAATTAGCGGAAGGATGGTAATTAGTCGGCTACGATATCGTGGCTCGTCGATCGTATCGAACTCGAAGGATGCGCCACGATTTAGCGGAACTCGCCTTCACACTCACCATTTAAACTTAACCACACGAACGGTCTCTTTTGTTCGATCGTTGTTTCATCATTACGTTAGTTCATACATTCACATATGTACGTATACATGCATGTATATTATGTATGTACGTATGCATGCATATTGTATGTGTGCATGTATGTATGCATGCATATATGTGTGCATGTATGAGTGCATGTATGTGTGGACGCATGTGTGTACGCATGAATGTGTGTCTATGTTCGTATGTATACATGCATGAATATGCGTTCGTAGGTATGTACGTATGTACGCATATATGTGTGCACGTATGCATGCATGTATGTGTGGACGCATATGTGTAGAGCATGTATGTACGCATGTATGTTGTATCTATGTTCGTATGTATGGGAGTATGTATGTATGTATGCATGCACGCATACACGTACGTAGGTATGTATGAACGTATGTGGGTACATAACCTTGGGTGTACGTATGCATGCATGTATATACGCATGCATGCACGTATCTATCTACATATGTATGGGTGTATGTATGTATGCATGCACGTACGTACATATGTACACACACATACATGTACATGTAACCTATATGTAGGTGTGTGTATTTACGCATGTGTGTATGTATATATGTATTTATGCACGTACGTACGTATACCGAAAATTCTCCGATTCCCCAAATTGCCAAATCTCCCCAAAAACTTCTAAAAAAGTCCAATCAAATTCCCCACCGAATGTCTGTCGATTCGTAGATTTTTCCATGGAACGCAAACAGCCCCGTCGGTGGCACGAAGTTTGTTACGGAAATCCCGTTTGCTAATCAACCGGCGAACGTCGTCCTTTCGCCGTGGGAAAGTTTTAAAGAGTAGCGCGAGAAAATTCGACGCAACTGACGGCAAAAACGGCGAACGACGTGTTGCCAAAGTACTTAACGAACGGGGAAGTTTTGAGGGCGTCGGAGACGAGGATGACAAGGAGGAGACGAGAACGACGACAGAAACTTGCCAAAAGCACTGTTGTAAGGAGGGTATGTACATCGTTCCCCATTAAAACGAAATGCTGTTTCGCTATTCGCAGTGCACCATTAGGTGTATGGAAATGGCGCATAACCCGGACGATAAGTGCGGAAGGGGTTGAGAAATGAGGAAGTTCACCCCACGGGTAACCGTGCCGGTTCTTTGGCTTATCTTGGCTGACTTGACGACATACATGTCGTCCTTATCTCCTTCCTACCATATTACACGCTATATACAGCCCCGGCTTGGGCTATCTTTAAGTGAGAAACCTAGCACCGGCCTCTTTACAATGGAGGACCAACGAGCGTTACGCGCGAGGCTTCACTTTTCAACAGATTAGATTTTTAACTGCCACACAAACCCTCGGTCAACTTTTAACCCCTTGCGTTATAATTGCGAGATACAGTCGTGACGTATTATTCTGCGGCGAGACGTTTCTCTTATACATTTATGTTCGACTTCGTGCTCATTTTCGTAATTACGATTGGTAATTAATCAATTGTGACTGGTAATTGATGATACTTCCGTGACGCACTCTTCTGCTGTCAGACGTTTCTCTTATACTTTTATGTTCGATTTCATGCTCGGTTCTGTAATTATAATTGTGATTGGTAATTGAAATTAGTGAATTGTAATTAGTAATTGAAGTCAGTTAACTTTAATTAGTAATTGTAATAAATCAAATGTAATCGACAATTGAAATTAGTAAATTGTAATTAGTAATTAAAATCAGATAACTTTAATTAGTAATGATATTAAGTCAAATGTAATCGACAATTGAAATTAGTAAATTGTAATTAGTCATTGAAATCAGTCAACTTTAATTAGTAATTGTAATAAGTTAAATATAATTACTAATTGAAATCAATAATTCACGAGTAATTAGTGATTAAAATTAGTCGATCATAATTAGCAATTGATATCAATAATTTACAAATAATGAGTAATTGAAATTAGTAAATTTCTGTTTGTAATTGTAATATGTAAATTATAAATAATTAGTAAATAGTAATTTGTTATTGAAATTCATACAGTTCAATTAGTAATTGTAATTAATACTTGAAATTAGTGAACGACAAATAATAAGTGAATAATTGACAATTGTTATAAGTAAACTACGAATAACAAATAAATTTTAATTAGCAATTATAATTAATAAATTGTAACTAATAAAGTATAATCAGTAAATTACAAAAACTTGCTAACTTGTACTCGGTATTTGCAATTAACAAATTAGAGATAACTAGTAAATTGTGACTAATTATAGTAATTTAAATTAGTAAATTACAAATGATTAGTAAATTGTACCTAATAATTGCAATGATTAAATTACAAATGATAAGTAAATTGCAACTGGTAACTGCAATTAGACTCACAGCAAAGATAAGGATCGTAAAATGCAAAATAAGCATGACGTTTCAATTTTCTTCACTCGCATTAACACTACAGCACTGAATAATTCGTTATGTCTGACACATCTACCGAATAAATCGCAGTGCAGGCGATACAAACACATGAATACTAGAATTTCTTAATAGGAATTAGAACGTCCATAGGAAATGCAGAGAATGATTTCAAAAAGTAATTTTATTAACCTCTTAATCATAAATTTTTTAGGAAATTACGTCATTCGCAGCTACGTTAGTCATCTAGGGATTTCGAAAATTAACGAGTCATTTTAAGATCTGGTGATCTGGGGACTTCAGCATGTAGGGTTTTCTGCATTCTGGAAATTTAGAGCTAGTAATTTAGGGATCTTGAAATTTGGGAATCTAGGAATTTCAGAATCCAGAAACTTGGAGGTCTAGGGATTTTGGAATCCAGAAATTTTGAGATTTTTAGATTTCGGAATATAGGGATTTGGTAATTTAGTAATTTAGGGATCTTAAAATTTGAGAATATAGGAATTTGGAGATCTAGGGATTTTTGAATTCAGAAATTTGGTGATCAAGGGATTTTGGAATTTAGAAATGCGGTGATCTAGGGATTTTGAAATCTAGAAATTTGGGGATCTAGGGATTTTGTAATTCAGAAATTTGGAGATCTAGGGATTTTGGAATCCAGAAATTTGATGATCTAGGGATTTTGGATTCTAGAAATTTGGTAAGTTAGTAATTTAGGGATCTTGTAATTTGGAAATCTAGGAATTTCAAAATGTAGACTTTTGGAGATCTAGGGATTTTGGAATACAGAAATTTGGTGATCTAGGGATTTTGGAATCCAGAAATGTGGAGATCTAGGGATTTTGAAATCTAGAAATTTGGTAATTTAGTAATTTAGTGATCTTGAAATTTAGGAATCTAAGAATTTCAGCATCTAGAAATTTGGAGATCTAGGGATTTTGGAATCCTGAAATTTGGCGCTTTAGGAATTTGGTAATTTAGTAATTTAGGGATCTTGAAATTTGGAGATCTAGGGCCTTCAGAATCCTAAAATTTGACAATTCAGTAACTTTCGGATCTTGAAATTTGTTGAATCTAGGGATTTTGGTTTTATAGGAATTTCGGAGTCCAAGGTCCTTACGGTCCATGGATTTCGGGGCTTAGAGATTCAAGAGTCTAGGGATTTCGGGACTTGCAGATCCAAAAATCTAGGTATTTCAGAATCTAAAAAATTCAAGATCTCGCGACTCGACGAATTGAAAATTTACAAAATCTATAGAATTGAAAAATTTCCCAATTTTCAAGCTCGACTTTCCCCCGAAGGAATTCACGTTGCACACTCGTGTGCACGCGTATAAAAACCAGTTCAGTGTCAGTGGAAACGAATGTGGATCGGCTCTGTTAAAAATCAGATTAGCACGCGGCCCGTATGTTTCAGCGTATTCAGCGTGCCATTCAAAGTGTTAAGGCAGTCAACGAAGCGTGCATCCGTGTGTACAACAGCCACTCGCGAACGCGTACGGTTGCCACCGACTCGCGTGTATTTTCCACGGTAAATGTCTGCGGCCGTTGTGCGGCTGCTGCACACGCTCGCGTCATTATTACGTCTTTCGAGATTACCACAATTGCGTTGATAAACGTCCGAGCATGAATTCAAGCCCGGTGACTCCTCCTAAATTGAGGCTTTCCTCTTCGCGGCGAATTCGAGGCGGATTTCCCGCTTGAATAATGGACGCCTGGTCTCTGCGGCCGGTTTGGATACGTTCGACCACTCTTACATGACCCACCGACAAAACATCTGTAATCGCGAACTTGTCACGAACTTCTCTTTCGTTCACGCTTTTCTTATATTTTCGACGTGCTGCAATTTTTAATTAATCGAAGTCTAATTTATAAGATGTTCATGACGTGTAGTTTATGTTTGAAGAGATAATATCATTAGTCAGATGTTTGCGATTAATGGAATGTAGAGATCTAGGGATATACGGGAAGCTAGGGATATGGGTTCATAAGGGATTTGGGGATGTACCATGTGTAAAGGTAGAGATATAGGGAGTTATGTGGTTTTAGGAATTTAAGAATCTAGGAACATGGGGATTTTGAGATATAAGGTTCAAGAGATATAGGAAACTATATAGGGATATGAGAATCTGCAGATATGGGGATTTGGAAATATAGAAATGTAGAAAAATACACATATAACGTATTGATATTCATAACATTATTACATATTGTGAAACAATGCATAGAATCATAATTAGTGAAATTACAGCGCATGGAGTTATACGTCGTGGAATTAGAACGCGCGGAGTTACACATTATGTAATTACAACGTAAAGGATTATAGTGCGTGGGATTATAACGAGTGAAAGTATACTGTGTAAAACTATAGAAAATTATAATTTTGTGAAATTATCACAGTGGGAAATACTTGTAATACGTGGAATTATAACGCATGTAAATATAACGCGTGGAAATATAACGCGAATAATTAGAAATTCGTGGAATTATAACGCGTGGAAATACTTGTAATGCGTGGATTTATAAAACGTGGAAATATAATATGTGGAATTATAACGCGTGGAAATACTTGTAATACGTGGATTTATAAAGCGTGGAAATATAATATGTGGAATCATAACGCGTGGAAATGCAATGCGTGAAACTACAACGGAAGAATTATAATTGTGTAAAATTATAATGCACGGAAATACTCCATAAATTATAAAACGTGAAAATATAATTGCGTGAAATCATAACGTGTACAAATACGTAAAATGCGTGAAATTATCATTCGTGTAAGCATAATGCGTGGAATTATAACGCGCGAAACTATAACCCATAAATGTATAATACGTGGAATTATAGTGCGCGGACTTATAGCACATAAAACTATAAGGCGAGAAATTATAACGCATGAAAGTATAAATGAAACTATAATGAGAGAAATTACAGTAAGTGAAATTATAACACGTGGGGCTATAATCCGTGCAATTATAACGAGTGAAAGTACCGATAATGAACCAAATTATAGCACGTGAAATTACAGGACATGGAATTATAACATGTGAAATTATAGCACGGGAAATTATAAAGCTTGAAATTATAGCGCGCGAAATTATAAAGCTTGAAATTATAGCGCGCGAAATTATAAAGCTTGAAATTATAGCACGTGAAATTATGAAGCTTGAAATTATAAAGCTTGAAATTATAGTATATGGAAATACAACAACGAATATAAGCATGTTCCGAATATCTCTTAAAAAAAATGTTTCCTGTTACACAAATTCGCAGCGATGCATATTCAACGTACAGGAAACACTATTATCGGTGTCTATATATTCCGAGATGATATCGGTATATCAAAATATCGTCACACGGAACAAAAACGAGTTCCCATGATATTTTCGAAGCGTTATTTTACCGGTGGAATCGTGATCATGGAATATCGACGTTAATGACGTTACGATCCAGTTATTGGTGTCTGATTAACATACTCGACCTATCGATCGCGGTGGATTCATCGAGCAAGCGAAACCACTTAGAACCGCGTGATGTCGATATTCCACCGTCGAGAATTCAATGAAGGGTGTCCTCTGGAATGTGTTTAATTGAAATTATGCCTCGTATATCTTGTCACACTGCTGGGACGAGCGTCCACATTTCTCAAATCATTGAAATCAAAGGTGATGATGAATGAACACGTCCCCATTTCAAATTACCCACTAAAATCTATTAGACTATAAAACTGGAATAATAGAAAAAAATTCGATAAAGTAAACGAAAATTTGACCATTTATGCAATAAAGCACGAGGATCACAGTATACTTGCAATAAAATAGGAGTATAAAATAATATAATGATATTATTCAAGTATAATAAAATTATATTATTATAATATCTATAATAATTGTATTATTATATACCTACATATAATGCATTATTTATATATCTACCTATAATGCATTATTGTATATTCATGTATAATAATAGTATTATATTATTATAATAACAATAACAATTATATGTATTCTCGTATAATGCGTCAAATTACAACCGTGAAAATATAACGCGTTGAATTAGAAGCTGTGAAATTATAACGCATGGAAATGTAACGCGTGGAATTATAACGTGTGGAAGTACAAAGCGTGAAAATATAACGCGTGGAGTTACAGTGCGTGAAAATATAACGCGTGGAATTACAAATTATGTAATTATAACGCGTGGAATTACAGATAGTGTAATTATAAAGCAAACTATTACAATTGCGTGAAATTATAACACGTGGTAATACTTATAGTCCGTGGAATTACGATGAGTGAAAGTACAATGCGTGAAATTATAACTAGTGAAATAACAACCCGTGGAATTACAACACGTGAAATAACAACGCATGGAATTACAGTGCGTGAAATAACAACATGGGGAATTAGAGTGCGTGAAATAACGACGCGTGGAATTACAGCGCGTGAAATTACAACACGTGAAATAATGACGCGTGAAATTACAATGCGTGAAATAACAACGCATGGAATTACAATGCGTGAAATAACAACATGGGGAATTAGAGTGCGTGAAATAACGACACGTGGAATTACAGCGCGTGAAATAACAACGCGTGGAATTACAACACGTGAAATAACGACGGGTGAAATTACAGTGCGTGAAATAACGACGCGTGAAATTACAACGCGTGAAATAACAACGCGCGCGTGGAATTATAACACGTGAAATAACGACGCGTGGAATTACAACGCGTGAAATAACAACGCGGGGAATTACAGCGCGTGGAATTACACCGCGTGGAAATATAACAGGAGAAATTACAGCGCAGGAAAAGAAGTTCCTACTGAACGTACACATAATTAATAGATAAAATAATTTTACAAACACGTCCCGTACTTGTCCCCAATTACGGATTAAAATCGCATGGTGCATAGTGACATTAAAAGAAGGGACAAAGAACAGGGTTGAAGTTCGGATCAGAGCAAAGTGGCAGTTAAACTGTCACAATTAGCCGCGTTGATTATGTGAATTTAACCCTACCGTACTTTATACAGCGTTCGAGCCACTTGACCCATTCCACGTGCTCTCTCTTCGCTCATTCGTTTTTCTCCCATTCTGCTCACCCTCTCTTTGTCTCTCTTCCCCTCGCGTGTCACGTTCGTTCGTTCGCTCCGTCTTCGTCTGTGCTTGTCGTGTGTACCTAGCGAACTCACGTAGGTAATCGCGTACGTTTACATGCGTGTCGCGGATCACAGATCCCGATTCGTGATTACAGCGTTTAACCGACCGATTCATTTGCTACGTGCACACCACGCGACCGGCATTTTCAGCTCGGTTTCCATGTTGTGAACTTTCCAATCGATTCTGTACAACCGTTACTCGATAGTTTTCACCGATCAAAAACTTCCGCCCGTTGAAAAATCTCTAGCATTGGCTTGTCACACTACATTCCAGGTCAAATACGGACATTATATCTACGTAATGATAGAGCTTTGACTTTAATACTCATTACAATTTACATAATTAATGAATGTCCTTCAGCTTAGTTCATTTATGGTAACATTACAGCAATCAGTTAGCTCGACTGAACTAATGAAAATATCATAGACTAAGGGTAAACCTGAATTAAGGTGATGTGGGTTGGGCCACATTTAGAGATCTGGATTATCCAAACACACCGATTAATTATGAATTACACAACCATAAGTGAATAGCTAGATCAAGTGATATAACAATGAATAGCTAGGTCAAATGGTAAAGGGCTGGCTCAAATGATACGATGATAAATGAACAGTTTTATCAGGTGATACATTAGTGAATCAATAGCTAGCTTAAATGATGTAACGATGAATGAATAGCTAACTCAAATGATACAACAATGAATGAATAGCTAGCTCAAATGGTATAACAATCAATAAAGAGCTGGTTCAAATGATAGGATAATGAATGAACAGTTAGATCAGATGATACAATAATGAATGAATAGCTAGCTCAAATGATGCAACGATGAATGAATAGCTAACTCAAATGATACAACAATGAATGAATAGCTAGCTCAAATGATACAATAGTAAATGAATAGCTAACTCAAATGATACAACAATGAATGAATAGCTAGCTCAAATGATACAATAGTAAATGAATAGCTAGCTCAAATGATACAATAGTAAAGGAATAGTTAGCTCAAAAGATACTGCAATGAATGGATAGCTAGCTCAAATGATACAATAATAAATAAATAGCTAGCTCAAATGATACAATAGTAAATGAATAGCTAACTCAAATGATACAACAATGAATGAATAGCTAGCTCAAATGATACAGTAGTAAATGAATAGCTAACTCAAATGATACAACAATGAATGAATAGCTAGCTCAAATGATACAATAATAAATAAACAGCTAGCTCAAATGATACAACAGTAAAGGAATAGTTAGCTCAAATGATACTGCAATGAATGGATAGCTAGCTCAAATGATATTACAGCGAATAAATAGCTAACTCAAATGACACAATCAATAGCAAACTCAAAAGACAAAATACCAAATCAGTACTAAAATCAAATAATTCAATAACAACAAATCTAGTAAGATGAAAGGATACAGTACTAAACAAACAATAAGATCAAACGATAAGATAATATCAAAACGAAGTGATACAATAATAAACGAATAATGGTGAGATTAAATGATACTATGTGGACAAGTTTTACGTTTATCAACGGAATATTCGCGCATAGACAGTCGAGATAAACGTGTATACACGGGTGCGTAGGCGTATATAATGCCGGCCGCAGGTTCGTTGTGATACCATAAACAACAATGTGACGCCAATTACGTAAAGGGTCCACCGCGATGTTTTGTCGTGCGAGAACCGAAATTATCCTCTGTTCCCCTCTCCCTTTCTCGTTTCGTTGTACACACCCTTCGTTCTCCGCTTCCGCTCCCAATTGCACCGAAATTTCGGATAATTTCGGCTACTGTGTTGCGCACACGGATTATTAACACACCGTTTCCGCGCTCTGTTACGCGGGGGAAAAAACGAACACTTATGAAACTGTTGCTCCGAATTCCTGTTTTCAGTCCCGTTCATTCCTTCAACTCGGAATTACTACTATTAGTACATTACAAGTCATAATACATAATCTTACGACCACTAATTCATAAAAACGTTAAATTGTGCACCGATGTCATCGGTGGTCATTTTTCAACACCCACATCTAGAACTGATAATATTGCAATAAGGGTGGAGGGTTATTTCACCATTCTGTAATTTCATCCGATTTTTCAAGTTGTACATTTATGCAATCCAACTAATCATGAACTTATAAGGGTTTCATGTATTTTGTAATTATCTTTACCTCTGATAGTGAAAAATATGAGGGGTGTGCAACCTAACCTATAATTTCAACCATGAATTTTCATATGTTCATACCTTCATGTACAGAACTGTTGCAAAGAAAAAGTCCATGAAATTCATGCAGCAAATGGCAGAAATGTCTGCACGATATAAAGCATACGTTACACGACCGTAAAATGTTAAAATCCTGTTACAACGTGCATTATCCGAGTGTAGGACATTTCTTTTTAACGTCCCCATAGCGAAGGAGGATCGCACGGACGTCACGGCGATTCAATTTCGCGCGTAAGTTACATCGTATTTCCATCAAACGTGAGAGACAGAAACAGCGACTTGCCATTATCATACGATTGTGCAATACCGTTAAAGCTGAAGCTGCACGAACGGCAGTAATTGGACAAATTATTCGTCATGAACGGTACCGTGCGTGCCACGCATTCATTCATGAAGATCCTCATCGCGAGCGATTAATTCGAACTGGATCCCTCTTGCTAACCCTCCATTTTTCTCGCAAACGTTCGAGGGATGTTTAAAAACATCCTTAACTTTCGGCAAACTTCGAAAAATATTTCGAATAGTTGAGAATGTATTATGCAAACAATTATTATGAAATACCTATGACATTACAAGTAATATAATGTTACAGTAATTCATTACGTTTATAATAAATATTATAATTCTGTGTATAATACGAATTTGTGAGTACGCTTTTATGAAATTTTTGTTTGAAGCTTGTGAAATTATGTATACATGTATATATGTAAATGGCGTCGTTTTTAAAAGAGGCTCGTTTTATCAAACTTCCGAGGAGCAACGTGTGTCACTGATGAATCCTTGAATCGATGGAATAACGTCGAGCAGGCTTGGTTAATTTCAAAAACGAGCAGCGGATTGCAGCGCTTTTCCCGGCAGCGAGTTTAATCAAATTCAAGATTAAACTTCGAAGTTTCGTAAGTCGTTTCGTGCCAATATTTGTCGGGGAGCGGTTTTAATTTCCATAAGTACGGTAATCTGCAAATTTCCCTCCCCCTAATCGCTCTATCGGTCGTACCATCCCTTTCTTGCGTCCCTGTATATCCACAGGGTGGTTCGAAACTTACAGTTGTACTACGAATTCAACGATTGCTAAATTCAGGAGTTTCGACATTTACATACTTTACGATCTAGGGAGTTTTCGTAATTTTAAATTTCTACATTCTCGAATTTACATTTCTATTCAAATTTACAAGTTTCATGTCGTCATGGAATGATACGCGTTATATTAAATTGTTACATGAGGTGTTGTCACGCGTTATATTGCCACACGTGGACTTGTCACGCGCTATATTGCAACGAGTGAAATTTTCATGCGCTATATCGCTACGCGTAGAGTTGTCTCGCACTATACTGCCATGCATAGAGTTCTCACGCATTATATCTCCAGGCGTAGAGTTGTCACGTGTTATATTGCCACGCGTAGAGTTGTCACGCGCTATATCGCCATACGTCTAATTGTTACGTTTATATCACAACATATGGAATTGTCACGCGCTATACTACAACCAGTGGAGTTGTCACGCGCTATATCGCCATTCGTAGAGTTGCCTCGCGCTATATCGCCACTCGTATAGTTGTCTCGCGTTATATCGCCATACGTGGAATTGTTACGTGTTATTTTACTATATGTGGAACTGTCAAGCGCTATATTGTAACGAGTGAAGTTACCACGCGCTATATCGCCACTCGTAGAGTTGTCTCGCGCTATATCGCCATATGTCGAATTGTCACGCGTTATATCGCCACGTGTGGAAATGTCACGCGCTATATTGCAATGAGTGGAGCTATAACACGCTATATCGCCACGCGTAGAATTGTCTCGCGCTATATCACCATTCGTCGAATTGTTACCGCGTTATATCGCCACGTGGGGAAACGTCACGCGCTATATTGCAATGAGTGAAGCTATCACACGCTATATCGTCACGCGTTATATCGCCATACATTGAATTGTTACGCGATATATTACTATATGTGGAACTGTCACGCGCTATATTGCAACAAGTGGAGTTACCACGCGCTATATCGCCATTCGTAGAGTTGTCTCGTGCTATATCGCCATATGTCGAATTGTCACACGTTATATCGCCATATGTAAAATTGTTAGACTATGTAACCATGTGTTGTAAGTGTCGCATTTCCACGCGTCATAATGACAAGAGCATTTCTATACCAAATAGAGCTACATTTCTTCATCATTTGAACTCTCTTGTAATATTGCAAAAAAATGAAATAATTTCAGTTGTGAACTATTAGCTTTTACGCTACATTTACCCGTAGCAGTGCAGCTGATTAAATTCGACGCGCAATAAACCACACCCGGTGACCGATTAAAGATTTCCGTAAAAATGAATTCTCGCTAGAGAGGAGCAAAGAAATTGCCGTTACTCGGAACCAAGAGACGTATGAAATTTATATTCTCATAGTAGTCGCTCGTATATTTTCTTCACCGACTAACTGCATTCGTAGTTCAAGATTAAACGTGAACGTAAAATGCGCCTGGAATAAATAATGCAATACTTCCTGCCGGGGTGTCCAATTATTGTATATCAAATTTACCGATAACCGATAGTTTCAATACAGATATTGTACGATTCGATCCCACTGTTTGCGAAAAAACTGATTTAAAGATTCAGCGGTTCTTTATATCCGTTCAATAACCTGTTGCGTTGTACTTATTATGTTCGCGTATTTCATAATTAGTGAAAAAGGGAATTAGCATTGATAGTCAATTTACAGAACAAATATGCCTAATGCGAGGATTTTAGCACCGAGAATTTATGAAGAAGGGCTATAAAGTACGATAAAAATATTAAATCCATAGCAAATTTATGCCAATGTAATGAATTTATGACCCGATGCATTAGCTTAACATTCCACAGACAAAAACCAAGGGAAGTAGACGCGAATGTTAATTCGATAGCGTTAGAGGCTGTTCAGCGTTTACGTAGTTCACTCCACGTATACCGTTAACATCGCAATGATTCTCGAAGAATGTTTCTTGATACGCAAATGGGATAAGAGACGGTTGGACCGGCGATAATTGAACAGTCTCCTGGCTGTTGTACCACGCGCAATTTGCTTGAGAAATGTGGGTGTGAAATTACCTAGCGAGAGATACACAAAGGGAGAATTAACGAAATTTCATTTGCTCAAACTCGCACGATACAAGGCAACGGTGTTGTTCGAGTCGATGAAGCCAGCCCAGCCAGCCAGCCTGACTTCTATTTGCCGTTGAAGGCAGTTATTACGGTGTTATTTCACCCCTGCAGCCACGAAAATGGTATTAAATTCTCATATTGCCACGAGCCCATGGAACTCGCTAGTTACTGTAATTTTTATTGATGGACCAATAGGATTTAACGCGGTAGAAAATGGATATTCTGAAGTATGAATTATGGATCTACAGGATTGTCCGATCTACAAACCGGAAAGTTCAACGTGATACGTGCAGGTGTTACAAAACTAACAGTTACGTACGTCACAATGCGATATAACATGAGACATTCAATCATCGTGCATCGCCACGAATTATATCACAGGTTAGATTACCACGAGTTGCATTGTCAAATATTATATCGCCACGCATTGCATTATCACGCGTTATATCACTACGCGTTGTATTACGAGTTATATCGCCAGGCATTGCTAAGCGTTATATTACTACAGATCGCGTTATATTACCACACGTAACATCATGCGACATATTGCCACATGTTGTATCGACACTCTTTATATTACCACGCGATGTATCACAACACGTATCGCTGAACGTTATAACACCATGCGTTGCGTTACCACGCGTTATATCGCCACGAGTAATATTACCACGCGTTGCGTTACCATACATTGTATTGGTGCACGTTATATCACCATGTGTTGCGTTACCATGCGTTATATCGTCACGGGTTATATCACCATGCGTCGCGTTACCACGCGTTATATCGCCACGGGTTATATCGCCGTGCGTTATTTTATCATGCGTTGCATTACCACGCGCTATATCGCCATGCATTGCAATTCCTCGCGTTATATCGCCACGCATTATATTGCCATGCGATGTATTACAACACGTTGTATTCGTGCACGCTATATCACCATATCGCATTCCGAAACCTCGCGTTATATCGCCGTGAAATATATTACCACACGTTATATCGCCATGCGATGTATTACAACACGTTGCATTCGTGCACGCTATATCACCATATCGCGTTCCGTAACCTCGCGTTATATCGCCACTGGTTATATCGCCGTGAGTTATATTACCACACGTTATATCGCCTTGCGCTATTTTACCGTGCGTTGCATTACCATGCGTTACATCACCACTCGTTGCATTATCACGCGTTATATCGCCACGCGTTATATTGCCGTGCGACGTAGAACCATGCGTTATATCACCATGCGATAAATAATCACGTGTTGCATTATCACGCGTTATATCACTACATGTTTTATCGCCACACGTTATATCGCCATGTATTATATTACCGCGTTCTGTATTTCCACGTATAGAATTACTATGCGTTAAATAACTCGTCGAGCTGTACACACGTTTTTATTAGCTCTTTTTCAATGAACCGTTTTCAATCTGTTTCCATTAGCACACTTATTTATTTATAACAAACAAACGAAGGAAACTCATCAGTTTGAAAGTTGTTAATTCCGGTGAAAAGCTCCATTCTAAACACATTAATGTAATGAAATTTTGGAAATCAATTTTTGGAGGAAAATCAGCGATTTCGAAGCGGCGGTAGTACCGCCGGGCTATTAATTAATAATTGCTTTCACATCGAAATGGAAAACGAGCATGTAATTTCGATTGGCTCGAGTTAAAAGGAGTCGAATGTATTTACTTTGTATCGCTGGTCCATTACGAACGCGAGTTTGTAATCGTTAATCACCGTTCTACGATAATTATAGCCCGTAATCGTATCGTCTCATTATTGGCAATAGTATTGCTCTGATTAATTAACCGGAGTCACATTAATTCGTGATGGATTGCAGCCGCCGAATGTTTCGGCAAACATATTCGCATAGGCTCGCGTTGATATTTACCCTGGCCATTGTTTGTTTGTCTCGGAGATCTTTCAATTATGCAAATTTGTGGCTCAAGTGGTTCTTAGGTACAGTATGATGGCACGCGTCGATCAGTATCGTTACCCTTTGATGTCATAATCGTTAATTGAACAGAAATTAACGAGGCTAACGTCCCTGCACTATCGTTACGTTAAACAAATTTCCAACTAAAATATCGAGTCGCTTTATATCGCATATCCGATATACAAAATATACCAACATAATTTAGCAAGATGTTCGTTAAAATTAATACTAAAATTTTAGTTTAATCCAATTACATAAATATTTATTAATCTAACAAGAGTATCGTAAGCAGTGGATAGTTGGCGATATAACGCGAGGAAATGATATACGAAGAGAAGTATAGGACGCGGTGTAAGAATAGGGGTTAAAGATAGACAAGATGGAAATTTTTGGACTTGAATGCGGAAATGACAAAGAACGAGACACGGTAAAGAGCGAAATAGAGAGAGAAGGATGACGAGGTGGTCGGAGAAGCGAGAGGGCAGCGTTATCGAGAGTACCCGGTATTGGCAGACCGTTTCCCAGCAAATAATTGGAAATGCAAACGGAACGAGCCTCCCAGTGATAGTTCGATAATTGAGTCTCTTATCAGTGTTTGAATCCCATCTCTCTTGCCCCTTTCTCTTCATCTTCGCTCGTCTTCCCTTGCTCTCCCGATTCACGATTCTTCGTTACCCGATGCATATGAATCTGTGCGTCTGTTCTTTTTTTCCCCCTTCCACTTCTTACTCTCTTTTATCCGCCTCGTTTCCTGATTTAGCATTCGTTTGGCTGGCAACTCGTCAGAAAACGACCGCGTTATGACATCCAGTGGACGACGAACGTGTTGCTCGCTAACTAAATTTATGCGACTTTCCGATACTTGGGAAAATTATGGAATCAAAGAGTTTTCAAGTCTTCGAATTATTGGCGATTTTTAAATAGAACTTTGTAAGTCAGGGAGAGAAATTTCTTTGTAATTTTCCAATTTTCAAGTTAATTTTTTAGTACTCAAATTTTCTGGTTATCTAACTTTCAAATTTTCAAATTTCCAAAATTTTCAATATTCAAATTCCTAAAATTACCAAAACCTAAATTACCAAATCCCTAAATTCAAAAATTTCCAATTCACCATCTTCCAAATTCTATATTGTCAAATCTAAAAATTCCCTAGTACCTAAATTCATCACCTTCAAATCTATAAGTTCCTTAGTTCCTAAATTCCTTATTTTCAAATCTAAAAATTCCCTAGATTCAAAATTCCTTATTGTCGAATCTACAAATTCCCTAGTTTCCTAATCTAAAATTCCCTAGATTCAAAATTCCTTATTGTCAAATCTACAAATTCCCTAGTTTCCAAACTCCTTATTTTCATATCTAAAAATTCCCTAGTTCCCAAATTTACTTTCGCTTATTTATGCATTAAAAAATTCCCTAGTTCATACATTTCCAGATCTAATATTCCCTAAATAATAAAGTTTCCAATTCATAAATTCCCTAGATTTTAAAGTCCCGAAACCTTAAATTCTCTAAACTCACAAATACTAATGTCCTAAAATTCCCCAAGTCATAAAATTCTAAAGTCCTAATGTTTTCACATTTTTAATTCCTGAATCCTAAAATTCCCTATGTCCTCACAGACCTCTAAAACTCTAAAAAAACCTAAAATTTCCAAATCTTAAAATTCCCAAATCCCAATTTTCCAAAATCCTAGAATTCCCAAATTCTGAAACCTCCAAATATTCAAATCTCAATTTCTTAAAAGACCCAAGTCCAAAAATCCCTAAATCTTAAAAAATTACCATATCCTAAAGTCCGTAAGACCCAAAATCTTCAAATACTAAAATTTTCTGTGCTGAAATATCCAAATCCCCAAATCTTCAAATCTTATAATAAATAAAAATTCCCAAATCTCAAAATCTCCAGATCTCAAAATCCCCAGATCTCAAAATCCCCAGATCTCAAAATCTCCAGATCTCAAAATCCCCAGATCTCAAAATCCCCAAATCTCAAAATCCCCAGATCTCAAAATCCCCAAATCTCAAAATCCTAGAATCTCCTAACCTCCAAATCCCAAAATCCTAAAATTTTCAAATCCCAAAACCCAAAAATCTTCAAATCTCAAAATCCGTAAATCCTAATATCCCCAACCCTCGAAACTCCAAAGTTCCCAAATTACTTGGATGCAATTAATTCGGAATAAATAATGAGCGCAGTTGCGACCGATACAGATTCATTGCGTAAGTTCCAAGGAAATCTCTGTGGTTTATTTCACGTTAGATTTTGGAACGCTGACAAACAGTTCTGGGGATCGTACGAACAAGATATTTTCGATGCGTGACGTTCGATGCCGAATATTCGAATAATCATCGTTGCTCGTCCGGCAATTCGTACAAGAAGACATATGAATTTTCTTTGAAGTGCGATTCGGGCCACTCGAAACTCTGCGAAACTCATCATTTATATCTGTACCGTGAAACATACCGCGCACTGTTTTCGACGCTGTTGAACACAAAATTATTACCGAAATTTCTGTTACCCACATTTTGTTGCGTCAAATATTTCCTACGTTTCGTTCAAATTATATTCAGCATTTCGCGTTTAAGTGTTTGCATATTTCATCCCGTTAAATGTTTATTGTTCAATGACGTTGATCGATATTTGATGATGTTTGGTCTACTTGTTTAGTCGTGTTTATTACTTACCGGTATTATATCAAGTTTTATGATGTTTAAAGACAGTGTTTGATATTGTGTAGTGATATTGTGGAAAGTTTGGTAATGTTTAATGACGTAAAAATTTCACTGCGCATATTATTGAAAAATTGTATGTGCAGTAATGAAGCTGTGCTTGAAAGTGGAAACTAAATGCGCAGTAGTTAACAACACATAATAATTATGCGCAAGAAGGTATTATACTACATTCAATAATATTATTTTGCATGAACTTTGCTGCGCATGTTTATTCTTTTTCGTTATGAACTGCGCACAAGTTCAATATTTGAGGTGATTGAAAAATTGTTCGTATGCGCAGTAATGATTGAAATTGCACTTGAGAAACCTATAACTCATGCGCAGTAGTGAACGGTGCATAATAATTATGCGCAAGAAGTTATTATACTACATTCAATAATGTTATTTTGCATGAACTTTGCTGCGCATGTGTATGTTTTTTCGTTATGAACTGCGCATGAGTTCAACTTCCGAGGTGGCTGGAAAATTGGTTGATGTTTGAAATATGTATAGTAACATTATGGACCGTTTGGTTTAATGACATAGTTTGCTAAAAGATTCAATCTTCCTTGCAAAAATTAAAAAGATTCTCAAATACAACTTTCTCAAAAACAAACATTCAATAAAATTTCACTCAACACAACATACGATAAAATTTGATTTCATCATGCAATAAAATGTTATTTCGACGTATTTTTATTTTCTCGTCCAGAATAAACCCTCTGTCGTCACGGTGTGTCTCGTGTAACGAGTAAACCATAAGGTTGTCATCCGTTTAGTATTTTTTCGACGTGTATTTTATCATTTACCCCGATTTTTATTTGTCCCCGTAGAAAACGGGTCGCGAACACGTAGACAAGAAGTCGTCCCACGGTGTTACGGGACATTAATCATGGGGTGTGACGCGAAGTGACATCAAACGCGAATTTACAGCGACGAGCTCTTCGATTTCATGGGGGGGCGAACGCGAAATTTGTCAGCCGATCCTTCCTGTCTCCGCTCGACAGGAAATTCGTTATTGCGTATTAAATCTGAACGCGTGAATTCATTTTTATGGATCCCCCAGCTGAAGATTCCGATTCATCCGCGTGAAAATCATCCCGCGGGACCATTATGGGAGCTGTTTATGGAGTCGGCTGGCTGAAAACGAACTCTCTAAACTGTACACAGCTTGCAACTTCGCCGATTCGCTCAGTTATCGTTTTATGAACTATGTGGATGATGTATGGACAACATCTGGCTTTTTAGTTTTCGTGAATTTGGGGATGGGTTTAAAGTAGCGGAACTTCCGGAAAATTTTGGGTACTTTAGACATTTGGAGATACAGGGATTTGGAAGACTAGGAATTTGGAGATCTAGAGATGTGGAAGACTATTTTAGGACTTCTGAAGTTGGAGATGTAGAAATATAGTAATTTTCCAATTTAGTCATGTGAGAATTTGAGTGTCTAGGGATTTAGGAACTTGGTTGTTCAGAAATCTAGGAATTCGGGAATTTGACGACTTGATAAACTTAAAAATACCAAAATTGAAATTGGGAAATAAGTTTGGAAAATTGAAAATTTAAGATTGTGAAAGTTTGAAAAATTGAAAATTAGTTAATGAAGAAATCTGCATAATTGAAAATTTCTCGATATACAAATTGAAAAAATTTAAAACTTACAAATTAGCGAATGCAAAAGAAAATCTGCCAATGTAGATTTGAAAAGTTGAAAATGAAATTTGTCATCTATCAAATGGAATCATGAATTGTAATCAAAGTAGCATAATCTTCACATCATTGTCGACACACGATTCCTAAGTTGTAGACATTGAAGAAAAGGGTGAACGAAATGAAGAAACGAGAGGAAACGAGCTGGATAGTAATAAGAGAACGACTAATCTCAGCTAAGAAGAGTAAATAATCAAGCGGAGTGAATGACTGGCAATTTAATCAGACCCTGGCCAAGATTTTGAATTAAATGGACGGAGATGCTGCCCATTTAATCTGGATAGCAAATTCAGCCTCCAACGACTGACTAATTTGCGGGAAAAACTCGTTTTACGGTTTTAATCTGGATACTCGTTCAATACCCTTATCAACTTGATACGATCATATTTTCAGGTTTTCAAATTTTCAAGGTTTCATATTATCAAGTTTTTGAGGTTTCAAATTTTCAAGGGCTCTATATATAAATTTTCAAGCTTCAAATTTTCAACTTCTAAAACGCAAATTCTGAAATTTATAAGTTCTCAAATTTTCAACTTCCAAGACTCAAATTCTCAGATTTGTAAGTCTTCAAATTTTCAGTATTCTTTTTTTTTAATCTTCAAAATTTTGAGTACACAAATTTTCAACTTCTAAAACACCCAAGTTCTCAAATTTGTAAGTCTTCAAATTTTCAGTCTTTTTTTTTAATTTTTAAGGTTTTAAGTGTACAAATTTTCAAGTTTTCAAATTTTCAACTTCTAAAACACTCAAGTTCTTAAATTTGTAAGTTCTCAAATTTTCAGTTTTTTTTTTAATTCTTAAGGTTTTACGTCCTCAAATGTTCAAGTTTTCAAATTTTCAACTTCTAAAACACTCAAGTTCTTAAATTTGTAAGTTCTCAAATTTTCAGTTTTTTTTTTAATTCTGAAGGTTTTACGTCCTCAAATGTTCAAGTTTTCAAATTTTCAACTTCTAAAACACTCAAGCTCTTAAATTTGTAAGTTCTCAAATTTTCAGTTTTTTTTTTAATTCTTAAGGTTTTACGTCCTCAAATGTTCAAGTTTTCAAATTTTCAACTTCTAAAACACTCAAGTTCTTAAATTTGTAAGTTCTCAAATTTTCAGTTTTTTTTTTAATTCTTAAGGTTTTACGTCCTCAAATGTTCAAGTTTTCAAATTTTCAACTTCTAAAACACTCAAGTTCTTAAATTTGTAGTTCTCAAATTTTCAGTTTTTTTTTAATTCTTAAGGTTTTACGTCCTCAAATGTTCAAGTTTTCAAATTTTCAACTTCTAAAACACTCAAGTTCTTAAATTTGTAAGTTCTCAAATTTTCAGTTTTTTTTTAATTCTTGAGGTTTTACGTCCTCAAATGTTCAAGTTTTCAAATTTTCAACTTCTAAAACACTCAAGTTCTTAAATTTGTAAGTTCTCAAATTATCAGTTTTTTTTTTAATTCTGAAGGTTTTACGTCCTCAAATGTTCAAGTTTTCAAATTTTCAACTTCTAAAACACTCAAGTTCTTAAATTTGTAAGTTCTCAAATTTTCAGTTTTTTTTTTAATTCTTAAGGTTTTACGTCCTCAAATGTTCAAGTTTTCAAATTTTCAACTTCTAAAACACTCAAGCTCTTAAATTTGTAAGTTCTCAAATTTTCAGTTTTTTTTTAATTCTCAAGGTTTTACGTCCTCAAATGTTCAAGTTTTGTAATTTACAACTTCTAAAATTTTCAAGAACTTAAATTTGTATAATTTAAAAATAATGAAGCAGATAATACTGGCATAATAATAAATGAATTCAAAAAACTTGTTAATTAAATTTTTATGAAGTTGATGTCTGACAGCAAAAATACCTGCGAGTCCAAGAGTAAAAAAATTAATCTTTGTGATCGCTTCTGATGAATTATCCCATTACATCCCGACAGAAACAACTTTCTTACCCAGTTTCAATCGTCAGTTTTCACCGTTGATTTTTTCGAAAAGTATGCACTTGATGAACGTTCATGAACGATAGTCGCCAGATTACCGTGAACACAGTGGACAACGAAAGGATTCTGAGTTCGTAAACAATCGGGGTTCGTTACCAGAACTCCATCGCTGTTCCTTAATGAGCGTTTTCAGCGCGCTGCTTAAAGAAGTATTTGCACAAAACTGCGCAGCTAATCGGAGCCTAATTAAATAAGGAAGGGACGAGAGCTGTGCCTCGACGGTAAGAATGAAAAACAAACGAGCAGCTAGGTAAATAGCCGTTAACGAAGCGTTTGTTTGAACCGGCATTACACAGAAATCGATTTGCTCTATTTTCAAACGATTAAAACTACTGTTTCGTTCATTTATGGAAATCGCCATCATTGGTTACTGCTGGCTAAATACATTTCAGCTGTTTGCTGGTTTCTTAGGGAATACTGGGGGATTTTTAGAGGACGGAATCTAGAGAGATTTTGCAATTTTTGAAATTTTTGAAGAATTTTTTACAGAATTTTGGGATTTTAGAATTATGAGGTTTCATTTTTGAATTTTACAATTTTGAAATTTTTTAGTTCTGGGTCTTTGAGATTGAACTTTTTAATTTTTGAATTTTACAATGTTAGAATTTTCAAATTTTCAAATTTCGAAATTAAATGTAGAATGTTCGCATTTTTAAAACTTGTCACTCCAGAATTTTACACCTTGCTATTTTTAATTTTCGAATTTTTATGAATTTTTGTATTTTACAATTTTCCCCACCTTGAGAACTGTTCCAATTTTTACAAATTAATAATCTATCTCGAATCCATATCCAAAATTATTCTATGACCTGTCCACAACTACGAAACAATGCATGTCTAATAAATATCCTCTAAGCAGTGTTCTAGTAAATAAATTTGTTGGGTTCTGCTCGAAAAGCGAGACGAACGAGCCATGGTAAGCGTGAGTGGTCTTACGCCTACCGATTTCTGCCAACGATAACCGGTCATTGACTTCCTGTTTCACGTGCACGGGAACGGAAGGGGCAGAATGGCTGAGAATTCGGTACCCAATTTAAGGAGGTTCGTTTTTAAGGGTCTCGAAGGGATAGCTTGCCGATAGAACGAGATAACTTGAATTGTGAGCGCAGTCTTCGTACTCTTCCCACGACCTTCTTAAAAATCGTGTGCTCATTATCTCTGTACCTGCAAGCGTTGCATTCCTCTCTTTTTTCGCCTTTCAACGAATCTTCGTCATATCAACTACCAATTGTTCGATTCTTTTAGGACATCTTGGTAAAAGGTCAAATAACTGCGATATTTTCTGTGGAAATGTTTTTCGAATAAAACACATGCGCAGTACTTAAGGATATATAATAATTATGCGCAGAGAATTGAATAATATTGTATAATATTCTTTGGTAAAAATTTTACTGCGCATGTCTGTCTTTTTTCATTGTAAACTGCGCATGCGGTCAATGTTTCAGGTTATTGAAAATATGTGCAGTAATGAAGCTGTGCTTGAAAGTGAAAGCTAAATGCGCAGTAGTGAACGGTGCATAATAATTATGCGCAAGAAGTTATTATACTATATTCAATAATATTATTTCGTATGCACTTTGCTGCGCATGTTTATTCTTTTTCGTTATGAACTGCGCACAAGTTCATTATTTGAGGTGATTGAAAAATTGTTCGTATGCGCTGTAATGATTGAAATTGCACTTGACAGTGAAACCTATAAGATATGCGCAGTAGTGAACGGTGCGTAATAATTATGCGCAAGAAGTTATCGTACTATATTCAGTAATATTATTTTGTGTGAACCTTACTGCGCATGTTTATTCTTTTTCGTTATGAACTGCGCATCAGTTAAACTTCTGAGGTTGCTGAAAAATTGTGCAGTAATGATTGAAGCTGTGCTTGACAATGATGTTGAAATCAACTGATGTTGGAATTCAGTGATCTTGAAAGCTAAATTGATATATAATAATCTTGAATCTACATCTTTCTGATAGTGGTACAAATATAGGATGTGTCATCTAAAAGTATCTACTATATTAGCGATAATTTAGAAGAGGTTCGACACGAGAGACTCGGTCTCTTAAATTGCAGTAATTTTGGAAATATTCTTAAGTTTGTAGTGTAAATAACTTGTCGAAATTAATTACCTGTCGTACACATAAACGTAAAATGAACTGATGTTAAGATACTGAACATTTACGATTGTTATAGCCTTGAAGATAGGTGCACGTATCGAATCAGATCGAAGGAGCGAAGTTTGAGAGTCGTTGTCCGGCGACGAACAACTTTCTCCCAGCAAAATGTAATGATTCATCGAAGAAAGTAATTGGTTGGGTTGCCCCGGGGCACGGTTGGTCGTCGATAGAAGAAGCAAAAGCGAAGGGAACATTGAAAGTCAGGGCGCGGGATCGCGTGAAAAACGATCCTCGTGTATCGCCAGGTGACTCGGCAGTCCCAGCACGCTCTGCTCTGTGTTCGCTCGAGAAATCACGAAGGCCACCAGAGAAAGAAGCGAACAAACAAAAGAAAAATAAGTTTATCGCCGTATATACCTGGATGCTGCGGGGAAAATATAATTCGACCGGACACGGGATAACCGTACGCCCGACTGACGCGGCTACCGCGCGCTCGGGATATAAAGTTTACTCGAGTCCCGTCCAATTTGAAAACGGCAGAAATTAAGTTATCACCGTCGGAAACATCGCTCGAATCGGAAGACAAGATAGGAATGTTATTAAATGACTCGTTGTTGTTATAGTCCGTGACAGAAAGACAGGTTCATGCATTTTTCTTTTGTAGTCATACTAGATGTTTATTTAACTGGAACTGGTGGACCAATTTCGATTTCGGACATTTGTATTAAAATTATTGGTAGAGAGATACCTGTATGATTAACGAAATTTTTTAAAATATATGTAATTTCATATTTCTACATCCGTATATCTGGATTCGTCTATATTAAATATTTTCAGAATAGAGATATCCTTATGTCTGAACATCAAGTATGTTTAGATCACAATATCCCTAGATCCAAGCCCCAAGATCTCAATATTCCTAGATCACAATACAACTAGATGCAAATATCCATTTTCCTACTACCTCTAGAAGCAATTTTCCCTAGATTATAATATTAACCAAAGCAAAAATTCCTAGACCCAAATATCCTTAAATTACTAGATTCCTAAATCCATTTGTGCCTAGATCCCTGAGAGCACCATGTTCAAATATCTCTAGATCCCAATATCTCTAAAGTCCAATTTCCCTAGTTCTAAATATCCTTTGATTCCAACCCATTATCCCTAGATCCCAATATCCCTAGATCCCAACACACCCCTAGATCCCAATATCCCTAGATCCCAATATCCCTAGATCCCAATATCCCTAGATCCCAATATCCCTAGATCCCAATATCCCTAGATCCCAATATCCCTAGATCCCAATATCCCTAGATCCCAATATCTCTACATTTAATTATCCCTAGATCCCAATATCCCTAGATCCCAATATCTCTACATTTAATTATCCCTAGATCCCAATATCCCTAGATTCTATATTCTAATACAAATTTTTCAATTCATAGATTCGTAAACATTTAAATCTCCAATCATTAATTTATAAATTTTCAAATGACGAAATTCCTAAATTTCCAAACCTGCTTATTAATAAATCTAATTAATTTATTATCAACTACATAAAATTGTAATTTTTCTATCAGATGAATGTGAATTCACTTACCAATTACGGAACTAGATTGCAAACGTCTCACACTTTATAGATGAATTACAGCAAACTTACCTGAAACAAAACATGTTAAAAGTTAAATAACATAAATGTAAAACGTTACTATTAAAAATAAATACTTATTAATAAAATCATTACTAATGTCACTTCATGATTCTGTGTAATTATTAAGAATACTATTTTGACAATTTCGTTCTTAAGTATTCTGTCATGGTTGTCAGTGACAGCCACTGAAAGTAACATGCTATAAAAAATCAGTATAATTTCAAAGATAATAAAGATAAACGTCTAAAAATGTTGCTACTGTATCTTGAGAAGTTACTAAATACGCAAACAAAGTTTCAGTATTCTCAGTAATCAGTATCGAAATTAATCCGCCGAGTCGCGCAAAATCGAGTACGATTGAGAATACACCCTTAGGAATTTAAATGGTGAGAGCTGGGTTTACCGCGAAAATTCCCGAGAAGCTTGTCGCCTCGATAAACAAGAAACTATGTTTCCGGTAGAAGCAAACCACAACTTTCCACCCGTATATCCTCAACAACGTTTTGATCGAAGCTACCGATCGCCAACTTCTCAGCCGCTTTAACGGTTTATTCGGGAGAGAAAGAGAGAAATGGCGGAGCCGTTGTGTGATTACCCGCATGGGGTACATGGGGACTGCAAGAAAACACAATATTGCCCCGGGGCTATACGTGAGTGCTTCTATACAGCCTTAATGGATGGACCGATATCCTGAGCTACACCCTAAATATACACTCTCGTCGATAAAAACATCGAAATATCTGATTTATACTTTCGCCTCGATTATCACCGAAATTGATTAACCTCTTTACTGCTCTGGTGATTTGATACAGTCGTTTCATTCAAGTAGCAAGGGATTGAAGAGCTTTGCATTTTTAAGGGTGGAAGGCCATTTTCAGAAATTCAGGAAAATTTGGAAATTTAAAAATTCAAACGATTTAAAGTGTGAAAATGTAAGTCGAAAAACTTAAAAATTTTAAAATGAAAAATAAAAATTTGAGAACTTGAGAAATTAGAATATTCATACCTTGAAACTTATACGTTTAACAATTTTAAAATCTGTGACATCGAAATCACTAAACTCAAGTCCAAACACTACAAGGTAGTTAAGTACTTTGTATAGAAAATAATTCTACAAATCAGTGAATACACGAATTCAAAATTCACCTCAGAAATGCGTAAATTTAAAAAGTCCAACACCGAAAAATATCACACTCAAAATTTAATCGCCAATAAACTGTAAAGTACAAATCCAAAGCCTTCGATCCTAAATTTTCCCTAAAACTCTCACGCAAGCTGAGAACTAGCAAAAGAGCACCCTATTTCCTTCCATCTCCATGTACCCTATTTCTGTTATCAATAATCACCGATCGGGATCTCGCAAGTATCTCGAACAAAAATAGGTGATAGAAGAAAATGTCTGGAAGAAAATAGGATACGTCTCTCTGTTCCGAATAATTCTCGTTCGAAAGCGGATATACGCGATTTTCGTGTATTCCCGGCTCTACGCGTGTACATTCCGTTCCAGTACACGTACACGCGTTCAGTTTCGATGCAGGAACGAATGGAAGGGGCAAAGCCGGAGAATAGAATGTATATTTGGGAACAAATACAATTTGAATGAATTAGCAGTAAACTGGAAATGGGCAATCCAGGGTTACCTGACCCGCGGGTTACCGCTCTCTCTCTCTTTCATCCCCTTTTGCTCACTTTCACTCCTTCTTCGATCTCCTTCTTCGTTTCCGTATACAATACCGCGCAAAAGTATCTCATTTATGCAGTATTTTGTACTATATCTTTATCATTAATACTTTATTGTTTATGCTAAATTATTATTTATTATTGTACATGATACATCGTCATGGTTAATACAGTATGTTATTGTTCATCATGTATGTTATTGTCTATATGTTATTATATGTACATATGTATTACTATGTAAGTCATTGTTAATATATTATTGTATATACTAAATTATTTTCGTTATACATTACTGCATATGAGTCATACTGTATATACTGAGTCATAAGTTCTTAAATTGTGGTCCCCGGGGGTGCGCGTAGACATTAGGGGTGAAGCAATTTTTATATTAGCATTACATCCCCCAATTTTTCGTTTGCATTCAAATAGAATTTAATAAAAATCCTACGTCAAGATTTGTTGTTACTTAACTAGTTAAAAAGGTAAAAACTTAATTATGGGGTTGAAAATGTTCAAGAGGGACTATATAATTTTCATCAGAATTGTTATTCCATAATTCAATTTTTCTTTGGTTAAAATGCCAATTACACAGATGATTAGTGAATAATTTTATACGTGTCCATATTTCTGTAGATATTTGTTGGACGTAATTTTTCTAACTTTATTTTAGATTCATTTTAACATGTAATGTTAAATTTTATTAATGAACTTTTATAGGAATTTTCAAATATATTTTTGAGTTAATTTTTTACGTAACTTTTTCAATAAATTTCAATGAATTTTTCAGTGCACATTTACATGAATTTTTTAACGCAGTTATACATGAACTTTTAAATCAAATTTCCGACGAATTTTTATATGAATTTTCTAGTGGAATTTTGTATGAATTTTTTACATGAATTTCTACATAAATTTTTACGTGAGTTTTCACATGAATTTTTACTTGTATTTTTATATAAATTTCTATATCAATTTTCAAGCGAATTCTTACTGAATCTTTTAAATAAAATTTTTTAATCAATTTATCAAGAATTTTTCACTCAAATTTTTATATGTTTTACTTGAATTTTTATTTGTACACGAATATATGAATTTTTCTGTACAAAATTGCACATAAAAAAGCTAAGTTAGAACCTAACTCCAAATAATGTAACAGATCCATTGTATATAATTATAAGATCTTAAACGAAAACTGAAAATAAGAATAGTACAGAATAAAATAGAAGAAAATACTTTTGAACGATATTGTATCAGCCGAATTGGTAGAAGCGTGGCACACCATGTTCTCCTTCCGCCATCTCGTTTTCTTCGCTCACCCCCACGCTATAAGCAAGCCCCAGCCGATCTAAACGATATTTTCGAAGGCAAATTCCGCCGCAACAGAGGGAAACATTGTACTTGGAGTGGTTTTCTCCTGCTGGTTACTTTTCTCGTCCCTTTGTCCTTTTTCCTTCGAGCGTTTCGTAAACAAAATTCACTCCCCTCGATGCCTACTTTGCGCCGCACCCTTTCCACTCCTTGGCCTTCGAGAGCTGTTCACTTATTTCGCACGTTGTCACGTTCGCGAGTTACTCGAAACATTCTAGAAACATCGGTTCTTATTTCAACTTTCCGTACTATTTCGACACTACTCCCCAGCGAAAATATTCACTTTATCTGCTAGTCAAAGAATTTTAGTAGTTTATTCAAGGTTATGACAAATGTGGTACATAGCTTACATTTCAAGAACAGTAATTTTGTACAGCAGAATAAATACTGTGAGTGTCAGCTAGGGTCATGTTTCAACTCATGTTTCAGTTCAGATTACTTTTTAGCTGCAAGAGTTAACATATGTAGAATGTTACACTGTCACACAGTTTTCAGGTTATCTCCAATTTGTAGCTGAAACCAGTGCACTGGGCAATCAATTTCTGTACTGATTTAGTTACCCTTTCATGTTAACATAAGCATTTGGTCCAGTTTCGTACATTACTATATTATAGTATGTACATATACACTTATAGTATATGTATTAACTACTTCGTCGATAACCCGTTGCTATTTCGCACAAATTACGATAGAGATGGACTGAGGTATGAACGAGGTAAGTAGGCAAGTGAGGCGACATATGACTTGATGTCACATGACGACTGTCATATTTGTATGTTTGACTATAAAATTGGGAAAGGCCAGTAGCTCATTCACCTAAATGAATAGAAACACTATTCCTCGAAGATCTAACATAGGTTAGGCGAGGATGCCTCAAACTAAGTCTGACCCCAGTTCGAGAGTGGACACCTTTGTACCTTTAAATAATACAATCTAAAAAAAGCTATCAAACACTAAAAATTGTATGGGTAATTTCGTTGAGCACCAAAGGGAGTAAGAAAGCCAAAGGAAGCCATAATCAGATGAAAAGACGATGTTTCTTCCTTTTGACATCAGGCAAAATATTTCGAAAGTCCAAGAAAACGGTAAATCCAAGGCCGGTGTTTCCCGATATTTCACGGCAGGCCGAGTTCCAGCGATTTCCACGAGCAAAGTTCCGTGCAGGAAGTTAAGCGGCGTCCTTCAATTTCGGTTTTCACATAATTTATCCTAGCCACGGGTTCCGGCCAACTTCCATCGGCCAAAGTTTTCCCCTCGTTGAAATTAGTAGGTGTCCTTGCTCTCTCGCTCTCTCTTTTTCTTTGTTCTCAGACATCCGTCTGTTGACATTTTCTGCGAGGACAACGTTTTAACACGACCGTTCTGTATCCGTGTCACGAAGCGACCACACCACCCAAAGAAACTGGTAAACTCGTTGATCTTGCCTCTTTTCGGGATTAACGTTCCACTCCGGGCTAAATAATACCGAAACGCTTCAACTAACGCTTCTTCGAAATTTATCGGGCTTTCTGATATCTGGATCACTTTGACAAACTGCAGTTCGGATGATTTGGGTGCAGGTATTCCGATTGATAATTATTAAGAAAAATTGTTTAAAAAGAGGACAATGTTGATTTGCATGATTTAGAGGAGAAAATTTGCTTAATAAAATAAAAATTCCAAAAACCTCAAATTACATCCCCACGAAACACGATACTGCAAACCTCCAAATCAAAAAATACAAAAAATATTGATTAACCCCTTTTCATTTGAAGACTTTAGTTAATTTAAGTCGATAACATTTAAAGTTAACAGTAAAATTGAGTTGTTTACTCGTGACGCACCCGTCTCACTCGTGACGCACTCACAGCTGAAAACAAACCTTGTTCAAATTTAGAATACTTGAAATTTAGGTCCGACTATAATTAGCATAAGCCTGAATATAAAATAGATTATAATTTTCTTTGTTCAAACGTTATAGCCTTAAATAGTTTTGGCTGACTGAAAAATGACACGAAAAAATGAAAAGAAATTTTTTCACGAGTTCTATCGACGTTCTTCACCCCGCACCCCTGCCCAGAATCGTCTCGCGGGCAGCCGAACTGCCCGTCACCGGATTAGACATGCCCCAAGAGAGTCACGGCGTACTTACGGTTGAAATATCGATTGTCAGGTGGTTTCGTGGCTCGATTCTCTGGCGGCGTCGAACGTGCCTTTGATTGATTCGACGCCGTCCACCCTGAGGAGAGAATTGTGTCGAGAAGAGTATTGTTATGCTAACTGAATCAGGATGACTTTCCATCGATCGAACCCGCCGATAAGGAACACTCGGGAATCACGAATTTTTCTATTTCCCGTGGCCCTCCTTTTTCTCGTATCCCCCGTTCCGATACGCGAATAAAGGAATCGTTTCATTTTAGAGCCGTTTTCTTTTCCTTCTGCATTATATTCCAATAACACGGAGCACACGCTACACGGATGTTCCCGAACGTCCTTTGAACGCTGATGAGATTTCCTGCATATTCGCTGTCAATTTTATTGCTACCTTCTAAATAGGGAAGCTGCGCCACGATTCGAAATTTAGGGATGCGACAATTGGGAATGGACGAAGTCGAGGCTAAATATTGTCAGGATTTTATTAAATTAAATAACTGTTATGTGGATGGTTTTGTAAAGATGCGGAGTATGACTTCTGGGACAATTTATGTATAATTGTTTCATATGTGTGTCACATATGAATGTGTAATGTTGACTGTCGTGTCTCACAAATTTGTTCGTAAATATCGATAAACTATTTGGAAATGAGAACTTAATTTGTAAAATTAAAATGAATGATTAAAAAAATGATCGAAAGATTGTTTCACAAAATGAATATTCAAAAAAATAATTAAAAGATTTTAAAAAATTAAATTAATTTTAAAAATAAATAATAAGAAAGTGATTAAAATATTGATTCAAAAAGTAAATTTAAGAATTGATTGTAAAACGTCGTCAAAAAATTTGATTTAAAAATCACGTTTAGTAAAAACAAAATAAGTTGACTTTGATGGATGCAATTATTTGTTGACATAATTAATTATTATTTTGGATTAAAAACTATTAATGTATCTCAGCAAATTTAATGGTAATTATTATTGTAAAATTATATTCCAAAGTTTTGCATTATTCTAAATTTTTGAATTATTGTAAACTTTTGAATTATTATGAAATTTTGAATTATTCTACATTTTTTAATTATTCTGAAGTTATAAATTTCTCTAAATTTTTTAATTATTCTACAGTTTTCAATTATTATGAAATTTTGAATTATATCTGAAGCTTTGAATTATTCTAAAATTTTGAATTATTCTGAAATGTTGAATTATTCTGACATTTTGAATTGTTCTGAAATTTTGAATTATTCTAAATTTTTGAACTATTTTAAAATTTTCAATAATTCTAAATTTTTCAAATGTTCTAATTCTCCAAATATCCTAAAGTTCCAAATTATTCAAGGTTTGTTAATTATTGTAAAGTTCCGAATTATTCCACATTTTGAAGTCTCCTTTACATCTGCTCTGTAATGTACATATGAAATTGTTTGAGACACCTGTATATAATCTAGTGTTCCGCCTACTATGAATAAACCTAAACTCCGAATGAAGTATTCCTCCAACTCTTTACTCGCCCAACTTCGGAGTCTCGAACGGGGGTTCTGAATTAAACTCAAACATACTTATTCATACATACATAACCGAGATACTCGCATATCTTACAATGTGGACCACTCTATTACCAGGTTAAATCGAAAGTTACTAACTAATTATTTGCGATTATGCGATTAGGATTCCTTCTCACACTCCTTTTCTCACCTTGTAACATTCTATGTAACTTTAGTAAAAAAATTGTTCAAAAATATTGAGAATTGTATACATATTAACGATGACAATTTTATAACATTCTATGTAACTTCAGTAAAAAATTGTTAAAAAATATTGAGAATATATACATATTAATGACAACAATTTTATAACATTCTATGTAACTTTAGTAAAAAAATTATTAAAAAATATTGAGAATATATACATATTAATGATGACAATTTTATAACATTCTATGTAACTTCAGTAAAAAAATTGTTAAAAAATATTGAGAATATATACATATTAATGACAACAATTTTATAACATTCTATGTAACTTTAGCAAAAAAATTGTTAAAAAATATTGAGAATATAATTAATGGTAACAATTATTTATAACAAAATTACCAATGAATTGACAAAATTACAAAAAGTAAAATGCAATAGTAAAAATTGATTTGTAACAAAATTTCAAAGTAAACGCATTATCTTAGCAAGTTTTCACAATTTTTATTAGTTTTATTACTGATTGATATAATTAACTTTTGTCATATTCGTTACTATAAATACTACGTAAGTATTTACTACGTAATGAAGACGAAGTTCGAATAAAATAATAAACATGTTCCCTTTATTTCCAGTGTCCAAATATTTTTGTCCCTGTGGGAACCAGGTGAAATTAGCACGTGGCGAAAGTCGGAATTAACAGGTTTGTTTTTAAAGGTAGAATTTCGGGACGGTTTCCCCCGTGTTTTCCGTTAATCCGATAGAAAATGGAAAGCAGCGTCTTCGCATTAGTCGTCGGGAAAATTCGCGCTGCTTACCCTATGAATAATGCACCTCTCCTCCGGATAAAAATCCTCGCCGCCACATACTTTCAGTTAATCCGACAGTTCCAAGTAGTTTTCAAATAGTTGCCGCGAACGTAAGTCAAGTCGAACTCAATCTCTGCATTATCCACTTTCGTCGGGTTATCATAGTCTCGGCCAGAGAGACTTTCCATGTACGTAATCGATACGTGACGTAAGAGAGTCGCCGGAATTAATAACCGGCCGAGAGAGCGTGTCGCCCTTTGGGAGGGTGCGACTAAAATGTGATCGATTCTGGAACGAGAACTTCGTTGTTCCAGCAATTTCGTTCATGCTCGATAAATTCTCTCTTTGGATACCGTACTGAGAAAAGAAAGACTGTCGGATGTCGCACGTTCCATGCCACCATTTCGCCTGTTCGATTAGCCTAAACTCACCACAACTATTTTAGTCAAAAATCGTCACTCTTCATGTCCATCTATAAAATTACTACCTTTGTTACTAAAATAATGTTAAACAATCGCGTAGAATGAGGGAGATCTTTAGATGTATTATAATTCTGAACAGCTATGAAGTGACACATTCAAGGATGACGTCACCCAACACCACAACTAGTTTGTTCAAAAATCGTAACTCTACATCCACACATCGTTCATCAAAAATTACTGTCTTCGTTATTAAAATAAAGTTGAAGAATCGTGCAGGGTGAGGAGACATTGAAGTATGTCTCCAAACCAAAATAGATAAAATTACTGTTGGATTACTAAAATAAAACTAGATAATGCAGGAGACCTAGAAACGTGTTTATGAAAAAATAAATTTCAATTAATACGCGAATTTAGCATTCGCAATAGACAACTTAAACATAACATCGAACAAAAACTGTCTCATTTGCAGTTTTATATCTCATTAATAAATTTACGATTCTGCATAATATTTGCCCATCCTGAATTTTTATTACCGATAATTCGCTGACTCGGAATAAAAACGGAACATCCTGTACATTGCAATTTTGGTGAGCGCACGAAGCATCAACGATCCCGTATCTGACGATAATTATGCCCAATAGTGAAACACCATAAATTTCCCGGTGAAATCTGCCACTCTGACCTTATCTCATCGTGGTGTGGCGTGTTCCGTTCCCTCTGTTGTGCCCTATACGCACAATCCCCCAATTTCTCTCTTCCATATCGCGTACATGGCCGTACACCGATGTTAAAACCGCGTGGTAAGCCTCGAGGGTAATTAGACTGCAGGGTAGATGATACAGTACGGAAAATTGAGGTATCGAACAATACGATGATCACACCCAGTCTCGTCAGTAAGCCTGCCTGCCTCTCTGTTTGTTCATCCGTCTGTTTTCTCCGCAGCAATTTCGCTATTATCATTCTTCGTTCGTACAACTCCGAGACATCGTCTACCACCGCACAATTTTCTATCAAGAATTCAGAATTTTTCGAATTGAGGAATTTGGACATTTGAGAATTTGGGAAAATTTTGCGAGATGCAATTGGGAAAATTAGGAAATATGCAAGGTCAAAATGTAGGTATTAGAGAATTAGCGAATCTAGGAATGTAGAACGGTGGGAATGTGTAAATTTACGAATGTGTGAATTTAGAAATGTGTACATTCCGGAATACCATTTGGGATTGTGTGAATTTAGAAATGCATGAACTTAAGAATATATGAATTTTCTGATGTGAAAGTTTGAGAATGTACAAAGTGGAATGTGAAGACTAGAAATTTTACAAATTTTGAAATGTGGCAATGTGAGGATTGCAAGATTTGGGACTTAGTGAAGGTGGAAATTCGAATATTTGGAAATGTCAAAAAGGAAGATATGAGAGAAATGTGGAATACAGGAATGTAGTATGCAGGAATATAGAATGTGCAATGTAGAAATGTTGGAATGTCGAATCTTCAAATAGGGAATGTACGAATGTCGAATGTTGGAATCTGGAATTTAGAAAAAGTGGAACTTAGGAATGTGGAATGTAGGAATGTGAAATTCAGGAATATGGCAGTGAGGAATGCAAAATTTAGGAATGTGAAATTTAGAAATGAGGAATTTAGGAATGTGGAGTTTAGAAATCTAGGAATGTGGAATGCAGGAATGTGGAATTTAGAAATGTAGAATTTAGGAATGTGGAATGCAGGAATGTGGAATTAAGGAATGTGAAAGTTAGAAATGCGGAATTTAGGAATGTGAAATTTAAGAATGTGGAATGTAGGGATGTGAAATTTAAGAATGTGGAATTTAGGAATGTGAAATTTAAGAATGTGAAATGTAGGAATGTGGAATGTATAAATGCGGAATGTAGGAATGTGAAAACATTGAATACTGTAATGTGAACGTGGGAATGCAAACATTTGTGAATTTAGGAATGTGGAATATAAGTTTGAAATTTTGAAAATTTCGGAAATTTGAGAATGCGGATATAATTGAGCAGTAAGTGAAACTTTGGGAATATAGGAATTTTGCAATATGTATTTTCGAAAAATTTCGGAAGGTGATAATATGCTTCAGGAGTCTGTAAAAGTAAGAATATTGGAACTGAGATCGGGAAATTTAATTATTTAAGCGAAACAAAAATATTAACGAAATTTACAAATTCGAAATTTCAGCTATTTAAAAATATGCAAGTCTAAAGAAAATAGAAACTCATGAAAAGTCGAAAATTCGAATGTGGAAACTGGAAAATCTGTGTTAATAATTCCGATAAATTGTTCCAATTGCACATACCTTTACTCGAAGATTAGTAAGCTTCCAATCGGGAATAACGATCATAAAATAAGAAATGAACAATAACCTCGACCGAGGAACGTTCGAAAACTCATTAAAATCAGAGTCAGCGAAATGAAAAGGAAGTTTTCGTTGTAGTCGCAGAAATAATCGAAAATTCCTTACAATATCGACGAAGCCAGCTGTACCTTAGCCATCAATAAAATATTTACCCGTCGTGGAATTTCATTAGGCAAATACCGTGAACGACTATCTACGGAAAAGAATCGTGAAATAATTTACACTGGATCCATGCTACGAGACAATAATGCCGGGTAGAATTGAGTCGACACGAATGCTGTCGGAATACGCGAACGAGCCAACGTAGAGTGCATCGCTCAATAATTCAGGAGCAATAGTAGATCTTCTCGCCTTCTCTGTTTCCTCTCTCGCTCTCTCTTACCGCATAGTTCCATCGAAGCCTCTCGACTTTCTTGTCAGTCGTGTGCCAACTATTTTTCATACCTTCGATGCCGGTACATCTACAGGAAATCGCAGACGAAACAAGAAGTTTCGGAAATAGCAATAGTCCGTTTTCTGATCAGTATTAACCTCTTAGGCACAGCTGTACTTCTCTGTACGGCAGAATTACACGAAATTACAATGTGTGACAATGTACACGAGTACATTGGAGATTTTTGATGATTAAATTATAATTTTTCCTAAAGATACATACACCGTTTAAACTCCTTCAGAATACAATTAATAAACTGCCCAATTTCTTCCCACTTTTATACCAGTTAGCTCTATACTCTAATTTGAAATGCATTACATCATCAACACCACCCATCTATTTAATAGAATATAACTCGTTTTACAACTAATAAGAAACTGAATGAAACGTCTTGATTCTTATTCTCCCTATTGTGATTATACACTTTAAATGCAGCGTAATTTCAAATGTACATACACATTATACCATTCATATCAAACCTTCCATTATTTCAATTAAATATAACTTATACAGCTAAAAACTAATAAAACAGTCGGGAGTACTATTATTTTAGCCGTAAGAATGTCGATTAATTCCGTTAAGGCTGTAATAAAAATCTAACATATGTACATATCGCTTCGGTAATTCGCTGGTCTGCTCCCAGTTAACAATTTCCAAGAAACGATTAACATAGCTCGTGGTCAAGCACAGATTCGCGGCCATATATCCATACAGATTCGCGGTCATATATCCGGACATATTCGCAGTCGTATCTCCGAACAGATTCACGATCATATACCGCAGTGACAGTGGAACTACCAGTCAAACTGACTGGTTTCAGGTTTGAATTACAAAATTTTGTAGCCGTGCTTTTATCTGTCATATTTTGTTAAAATAAAGGACGGGTGTACATGTTAGTCGATGCTCCGGTAGTTATTTATTTTTCCGCTTTATTTTCAATTCGAAAGTAAATCCGCGTTTGTCCATTCTGACTTCCTAACATGGCCCACGTGGATTTACATTTTTCCTCGAATTTTTATTAAGCTGCGTCAGTTTTTTATTTTTATGCGCATCGGTTTTTTCCTGTTACATTCGGTTACAGAACCTGTCTATTGAATCTACTGCAGTTTTGCATTTTTACTAGTATTTTTTTGTAATTTCGTAACCATGAAAATGGCAAGCACGAAAGGGTTTACAAGATATTCGTGTAGGGTTGCAGCTTCGCAAGGGTTGTTTCGCTAAATATCACACTCCTAAGAAGTAAAATAGCTTTGTAAAATTTGAACGAAAATAGTGTTAATATAATAAAGCTGTAACTCTTTAAAATTACATATACACTGCCGCTCAAAAGTATGTGGACACTTCCTGAATCCTTATAAATACCTCAAAAAAAAGTTATGATACCTCTGATTATTTTGATTAACCTGTATGTATTCCAGTTCGTACAGTGTTAGAGAACATATTTTAATAATAATTTATCTTCTTTTTGTTCATATATCCATCGCGTGCTTTTATAACCGCGATTACTAATCATGGCTATTAACTTTTTCAGTATTTCACTATTAACAGCTTTCTACACCGATTTTAGGATTTCCCACAAATGTTTTTCCAACTTTGTCAATTTTTCGAAATTGTCTATCAAGGTGGTCCCATATACATTTATTTATTTAAGAAAATTGAATAACTAAATTGTTAATTTAGTACTATTACAATACATTACATTCATATTCATAATAGAATTTCGCAACAAATATTGTTTAACAATAAAAATATACAATATGTAACACAAATTTCAAGAAAACAGAAGTGTCCACATACTTTTGTGCGACAGTGTACATGTGTATTTAGTTCTGTTAAAAAATACCCAGAAATTAAGAAGATGAGAAAACAAGCCCTTCATTAAATGTGTCATTTTAGAGAAACGTAATTTCGATCACGAGGATCGATTCGTTTATTTCGACGTCGCGAGCAAGTTTTAACTGGCAAAATCTATTCCTGTACGTGGCGCACATAAATAAGAAAGTTGCGAAAGTTAAAAAGTTGAAAACGGCGAAGGTTGGAGGAGGCCGGATTTATCACCTCGACGTCTTCGAAGCAAGGTGCGCGCAAAGCTTCGTTTCCTTCCATCCCCATTTTTGTTTATCGCCGTCCCGTCAAACGAACTGCTATTCACCTCCGAGTTACGCGAAAATTTACAAAATCAATACACCGACTGATGCGTTTTTCATTTCTTCCCGTCTACGATCTTTTGATTTAACCTCTCGCACTGCAAACATTCTTCATATAATAGAACAGATTGGCGATATACAAAGAGTTTATAACCCGTTGCATCTATATTTGAGAAACACCTCGAAATGTTTAATACTTATAAATATTAGATGATGCACTTGCACTTATTTTTGCTATAAACTTTTTATATATAATAATTTATATAACTTTTATATATTTTTAAAACATATATCAAGTGTTATTGTCATGTGTTTAAACTAAATTTAAAAACGTAGAATTATAAATGAACTGACTGTCATGCATTAAAATGAAATGTCATGCATTTAACAAAAAAACGAAAAATTGTAACAATTTTAAGTAAAACAGAATGCGAACGAATTTACGTTCAATTAAATTGACATAAAATTGAATTACATCACGGTTGAATTGAATTAACATTAGTTCAATTGAATTTATACTGCAGTCGAACTAAATTTGCATTATAGCACGTTTATAATCGATATTCATAATTAGCCATAGTTTATAATCAATACTCGTAGTGAGTGTTAAATAGATAATTAGGAAATTAATAGTAGACAAGGTAAAATTAGAACAAAAATGAAGTTTAATGGTAAACGGTCGATGAATATGATACTTTAATATATCGCCGTATTCTCTATATCAACGTTAAAATATTTGATAATGAACATCGTGGCAGTGGATCGATACAAGCAGAACGATACACCGAATAAGCTTTAATATTGCTGATTGAAAAGCTGAATGGCTAGTCTATCCAGCCAATGATTTCTCTATGAAAACGTTCTCCTTCCCCTCTGTTCAAATCTCGGTTTACCACCATAACCACCAAATATTAGCCAGAGAAATTCACATTCAACCTGCAGACAGATCTTATAAAAACCATCCTTCTTTTTCTCTGCAAACTTTTTTTAACATCCTTTCATTTAACTCGTCAGCTTTTCTTCCATCGCCGTATTTCATTTTTTAATATCTGTAATGATACTCGTGAAAAACATTAAAAAATAATGTAACCAATAAAATTTTATGCAGGATAATTTCATGTTCAAGTAATGAATATCAAGTTTAATAATCAAGCTTTAATTATAGCAATGAAAATTCAATGATACCTTATTAACACAAAAATGCATTCATACAAGAAATTGATTACATATCTTTTAAATTAACGTTTTCATTTTCTAAATTGATTTAACTTTCTGAAATCTGTTCACAAACTCTTTCAAATTAAATTACAAATTTTCAAGATTAATTTATAAGCTGTAATTATTAATTTACCAATATTTTTAACTGATCTCAACATTGTGTTAATTAGTTTACCAATTTCTTTAATTGATCAACAGTTTTGTTAATTGGTGTATAAATTCCTTTAGTTGATCTACAAATTTTGTTGAATACTTTATCAATTTTTTTAATTGATTTTAGAACTTTCTTAATTAATTTATCAATTCTTTAATTCATCTTAAAATTTCGTTAATTAGTTTAGCAATTTTCTTAAATGATCTAAAAACATTTCTAATTATTTCATCTATTTTTTAAATTGATTTTAAAACTTTCTTAATTGATTTATCAATCTTTTAATTGATCTTATAATTTTGTTAATTAGTTTAGCAATTTTCTTAAATGATCTAAAAACATTTTAATTATTTCATCTATTTTTTAAATTGATTTTAAAACTTTCTTAATTGATTTATCAATCTTTTAATTGATCTTATAATTTTGTTAATTAGTTTAGCAATTTTCTTAAATGATCTAAAAACATTTTAATTATTTCATCTATTTTTTAAATTGATTTTAAAACTTTCTTAATTGATTTATCAATCTTTTAATTGATCTAATAATTTTGTTAATAAATTTATCAATTTCTTAAATAGATTTTAAAATGTTAATTAGCCCATCAATTTTTTAAATCAATCATAAGATTTTGTTAATTTCTGAAATTAATTTAAAAATTTTGTCACCCTTCATATTTTTGAACGAATTTAAATGTAAATTTTTAAAATGAATTTATAAGTATTTCAAAAGTAATATATTTGTCGTTGCTGTAACATACAAAACGGAGGGTATCGACACGCATACCGTTCGAGTTGTAAAGGATAAACTAAAAAACGCAGTAAATCACAATTAGGTAAGGAAAAAGAATAATTTTGTAGTTAAAAGAGTAACGCAGGGCCGTTTCTCAATCGAGCGACAAGAGAAAGCGAATGAAACCGCGGTAGCAGGATGGCCAGGGTGAAACAAAAACCATTTTGTCGCGATAATTTTCACCGCCAACGCATTTTACGTCGAGCCGGTGAAAAACAGTGAGCGAACCACGCGACGAATCACCATGGCAAATGACAATTTCGCGGTGCAATAAAGTGCCGTCGAAACGCTCGGAAAAATTGCGTTTAACGTTCAACGAATTCCACGATACATTCGGGGTGTTTCAAAGTTAAACGATCAAACTTTCCCCGTTACGTTTGACGAGGGAAGAAAAAGATGTTGTACGGACGTGGCTATTAAAAAATTGTGTGCTCGAGAGAAACTTTCGTACTTATTGCGGAAACTAAATTGTAAAATTTGGAAATTTCAGACTTGGACATTGGAGAATTTGGAAAATTTCAGTATCTGGAGATTTGGAAATCTGAGAACTTGGGTATTTTAGAATTTGGGGATTTAAGAATTTGCTAATTTAGGAATCTGATAATTTAAGCATTTGATAATTCAGGAATTCGGAAATTTAATAATTTTGTGATTGTGAAAAATCTTCGCTTCAGAATGTACAAATGTCCCCTTTTGCAACTGAGTACAAACGTCAACGTAAACTTCCATGTCACAGACCTTCATTTGCTAGAGACTTCTACATTTATGCTATTAAATTAGATTACCAGTTAAACCGTATTGATTCTGGATTAGCTCAGAAGCTTCCCTCTTATTCGCTAGTAACAAGCTGACGTTCGGCACAGTCGTGAGCAACGGTGTAAACATCATGACGTCACTATCGATAAAGATACTATACGGGTCTAATAAGTTTACTGGTTGCGGACGTTTCAGTGTTAAATAGGTGTAGATTGACAACACGTTGACACTTAATAGAACGAGTTACTTTTCCATAGTCTTTTTCATATGTGTCTATTTCATAAAGCTATTTTACGTATCTAGTACTTCTTAGGAGTGTGATATTTAGCAAAACAACCCCTGCGAAGCTGCAACCCTACATGAATATGTATCTTGTAAACCCTTTCGTGCTTGCCATTTTCATGGTTACGAAATTACAAAAAAATACTAGCAAAAATGCAAAACTGCAGTAGATTCAATAGACAGGTTCTGTAACCGAATGTAACAGGAAAAAACCGATGCGCATGAAAATAAAAAACTGACGCAGCTTAATAAAAATTCGAGGAAAAATGTAAATCCACGTGGGCCATGTTAGGAAGTCAGAATGGACAAACGCGGATTTACTTTCGAATTGAAAATAAAGCGGAAAAATAAATAACTACCGGAGCATCGACTAACATGTACACCCGTTCTTTATTTTAACAAAATATGACAGATAAAAGCACGGCTACAAAATTTTGTAATTCAAACCTGAAACCAGTCAGTTTGACTGGTAGTTCCACTGTCACTGCGGTATATGACCGTGAATCTGTTCGAAGATACGACTGCGAATATGTCCGGATCATGAATCAGTGCAGATATATGAGCATGAATCAGTACAGCTTAATGACTATGAATCAGTAGGAATAAACGATCCTGAATCCGTCCGCATATAAGACCGTCAATCCGGCTTGCCATATGACGCCGAGTCTCGCTATATGACCGTAAATCTGTCCCGGAAGAACGGGTATTTACGTGGTCCGTTAAGCGTCAAGGATCGTTGCATAAGCGACGATACCTGGAACGTTGTGCTAAATCGGTAGAACCATCAATCGCCATCGTATGATACAATCTTCTCGAGATGTTTCGCCGGCGATCAGGCAGGAGCCGATCGATGGATCGTCGATCGGCGCGGGCGGAACGGAACGGTCCAGAAGGACTGTCCATTTTTATTTCTTTCGTTCGTTCACGGTAGAACGGACAACGAACAAATGGCTGGCTACGTGTACGTGCGCACGACTTCCAGCCGAATTGGCAAGCGAATACTTTGCAGCGAATGCAGATTTCGCGAACCATTTGTCAATCGAGCCGCTGCTCGTGCACGCTCCTACGACCGGGGGACACTTTAATCGACAATCATTTACTATCCGCCTGTACCGTCACCCTTCCTTGCTCTTTCTTTCTCTTTTATGCCCGTTTACCGTTGGCTACCATGATTTCTCCCAGCAGAGTCCGTGTCTCTCCATCCATCCACCCACACCGCCGATCCCCTCCCTATTTCGCCCCTCGGCTGGCAGACAGTGTCACGATTAAAACGCCATCTGTTGATAGTCGCTACCTTCGACCTTTCACCTGCATTTCACCTCTTTCCGATCCGGCTATTTTTCGTTGCTCTTCGCTTTCGTGTTGTTTTATCATTTTTCTCATCGTTTTCTACAATGGCTATTGGCACTACAATGGCTTTGGCGGATACTGTCTCATAGTATGACGGTCCACTACACAGGGTGTGTCACAACTAGTGTAACTCTCGGAAGTGGTAGGGCAAGTGATTCTGAACAACATTTCCCTTTGCAGAAATGGGGTTTGAAGCTTCGTTTTTGAATTATTAAGAAAAAACACGGACCAATCAGAGCGCGAGAATTGCGCGCGCCCAGAAGCGAGAGTGACAGCTTCGAGCCTTGTAGCGCGATCATGATCAAGCGCCTATACGCCGGACATATGTATGCCGATATTGTAACATTTGGAAAGTACATATTTTGTGAATTTTCTAAAAAATTATCAAAGTTAAGGTATCTTTGGGAAAAATGGTAATTTAATCATAAAAAACTTCGTTTCAATATACTCGCGTAGAGAACATTGCCACACATTGTAGTGCTTACGCGTAATTCGCGTCGAACTCTGCCGTACAGATATGTCCCTAGAAATTTCGTTAATGAATACCGAATGGAAGCTACTGTGATAAATAGGTATTACATCCTGTGCAAAGAACGGATTTTCGGGATAATTATTATCGGAGAAGAAAGCGATACTCTGTTTCGAGAAAAGTAAAACCGCAGACAGAAAACAAGGTTAATGCGGTGACTCGGCGAGAAAGCTGATACGCAATATCTTCTGCTAGTTTTCCACATCGTTACTCCGTTCCCAAGGAAATTTTATCATAAAAACGGCGACGACTTTCGCATCAAGTTTAATTCGCGTGATCGAAATCGAACAGAGATATCAATCTAATTCACGGATATCTTATATTTTACACTGACGTAACTTTTTATTTTACGTGTATTTTATATCGACAGGATCTCTCACTTTATAGATAGCATATACGAATGTACCTGTTTCTTTTATATTTACTTAGTGTCGATATAACTTCGTACTTCATATTTTTATAGCAGTAAATTTTTATTTCCTTCATTTTTAAAATTCATTTATGTCAGCATGTTACATTCTTCAACGTAACCATTACCTCAGTCTAACCTTAACGTTAACCTGATACTCATATCAATCTAACGCAAACTTCAACATCGCCCTGATCTAATTCCAACATTGACCCAACCATATCCTTAAATTTAACCGGACTATAATGTTGATTTAACATTGACATAACCTAAACTTGATCTAACTTAAACCCAAACATGAATTAACATTTATTTAACCAACTAACATTGACCTAACTTAAATGTAACCTTAATCTAATATTGACCTAACACAATCTAATGCTGACCGAACTTAATCTAACTCTGATGTAATTTTGATCTAATTTGACCTAACCTTCACCTAACTATGGTCTAACTTTGACCAAACCCTGACCTAACTTGAACCTAACATTGAACTAACCATACCTAACATTACCTAATTAGAACCTAACTTAACCTAACTCCGATCTAACTTCGATCCAATTTGACCTAACCTTGACCTCACTATGGTCTAACTTTGACCTAACCTTGACTTAACTTTAACCCAACATTGACCTAATCATACCTAACCTTAACGTAACTTGAACCTAACTTAACCTAACTCCGATCTAACTTTGATCAAATTTGACCTAACCTTGATCTAACTTTGGTGTAACTTTGATCTAACCTCGAACCAACTTGAACCTAACCTTACCTAACCTTAACGTAACTTGAACCTAACTTTGACCTAACCCTAACCTTAACCGAACTCTGACAATAACGTAACACTAACTTTAACCTAACCTTGACGTAACTCCAACTGTAACCTAACCTCAACCCATTCCTAACTTCAACCTAGCCCTAACCGTCATCTAACCCTAATTTGCAAGCAAATTGGTAAATTCAAAAATATGCTACCGTACAATCTAAAGAATCTCTCGCTATATCACCAATTTCGCACTCCATTCCTACACTCCGGCGATATAGTCAGTCTCCAGTACTCATAGCTAGAAAACGTGCTGTAGAAGCATCGAAGAAGAGTAAAGAAACTCGTATTCGAAAGAACCAAAAACTCCCTAAAAGATTAAAGGAGCTCGACGAACGGAAATAGAAACAACTATAGAATGCAATAAGAGCGATCGAAACGGTCGCTTGATAAACGACGCATAGGTATTTCCCCGCGTGCCACAATATCCATTATGCCCCGATACAATGGACCAGATACGTCGTTTAATATACAACGAACAGTCATCGCCATTGTCGTAGCACGGTAGAAAGTAATTAGTTCATTGTCTCAAATAAATTGCCCGCCGCTCGACACGCGTTTCGTATGCTAATAATTAATGAACGTGACAATGCGAATCGAGATCTCATCGCGGCGTTGTCACCTCTTCTTCTCTTACGTCGCGGCCGCGAAACTGCGACGCGTGAAACTTCGCCATATGGCCGAACTTTGTACGCTCGGAATAATAGACCGGTAAATCTAGCGATTTTCCGTTCGATATTCGAGTTCCGAGATTTTACACCATTCGTTTATGGCTCCGAACGCGTTTCCATTCAAAAGAGAATTTATCGCGGATGGAATGTGTGTTTATTGCCGGGCAAAATAGACGCCCGATTTTAGGGCACCTGTTGAGGTGCTTGCTACTATTTTATTTTAAATACTCTTTGTTATGGGGAACTTGTTAGAGTACAGGGAAGAATTAGGTTTAAGGGGAAGAGAAAGTTTAAGTGGATAGATGAAAGTTTATGTTCAATTAATTTCATAGTTTTTGTTCTTATTTTGTAGTTGGAGGTGGAATTTTAAGTGGTTATGTAAATTAAATTTGGGGAATTTGGGAATTTAGGGATTTGGGGGTTGAGAATTTGTCAGATGGATAATTTGGAAATTTGCTCACAAAAATGTGGCAATTTGGGGATTTAGGAATTTTAGAAGTTGGGATTTGGGTATTTGAAAATTTGGGAATATTTAAATTTGATGAGTAGGGAATTTGAGAGATTTTGAATTTGAAAATTTTGTAATTTGAGAGTTAGAGAAATTGGGAATTTGAGAATTTAGAAATTTATGGATTTAAGAATTTAGGAATTTTTAATCTTTAGAATCTGAGAATTGTAGAATTTTTCAATTGTAGAATTTGGGAATTGTAGAATTTGAGAATTGTAGAATTTGAGAATTGCAGAATTTGATAATTGTAGAATTTGGGAATTGTAGAACTTGAGAATTGTAGAATTTGGGAATTGTAGAACTTGAGAATTGTAGAACTTGAGAATTGTAGAATTTGAGAATTGTAGAACTTGAGAATTGTAGAATTTGGGAATTGTAGAACTTGAGAATTGTAGAACTTGAGAATTGTAGAATTTGGAAATTGTAGAATTTGAGAATTGTAGAATTTGAAACTTGAAGAATTAGAGAAATTAGAAATTTGGAAATCCAGAAATTTAAAAAATCGTAAAATTCAATAATTTGAATTTGCGTATAAAAATTTGAGCATACATTTACCTAACCTAAAAATCGATTTCCCCATAAACCCTATAACTCATTGTCTATACAGAAATATGCAAATAATGTATTTAGCATTTCCTCCGAATACCATAAACGAAAGAAAATAAAAACATGGTGAACTCATCATTTTGACCAGGTAATCGTCAAGATGTTAACCGGAAGTTGCCAGTTCGCAAAGTTTCCGGTATGTTCGCTCAACAAATACACTTACCTCTCGAAAGTTTTTTCAGCCCTTGGAGACCACAAGGGGGTTCCATATCGGCACGGTAAAACCCGGCATAAAGTCTATGAGACTCTCGAGAATCGGAATTATTTATACATACGCGGAACGTTTCTTTTAATTACTTCTTCTCGAAAACAAGAGACACGCAAAGAAAACTTGCCACTTGTGGCCTTTCAAGCAGAATTTGAACCCTTTTATTTAAATGTTTTAAGAGAAGTTTCCCGGGTTCTTTCCGACTCCACCCTCTTATGTTACTGCAGACACGGCCATAAAGAACGGCATACAGGCCGGATACGAGTACCAGAATTGACTCTGTAACGAGCGGTGTAATAACAAACGGGCAACGACGTAAGTCAAACGAATGGCTCTTTTACGAGTTTCGAGGAGAGATAGGGACGAGACAGAGAGAGAAGGAGATAGGGCGGCGAGAAAATGTGGAGGTACAGGGGATGAAAATAGAAGGTCCACGTATATTTCTCTTTCGTGCCACTGAATATGTGAGGATCGAACCATTAGAAAGGTATTCCCGACGAATTTCTTCTGTGGGGACTCGAAATTGGAGGGTGATTCGATAAGATGGCTGCTAATGGGAAACTGTATAGTCAACTGTTACGTGCTTTTGGTACAATACATTGTTATTGCCTCGCTGTTACGTATAATAGGCTACATGAGTTCTCAAGTTTGACATTCAACTATTTTTCAGGTCTTTAGACATTTCTTTTTCAAGTTTGTATTTGGGATACTTTTCAATTTTTGAATATTTGGGATATTTCAATTTTTCAGTTTCATTTGAAAGCGCAGGGTTCAAGATGGCTGCTAAACTGTATAATCGAATATTACATGTTCTTTTATAAATAGGTGGTTGTTCTGTGCCATTTGTGATCATCAAAAGTTTGTTATAGAGCTTAAGAATTTAATAGGGCTTAAAAAAATGTAAAAGGCTAAAAATTTTCTGTAACAGCCTCAAATGCACCCCAACGAATGAAATGTTGACCATGCGCGTAGCAGTCATCACGGATTTCCTCGAAAAAGGCCAAGTCATCGAGGGTGTATTAATGCAACGCACTGTAGATTATGTTACCGTTATCCTTCCGAATATCTTCGCAGCTTCGGTGTCGTATGCAAAGCGTGCAGCGAAAATAACTCGGAGGGCGTATCGGCTGCGAGTGAGCACGTTGGGGGGTGGAGTCACGTAAGGGCGTTATTAAAAACGTGCTAGTAGGGTGGTAGTTTTCGAGGGCAATATGCGGCTGTTTGCTTCTCTCCTAGCCTACCATTCGACCAACGGTGGCTCGTTCCACGTGCACCTAGTAGACCTAGATGGGCGTCGCGCAGAGGGATGATGCTCCTAGCTGCACGGATGGCTGTTCTTGGCTTCTGCTGTTACTTTCAAGAAACCCTCCGCCTCTCTAATTCAACCCTGAACCGACAACCCCCAATCTCCAGCCGCCACTCGGTTATTACTGGTTGCTCCCCTGGGAACACGTTATTATCCGTGCCGCTCCTTCGCAATGAGTTTCGCCCGGAAACTGATTGACGGCGCGGAAAACTGCACCCGAGAACATCTTGCGTATTGGCTCCTCCACAACCCGCGACACTGTCATCTTATTATCCTGCTCGAATTGCTTCTGAGACTCTCGCGTTTTTTTCTGCGGCTGAAAATTCAGCCGTCCATTACTGATTTCTGTCGATGACTTTTCTGAATTTTATTTAGTTCAAGCTTTCATTTATTCTCTGTCTTGTTGAGTTTAAACGAGTAACCCCTTGTCAGATTCGTTCAAATGTGACAAACCTAAATTTGTAGAAAGAGTTTCGATACCAATTGTATGAAGCTAAATCCAAAATATTCAACGTTTATTATTTCTCAGCTGCCGGAGAAATTAAGGGGTTAATTTTGTATATCATAATTGTGTGAAGTCTTTGATGTTTTATTTGAAAATATTTGCAATTGCGTTTGGAAGTGACCGGTCCGGATCGGTGTTTGCAATTTGTAGAAAGTTGCGGAACAGGGCGTCGAAGGAAAATTTCGAGGAAAGAGGGAAAGAGTCGGGTAACAAGGGAACGAGGATCGAAAACGACACATCGACGGGACTCGAGAAGATAGTTTTCCCTTTGTCGCGTCTCGCCACACGCTCCAGACGGTCCTCACCGCCGGAAATAAATTACCACTCGAAATCTCCAAAAGCCTTTCACCCTCTCCATCCCCTGGCTCCCGAGATCAAGAAGTCGCGGGGAACAATTTTATTGTATTTCTAAGCCTTCGTCGGGGATGAACGAAGGAACCGAGAGATTGCACCGAGACGAGCTTCGTATATCGCAAGATTTAAACTCACGAAAAGGACAGGTAATATGATTGTTGCCGTTTCGAGTGGTCGATAAATGGCGGACAGGCCCGCTGGACAAACGTTTATGTTTAAAATGATAAATTGAACGCGTTGCTAACCGGAAACCCTGGCAACTTATCACGCGTTTACACAGTCTAGAAAAGGTGTACGGAGTGTACTTCGGCATAACAATGAGCCAATATTAGACCGCTTGTTCACCTGCGGGGGAAAATGGGTCACTTGTGTAAATAACTCGGAGAACCACCTTCATTTTGATAACAAATTCGAAAAAGGACATTCTTTATTTTGATGGTAGCTGATAAATTTATGATTTTTTCGTAAACATCATGTGATGTTCATATATGATGTTCATATCAGGTGATAGGATATCAATATCATATCAAGTTATCTGTCTGTATCAAAATTTCGGATGATTTAAATAATGCTGGCTAGCAGGAATGTATTTCATGCGAACGGATCAAATTTATATATTCATTGGATAATATCCGATATCAAAATTGTCTTTACCTGAAAATTTCACACATTTCGAAATCAACACATAATTCTTCGATTTACAGATTTCTAAACAATTAGTTCCTTTCAATTCAAGTTGCACACTAGAATCTGCACGTTGGTATTAAAAGCAACCCTGATTTGTTTGCTCAAATATCGCGTTCGTTTAATCAAAAAGCGTAATTTCCCGGCGAGCAAATAGTTGAACGGAACAAAGGAAACACACGTGCGTTTTCTAACGTGCAAAAGTTCGAATGAAACAAGTTCATCGAATTAAAATCGCTGGCAAGAGTTCGATTTCTATATCGACTGCCAGCATCACACGTTCCACGATAAAATGAGGCGAAGTGGTAAAATCGCGGGCATTACGGTGCACCCTCAAAGAGAAAATCACGTGGGAGACATAATAGGAATGTTGGTACCAGCGAAAGCACTATCCGCGGAATTTTCAAACAACATAAGTTAGCCAGATATTGCGAGCACGTAGAGAACGCCAGGCAAGAAAGTGCTGAATCCGATTTCGTCATTATTTTATTTTGGCCAACGCTATCGGAATATCTGGATACCGAAACGAGTTGGACCTCTTTGTTCGCCCTCGAACAAACAAAAGCTACGTTTATTTTGTATCAGCTTTCGTCAGAGTGCTATTACTTCTTTGCACAGTTTTATTATAAAATTGCTCGACCTTGCGCAACGCGAGGACAAAATGGCGGACGGAAACAAAATGGCGTCCAATGCGCTTCGAATTTTTCACACATTTCTCTCACACGGTTTATTGTTCTTTTCTTGTGTAATTTATCAGAATGACACGTATAAGTATGGTCATATCGGGAGAAATACGGTGCGATACATTCCGAGGAATATTTTATAGATAAGAAAAATTTATTGTGAGATATATTCCCAGTTTTCGTAGTAACTTTTTATCATGTACAACTCACAGGATATTATACAAATGTGTATTATAAAAATAGTAATAGTATCTCATAACGCAGTATAAGAAATGAGTGACTGGCAGTTTACAATAAGTGACTCACGACGATAGTAGACAGTCGATTTATTATTTATTGGGGTATTAATAATCGAGGAGGGGCCACGTCTAGACTACTTTTATTAAATAATTTTAATATCCGTGTAAACACGCGCCACGATATATCATCCGGTAATACTCTTATCGCGAGCCGTGAAGTAGGGAGAATTGGATAGAAGCTGAACATTTTTCACTTCATGAATGATATACTGTTCTGCCGCAAGGATGCTCCTACCTCTTATGCACGAATACCCTTTCGAATTCTTTTCTTTTTATCGTATACTTTGAAAACTCATGCTTCCTCGTACGTCGGTAACTTTTGAACTCTCGGTAACCCAAATTTTACGTGTTTGCGGGCGGCGAAGGACTTTCATAGTTATATGACATACTGATGGCGGATTAAAGGTTCGATATCTTTGGTAAATGGTCGGTGTTTGGAAATTTTAGAAATTTCTGAGTTTTAAGTATAGAATTTTGGTATTTTCTAGTTTAGAAATTTGTGACATTCAAGTTTAGAAATTTGCAAGTTAAGGTTTAGAAAAAGTTTAGAGATATACATACAGAGAAATTTGTAACTTTTTTAATTTTCGAATTTTTAATGCGATTACTCAGAAATTGTAAAATTGTAACATTCTGCAATTCTGTAATTCTGAAATTCTAAAATTCTAAAATTCTGCAATTCTATAACTTTACGATTCTAAAATTTTGCAATTCCATAACTTTATAGTTGTAAAATTCTGCAATTCTAAAATTCTGCAATTCCAAAATTTTACAATCCCTAAATTCTGCAATACTGCAATTCTAATATTCCGCAATTCCAAAATTCTAAAAATCTAAAATTGGACAATTCCTCAATTCCAAAATTCTACAATTGCGCAATTCCAAACTCTCGCAATTCCAAAATTCTGCAATTCTAAATTTCTACAATTCCGAAATTCCAAAATTCTGCAAATCCAAAATTCAACAATTTTGAAATTCCAAATTTCTACGATTCCAAAATTCAAAAATTTTGAAATTCCAAATTTCTGCAATTCCAAAATTGTAACATACTGCAGTTCCAAAATTCTAAAATTCTGCAATTCCAAATTTCTACAATTCCAATATTCTGCAAACCTAAAATTCTACAATTCTGCAATTCCAAAATTGTGACATGCTGCAATTCCGAAATTGTAACATACTGCAATTCCAAAATTCTGCAATTCTAAATTTCTACAATTACGAAATTCCAAAATTCTGCAAATCCAAAATTCAACAATTTTGAAATTCCAAATTTCTACGATTCCAAAATTCTGCAATTCCAAATTTCTGCAAATCCAAAATTCTACAATTTTGAAATTCCAAATTTCTATAATTCCAAAATTCTGCAATTCCAAATTTCTACAATTCCAAAATTGTAACATACTGCAGTTCCAAAATTCTACAATTCTGCAATTCCAAAATTCTAAAATTCTGCAATTCCAAATTTCTACAATACCAATATTCTGCAAACCTAAAATTCTACAATTCTGCAATTCCAAAATTGTAACATACTGCAATTCCGAAATTGTAACATACTGCAATTCCAAAATAGTAATTATCTGCAGTTCCAAAACTGTAATTATCTGCAGTTCAAAAACTCCGCAATTCCAAAATTCTACAATTCCACATTTCTGCAATTCCAAAATTCTACTATTCCAGAATTCCAAAAGTCTAAAACTCTCTAATTGCAAAATTCCACACTTCTCCATATAAAAGAAAAAGCCCCAATTCAAAGATATAAAAATCTGTAAATTTTCCACCTTTCCAACAGCTTTATTCCCAAATTCACAACCGTACAAATCTACAAATTTTCACGTTTCGACAACAGAATCGTCCATCAAAAAATAAATCCCCGAACATCCACCTCGAGTTCCAAAATTACAAAGCCGTACACCGAAGATCGAAACGGCGAGTGACAATATTTTCCGAAAGCCTCTGTTCATTGTTCATTGACTGGATTTGGCTGCTGGCATTCGAAACGATCGAGATATCCCGCAGCTTTCGGTCATGTCAGCCCTCGGAAGGGCGCTCTATTGTCCTGTACCTTTCGGCCGTGGAAATGAGGTAACGGAAGCTCGTCTTGAACTTCTCTCCATCGCGCCACGACACGGCTGGTTTTAATCTTTTTTTTTTTCTTCTCTTTTTTTATTCTCTTCCTCTCCTCTTGTTTCGCCCCGCCTTTCTTCGCAATTACACTGCTTTTGGCAACGAGATTAAAACGGCTATTGTTTCGACTTTGTGCCTTGCAATACCTCGACACACTATTGGACAACCCAGAAAACTTTGTACGCCATTTTGTTTCTTTTAATAGTTTCGCATCGGGGCAATTTTTATATTGTGTATATGTATGAATAGAGTGGCTCAATATTTTTCTTTCTCACCCTCTAGGAATTTATGGCGTAAATAAGTCCTTTGAAGGTTTGACCTTACGAATTTAAATTTAGATAGAACTTTAAGTCGACTTCCTACATTTAAATTTTAGTTTGTGAGACTTTAGCTCAAAGGTTATGTTTTACAACATAATTTTTAGGGGGTGGGAAAAAATTTTTGTTGAGCAACTCTTATGTGTATCTGTACACATATGTAATGATAGGTATAATAAATGTATATGAAGATATAGGTATATAAATTTAACTATTGATATGTAACAAATATACTGATTTTTGTTTGAGAAAGAATTTCTCAAATTATTCAAATTTAAAAAAATATTTTAAAAAATCCTTCCGGCCATGAAAAATCAGAACGTTAAAAAAAGGAAGAGTGAAATGGAAAATCGGTAACCTCTATTTTAAAAGTCAGATTGAAGAGAATAAAAAAAGAGTGCGCAGTTAGTACACGTTAATTCAATTTTGTATTTACGGTGAATAACCAAGGCTTCTGTCTCATAATTCTTCGTTTACGACTTCTGCCAGCCACGAATTGGAAAACACAACAAATAGTTTTCAATAAAGAAGTTTACAGGGTACAGGTGCGCGAAGTTTCGCGGCAAGAGTTTAACACACCACGGGAATAAAACTTTTACCAAGTTTTTAAAACAGTTCCACGCTTTCCAGCGCTTAAAGACCGCACAACTCGAATTTTTTCTTTTCTTTCCTTCGTCCTTTCGTCTTCTTCTTTCTTTCTGTGGAGCAAATATGCCTTGATACCCTGTAATTTGACACGTTTCGACAAAACACGCGTGGGGGATGCTGTATTTGTGGACGGAGGGATGAACTGCGGCCATTTTAGTGTTGTTTTTATTTCAACTCTTCAAGGACGATTTTTTGTCAACGAAATGATGCAAATATATTTTAATCAGTTTAAACTTGATAATTGACTAATTGCAAATTGATGTTTGACTAATTTTAAATTGATGATTAATTATATTTCAATAATTTTCAATAGATTATTAACTGTATTTGACTGAATTTAAATTTGTGGTTAAATATATCTGACAAATTTTAAATTGATAATTAATTGTATCTGAACAACTTTAAATTGATAGTTCGCTATATTTGATTCATTTCAAACTGATGATTAATTAGATCTAACAAAATTTAAATTGATAATTAATTATATTTGACTGATTGCAAATTGATAATTAATAATGATTGACTAATTTTAAATTAATGATTAATTATATTTCAATAATTTTCAATAGATTATTAACTGTATTTGACTGAATTTAAATTTGTGGTTAAATATATCTGACAAATTTTAAATTGAAAATTAATTGTATCTGAACAACTTTAAATTGATAGTTCGCTATATTTGACTAATTTCAAATTGATCATTAATTATATCTAACAAAATTTAAATTAATGATTAATTATATTTAACTGACTGTAAGTAGATAAGTAATTGTAGTGGACTAATTTTAAATTGATAATTAATCGTATTTGGTTAACTTTAAATTGATTAATTATAATGAACTAATTTTAAATTCAGGGTTAATTATATTCGATTAAATTTAAATTAATAATTATATTACCAAATTCTGTAACTCTCAAATATTCAAATTGTCAAATTTCAGTTTATTAAAATTTTCAATCGTAACAATTTTCATAAGAAAAAATATAAAAATTCCTAGATTTTCAAATTCGTAGGTTCCTCAATTTTCTAAATTTGCAAATTTTTAATTTCTAAAATTGTCAAACCCTCAAATCCCTCAAACCCTCAAATTTTTCAAATCCCAAATTTTCAAAGTTCCCAACTCTAAGATTTAAAAATTTCCAAATTCTCCAACTGTAAAATTTAAAAATTCTCAAATCCTAAAATTTAAAAATTCCTAAATTTTCCAAATTCCAAATTTCCCAACTCTAAAATTTAAAAATTCCCAAATTCTCCAACTCTAAAATTAAAAAATTCCCAAATTCTCAATTTCTCCAACCCTAAAATTTCAAAATTCTCAAATTCTCCAACCCTAAAATTCCCAAATTCCCAAATTCTCAATTTCTCCAACCCTAAAATTTCAAAATTCCCAAATTCTCAAATTCTCCAACCCTAAAATTTCAAAATTCCCAAATTCTCCAACCCTAAAATTTCAAAATTCCCAAATTCTCCAGCTCTAAAATAAAAAAATTCCCAAATTTTCCAACTCTAAAATTTCAAAATTCCATATCCTAAAGTACAATTCTGACGAACCTCCAAATTGAACTACCCCAACCCCCAAATTTTTAGTTCCCAAATTCCTAAAAAATCCCTAAACTCCACTTAAAAAAAGTACTCGAACTGCGAAAAATCCCATCAAGCCATTTAATTTATTAATCGACATTTAAATGGATAATTACACTGAACACGTTCGAGCTTCCACCACACATCCCCTCTCTAAACTGCCTCAATTAAGTGACAATTCCGAAAAATCGGAAACGATCGACCGAATGGTAAACAATTCACATTTCGTTCGGGAGTGCAGCCTCTAAAACGGTGAAATGAGTTACGCCTGACGTGCCATCAACTCCGTAATAACAATAATAATAATAATAATAACGAAGTTAATTTTCCATGGGCGGATCGTTAAAGCTCGACAGACTGTCGAGCATGCTCGAAACGGCGCAGCTGTACGCGAAACAAAAATAGAAAAATGAAAAAGAAAAATCGAAAAACAAAAAAAAATGGTTGCCACTCCAACGTGAGATAATGATCGCGCGTGGAACACGAAAAGGGACGACGTTGCCCTCGTTCTCGTCGAACGAGACATTCCGAAACGTTTATTACGAGAACTATCGAAGTTTCGGCATTAAAACCTAACCTAACCTTTTTGCGCCGGCGCTCGTTACCAAAATTCAACGGCATAAGCGGCGTTAATTGAAGAGCGAACGTCGAGAATTCTCACCGACCACTCAAACTCTGAAGCAATCGTTCAACTAATGAAAACGCGTGACCGAGTATGGAGTCACTCGAAAAGCTATGTGTGTTATTTATAAAATTTCTCGAGCTGCAAATATTCTGGTGGAAATGACAATAAACGAAATTGCACTTTAATTCGTGGGATGATATTTATAAAATTTGTAAAACTAGAAATATTTTGGAAATGTAGTGTTGATGAATAATAAATGAAAGAAGCAATATTTTATTTATAACATTTCTAAAACTGGAAATATTCTGGCAACGTGACGAATAATAAACGAAATAACACTTTAATTCGTGGGATATTTATAAAATTTGTAAAACTAGAAATATTATTTTAGAAATGTATATCGTGTTAATAAATAAAGAAGCAATGTGTTATTTATAAAAATTGTAAAACTGGAAATATTATTTCAGAATGTATGTAATGTATGTATATCACAATGAATAATAAACAAATAAAGTGATATGTTACAAAATTACTAAAATTGGAAATATTTTGTTAGAAATGTATGTTGTGATAATAAATAATATTCCTCCTAAAATTTCTAGAATTGAAAATTCTTTTGTAATAATAATTTATAAACTGAATTTGTAGATCTAGGGACGCAACTGAATTACCACGTGTTAGTTAACTGCGCGCTAAATAACCACGTGTTGATTAACTACATGCTAGATTACCATCTGTTGGTTAATCAGGCGTTAGTTAACCACGTGCTGAATTACCACCCGTTGGTTTTCTATGCATTGAATAACCATGCGTTAAATAATCTCGTATTGAATAACCGCGCGGTAAATAATCTCATGTTGAATATAAGTACATTCATCAACCACGCGTAATAAATTTGTTGAATATCCGCGTGTTAGATAATCTTGTGTCGAATAATCACACGTAGAATATAAACATGTCGAATATCTAGGCGTTGTACTGAACACTAAAACGTCAGATTGCAGTGTATTGTGCTACCAGCGCTTTGTATCGTCACGCGCCGTATTGTCACGCGTGTTAACATCACCTGTGTGTTATCGTTACGTTTAGTCTCTCCCTGCGTGTTATTGTCATGTATAGTCTCTTCCTGTGTGTTATCGTCAAGTATAGTCTCTCCCTGCGTGTTACGTATGGTCTCTCCTGTTATCGTCATGCCTAGTATTTCCCCGTGTGATACCGTCACGCGTAGTATCTCCCTACGTGTTATCATTACACATAACCACACCCTGAGTGTTACCGTCGCACATAATTCCTCCTTGCATGTTATCGACACAAATAATCGCTCATTGCGCGTTAACGTCACGCGTAGTATTTTCCTGCGCGTTACCTTCATGCGTAGTATCTCCCTACGTGTTACTATCACACATAACCCCAGCCTGAGTGTTACCATCACATATAATCCTTCCTTGCATGTTATCGACACACATAACCCCTCCCTGTGTGTTATCGTCATGCTTAATATTTCCCTGCGTGTTATCGTCATGCGTAGTATCTCCCTACGTGTTATCATCACACATAATCCCTCCCTGCGTATTACCATCACACATAATCCCTCCCTGCATATTATCGTCACACATAACCCCTCCCTGCGCGTTAACGTCGCGCGTAGTATCTCCCTGCGTCCTATCGTCACGCACAATATCTCCCCGCACCTATAACCGCGCGTTAACCCGTCAAAGCATTAAACTACACACAAATTAACGCGTGTTTAAGTTTCCTAAAATAACTATCTATCGTCTAGGCTCCCGACCGTCATATAATAACGTCACTTCGCGTATCTACGTTACTCAAACATGTCCCCGCGTTATTGCGTCGCTGGTCTCGCTCGTTGTATTTCATCCGGCGCTTTATGCACGCGTTGCGAGGCAGAAGCGAAGAGAAATCTATTGCTCCTCTGATAGATCGTACGCACCAGATGGTTCTTAAGAAGCAAAGTGGAAGAAAATTGGATCTTTTTATTTATAGCAACGGCCCGCACAGCGGCGCCATATTATCTGGATATCGTTCAACGAAACAACCGTACGATCCATTATTTCAGCCACGGTTTAAACTGCCGTTAACGACCTTTCGCGCGAGATCGTTACGCGAAACGCTCTGCTACGCAACCGACCCCCTTTTTTTTCATCCATTGTTTTATTTTTTTTTTTTCAGCTATTTTTCCGTTCCCTTTTTTTCGCACCGCTCATCCATACCTGTTTATCTGGCCAGGCCGCGGCGAAGCAACCAGTTTCAGCGTTAATTGCCGTGTTATCACGACCTGTTATACGCTAACTTCATACGACTGATAACGTTACGTGTATGCTGGACTTACCTGCAACAGAAAGATAACGATATGTCAGATAATTGCGTGATGTCTGAATGCAAAAATAGCAGACGGTGGGAATAGGCGCGCAGTGATAATTGCGTTATCTGGCCGCTTGTGTGCAGTTTACAAATTGACGAGGATTGCGGGCAAGTTAAGAACAATAAATTAAACGAATCACAGTTTATTATAAATTTGATCGCATTGTAACTGGATGCTCTCTGACGACCTGTCTTTTAATTTCTCGAAATGTATATATTCATGTACAGTTACTTCTGTGAAATATTTCAGACGCAGTTTTCTTTTTATCCCCAGTCCACATAAATTATCCACATTTATATACGTGTAAATTACTGAAACCTTCAAACAATAATGAAACCTTTCATTGAAGTACTCAGCGAAAAATATTTTCAACGTGCAGTATATAAAATTGTAATACAGGAATATACCTGTACATGCACGTATACAATAATGCAAGTACAAATAAAACAGCAAATATGCAGATTGCAACATGGATACAGGGTAAATACCAGAAGGTCTAACAATAAAAACTGATAAAGTAAAGGACATGTTCAAGATTATAACAAGCGGTCGAAAAAGGACACCGAAAGGTAAATGCAGGTGGTCCAATTTACTTAAAGTCGATCTGGAGTGGCATAAAAATTTTTGCCGGCCAGCAGAAGATACCGGGGATGTTTGTATTAGAGGGAAAGAACATTCGAGGAACGATATTTCTTTCAGGGTCCAGCGCGAATGGTGGACGCCATTGGAAAGGAAACGCAAACAGGCCGCAAACGACGTCCTTACGAGTCCAGTTCTTGAAACGTTACGCTGCTGTGAGCAAATTTACCATGCAAATTAGCAGATGTATCTCCGTTGGCCGACGAAAATACCGTCGAAAGATCCCTGGCAAAAAACTCGTTCCACAGCCCGAACGGAAACGTCCGTCTCGCGGGAAGAATAATTACGTAATCACGAACGAAACGTTTCTACAGCTGGTAAAAAGTAGCCACCGCGGACTACGTCAGACTTTAATCCCGCGGGGAAACACGTGAGCCAGAAGGAACGAGCCAAGAAACGGGAAAATGTTGGAAAATGCGAATTCCGAAAGAATTTCTGGATACATGTAGGTTCCGGTAAAGACGTGTGTGGTTTCAGGGTGGTTGGATTTGATCGAGCTTCGGTGGATGACTGGGATATTAATTTGATCGATTTGCTTCGAGATGGAATTCGATTCGATTATATTGAATTTGGTACAGCTCAATTTGACGCAGTGGAACTTGATGTAATGGAATTCAGTGTAATGGAATTCAATGCGGTACATTTCGATGCAATGAAAATCGGTAGATGGAATTCTGCGCAATGGTAAGGTTGTTAAAGTCGATGCGATGGAATTCAACGGGGTGGAATTCTGTGTAATGAGATTATATGCGATGGAATTCGAATGAGATGGGATTATACGCAATGGAATTCAACGAGATGGAATTTTATATAATGGAATTCCATGCAATGGAATTTTACGCAATGGAATTCCATGGAATGGAATTCAACGAGGTGGAATTCGACGAGATGGAATTCCACGCAGTGGAATACAATGGGATGGAATTCCACACCATGGAATTCTGCACAATACAATTCGACGAGATGAAATTCTGCCCAATGGAATTCAAGGCAGTTAAATTCGATGCTATGGAATTCAACCAGATGGAATTCTGCGCATTGGAATTCAACCAGATGGAATACTGCGCATTGGAATTCAACGAGACGGAATTCTAGGCAATGGAATGCAGCAAGGTGGAATTCTACGCAATGGAATTCGACGAGGTGGAATTCTGCCTAATGGAATTCAAGGCAGTTAAATTCCATGCTATGGAATTCAACCAGATGGAATACTGCGCATTGGAATTCAACGAGACGGAATTCTACGCAATGGAATGCAGCACGGTGGAATTCTACGCAATGGAATTCGACGAGGTGGAATTCTGCCTAATGGAATTCAACAAGGTGGATTTCTACGCAATGGAATTCGACAAGATGGAATTTTACGCAATGGAATTCGACGAGATGGAATTCTACGCAATGGAATACAATGGGATGGAATTCCACACCATGGAATTCTGCACAATAGAATTCGACGAGATGAAATTCTGCATAATGGAATTCAATAAAGTGGATTTCTGCGCAATGAAATTCGACAAGATGAAATTTTACGGAATAGAATTCGACGAGATGGAATTCTACGCAATGGAATTCAACGAGGTGGAATTCTACACAATGGAATTCAACACGGTGGATTTCCACGCAATGGAATTCCGCAAGATGGATTTCTACTCCATGGAATTCTATGAGATGGGATGCCACGCAATGGAATTCGATGGGATGGAATTCCACGCAATGGAATTCTACGCAATGGAATTCAACGAGGTGGAATTCGACGAGATGGAATTCCACGCAATAGAGTACATCGAGATGGAATTCAAAAAGGTGGAATTCATCGAGATAGAATTCAACAAGGTGGAAATCGAAATACTAGAATTTAATGAGGTGGAATTCGAAATTCTAGAATTCAACGAGGTGGAATTCGAAATACTAGAATTCAACGAGGTGGAATTCGTGGAAATGCAATTCAACCAGTAGGAATTCCACGCAATAGAATTCAATTTAGTGGAATTCAACATAATGAAATTCGATGAAACAAAATTGGTTGCGTACTGAATTTCAACCTAATGGAATTTCGTGCAGTTAAATTCGACAAAGTGGAATTCAACGTAAGAATTCAACACATTTAAATTTCACTCTATTGAATTCCACTGCTATTTACTTCGACAAGGTTAAATTCGTTGCAACTAAATTTAACATGTTAAAATTCGAACAGTTGGAATTCACCGCTGTTGAATTCACTGTCCTTCAATTCGTCACGAATCAATTCAAGTGGATAAAATTTGACATCATTGAAATAGTAGAAATCTTCACAATTCAATTTAACCCAGCAGAATTCTACAATATTGAATTTTTCATAGTCCAATTCACCAATATGAAATTCAGCGCGATTCTGCTAAACAAAATTCTATGAAATTCGGCGCGCTAGAATTCGATTTCAATTGAATTCAACTATTCTCATCACCTTGTATCAAAATCATGATCCCAAAGTACCATACTTCGTATTCCACATACCACGGGATGAACAGTGCTTAACTCGAAAAGTGGGTACATATACCTGACACATAGCGAGACCGGGAAGAAAATATAAAATAAAGAAGAAGGGAGACAAATGAGAGGAGGGATAATATGGCGGTGATTTTCCAGGCGATACAAATTTGAAATTAAAGGTCTCCTCCGTGGCCAGAAACGCCGAAGATAATATGCAAAAGAGAAGCTTAAAAAGTAATTACCGGTGAAGAGGGCGTGTTGGTTAAAAATTGGCGTACATACAAAGTTTTCTAATTTCAGGAGGCAAGGATGGCCCCGCATAGTCGAGGGCGGAGAAAGTCGACGGAGAGAAGCGTAGTTACGTACTCCTGGCATGTACACGCAATACTGCCGGAACCGCTCGAATAATTTAATATACGGATATTTCGCAAGCACTCGAATACTCCCGAATGAACTTCGAATATTTTAGTATCCTCGGCTACGCGATACTTTAACCTCGCGGGCTACTCCGAACGCCTCCATTCATTCGTTAAGACCATTTCGGACCTGCCCATTTCAGTCTATTTATCGCTAAAAATAAATTATTCAATCTCATCGGCACGAAAAATAAATTGATTTTATTGAAAACACGGTTGAGGTACAAAGATAGGTCAGGAAGTACATTTGGACGCTGCCATTTTGTTTTACTAATCACCTACTACCAATTTGTTTTCATATGCAACCTCTGGCATCTTGTTTTTCGCGTATACCTTCCGCCATTTTGATTTTTATGGAATGTTATGTCCCTAGGAATATTTCTGGGGTCAAAACGAAGCGATTGGTACCTGAATCGACAAAATCGGTGCATGCATTTGAATTCTATTTGTGAAAAACTATACCTTTCTTTGTGGAGCATACTTAATAATCTAGTATATAAAACGTATGCGCAGTAATTAATAGTAGAAGTTATTTATGCGCAGTAAAGTTACTATACTTTGTTTCGGTTGTTTTCATGGTGTGAACGTTACTGCGCATGTTTATTTCTTTTTATTATCTACTGCGCATTCGTGTTCGAGGGTGCTGTCAAGGTTATTGGTACCTACTTGTATTAATATAATTAATTACATTAATACTTGCATTAATATGATTGTTTTCTGTATGTAATGAAAATAACCTTGAGGTTGGATACTAAAATGATATTCACTCAATTATTATGTATGAATAACTATTAAACTTGAATGAATTATAATTAAACACTAGCACGCACTTCGAACTGATTTGGCGGGAGATTCAAAAGTATCAATTCTGTATATCGATTAATTACTTATTCTACAAATATAATTTGCTTTTCTAGTATTTTCTGATTAATCTAAACTCATAGAAGAGTAAATATATTGAAATAAAGTCACCGTGAAATATTGTTAATCGAATAACCATTTGTGGATAATTTTATTGAAATAACGCCCGTGTCTAGACACGTCCTCGAACCTTCTCGTAGCCGAAGAGAAATATGACACAGTATTTCGTAAGCTGGCGTTGTTAGAGTCTCCAGCAAGATTCTGCCAGATTTGGACATAGGACATATCGAATTTATATGGAGTTTGAACGCATCGAAGCAGGAGAACGTAGTTTGCATGGCTCCGAATAGATAGATAGTATTCTCCTGGATGTTTTGTGTCGCTTCTCCCAAGACTGTCGACGAATTTCCAACAGAATTTCTTGTATTATCCTCTCTTTCATTTCGTTTCAATTTTTCTGCGCTGAATACTGCCAGAATTGATTCTCCGGATTCGATACTGACATCGATGATATCTGAACAATATTTTACGAAATGATAATTGAAGGATTTGCAACAGTAATAGTTTATTTATTTCTTGTTATACTAGTCGAAGAAGCATCAATTTTAATGCAAAAGAACGCAAACTCCAAACTCCAATCCTGAAATACATTCAGTACCCAGGGTATTTTAGCTAACTCCATTATGTGGAATATCTCGGGTGTTTTTGACAATATCAAAAAAAGTTTCAGGAAGAAATTGAATGGTTTCACAGATGTCACAATATGACATAATTACCTTTTCCATAGTTGAACGTGTAGAGGACATATGAAGGTCACCGACGTTTTTTTAACGCTATGCTATATATTTTAATGGATTGCCCAATTCTACTGCATATTCTCGACAAAAAACTATTAAGCCACTTACATCGAAAAATCAATAGTTCCAGAGATATTTAATGATTCCACCTGATAATTTATGATATCAAAGGTAGACTGCGGATGTAGACATTTATAACATATCGTTCTACGTAGTATTCATAAATCACGCAATCTGTGAGATCTACGATTACATGATCGATGAGTTTATTCACTTCCATATATCACGAACGCAACATCTGCAGTCCAATTACGAGCCGCATCGCAGAAGAAGTTCAAAACGATGTCATCTTCAAATACGCATCAAGATGAATGTCACGAAATTTGAAACTATTAGAAAATAGCATGAAACACGGGGATCGAGGGTAACCGTAGCATGTCGATAAAATAAATTTGGCGGATGCATGTTTGACCCCGCAGTCACTTATGATTTACGTTGTGAATTCGTTAAGGTGAAACTGCAATTTCCATTAAAGCCCGGTTCATTACCACAAACTTTCACAAGACGGTTCAAGAGGGAACATTGGAGAGCATTTAAGACGTCTTTCCAATGCACGGTATCGAGGCTATTCACGATCTTTAACGATAATTGGCGTGGCACACCTATTAACCGGAAGTTTCACGGAAAATACCTCTTCTGACTGTTACACGGCTTTCCGCGGCTCGACAAGAATGGGAATTTATTGGACGCGATCGGTAACATGTACAGCAATTAGGACCGTTCCGGCTTGAATGATAGCTGCAATCACGTTAACTTCGCCATTAAAGTTTGGAAGAGTTCGCCGGTGCTGGGCCGCGAGTTCCGAACGAAAAGTTGCCGATCTCCTCCGGCAATGATTCTGAAAAAAAAACTTCACTTTTCAAGATGGCGATCCTAATAAGCGCGAATTGGACAATCCTAGATTTATCTGTTAACACATTACCAGTTGGAATGATACGAAAATCGACCCCTTTTATTGCATTCTTTTTAAAAAGGGAAATCTTTCATGAAGATCTTTATCAAGATTTCAAGTTACGTGGTCCTACTTGTTCAAATACGATAAACTCCTTGCCATATAACACGAGGACATACAGTTGATGACATAAGTTGCGATTATGTAACATAGAACAATAAGATCATTGTTCAATTTGAATTTTATTTTTATTATTTAACCGAGTACTATTGCAAGCGTGTAATTATTACTGTTTCAATTGTTTAAATTATTATTGTCAAAAATTTACATTGTTTGGATTATTGTTATTATTGCAATTTAAATTATTTACCTTATAATTATTAAATTATGAATAATTATTTGTATTATTACCGTTATAATGTAAATTATTTAAATTAATATTATTAATATTTGAATTCTTTAAATCATTTTCACAATTATAATTTTAATCATTTAAATTACTTAAATCATTTTTTAAATTTCGATCTTTCAAATAATTTTTATATATTCAATTATTTAAATCAATTTTAAAATCTCAATTATTTGAACCATTTTTATAATTTTAATTATTTAAAACATTTCTACAATTTCAGTTATTTAAATCATTTCTACAACTTCAATTATTTCAAACATTTTCACAAATTCAGTTATTTAAATCATTTTAATAATTTTTAGTATTTAAATCAATTTTACGATTCCAATTATTTAAATCTTTTTTTAAATTTCGATCTTTTAAATAATTTTTATATATACAATTATTTAAATCAATTTTAAAATCTCAATTATTTGAACCATTTTTATAATTTTAATTATTTAAAACATTTCCACAATTTCAGTTATTTAAATCATTTCTACAACTTCAATTATTTAAAACATTTTCACAAATTCAGTTATTTAAATCATTTTAATAATTTTTAGTATTTAAATCAATTTTACGATTCCAATATTTAAATCTTTTTTAAAATTTCAATTATGTAAACCATTTTTATGATTTTAATTATTCAAAACATTTTGACAAATTCAGTTAGTTAAATCATTTAAAAAATTTCAATTATGTAAACCATTTTTATGATTTTAATTATTTAAACCATTTACAAAGTTTCAATTGTTTAAAACATTTTCACAAGTTCAGTTATTTAAAACATTTTCACAAGTTCAGTTGTTTAAATCATTTTCAGGAATTCAGTTATTTAAATTATTTCAAGATGGTGAATAATGGAAAAAGGGTCGAGAGGTTATACATATTATTTTACGATTTTGCATTCGAAACAATTTTTCTCGACGGTCGTTCATCTTTTCGGTACCTACGTACGTCGCATTTTTCAAATGTCCCTGGACCGAAGTAAAAATCTGATGATCTAAGGATCAGATGATCCTGCGACACGGGGGCCATCCTGAAAAATCCTCACGAACGAGCCATCGGTTTAAGGATACGCCAACTATGAAATGTTACAACGTGCTGCTCGTTCTTTATGCTGAATGTCCGATATAACGCGTTGTATTAGAACCGAAACCAGACATGAAAATATTTAATGATGTATTCTTTCAGAATATCAGAAACAATGGTTTATTTTCTTCAAACTTAAGAACTTAACAAATTTTTACTGTCATTCTTTTTACTATTAGAATATCCGACATAAAGAACAAAATCATTGGATATATTTTATAACACACGAATTTATAGTACAAATGCATAGTTTATGTATATTTTGTAACATAAAAATTTATGGTATAAATTTAGAGTGCAAAATAAATCTGCAGTATATAAATTATAATTTATTCATTGTTTATAAGCTACCTTATGGTCATAATCATTCCATCACTACACACGCAAAAACTTAATCAGTAACCTTAAGTGTGACCTTGAACACTAAACCTATGCGCAGTAGCTAACAAAAAACAACAAACATGCGCAGTAAAGTTCACACACTGAATACAACTATAAAAAGATATAACAACTTCACTGCGCATAATTATTACGTACGACGAACTACTGCGCATGCGTGTTATACTCAAGATCACTTACCAAACAATACAAAACTTTGCTATGTTGTAACACAGTAGCATTTTCCCTGTGATTTTACTTTACAATACCGTGAATTGTACAACATTTCTGACGAACGTTTTCTTTCACGAGGCGATAAACGAGCAGAATTATATTTACAAGATAATTCGTCGTCAATTTCGCGAAAGTTCTTCAGCCGCGTAACTTGTCGGACTTCGCATCGTCAGATCCACGATGAATCCCCTCCGATGAATAGAAAATTTTATACAGCCATAAACTGCCGAAGGCTAACGCTAATACGTATATCGAGGGATTCCGCTTTATCCTTCGATGAATGGCTCTGTTTCGTGACTGCTGCCCCCCTGGTCTCGCAACAAATCCCATTAATTAAATTTTCAATGCCCGTCGAGATCGATTCGTCCAATACTAGAATCCTTTAATACGATCTTAATTATCAGCCGACGAAACGAATCGTTTCCGGCGAATCAAACATTACTGCGGTAGAAAGAAAACAGCAGAGACGAAAGGATCATGAATCGCCATTATGATCGGGCCTCTCTTCGACCACTTAATGAATTCGCGAACAACGACGCCGGAAACGAAGAAAAGGACATATTGTGCCGGTGATGGAACTGGTGTAAAACGCGATTTTAAAATATTCAACTTTTCATGCAGAGATTGCACCATAGAATTCAGTATTTAACGAAGGATTCGTATGATTTAATTAAAAACAGGATAATTTAATGGGAAATGTTTTAATGAAGAACAAAATAACTTGAACAACTGGATATTTTAATGAGAAACTAGATTAATGAGAAAATAGACTTCAATAAAAGATAATGTAAAAGCAAAATCTTTAATATTATAAAGCAGGTACGTTGTAATTACGTAAAAGAATCACTATGTACAAAAATAATCGGTTACAGTACATTTCTGGATGCTGCCATTTTGTTTTCGCGTATACGTTCCGCCATTTTGATTTTTACGGAGAGTTATGTACCTAGGGATATTTCTTCGATCAAAACGAGTCGATTGAATCGACAATATCGGTACAGGCGTTTAGATTTTATTCATGAAGAACTATACCGTCCTTTGTGGAGCACAGGTAATAATCGTACATATAAAATATGTGCGCAGTAATTAATAGTAGAAGATAATTATGCGCAGTAATGTTACTATACTTTGTTTCGATTGTTATCATTGTGTGAACTTCACTGCGCATGTTTATTGTTTTCTATTATCTACTGCGCATTCATGTTCAAGGTTGCTTTTAGGTTATTAATAGTTGTATTAATGTAATTAATTACATTAATCATTGCATTAATATAATTGTTTTCAGTAAATGTAATAAAAATAGTCTTGAGTTTGGATACGAAAATGATGCCCACTCAGTTATGTATGAATAACTATTAAACTTGAACGAATTATAATTAGACTCTAGGTGCGCGCACTTCGGACTGATTTGGCGGGAGATTCAAAAGCATCAACTCTGAATATCGAATAATTACTTGTTCTACAAGTACGATTTGCATTTCCAGTATTTGATAATCAATCTAAACACATAGAAGCTTAAATATGTTGAAATGAAAGAGGCTGAACACTAAAATAACGTAGACGATAAACGGAAAAAAAAATAAATTAACTAATCAAATATCCTCTTTAATATCTTTTATACAGCTTATCCTCTCTAATACAGTTCATACTCTCTGATATCGTTTACAAAATTTTTAATTAAGTCCACGAGATTATTCTGTTTAATTTTATACTACCCTCTACCGTGTCAAATACTACTTGAAAGCAAATTAAAAGTTCGCTTCGCCGCCACTTTTTACCGAATCCAAACACGTAAAAGATTAAAATACCTCGAAATAAAAGATGCATGGAGTTTTTAAGTTGGACATTATTTTCGCGTAGGAGAGAAATGTGCGTGCATCGACGAGGGGCAAACGAAGTCGTTCTTTCTGTCCCCAGCGCGGACAATAGGAAATGAGGAAACGGGAAAATAAACGAGGGAACCGTAGAAAATTAGGAATGAGTATCTAATAACTGAAAAATGTGTCCTGGTATCCCCGGCGGTCTGGCAAGAACGTGCGGGGAAAGTGAATGAGGGGCTCGAGCGAAGAGACGCAGGAATGAGAGCCGTACGAGAGGAATGACAATGCTACGGGGCCATGGAAAGGCTTTAAAACTTCAACCCCTCGTGGAAAATTTACAGTAGGCTGGATCCGGCGCGTCATTAAACACGTTGTTTCATAATTCATGCTACGATAGATCACCGCTCGGGCACATTTTATTTGAAATAACTATTTTCCACAAATCAAATAATTATTTTAAACTCCTTTAGAGACTAACTAGATCATTTACGGAGAATTTACATCAAAATTACGGACTCTTTTATTTCAAAGTATGGAAATTTTTTAGTCATTTGTAAAAATTTTCAAAGGAGGAATTGTGAGGTGCTTCTTTATAAAAGTCGAAAAATTACTTAAACTTAACTGTACTTAAAGTTAGTTTTTTGTAAAAATTAGGTGCATGTTACTTACATAATAGGTAGAATTTTGGGTATCGATGTTGAATTCGCTTACCTGAAACAGAAATGAAAAAGTACGTGTAAGTATGTGATTAAAATTAATTAGATTTCAAATTTTTGTACGACAGTCATTTAAAAATTTGTATAATTTATGAACCAATTTAAAAATGGGCTTGACTGCAAATTGCACCAGTAAGCATCCGATAATTTTCGATAATAGACGAAAACCTGGATCGGGAAGTGAAATTTCGAAGGAGCTCGAGTGGCCGGAAAATTAGAGCAATTAAGTAGTTCCGACTAGTCGGAAGAAGAACAGGAAAAATTAGCAAAATTATGAGGAGTTCGAGTGTTCTTTGAAAGTCGGAAGGTTCGCGGTCGAAAACGAACGGCGGGGTTTGGCGAGATTGGCAAAAAGCGCAGCGGAATCGGAACTTCTCGTAAGTCCACGTAACCGGGGTACTCGAGAAGACACTTAACGAGATAAGGTCGTAAAATATTCAATTGGACAGACGACAGGGTAAGCGGATCCCGGGCTTTAAAGGACTGTTTCTTACCTGGCCGAAACTTCAGACCCGATCCTGTTTCCGTTTGTCAATGAAATTAACTTTCCTGTGTGCGGACCCAACTTGCCGGCCATTAATATTGCTATGCGCCCGATACAAAATGGAAACTTCGTCTCGTTGATCGCTGAATCTCGCGACGATTCGTGCCAACGAAACTTATTACACGATTTCTCGTTCGGCTACAAACTTCATACAACGGTAATTGTCCCGCTAAAGTGGAAGTTAACTCTGCCAAACGAAAAGACGTCCATTGCTCAGTTTTCGCTTCACTCGAAGCGGAATTTATTAGGTTTTAGGAATTCTCTTTCATCCACCAAGACATAAATCTTCTTGAATCTACACATGTTTTCTGCATGTATTTCATACATGTTCATGTAACAAATTTAATTTTTAAATTATTGTACGAAGAATATGAGGCAGAAGAATCACATAGAGAACAAAGTCAAATGAGGATATGCATGTACATGCGTGACGAACAGTTTATCCGGTAATGTACCAAAATTCTTGTCTTTACACGAGTGATTAGTTTTGCTAAAAATCGTCAAATATCACAGCTATTTTGGTGGAAAAGTTCAGTCGAAAGGTCCCGCAACGTTGCCGCTTTTTAAAACGAACATCAGCTGAATCAATAATCTTTTGCCGTGTTTGCGATGTAACCTTTCCATCCCTTTGCGCTAGAATTCAAGCGTTTTTGAAGCAAAATACGCAGAAAGGTCCTGAATTTAGCTGCGAGCTTTAATACATTTTTACGAATCAAGTGATCGACTTCAAAGTAGATCCCCTGGGAAACGATACACCGATAGAAACGTTTTTTCCTTCTCCATAAAGCAATATTGGATCCTCATCTTTTACGGAACGCTCGGTCAGAGCTCTTTGAACTTTTATGTAATTTACGAAATTTTACATAATTTATTGATACAATCGCCTTTAAACTACCTTCTGAGGCAAACATTAAATATATAACATATCAATGTACACTTGACGTTGGTATTCGACTCTAATTTTTTACAGTATAAATTTTCTCACTTTTGGTGGTATATGAAGAATATGGTGTTATATCATAGACAGTATCCTAATGTGGAGCTATCAAATCAAATCTGAGCCTACAGGTCCAAATCTGACCCTACATGTCCTAATGTGATCACATCGTACCCTAATTTCGTGTGGAGTAAAATTTGAAATATATCTGTAAATGATTAACAGATTCGAAATCGTAGGAAAGGAATAGAGTGATAAGTGAGTGACAGATAGAAGGCGTAATAGAAATTCTGCATCGATAACAGTGATAAGGTTGGAACGTTTCAGACACCCGTACGATGGTCGTCAGCTTTGCAAAGCCACTTTAAGGACGATATCGGAGGACAGGGGAGTCCATTACGAAGAAGTTGTGGTTTACATTGCCTCATCAGGAAGTCGTTAGCCTGGCCCACCAACACCTTCAACCCTCCGATGCCCTAGCCTTACACCCTTTACGTTATTCCGCCAGCCAGCGAGAGAAGTCTTCTCCCACGGCTTGATAGAGACCATCCCAGTAACGTATCTGGCGAGATGGCCTCTATAAACTGACGGAGAAACTTTTAAGAGGCTCACGCCTGCTGAACTTTCGTTTTTAGGGACCCACGTCCAGATGACAAAGCAATTTTCCACTTTCCTGCCAACATGTTACAACGTTTCTGTTTTTATAGGCGCACCAACTTTATGCGACGAGTTGTATGTTTGTTAGGAAATTGAAAATATTACACGTGTTACTTACTGTAATTTCAAATTTTGATGTAACAAGTGCATTTGCGATAACTATGGGAATATCATGGGTAAGGATACAAAAGGTGGAGTACGAAATGTAATTGATAAGTGTTTATGGAATGCGGGAGTACCTAGCATGTGGTCGTCTAACAAGTAGTTATCAAGTATGCAATTATATAGATAGTTATCTAGCATATGTTTGTACATGATAATGTGTAAAGTAGTTATACAAAGCGTAGATATCTAACGAATCGTTAGCATACAGTTATCTAACGCGTGGTTATCTATCACGAAATTATTCAACAAGTGGTTAAACAACGACTTGCGATACCATATGTGACAATGTAAGACGCGGTTATATAATGTGTGGCAACTGAATGTGTTGTCGTACATGTGGGAATTTAATGCGTCGTCGTGTGGCGATCTAACCGGTGGTTATCTAACGTATACTTATCCAACATGTGGTTATTTAACGCGCGGTTATACAGCATGATATATAGTACTTAGTTATATAACGGCCAGTTATCGAACGTATAGTCAACCAGCGCCTAGTTATTGTACGATTATCCAAAGTTATCGAACGAGTAGTTATTCAATGGCTAATTATCGTTATCCAACGTTCAGTTATAGAACGGGAGGTCATTCAACGCTCAGTTATCGAACGAGTAGTTATCCAATGTCTAGTCATCGTTATCCAACGCTCAGTTATAGAACGGGAGGTCATTCAATGCTCAGTTATCGAACATATAGTCACCCATCACCCAATTATCAAATGAATAGTTATCGAACACCCAGTTATCGAACGGATAGTTATCTAACGTATAACTATCCATCGCACAATTAACTAAACGCTCAGTTATCGAATGTATAGTTATCCAATGCTCAGTTATCGAACATATAGTTACCCATCGTCCAATTATCAAATGAACATTTATCCAACGCCCAGTTATCGAACGGATAGTTATCTAACGTGTAACTATCCATCGCAGAATTAATTCAACGCTCAGTTATCGAATATATGACAATTCAAACTACTACCCAACACCTGGCAATATAACCAGTGTCAATATCTACCATAGAAACGTAAAAGCGTATTTTTTATATTCCGACCTCTTCAAACGCAGAAAATTTCGGTTACAGAGAATTAACGAAATTCAGAATCCATGCGCAGTTAACCAAACAATTCTACACGCTAACTGAGCTGTTCAAACAGCAAACGGGTCAGTTTATACCCCCTTGATCTTCAATTGGAAACACAATCGGCATCCTGTTTAAATACCTACCATCGGACTAGACGGATGGATACCTCGGGCGAAAAGGGACGAAACTTTCCTCAAAGTTACCACCATTAAAAGAAAACTTTTCGGCTTTGATCAAGGATAGTTAAACGACAGTACTTGCAGAATAAACCAGCGGAAGTAATTTATTACGATTAGCGTGAAATTGTTCTGCCTTGTTCATTCACCTTACGGTTCCTCGTTTAGCGACCAAGGATTTTGATTTGATTGTTCAATAATAGTTTTCAATAGTTTTCGCTTTCTCAGTCTCTAGAAACTCGGGTATACAACTCTTCAAAATCGTGAATTTTCAAATTTCTAAACCTTCAGTTTGTAAATTTGTCAATTTGGAAATTTACAAATTTCTTCGTTCTCAATCTTTTCAGATTTGTGTTGTTAGTCGGTCTATCAAATAATGCTATTAATGAAGAATATGGTTTTATCATTTTACTGTTCTATGATATATCGCCAATAGTTATATCAACATTCTATAACTCAATCTTGAAAAAATAAAATTGGTAATTTGGAATTTGTAAATTTGAAGCTTTGAGAACTTACGCTTGGAAAATTGAAAATTTAAAAAACTGAAAATAAAGAAATTTGGGAATTCGAAAATTTATAGTAATTTGAACAATCGATAAATTTCATAAAACATAAATTGTCCTCGACTGAAAATAAAAATTGATCAATTGAAGTCTCATCGAGATGTAAATAGCTGAACTATAATTATTAAATAAAAATGGCAGAAGGGTTTGTACAGGATCAGTTTCTGTTACAAAAAGAAAAAACGAATCACCACGCCACGACAGTCACCGGAAGTAGATCGATAAGTTCGTAATCGTGTGCGCAGTTATTTATGATATACCCACCCCCGCCACCCCCTAAGAAGGATAATTCAAAAAAGCAGCAGCTTGCACGGAAGAACGATAAATATTCCAACGAAAAATTCCAGTTGATTTATCACCGCTCCCTGAAAGAGCCACTGCTTCGATTTCTACAAACAGACTTTACCAAGAAACTTTGGATTCAAGAAAATGGGACGAAACCTCGACTCACCCGAGCAAAAACATCCTTCCTACTTCGTGCGTTTATAAATTATTGCGTGTCTCTATGCAGATACTCGATTTCCTCGTTTGTGCGCAAATACATTGACCATTACTCTTTGCGGAATTTGGAAGTTTTCAAATTTTTAAAGTTATGCATTTGTAAGTTCATAAATTTTCGAGATTTATGAATTTTCAAATTCATAAATTTCATCAAATTCTCAACTTTTCAAATTAACAAATGTACAAATTAAAAAGTTTTCAAATTCGCAAATTGTCAAGTCTTCAGATTTAAAAATTCTCAAATTCCCAAATCTCACAATTCCCACATTCCAACATCCCCAAATCTCAAAATTCCAAAATCCCACTATTCTCAAATCCCACAATTCCCAAATTCCATAATTCCCGAATTCCACAATTCCCAAATTCCACAATTCCCAAATTCCATAATTCCCAAATTCCACAATTCCCAAATCTCACAATTCCAAAATCCCACTATTCCCAAATCCCACAATCCCAAATCCTGAAATTCCCAAATCTCAAAATTTCCAAAACCAAATTTTCCAAATCCCAAAGTCAACATTTCCTAAACCCCAAAATCTTCTTCTCCTCAAATTCTAAAATTCCCCAAATCTCAGTCTCCAACTCTTCAAACCCTAAAATTCCCCCAACCTCAAAGTCTCCAACTCCTCAAACCTTAAAATTCACCAAGCCCCAAAATCTTAAGATCTCCAAACCCTAAACTTCTCCAAAGCCCAAAATCCCCAAATCCTCGTAACGATGCCCTGTACACGGTTCATCCGTAAACGGCGTGAATGAAAATTAGCAGGCTAATGCACCGGAAGCGACGCACGCCGAACGGTTTTTCGTGGATCTAGTTTCCAGAATGATTTACACAGCGAGGCGTAAGATGATCGGAATCGCGTATCAACGATTAGCTTTCCGCGCGTTCCGCGTAAGCCGATTTGGCAGCAGCATCGCGATGCTCCTGATACGAGCTGGAAAGGGGATTAGAGCTCGACGAATCGAACATTCCTGAAACACGAAGCAACGCACACTTTTGCCGTTACCGTTGCCACGCGATTACGTGGCTCCGTTTATAACGACTGGCTGGCCACGCTTCGAAAACGTAAATTTCGACCGGTTTATTTTAAATGGCCGAGCCTAGCCGAGACAGAGATCTATTGTTCTAGAACGAGCCGCCATCTATCTGCTCGGCTATCTTTGCGCTGCCATGCCGTGAAACGCGAGTAAGCAAAATTTCACGCGGATTGTGTTTCCACGCTGACTTCTTACGTTCATTTTTCTCCTTCCGTTACAACGTATCGTTAACGAGATTTAGGGATGTGACCTTCGGATTCTCTTCCAATTTTTTGGCAATTACCGGAGATGACAGTAGGGGACGATAGAAATAACGTAGGGTATAGAAATAATGTAGGGGTTGACCGAAATGACGTAGGGTACGGCAGAAATAATGTAGGACACGTCACATCTATGCAAAATGAGATGTATTAAAAGATCGTTGCATGATAGACGAGATTGACCCCATTGCATTATAATGTCCTCATCCACACGTGACGCACGTGACTGAAAGGCAACAAATCTGACTATATTTTCGGCACGATTAAATTTCGAGTTTAATCTCTTACGTGCCACTATAGTGGTTTTCGAGGATACCGGTCCACTATACAGGATGTCTCACAATTAGTGTAACTCTCGGAAGTAAGTGGTAGGGCAAGTGATTCTGAACAACATTTCCCTTTGCAGAAATGGGGTTTAAAGCTTCGTTTTTGAATTATTAAGAAAAAACACGGACCAATCAGAGCGCGAGAATTGCGCGCGCCCAGAAGCGAGGGTTTCGAGCCTTCCAGCGCGATAATGATCAAGCGGCTATGCGCCGGACATATGTATGCTGATATTGTAACATTTGGAAAGTACATATTTTGTGAATTTTCTAAAAAATTACCAAAGTTAAGGTATCTTTGGGAAAAATGATAATTTAATCATCAAAAACTTTGTTCCGATGTACTCGCGTAGAGAATATTGTCACACAGTGTTGTTTCGTTCGAGGTAACGAATTTTCTCTAGGGCATTACGCTTCCAGCTCGATACTCATTTCGATGTTACAATTTTACACGGTTCTTTTCATCGTTCGAATGTGAACACCTGAGAGTCGTGCGAGCGTCTCGTATTTCACTGTCGCGAGTCAAAACTCAGGACGCGGTTCAAGTGAAATAATGCACGCTCGGAGGTTATTTACGAGAACGCCGTAGAAGCGATGGTTCAGCCAGTACGACTAGTGAATTGTGAAAGTGCCGTTGGAGACTGAGAATTTGCTGGTGCACCGAAAAAGAAGAACGGAGCGATAGGAGGTGGTTCAAGACGGAGAAGAAGAAGACCACGACGAGCAAAAGCCTTTACGCTGTTGGAGCACGACTTTTTCACGTTACAGTTTCTCGCTGCCAATTCCAACGACTATTGGATCTTCTTCGTGACTGGAAAAACCCTCGTTCCATGAACCCGACGCGACCATATGTTATTTTCTCATTATTGCAGGAATTTTCACTTTAATTCCTCTCTGACCTCAATTTCACCGTTGCACTTTTTGATTCGACTGAACTGACTTCAACAATTAATTTCACTTTTTGAAAAGAAATTGTCAAAATTATTTACTATTTTTTTAACGTTATTCAAAACATTCTTTAACAATAATATCTCACTAATATTTTCAAGCAATTTCATTATATAAAAATGAAAAGCAAGAATAAATATAGTATACTAAACTAATTTAATTTTTAATTTTAAGTGCTCGATCAACCCCTAAGTGTTATAACACAAATAATGAACTTTCGAAATCGAACAATATTTCCAGTCGCGAAAATATGAAACTCCATGGCACGAGTTCGGAATTCAGTTATCTTTGGGGGTCCCATGGGTTTCGAGGGCCAGTTGTTTCCCGGCGCGTGATCGCCGGGCACGATGGCGAACGTGACGTGTTTCGGTGGCATCTAAATCAAAAAGAATATTTGCATCGATAAAACTTTACTGAAATTTGCTTTTCTTTGATGTGCACTCTCCCCGGAGAGGGTCGCCTCTAGTTGATTTCGTCGCGAAACTTCGTCTGCCGTTGCGGACGCGCCCGGAATATCTCGGTCAACGCGCGAAAATCCCCTCTCGAAGGGAGCTTCTGTCAAATATCGGCTCACGCGACGGGAATAACCAATTTTTCCGCGACTTTTCCCTCAGATGCGGTCGTTACAGTAACGTCTCCATCCTAACGAAATTCTCTGCCACCTTTATACAGGCGGGGTGAAGTCCTAATACGTGACCTCGGTGCATCTTCGTTACGGAGACTTTAGAAACTGTTCTTTATATTCTGTGACATTTCTTTCTTATTTTACTGTGGACGGTTTTTATCTAAATGGTACTGATTAAATGTGGATGTTGAGTAATTTGTAATTCGCGCCGTTGCGTTCGACATCTGGATTGTAAGTTCAGAGATGTAGAGATTTAAGAATTTAGGATTTTGAAATTTAGAGGCTTAAGAATTTATTCTTAAGAAATTTGAAGTATGAAATGTCGAGCTCTAGAAACGAAATATAATTTTAAATTATTTTAAGTTGAAAAGTTTGCAAATCTAAAAATGTCAAAAAGCATCTTTTAATCCGTTCGAGTATATCGCTGTTTCAACATCTCAAGACTCCTCAGAAGTTCCGTCCGTTCACTTTTCCTATAAATAATTAATTTCACTGCGCGACACATATGACACAAGAACAAAGGTACTTAATCTTTCAATTTCATCTTCTAATTCATTAGTGTATATCATTGTCCCAACATTCAGACTCTTCAGAAGATCCGCGCGTTCGCTTTGCCTATAAATAATTTCAGTGAATTTACACCGGTCACATATGTCACATGTGACAGAAGAACAAGGATCTCTCAGTTTCATCTTTTAGTCTGTTAATGTACATCATTGTCTCAACAGTAGGAGCCCTGAAAATATCCGTTTCTTCACTTTTCCTATAAATAATTAATTTAACTGAATTTACAGCGTCTGTCACATATGTCACATATGGCACACGAACAGAAGTACTTAATTCTTCTGTTTCATCTTTTAGTTCATTAATATATAGCATTGTCAACATTAAGACTCCTCGAAAGTTTCTTTCGTTCGCTTTTTATATAAATAATGAATTTAACTGAATGTACGGTGCCAGTCACATATGTCACATATGACATAAGGATAAAAGTACTTAACTTTCCAATTTCATTTTTTAAATTGTTAGTGTGTCTCAACATAAAGAATCCTGGAAAGTTTCGTTCATAAACTTCTATAAATTAATTTATTTGAACCTGCGCGACCGATCACATATGTCACATATGACATAAGACCGGTACTTAACCTTACAATTTGATCTTTTAGTTCGTTAATTTATATCATTATCTCAATAGTAAGATTCGTCAGAAGTTTCGTTCGTTCATTTTACCTATAAATTAATTTACCTGAACCTACATCGCCGATCACATATGTCACATATGACATAAGAGCAAAAGTACTTAACCTCACAATTTAATCTTTTAGTTCGTTAATTTATATTATTATCTCAACAGTAAGTTTCCTCAGAAGTTCCGTTCGTTCATTTTACTTATAAATTAATTTAACTTGACTCGCCGATCACATATGTCACATATGACATAAGAACAAAGGTACTTAATTTTTCAATTTCATCATTAAGACCGTTAGTGTATATAATTGCCCCAATATTTAAGACTCCTCAGAAGATCCATTTGTCCACTCTTCTTATAAACTAATTTACGAGAACGTACCTCGCCGATCGCACATGTCACGCACGACATAAGTTCGGTCAGCAAATTGCGCAACGTCCTCGAAACGTGATCGAACCGTTATCGAATGACATAAAAGTTCCCGGTGCGATAAGTCGATTCGAAGCGGAAACGAAGATTGTTTTCAGTCCGATGTATCGCGGAGGTGTTTGCGGTGGGTGTTTCGTGTTCAAAGAGGATAGGTGCGATCAACGTTCGAGTAACGATGTCTTAAGACGTATGTAAACGTCTCTTATCGAACGAGCCAGGCGTCGTTGGACTGGAGTTTACCCGTTGGCTTACCGTCAGACTGTTCGCCACGTTTTCTCTCCTCTCTCTCCCTCTCTCGATCTCGTATCGACAGCTATTTATTTTGTATGCGTTACGCGGTGCTCATTGTACGTGAGACACCGTGCTTCTCGCGGATTACACGGTTTCCACGTACGCTGCAAAAGTTCGCGCGAAAATGCTTTTACTTACCGGACTGATTACAGCTGGATTACGTAAACAAGATAGGATCCAATCGGCCCGCTCGTTTCTTGCCTTCGAGGTTATTCGTCCGGCGCATGCTGTTCGTCGTATTGATACGATTATCGATTGCCGCTATCTTATTGATGTTTAACGGCGCGGCGATATCGCCGGTGGGACCGAAGAGAGGATATGGGGAATTGGATTGCGCTGAAACAAGGAGTGTCAAATACGCGGTCTGAAATTCAGAAATTTGCAATTTTGGGATTGGTTTCACTTCTAAGTTTCTGGAAGTTGAGAAAAGGAAATGAGAAATAGGGGATTTTGGTAAACTGATAATTTGATTATTTGGTAACTTGATAATTTGATAATCTGAGAATGTTAGAACGCAGAAATATGAAAGTCTAGGGATTTTTACATTTACGAATTTCTACATTTAGGAATTTAAGGAACTAGGGATTTTTACAATCGGGGATTTGGGGATCTAGGGATTTTCACAATCGAGAATTTGGGGATCTAGGGATTTCTACAAGCGGGGATTTGGGGATATAGGGATTTAGAGATTCAGGAATTTCAGAACTAGGGATTTTTAAAATTAGAAATTTAAGGATCTAGAGATTTTTACAAACTGAAACTTGAGGTTCTAGGGATTTTTACAATTAGAAATGCGAGGATCTAGAGATTTTTACAATTAGAAATTTGAAGGACTAGGGATTTTTATAATTAAAAATTGTACGGTATAGGGATTTTCACACCCAGGAAATTACGGATCTAGGGATTTTGCCAAACGGGAATTTGGGGACCTGGGGATTTTTACTGTCGGGGATTTAGGGATTTGGGAATTTAGGAATTTGAGATCTAGGTATTTTCACAGTTAAAAATTTAGGGATCTAGAGATTTTTACAATCTGAAATTAGAGAGTTTAGTGATTTTTGCAATTAGAAATTTGAGGGTCTAGGGAAATTTAGGAATTCTGGGAATTGGAGACCTTGAAATTTAGATAAAATAAATGTATGTATCCGAAAATTGGAGAAATTTGAAATCCGGAAAATTAGTAGTTTAGAAACTTGAAGAACTAGGAATTAAAAGCTTGAACATTTGAAAATGTTGAAATCTTTGAGTTTTGTAATTTTGGAGAGAAACTAAGTATTTGAATATTTGCCAATATCTTCTTATGAAGTCGAAAGGAACGTTTCGCGAGAGAGCCGTAAGTAAGAGTCACTCGAAATGAGATCAAAAAATGATGCACTATATTCAGTGCACTCTCGGAAGGAAAATTAAATTTGGATACGTAGAAACGTGCACGCTCCACTGACGCATATATTCGAAATGTGATGGCGTTTTCTCGGCGCAATACAAGTCACGATCGAGTAGATGTAATCGTGAAAATTGATTGCTTTAGCTGACAAGTGGAGGAGCAAGGAACTTATGCAGACTGTGTACAAGGCATAAAGATTCTGACAGTAATCTCTTTTCACGCTAAAAATTCTTTTACTCTGTATTTCCTATGGAAAATTCGAGAACTTCGCAAATATGGAAATTTGGGATTCTGGGGAATTTTAGAAATTTGAAAATTAGGGAATCCGGGGAATTTTTGTAATTTGAGAATTTTAGAAATTGTAGAATTTGGGGAATTTAGAAATTTGGGAAATTTTGTAATTTGGGAATTTGGGAAATTTTGGAAATTTGAAAATTTGGGAATCTGGGGAATTTAAAAAATTTGAGAATTTGAGAAATTTGGAAATCTGGGGAATTTTAGAAATGTCAAAATTTGGGAATCTGGGGAATTTTTGTAATTTGAGAATTTTAGAAATTGTAGAATTTGGGGAATTTAGAAATTTGGGAAATTTTGTAATTTGGGAATTTGGGAAATTTTGGAAATTTGAAAATTTGGGAATCTGGGGAATTTTTGTAATTTGAGAATTTGGGAAATTTGGGAATCTGGGGAATTAAAAAAATTTGAGAATTTGAGAAATTTAGAAATTTGGGAATCTGGGGAATTTTGAAAATTTGGGAATCTGAAGAAATTTTGTAATTTGAGAAGTTGGGAAATTTCGGAATCTGGGGAATTTAAAAAATTGGAGAATTTGAGAAATTTAGAAATTTGGGAATCTGGAGAATTTTAGAAATTGGAGAATTTGGGGAATTTAGAAATTTGGGAAATTTTGTAATTTGGGAATCTGGGAAATTTTGGAAATTTGAGAATCTAGCGAATTTTATTAATTTGAAAATTTGGAAAATTTGGGAATTTGGGAATCTGGAGAAATTTAGGAATTGGTGAATTTGGGGAATTTACAGATAAACTCCAAAAACCACCTATCAACGTCCACAGTTGCCCGCGACCCGGGCAGTTGCCCGCCGCAACTCGTCCCAGAACCAGAGATGACCCACTGAGAGCCTATTACATCGCGTATGAAAAACGATTCGGTACAGCATCGGCACAAAGGTGAACGATATTCTTTTCCGTTGATCGTGATATATGGCCGCCGAATTTACCCACGAAACAGCGAAAACTGCTCGAAATTGTATCGCGTCGTGAATCTCCGTGAATTTTACATACGCGACGTGGATGATTCACGATACCGGCCGGCTCAGCAAATCACACTGTCTCTTCTCTCCTTTCCCTTTCTCTCTCTTTCTCTCTCTCGTTCGTAATAAACGAGCCTCTGTTCTTCTCTTTCCGTTGCTCCGCCATCCCCGTTTCGTCCTTGTTCAGCGAGGGCGCAGTCACTGAATACACGCGTCGTGTACAGTGTATTATCTATAGGGTGGTCGGTACAAACGGTGTGGGGTCGGAACAGAGACAGCTAATTATTTAGACACGCTTGGACGCCACCCCATCAATCACTCCTCCGCTCCCTCTCTCTCTCTATTTCACCGCACCTAACCTCCTCGCACGCTTCCTTCTGCTCTTTCCACGGACGCTTACGTAGCCTGCCGTGGCAGCTTTAAACGCGCGGGGGCGTTTTACTGCAACTGCAGGGAAATCACATGTCTCGGAATAGTTCGTTAACTAATTCCGTGCAATCTTACTTTATAAGTTTGTTTACAAATCTATTTAAGCGTCAGGCATTAACCAGCGTAAAAATGCGATATAACGCGAGTATAATGGAATACCTGTCTCGGTAACTGCCCGCTGGTGTACCGATAGGTGACACCGACATTGCTGTTTTGAACGACTTTTTGAGATTAGAAGCCACTGTGTCAGTTATCGGTACACGGTCAATTACCGAGACTGGTACCCTATTTGAATTACAAACTGATTGTTGAGTTCAATTCTAAAAAGCTTGCTCGTTTTCGATAATTTGATCAAAAACGAGTTATTTTGGAATTGAATGGATTGAACAGTGGCAGTTTGCAATAACTTACCTGCTTCGGTAACTGACCGGTAGTGTAACCTTGACACTTTTACTTTCGGCCATAAAACAATGGAAAATGGAAAATTATTGAGATAGCTATCTTATTCTAAACGATTGCTTTTTTGGAAGTAAAGTGTCAGTTACAGTTACAAGGTCTATCGATACATAATTACCAATATATGGTTAGTTATTGATACACAGCCCGGTACACGTTAGTTATCCGGACACCTGGCCACTACCGGAACATAGTGAAGTATTGATACATAGCTATTCACTAAAATACAATGAACGACCTGTAGGTCAGCTATCTGTATGTCAGTTATCGGGACACGGTCACCTACTGAGACACAATCACTTATTGCGACATGATAAATTACTGATATACAACCTAGGCACCAATATACTGTCAGCTATTGTAGAACGAGGTACCGGTAGCCGGTTAGTTATCTGTATGTCAGTTATCGGGACACGGTCAGTTACAGGAACGTGGTCAACTACCGGGACATAATAAATGACTGATATACCTAACTACCGATATACTGCCAGCTATCGTAATAAGACTAGGTAGTCACCTATATGTCAGTTAGTGGAACACGGTCAACTGGGACACAGTCAGTTATTGGGATATAGCTGTCTACTGATGTACTTAGCTATCGTAACATGACACTACCAGTACACTGTCAGCTATCAGTACAGGATTACCAATACACTATTAACTATCAGTATACGGTCAGTTATTGGGACACTGTGAGCTACCAAAGCACAGTCACAATTACTGATATATAACTTTCCTATTAGTACACAGTCAGCTATCTTAAAAGGACTAGCTACTAATAGACGGTCAACTAGCTGTATGTCACTTATCGGTACCCGGTCAGCTACCGAAACACGGTCAGCTACCAAAGCATAGTTATCTACGGACATACAACCTAGCTATTAGGACACTGTCAGCTATCATAACACGACCATCTGCTAATACACAAACTACCACTACACAGCTACCAGTTCACGGTCAGTTACCAATACACGGTCAGTTATCGGGACACAGTGAGTTATCAAAGCACAGTCACAATTACTGACACACGACTTTTGTATCAGTACATAGTCAGCTATTTCAAGAGGACTAGCTACCAATAGACGGTCAACTAGCTGTATGTCACTTATCGGTACCCGGTCAGCTACCAAAACACGGTCAGCTATCAAGACATGGTTAACTATTGACATACACCCTAGCTGTCAGTATGAAGTTAACTGTCATAACATGACTAACTACCAGTACACGATCAGTTACCAATACAGATTAGTTATCGTGACAAAGTCGACAACAAAAACAGTTAATTAACAGTCGATACACAACTTATCTGTCGTTACCCGGCAATCGTATCTATCAACGAATCGGCCAACTACCGAGACAGGTATCCACACGGTCGTATTCAGTCGATTCAGTTCGAAAACAGTTGTCGGTTGACGCCGAAGGCCGTACGCAATCGTCGTTCGGATAGAATCGGTACCGTTTCGAAGTTCGCGGCTTACACGTCGGATAACGTGCAAATCAGGCAACATAATGGCCCATTATGCAGGATCGATGCCATGGAAGGGCTGTTGTACGCCGCGCGAACGTTTCACGGACGGTGCATATGCAGATGACCGTGTAGGTGTGTCTGCGGTGCACACACACACACGATACGGCCTTCGTGGATACACGATACACTTTGGTGGTTGTGTTCGTAGCCGTAACGGAAGACTCGCGTCCCGTGAAATTAAAATCAACCATCTTTAAAGAGGCAATCTCCATTTCTCAGCCCGCAGCGTCTCCTCTACTCTCGCCGTTACTGACACACACACTGATTCTTTCTTTTTCTCCATTTTTATTACCTATTATGTAGCGAATATCGACAATATCGAGACAAACGATAACGCTTACAGAGAGAGCAAAACAGATGAAAGGAACGATTGATAAATCTTGAATATATTGGTCACAGTAATTGGTTTTGTTTAATGCTAGCAATTTTCGTGGCTAGGTTGTTTAAGTAGATATTTGTTTTTCAGTTCTATTGTTTATGTAGTAATTTGTTTTATAGCTGTTTAGGTAATAATTCGTTTTGTGTCTCTGTTTAAAGAGTTAACGTTTTATAGATTGTTTTTTTCTTTCTGGGGCATTTTTAACGGGAATTAAATAAATATGTATGGATGGTTTTAAAGCGTTACAGTTTTAACGAATTAAAGCTGTTTTTGATCAAATTTTATGAAGTTGTTTACATATTTGGTATTTATTAAAAGAGTGATATTTTGTTAAATGTTCATAATATAGGGATTTTGGAGTTTGAGAATTTGGAGAATTGGGGATTTATTGTAAAAATTTACGAATTTGTAAATATGTCACTTTGAGATTGTGAAAATTTGGAGACTTTAATATTGGAAATTAAGGAATTTTTAAGTTTGAGAATTTGAGAAGTTGGATATTTAGAGATTTAGAAGTTTTGGAGTCTGAAAATTCGGACTTGAGAGTTTGACAATTTTGAAATGTAGAAAATTGGAAGTTTGAAAAGTTAGAAACTTGAAAACTTACAAATTTTAAAAAATTTGAAACTTGAAATTTAAAAATACAGAAATTTAAATACTCAGAAATTTAGAAATTCAGAAAATTATAAATACAGAAATTTAGAAATTAAAAAAGTCAGAAATCCAGAAATTCCAAAATTTAGAAATTCAGTCACTAAGAAAGCTCAAAACCTAAGAATGTAAAAATTCAGAAACCTAAAAATTTACAAATTAAAAAAACTAGAAATCTATAAATTCCTTAAGTGAATGTCAAAGTTCGTCAAACTGTAAATTAGAGTTTGAAACTATGAAATTTAAAAATGTGCGTTAACTTAGAAACGACGCTTGCAGCACGTGTGCAAAAAAAATCAGATAAATGTGTTTAATAATTCGCATGATCTGAAAAAAGAAAGTTTCACTTCCCGGCTCGTAACTTTCTCAGCAATTTCATCTATTATAGCTAACTATTCGCCGTTGCAATATTAAGGCAAATAAAGTAAGTTGAAATACTATTGCACACTTTGCTTTTAACGATCCTGCATTCTGCGAATTGTAATTAGAACCGAGGTTACAATTTAACTTTACTACGAATTAACAAAGTTCTTTATACTGAATCATAAATCGCGTTATGTTTGTAACTTAACGTTACACTGCAAGAGAGTAAACAATACAGATGCATGTACAACGTGTATGATGTTAATATATGCGCATATATCAAAACAGTACGTTTATCACCTTATGCAATCATAAAAACATGTATAAACATTATGCAATCATTAAATGCAATAATTTGTAATAACATCATTAAATAAATGAATTTGTGATAACAAAATTATTCGATACATTAATTTGTATAATTCCCTTTGCTGAAAATTAACTTATTCGTCATTTTCTACGTTGTAAACAAGTTCTCTTACAAATACTTCAAGATGTACAAATTTTAAGAGTGAAGCTGCTTTTTAAGAATGTTTCACTCTTTTGATTTACATTTTCATGAAATTGGCTTTTACAAAAGCTTGAAAAACATTTCTTACGAATACTTGAGGATTTAATTATAGTATTAAATTCTTATATAAAAATCCTCATTTATTATTAAATAAAAATCAATCACTTTCAAAAACAAAACTTGAAGAATGTCAAATGTCAAAAGATCGAATTGAATTTTCTCGAAATCGCGTAAGAAAATATTGATTTCATATGCCAAATAGATTTATAAGTAACACCGTGATTAAATTAGCAATAATCAGCACAACCTCTAAATCAGTTAGCAGTAACTGTCAGAGAAATGATAAATGAAGGGTTTAAATAAGACTCCCGAAGGATTGAACAGGCATAAGCTTATCGAAGCCGTTAACCCGGTCGAAAATGCTTGGCAAACACGTACCGAATCGAAAGTCGAATTTCCAAGGAAGAACGCAATTCCGTGCCGGTGCTTTTCGCTAAAAATGCACGTCAGGGTCGCGTGGGACGAGCGAGAGGGAAGATATTGGTATTCCCGTGGGAGGACACGTTGAGCCAACGAAATTTCACGGGGATAGGAAGGGAGCCTTTAAAGTCGCGAAGTCGCTCGAAACAAATTATGCGAGAGGACGAATGGAACGTCGTCGTCGCGTGCATTTCGAACACTTTTTTCCCTACAGAGACACCTTTTGTTGTTTCGTTCGCGGGAAAACCCGTGGAAAAGGAAGGCACGCGCGAGAAAAAGTCGTTTCTTGAGAGAAGGCGCGACGACAGGGACGTTCAACGGGCGAACTGGGACTGTAAACCAAATTTGAATATTCGAGCGTGGACGAAATACGAATATTTCGATATTTCCCATACTTCGATATTTTCAAATTTCGGACATTTTCATATTATGAATATTTCGAATATTTCGATACTTCGGCATTTCGACACTTCGATATATCGATACTTCGATACTTCGATACTTCGATATATCGATACTTCGATATTTCGGTATATCGATATTTTGATATTTCGATATTTCGATATTTCGATACTTCGATATTTCGATACTTCGATATTTCGATATTTCGATATATCGATACTTCAATACTTCGATATTTCGATATATCGATACTTCGATACTTCGATACTTCGATACTTTGAATATTTCGATATATCGATACTTCGATACTTCGATACTTCGATACTTCGATATTTTGAATATTTCGATATATCGATACTTCGATACTTCGATATTTTGAATATTTCGATATATCGATACTTCGATACTTCGATACTTCGATACTTGGATATTTCGATATTTCAAATATTTCGACATTTTGAAATTTCCTAGAAAAGTTAAAGATACAGGATTTTGTAGATTTGGAGATTTGAAATCTCATCCTCCTAAATCCCTAGATTTGATCTAGGGATATGGGATTCTCTTTGTTTGGGGTTATTGGTACTAGGAATTTTGAAATTTTGTGACACAAATTCGGAGATCTAGGGACATAAATATTTGTAAACCTTGGAATTTAGTGACTTTAACATTGAAAGATCTAGGTACATCTAGGGATTTTGGGAAGAAGAAATTTAGGAATTCGGATATTTAGAAATCTGCGAATTCGGAGATATCAGAATTTTGGAATTTGAAATAAAAAATTAAAAAAATTGGATGTTTTGAAAGTTTGATGACGTTAAAATTTGTGAATTCGAGAATTAAATACTTTAAACCTGATAATTCAATATAGACATGAAAATTTCATAACCTAAAAATTTGATAATTTTATAATTTTATGATTTGTCAACTTGATAAGATAATTTGATCATTTAATAATTTGTAAATCCGAAAACTCGATAACTGGTAAATTGAAGTTTGCGAGAATTTTCAATTTCGTAACCAAAAGAATGCGAATCGTCGGTGCTCCAAAAACCCAAAATGCGTCGGAACGCAAAAATTGCAAAGTTCCCGTGTCCTTATCCAAAGGAATGCTACGTTGCACCGTAATGTACAGTCTCGCAAGTTCGCCGAGATACCGTATAAAATATACTTAATCTATATTCGAGACACGATCCTTGCCCAGCCGGGCTGCCTAGCCGTTGGAATACAAAATTCTCGTATTCAGATGCTTTGCGACAGAAATTGACTTTATTGAGGTTTATTGATCCGCAATATTGTGTTCCGCCTGGCTCTCTGCGCGCTACCAGCTGTGCACGTGTGTCGAATCTGCTCGCGTGCAGCTACAGAACATCTACTCTACACTGGTTACCCAAAACCATCAAAACACTAGCAATACCGACCAAAAACAGTATCTCCGTCGTAACATATACGCCCCAAACCTAAATGACAAAAGAGTGCACGATCGTTACCTCACCGATTTCAACGAGCTTTCGTACACCAAACAAGTCCATCATACTCTTCGCGAATATACCAATCGTTCGTTTGAATAGATGGTATTTCTTCAGATATTCACCTAAACGACGCTCTACGAAAAAAGTGCACAATCCTTACCTCACCGATTTCAACGAGCTTTCGTACACCAAACAAGTCCATCATACTCTTCACGAATATACCAATCGTTCATTTGAATAGGGGGTTCTTCAGATATTCACGCCCGAAACCTAAACGACGAAAACAGTGCACGATCCTTACCTCACCGATTTCAACGAGCTTTCGTACACCAAACAAGTCCATCATACTCTTCACGAGTATACTAATCGTTCATTTGAATGGGGGGTATTTCTTCAGATATTCACGATTAAAGCGTGAGGTAGAGCATTTCTTACGTCAGTTAACAATTTTAGTGTAAGTTTTTATATCTCACTGTGAGAAGGTCCTTTACCGGAGTTAAATGGGTTTTTGAGGGAAACTCAAAGTTGAAACAATTACGTGAGAGTTCTGGCAAGTCGTCGGCTGAATATACACGAGTAAGCGATTCGTTGTTCGTCGATTTTATAGCACATAATAGCCCCGGAGCCGGTGGATTATACATCGCAGGTACAACGTTCAATCGGTGTACGAATCTGTGGCTCGATCACCGTGAAATCTGGGCATCGTGGCCACTTTAGTGTGAGAACTAAAACCTGTTCGCCAGACAGGAACCACGTACCGGGAGGCTTTGCAAGTTGGCGAGGTTCTAAAGGACAATGGGTTTCTTTGTTCTCGTCCTTGCGATCTTTGCTTGAACGCCTCTAGCATTTCGTTCTTCTTGCGAATATTCCGTCAATTTTTCATTCGTCTAGGGAATAATTTAGCTCGTGTGTACGCTCCGTTCAATGCGACGTTGGATAGGCACACGAAATGTTCCCCGATTCTTTCATTTGTATTTTCGTGTTCACGATGTTCATTACTGCGACTTTAAAATTATCGAATATCCAAATAGTCGGATTTAGCAAATTCTCATCTCAAATACGGAGATTTCTGAATTTTACTGATTTTATAAATTAATGAGTTCCAAAATTCCTCGAATTTCCTATCGAAAATTTCCACATCTAAATTTTTTAATTACTCAATTGCAAACTTCCAGTTTCGAATTTCTGACATTAGCAAATTTTTAAATTTAAGCTTGTCAAGTTCTAATTCCCTAAGTCTCCAAATTTTGGTACTAGGATATATTTGTAAATTTTTTAATCACCAGTTATCCAAATCCCTAGATTTCAAAACTGTTTCTCAAATTTTCGTATATTTCTATATCAATAGAATTCCGTATCTCTAAAATATTATTATTCCTATGACAAAGATTCCTAGATCTACAAACTCCTATGTGCCAAAATCCCTAGATCACAAGATTTGTTCATATAAAAATTTCTAGATCACAAAATTGTATGATCTAAAAATTCTTAGATTTACAAATCACTTACTTCACATTTAAAAGTCTCTAGATAAATCCTCTATATCTACAAATCCTAAGGTTTAAAATACCTAGATTCCCAAGTCCCTGGACAAGATCCCCAAATCATAAAATCCCCAGATCTTAAAAATCACAAGATCTAAAAATCCGTAAACAACAAAATCCACAAAGTCTCAAATCTCAGGATCTAACAATTCTATAGTCTAAAAATCCCTAGATCAGAAGATTTCATCACAAGATCACAAGATTTAAAAATCCGTGAACTACAAGTCCTCAAACCCGAATTTGAGGATGTAACAACTGTAATGTTTAAAAATCCCTAGATCACAAGATTTCCACAAAATAAGATTCCTAGATCTAAAAATTCAGAGGTCTAAAATCCCTAGACATAAAATTCGTGAAGAATCTAAAAGTGTAAAAATCATAAGATATAAAATTACAAAGGCCTGGATTAAAAATCCTAAGGTTTAAACTTCCCTGGAAACTAAAGACCCCAAAAAGCACAATATCCCCATAGCTAAATATTCGCAAGGTCTAAATATCCCTAGCTCGCAAGATCCTTAGATGTGAACATCCGTGGACATCCAACTCTCAGATTTCATAAATACCTAGATCTTTCAATTTATGTCTGTAAATACTTAAACCCCCAAATCCCTAGATTGTTATATCCCTAGATCCACAAATTCCTTCACACCCAAATTACAGATTCAGACTCCTATTCCTCGAAATTCCTTCTATATCCCAAGACTCCCAAATCTGAAATTTTTCAAGCCTCCGAAATTTCCTAAAAATCATCAATACCGCACTTCTCGTTGTCCGCCATATTCTCCCTAGTTAAGGCAGCCCCGACCGTACCGAAAATACGTTGAAAATACAGAGAACCGTCCGGTGGCAGGGGCCAATCGCGAAACGGAAAAGAAAGTAAATCAGATTACGATCGGGAACGCGCAATTTCGCGAACGAATCTAAAAATAAAGCCGCGTTTCGACGAGCGGGAAATACGTAGCGGGTGAAGCGGCCGCGATTGCGACCAAATATTGACGCGTCGCCCATAAATACGATTTTCGCTGGCCGTTATAAACGTCGAATTATCGGCCGCCAGAGGACGCACAAATAATATCGAATAAATTCCGTGCAGGTACGCGCGAGCATTTTCATTAATGCGATTATCGAACCAGTTCGAGGTCGTGGAGCCGTGGTATAATTCATTATTCCGCCGGCACAGTCGGAGTTTCTAGAACGAACCGCGTCCGATCAACGATACAACAACGTGTTTGGAGCTAAGGAGAACGATCGATTTGGGGACGTTCGTGGGAAGCTCAAAATCTGGGGATATTGGGATTTGGGCATTTATGAGTATGGGTAGGTACAAATTTAGGGATATGAGTTTGTGGATGTTGAGGGTTGGGTGTCTAGGAAGTTGGGGACGTTGGTATATTGGGGTTCTTGAAATTTGGGGATATTGGGATTTGGGGGTCTAGGAAGTTGGGGACGTTGGAATATTGGGGTTCTTCAAATTTGGGGATATTGGGATTTGGAGATTTATGACTACAGGAATGTAGGAATATGTGGATGTTGAGAGTTGGGGGTCTAGCAAGTTGGGGACGTTGGTATATTGGACTCTTTGAAATTTGGGGATATTGGGATTTGGGGATTTACAAGTATGAATAGGTAGAAATTTAGGAATATGACAGTTTGTGGATGTAGAGATTTGGGGGTCTAGGAAGATGGGGACGTTGGTATATTGGAGTTCTTGAAATTTGGAGATACTGGGATTTGGGGATTCATTAGTGTGAGTATGTAGGAATTTAGGGATATGAGAATTTGTGGATGCAGAGATTTGGGTGTCTATGAAGATGAGGACGTTAGTACATTGGACTCGAAATTTGGGGATATTGGGATTTGGGTATATAGGAATTTGGGGATATAAGAATTATGGAATATATGAATTTGTGGATTTAGGGATTTGAGGTTCCAGAAATTTGAGAACGTTGGTATATTGGGGACCTTATCTGGGGATGTAGAAATTTGGGAAGCTACAAATTTAGGGACGTTAGTAAATTGGAAATCTTGCAGTTTGGGAGCATTGCAATTTGGGAACTTACGAATATGGGAATCTTGGAATTTGGGGATATAGTAACTCGTGGATGTAGAGATTTGAGGTTCTAGAAATTCGCAAGTGTAGAAATTAGTAAATCCAGGAATCTACAAATATTGAACTCTATAAAATAACAATACCTACAAATTTGCGAATGTAGAAATTAGTAAATCCAGGGACCTACAAATACCGAAAACTAGAAACTTATCTATTAAATTTGCGAATGTAGAATTTAACAAATCTAGGAAGCTACAAATACCGAAAGCTATGAACTTGGCATCCTAAAAACTAGTAAATCTACAAGTACCAAAATCTAGAAATGTTGAAATGTACCTATACACCTATGTATCTATGTACCAACTGACATAGAAACTTGCGCATATAAAAATGATCTCAGATGCGATTATCGAAGCAGTTTAAGGCGCAGCCGTGATATAATTCATTATTCTGACAGCAGAGTTTCTAGAACGAGACACATCTGATCAACGATACACCAACAACGTATTCGCTAAGGAGAAGAAGAGCAACCGAACTGTTCCAGTGACATTCAAACGTGTATTTGCCACCATGACAAATCTTGACATTCGGTTGCTCCAGCTCGGTGCTGCATGAGTCACACGTGATATTATCGTGTTGATTTACGTCGATGTTATTACACTGTCGGATTAGATGATACGACAATTTATGTAGGGTCACGGATAATTGATTGACAGCTTTGTTTATTGACGGTTCGCTTTTTAACGGAAATTATTTACAATGACGAATTAAGAACAACGGGCTCTTTGTTATTCGTAGATGATTAGATTAGTCAATTTTTATTTCATTTAAGGTTTTTGATATTTTGGTGGTTTCATATTTTTGGTATTTTTTATATGTTTGAAGTTTTTGGTGTTTTTGGAATTTTTGGTATTTTGGGGGTTTCATATTTTTGGTATTTTTTATATTTTTGGTGCTTTTGGTATTTTTTATATTTTGGGGGTTTCATAGTTTTGGTATTTTTGATATTTTAGGGGTTTTATAGTTTTGGTATTTTTGATATTTTGAAATTTTAGGTGTTTTTGGAATTTTTGGTATTTTGGGGGTTTCATAGTTTTGGTATTTTTGATATTTTAGGGGTTTTATAGTTTTGGTATTTTTGATATTTTGAAATTTTAGGTGTTTTTGGAATTTTTTGTATTTTGGGGGTTTCATATTTTTGGTATTTTTTGTACGTTTGGAATGTTTGGTGCTTTTAGAATTTTTGGTATTTTGGGGATTTCATATTTTTGGCCTTTCTGATATCTTTGATATTTTTTTTTTATATATTTTGGGGGTTTCATATTTTGGTATTTCTGATATGTTTGAAATTTTTTATGTTTTTGGTATGTTGGGAATTTGGGGGATTTCATATTTTTGGTCTGATATCTTTGATATTATTGGTGATTTTGGAAAATATGATCGAAAAATCGATCAACAATTGGAAAATTTGTATTACATTTATAGTAAGTCGATTTTCGTATAATTTCTAAATTACAGATCAGAAATAGAACGATACAAACGTTCGTCACCCGAATCATCTCCGCAAACGATCGAAAAGACCAGTACAAAGTCGAGGGAGCAATTTCATCCCCATTTGCAGGAACACGTAATTCCGCAGAAAGGATTTCGCAGTCGCATGTCGAGCAAACTGGCGCAGACTGCTTTTCTCCGACAAATCCAGAAGCTACTCCCCGTTTGCCCGTTTCAAAAACAAACCTTAGGAGCTCTTTACAGCGGGTATAGGCGAGAGAATACGGTGAAAAGAAATTGTGAATTAAACAAGAACACGCCCTCCTTTTCTTCCAGCCAGGAAGACGGGACGCGAGAAAATTGCCGACGAGGAGTAGCCTTTGGTCCGAGAAGGAACGAGAGTGACGCTCGTGCTCCCTTAATTCCCAATATTTTTTCGAGACACACCCTTCAGCTCGGGCTCAACTTGTTGCGCTTTACGAGCACGTCAGCGACGCTGAAATTCTTATTTGTTCCGGCATACGGGCTTGCCAACGAAAGAAAATAGTAGAGTTTCGTCTTTAACCTGCAAATTATTTTCTACTGGAACTTTCGAATCAGGTAATGATATTGACAGATCGAAAGATAAAATTGAAATACTAACCCTTAACCCTGGTTAACTGTGACGAGTCTGACGCACTCGTACTTCAATTCTAATCCAACATGAATTTTTAATACTCCTCAATTTTGAATTAGAGTACAATTATAATTTGCATAGTGAAGGGTTTCTGAGTACAAGAGTGATATAATATTTTAACTTTCATCATCCGTTTTAATTTTGTTGCTGTCGGTTCTGAATGACGCACCTGGCAAATCGTAAGGCAAGGTAATCTACATATACTGACATATTAAACATCAGTGTTAACGTCAGTGTTAATGTCTGTGTGAACATCAATGTTAACGTTAGTGATGTATTAAACGTCACTAACTGTAATAAGGATTAATCAGTGTTCAGCACGTTAAGGGGGGCAATACCTTTAGAATCTTAAAAAATTGCAAAATTTTTTTTCTATAAAATGTTAGTGCATCTCAAAAATATAGTCTCAAAATTTTAAAGCGTAATACGGAGCCCTTTTGATGTTATGGCCGATTATCGTGACTCATGTCTGGTATCGCGCTGCAGATATTTACGCGCTCGATGCGGAGGGCTATGTAACTGATTTGTTATTATCATGCCATTGCTGTGTTTGAAATTTTGTATTTTTACGGAGAATGAGCTTATGGAGAAAAATCAACTTTACGAGTAAGCCGAAAGATTACTATATGGCGCAGGAATCGCAGATTAGTTGGTAAATCATTGAAATTATTCAGATTTTACTTATCGAAATTTTAAACGCATTTTTCTCAAAACTACATTTTTAAAATTGGCGTGACTGATAACTCAAAAACTTGTTTATCAATCGCGCTCAAATTTTTTGCACATATCCACGACAATACTATCTAACATATGAACCTAAATGTACGAAATAAATTTAACATTAAAGTCCTTTTTTATTGCAAAATATTGCGAAAATTTTCAGTAGAATTCAAAGTTTTTCTTTGAACGCGCGCCATCTCTTCAATTTTCCATATTTTTCACATTTCTTAGGTTCATCTACTAACTGTGAATGTTAGTAATCGAAACATCGTTTGCAAACTTGTTTCAGACCAATGTAACTAAAGCTAAAAGTCACGCCGTTTCACGAGACGCGCCGAAACACTTCCAGGAAAGACTATCATAATTCCGCCATTTTTAAATATTTTTAAAAAAAGAAAATATGTTGTAATAGGCAATAGTTATAATAAATTATACCTGAAATTTCGAAAATACAAGACAAAGATATCCTATACAAAAAAATTCACAAATATCAGCTTATTTTCATCTATCTAAAGGTATTGCCCCCCTTAAAGCAAACCGTGTCGAAAGTAGCGATTTCAAATTTCCCGCCAACGAAGGGCAAAAAGGCAGCGTCGAAAAGGAGGACCGCCTTCGCTCGGAATTCCCATTGGATGTATATCAGGACCGGTTCGAAAGGGTTCACGAATCGAGTCTCAAGGGCGAATCGAACGTCACTGGCTCGGAATGAAGAAGAGAAATAATAAAGGCGGAGCAGGGTAGCCCTAACAAGGGAAAAAGCGGCGTACAATGACGGAAAGAAAGGGAAAAGGGCTGGCAGCTGAAACGGGAGGGTCGGAAGAATGGCAAGGAAGGAGGTGTAGTAAAGGTGAACGTAGAGAGAGATCTAGTAGAAGGTGTAAGAAACAAATTACAGGAAAGGGGAGCAAGCCTGGCGAACGGTAGGGACGTTTAATGACAGAGAATTGCGAGTAATGGCGGACGGGTAACGCGCCCTATTTAACGTCTCCGCCTCACCTTATCCTATCACACGAAATAACCTCTGCATCCCCGTTAATATTTTCTTATCACTGCCGTGCCGTACACTTTGCTGCAACGCTACGGGCGCATATTTTATTTTGAAATTCACATTAATTAGAATTAGACTTCGGTACTTTCTGTTTGCACATTTCGACAATTTTGAAATTAGCAAAGGGTACAACTAAATGAGATGATTAAATGTGCCTCTGAGTTAAATATGCCCCTGAGTCAAGTGTGCTTCTGAGTCAAATGTACCCTTGACGCAAATACGTTTCTGAGTCAAATGTGTCCTTGAGTCAAATATGCCCCTGAGTCAAATGTGTCCTTGAGTCAAATGTATCTCTGACTCAAATGTGCCTCTGAGTCAAATGTAACAGTCATTCGATAGAGCCAACCCCCAAAGTTTCAACCCCCCATCTCAATTAGAGTAACGATAATAAATAACAATTCTAATTTTTACCCTACTTTTACTATTTAATCTTGTACAAAAATTCTGGAACACTGGAGACCCAGTAGCACATTACAGAATTTTTTCTGATTTCTTGATCGCAAACTGTAGTTGTAAAAAATGGAAAACCACAATGGGGAAAAATATGATTTTTGAAGATGCACTTCACTGCGATAATAATATAGTAACATAACTATTATTGAAGTTTTTCAGATTTTTTGGTGGACCATAGAAAAATCAAAAACCGATTATTTTGTGTGAAAGGGTAGTTCACATGTCCTCCTTTTGCAATACATATATTAAGCAGTATTAAACAGATTCACATAAGATTTAACGTAAGTTAAAAAAATAAACTTTATTTATTAACTCTGTGACACTTTATCTACATAAAAAGAATGTAAGTTTCATCCCTAAATTGAGATTAGCAATTAAAGTATCCCTAGATTTCCAAGACTCGAATGGATCCATAAACAATGATTATAGGTCTAAATATCCCTAGATTTCCAAGCAGTCGAATGGATTTCTAAAGATTAGAGGTTTAAATATCCCTAGATTTCCAAGTACTCGAATGGATCTCTAAACAAAGAATAGAGGTTAAAATATCCCTAGATTTCCAAGACTCGAATGGATCCCTAAACAATGATTATAGGTTTAAATATCCCTAGATTTCCAAGCAGTCGAATGGATTTCTAAAGATTAGAGGTTTAAATATCCCTAGATTTCCAAGTAGTCGAATGGATCTCTAAACAATGATTATAGGTTTAAATATCCCTAGATTTCCAAGTAGTCAAATGGAATTCTAACAAAGATTAGAGATTAAAATATCCCTAGATTTCCAAGTACTCGAATAAACCCCTAAATAAAGATTAGAAATTATAATATCCCTAGATTTACAAGTGCTAGAATGTATCCCTAAACAAAGCTTAGAGATTAAAATATCCCTAGATTGCCAAGTGCTCGAACGAATCCCAAGAAATATGAGGATAAATAATTTATTCCTTGGAACTGAGATAAATTCCTATGTCCCCAAAGTTGTCACATCACAATTTTCCAAACCCCCAAAAATCCCTAAAATAACTGGCAAGTATTCCTCTATAATTGTGATATTTTCCTTAGAGAATCCCGACTATACAGTGTCCAGAAAATTTCGCCACATCGAATTGTCCCGGTCTACATAATTCCGTCATCAAAGGTATGTTTCTTTCAGGTCATAAATCTTCCAAAAATCCCTAAAATAACTAGCAAGTAGTCAATGCCTCTACAATTGTAATATTTTCCTTAAAGAGTCCCGACTATACACAGTGTTCAGAAAATTTCGCCACATCGAATTGTCCCGGTCTACATAATTCCGTTATCAAAGGTATGTTTCTTTCAGGTCATAAATAAAGTCGTATAAAGATCGAATAGAGGGAAAAAAAGATGGTAGAAAAATCGTCTCATCGACCAGTCAAAGGAACCGGGAACCGAGGATCCCGATGAATCAGAGCCTTTACGAGGCATCCAGTGAAAATCGTTGCGAAAGACTGAAATCGCATTAAGCGAGCGACGTAACGAAGGTGAATGCAAACTCGGCGCGAAAGAGGCGAACGAGGTGTATATAAAACGAAAGGTGAAGGGAAGAGAAAGAGGTCGAAAGATTAAGAAAAAAAGAGAGAGAGAGAAGAAAAAAGAAACAGAGGCTTCGACGTTCGGTCTCGAAGCGCAGTATATCTGCCAGTCGGCGCTGAAACGAGATCTGGTTTCATGAGCCTTACATAAACTAATCTCGTTTCCACCCTATCAGGATACAATATTAAGCTTCGCGTGTATGCACTTAAAACCATTTTTATTCCGTGTTTCCTTCGCGTAATTCGCCGCGAGTGCATAATTCACTCGATCCTTCGAGCATTAATTAATTCGAGGATGTTGGCAAAATGCTGGCCGCTTTACGAGAATTAGTAAATGTACATGGTCTGTCCAGAAAGTAATGCAATTAGGTACGTAAAAAAAAATGTATTTATGTTATTGATCTTTAAAATTCTTCAAAGTATTTCCCTTGGGCTTCAACACACTTTTGCCAGCGACTTTTCCGTGCACGGTACGCATCCTGGAAGGCGTTAATGGCGACCTCGTTTAATGCCTTCGTCACGGCGGTTTGAATCGCTTCTATGGTTCCAAAATGGAATCGTTTGAAGACAGATTTGATATTCGGGAACAGGAAAAAATCTGTTGGAGCCATGTCAGGACTGTAAGGGGGCCGTGGTAACGTTACCAAGCTGTGCTTGGCTAGAAATTCTTGAACGCGCAGAGCGGTATTGCTGGGAGCGTGGTCGTGGTGCAGCTGCCACGTAGTGGCGATCTCTTTTCGAGTATAATGTTGTACTCAGTTGTTTTCGATATGTTGAGAGTCTCTGCGATTATTCGAACACTCAGTCGTCGATCACTCTTAAGAAGTTCATGGACACGGGAAACATTTTCGTCAACAGTGGTGCTTGTCGGCAGTCCAGAGCAGAAGTCATCCTCCACGTTTTCCCGACCGTTTTTGAACAAATTTAACCATCTGGAAACTTGAGAATAGGGAAGAGCAGAGTCCCCGTATGCCGCCTTAATCATTTGGTTGGTTTCGGCGAGGCTTTTATTCAGCTTAGCGCAGAATTTAATCGCATAACGTTGTTCGATATTTTTCTCCATTACGCGTCGTGACACGGGCACAAATAATAGGTTTACGTTTACTATGATTCTGACGATTTCGAAGCGCGGATCAGGTTGAGGTTGCAAAGATATGAAGATAAGAGTCCCCTCCACATATTCCAACAAGTCCGAACATGTTCGGACCAGGAAAAATGGCGGAAATGAATAAATTGCATTACTTTCTGGACAGACCATGTATATCAGTTTTCTGATGCACGCGGGAACTTTGAGGTTATGTTGCGATATCGCGGGCTTTTACTTGGTAAATATTTTCTTTCGATGCTCTTGAGATTAAATACTATGACAGGAAATACTTGGAGAAGCTTGATTTTTTTTGAGGCACAGAATTTGTCAGGTCTCGAGATTTTTGGTGATTTTTAAGATATGGAGTTCGTGCATTTATTTGGGTTTTATTGTCTATTTGATTTATTACCTCGTTTTTGATTTTGAAATGTATTGCACAATATTGCAAATATTTTATAGTGTTGATATATCTATAAATATTTACAGATGTATATTATATACTACGTATATTAAAATATTTGGTCTGTAAATATTTAAATACTTAGGAAGAAGTAGGAGAAATATTTAGAAGAAACTTGCTCAAAACCTTCCTCTTGCTTTATAGATAATATATGAACGTAACGGCCTATAAATAAATCTTAGACTATTCAATACAGAAATGTACAAAATTTTGTTAATATCTGAATTAAAATTTGTTGGACTACTTTTTCAGTAGATTCCAAACAAAACAAAGATGTTCCTTTCAGAGAGAAATGAAACGGACTTCAATCTCACGAGTCTGATCTAAATAAACAAAATGGCTGCTCGAGTAGGAGAATCATTTGCGTAACAAAATGGTTGCTCGAGTACGAAAATCACTTCGTTCGTTTAGAAGCTTTTAATTCGCTCATTTTATTAAGTAAATAATTTCATTATTTGATTCTTTATCTCAGTTTGCATTCACAGTTTAATTCAATCTTTATGACATAATCTTATGTGTTTATTATGTGTTATAGTATATCTACTTCTTTGGTTATATTTATGTAACTACAAGTAGAAATTATAAAATTTCTCTATTGATTTTAGGAAGTTATACTAAGAAATGGTAAGTTTACCTTCTGCTGAATTGATCTCAGAAATTTGGAACTTGTTGTAGACACTTACCTGGAACAGAAATGAAAAAGAACATAAATATGTGAATATATGTGAATACAATGGTGTCTACATATTTAGGTAAATTTACAGATTATAATGAAGCTAATGTAATATACTGAAATTATTCAGACTACGATTATTAAATTAAAAAATAGAAGAAGTGAGTATACAGATGTATACTCACAGTATACATATGTGTACAATAGTACACTTGATATGTGTAGTTACATATGTATTAATTTGAATAGTACACTTAATATGTGTAGTTACATATGTATTAGTTTGAATAGTACACTTGATATGTGTAGTCACACATTTACAAAATCCTCACGTTTGAACATTTCTAAATTACAAAATTTCAAAATGTCAAAATGTTAAACTGTCACAGTGTCACAATGTCACAATGTTACAATGTCAAATTGTTAAAGTGAATTGAATAAAACCCAAAATCCTCAAATCCCAAAATGCCAACTCGTTTCAAATCACCATCACCCCAAAATTCGCCCTCAATCGAATCGTCCAAATCACGCCCAAAATCCTAAAAATCCAAAAGCTCCGATGGAAGACAAACGTTTACCATGAAAAAGAAGAAAACTGCCAAATATAGAAGAGAAAGTATGATTAATCCAGAGAGGTCGTGAACGGAGAACCACTGTCGAGAGAACGAAGCCACAATGCCAACCGATTGATTTACGTTGCTCGTTACGCGGTCCACTGCTCCGAAGAGAGAAAAATAAATTGATAGAGGGGGTGGTGGAGGTGGGACGAGGGGGGCAAGAAAAAGGTAAGAGAACCCAGCGAAGATAAGGAAGAGGTGATCGTCGCGAAGAAGATCGTGCTTTTCCCGGATGACTATGCGAAAAAGGAGGATGAGGATAGCGGAGAGAAACGAGGATCCGTTGATGAGAAATGCAAAACGAAGGCTGCCGAAGGATTTTGCCAAAGAAATGGCGGACTTTTACGATCACGTTCGGCCCACTAATCGCGACTTTTGTTAAGATCAATGGTTCTTCTCTATCCGTGCTTTTTTCTCGTCGTTTCGGTGCCAGAACACGCAGCAAATCTAAACTTATCCAATAAACTCGATTTCTTTTCTCGGACGCAACGTCACACTATGGTGACACGAATTTTTGTGATATTTTATGCTGGTATGTTCATTCTTCTTTATTGGGTATTCATTCATTATTTCATGTGTGCTAACTTGTGTGTTGCAATACATATTTTTCGAATTTTACATGTAACTACCTGTGTACTAAACTACATCTGTGTAACAAACTACATATGTGTAACAAACTACCTGTGTACCTAACTACATATGTGTAACAAACTACCTGTGTACCTAACTACATATGTGTAACAAACTAACTATGAACCAAACTACATATGTGTAACAAACTACCTGTGTACCTAACTACATATGTGTAACAAACTATCTTCTCTACTTCTTATTTGACATACATTAAATAACACATGACATGGCTGTGTGAGCATTTATTTTTAGGATAGGGTTTTTTTAAATATATTTGTAATCCTGAGAGAAGGATAATAATTTAAAAGAAACGTAGGAATATAACAATCTATAATTCACAAAAAGAACCTAGGGTTTTATAGGAACAAAATTTCAAAGCTTCCCAATTAGATCTTGCAATCACAAAATGTTAAAGATTCAAAGTTCCAGAGTACACATATGAGAGTCCACATATTCTACAGTCTACATATCAGGGAGTTCACGTATTCTACAGTCCACATATCACAGAGTTCATATACTCCAGAATCCACATATCAGAGTTTACGTATTCCAGAGTCCACATATCATAGAATTCACATATTCCGGAGTCCATATGTTTCAGCTTCTAGGTTACAAATTGTCTCGAACTTCTGTTTTCAAGAGCTATAAACCTGTGTTTCAAATTATCTATGTCCACAATTAACCGTGTAAAGTACGTATGTTTCAGATTATACGTGTAACAATCTACTTGTGTGCTGGACTACATATTTTTCGAATTGCACATGTAACAAACTACCTGTGTACTAAACTACATATGTGTAACAAACTACATATGTGTAACAAACTACCTGTGTATGTAACTACATATGTGTAACAAACTATCTATAAACCAAACTACATATGTGTAACAAACTACATATGTGTAACAAACTACATATGTGTGACCAACTACCTATGTACCAAACTACATATGTGTGACGAACTACAAACTACATATGTCTCAAATTATTCATGTGACAAATTGATCATGTCAGAAACTGTCTATGTCTCAAATTATTTAATCCTTATGATGAGAAGTACTCATATTAAACTTTATCATATCTTGACTACTCATAATCCAAACTATGTCAAAACTTCACATCCCCAACTACTCATGAACCAAACTAGATTTGTTACAACTAGTAACATTCCAAATTACTTGAGTTGCAGAGTGCTTAGGTACTCAAATACTAACTTTGAAACTACTTATGATCCAACCTTGTTATGTCAAACTACTTCTGTTAAAACTACTAACACAAACTACTTATGTCCCAAAGTTCCTATGTCCCAAACTACTAAACTAATTACTGTCCCGAACTACTTATGTTCGAAATTAATAATGGCTACTCAAGATTAAAGTAGAATATTGAATCTATCATAAAAATTGAACCTAACATTTAACCCACCACAAAAATAAAACTATATTGTACCAAAAATTTTTATCACACTCAACGAAGAAACAGTTATCGTTAAATATTAAGTTGAAGAACTTAATTGACAAAAACATACAAGAAATACGTGTGACTACACAATGACAGAAAGGAACGTGAGTGGAAACAAAACAGGAAGAAATTAAAGACACATGACGCAATGTGCTATGACTCAGAGTTTTGTTTAAACAAGATTACTGCATTTACTTTTTGGGATCGCGGAGGCGTGGCGTAATTTGTGATACGACTGAAATGGGGACGTATTATATCTTCGCGATAAAATAAGCAAGAAACGCGCGATAAAATTCGTTCAACTTTTCACGTACAAGCTTGTTAGCGCAGACCGAGGATTCCCCTATAGATTCAGACATTTTTACGGGGATTATATTTATGTGTCTAATCTAATTTATACGTTGAATTGTTTTCTTAATTAGTAGACACTGTGTGCTTTGTTCATTTTAATTAGAAATCTTTTGTAATTGCTGGAATTTCTCGATCTTTTTTGTTTGATTTTCGTTAGAGATTTTCATTTTTATAATGATTGTTGTTGTTATGTTGTTATGTTGTTATGTTGGTATGTTGTTATATTGTTATATTGTTACATTGTTATAATTTGTGAATTTGTGAATTTGGGTATTTGAAAAGAGGGACATTTGAAAATTTGAAAATATGCAAATTTTAAGATTCGTAACCTATAAAAGTAGATTTCGGAAATTTGAAAAATTAGAAATGCTAAGATATTGAAATTTTTAATTTTTTAATTTGGGACTTTTTGAAATTTTGTGAATGAGAGGTTAGAAATTTTTTTATTCGGAGATTTAGGACTTTGAGAATTTTTTGAATTTAGATATTTCAATAGTGAAAAATTTGAAAATTTGAAAATTCGAAAAGATGCAAATTTAAAAATTTTTAATTTGCAAATATAGAAATTTAGAAATTTAAAAATATAGAGATATATAAATTTAAAAATATGAAAATATAGAAATTAGGAAATTTAGAAAAATAGAAATGAAAAAATGTAGAAATACAGAATTTACAAATATAGAAATTTAGAAATTTAAAAACATAGAAATCTACAAATTTAAAAATATAAAAATATAGAAATTAACAAATTTAGAAATACAGAATTTACAAATATAGAAATTTAGAAATTTAATAATATAGAAATTTAGAAATTTAAAAACATAGAAATTAAGAAATTTAGAAAAACAGAAATTAAAAAATTTAGAAATACAGAATTTACAAATATAGAAATTTAGAAATTTAAAGATATAAAAATATAGAAATTAAGAAATTTAGAAAAGCAGAAATGAAAAAATTTGTAAATACAGAAATGAAAAAATTGAAAAGTACAAAAATGCAGAAATGAAGAAATCGATTAATTAGAAATACAGAAATACCGAAATTCAGAACACCAAAACTTAAAAACCCAAAATTTCCAAATCCCCGCGACCTAAAAACTAATGCAAACTGTTCGCCTAAAAATCGCGAGCACTCATATTTACCCGGTGCGAAACAAAGGGCGTAAAAAAAGTACATAGAAGACGCTAAAAGCTTTCAATAAAACCGTGTCACGAATCGACCCATTGACTATCCTCTCTAAAGCTCATCGACCTTATCACTTCCTTATCTAAATCCATCCAACCTGGCCTGACACGGAGCCCCTTTTCACTCGTGGGGCAAACGTGAAAAAAAAAGGAAACGATGATAGACGAATAAACTGAACGAATCTAGGGAGGTTCGTTCGGTTCATCGATATTCGCAGCGGAAACGCGTGAGAGGGCAAACGGAGCAGCAGAACCTTAAAGCGTCTGTCGGACGAGGCGGGAAAAAGGTTGGTACGTTGGATAAAGGAAGAAAGAAGGCAGCAATATCTTCAGAGAAGTAATCCTAGTCATTAGTGTCCCGATCGGTTTGCTCTAATACTGCCAGACTCCGGGACTCGACTCGTTCCTTCTCTGCACGCCTGGAAACCGATCCTCCTCCACCGTCAGGTGACTAATGGATCCGAGAACTGGTCTCGATTGTAATTGCAGATGCAGTCGATACACACACACACCGTTTAGACGCACGTACGTGTGGACACCTGTACACCCGAGGTGCACACGTTCGTGTATAGGTTCTGTTTTAACGGCCTACGGTATAGACTGTTTAAATTGTACGCGTATTACATTATTCATATTCGAAAGTACTGGAGGGGTAAGTCCGGAAAGATGGCAGATGGATGAGATGCAGATGTGGATCGCGTAACTTGTGAGCGCGGCTCCGATTACTTGTGGATAATGGTATTGAACTATTTAACAGATATGATACTAGGGACACGAACTAGTGCTTTTGAAATGAGTTTTAAGCTTCCATTGATAGTTTTTGCTGGGCTCTGAGATACTTGCATCGATAGTTCATATTCTCAAATTTTTGGGACATTTTAGATATTTGACATCGTTGGATGTTTGAGGTATTTTGCAGTTTTGGGATATTTGGGTATTTGGAGATTTTGGGAACTTTTGGAATTTTTAGACATTTTTTTGGAATTTTAAGAAATTTGGAAAATTTAGGAATTTTAGGAATTTTTAGAAGTTTCGGATATTTGAATATTTGGAAATTTGGAAAATTTAGGAATTTTGGGGAATTTTTAGAAGTTTCGAATATTTGAATATTTAGAAATTTGGAAAATTTAGGAATTTTTAGCAGTTTCGGATATTTGAATATTTGGAAATTTGGAAAATTTAGGAATTTTGGGGAATTTTTAGAAGTTTGGGATATTTGGGACTTTAGGAATTCTTGGAAATTTGGTCAATTTAGAGATTTTCGGAAATTTTAGGATTTTTAAGAGTTTGGACATTTTGAGAATTTTTTGAAATTGAGAATATTTTGTGAATTTTAAGTTTTGGATATTTGGAAAATTTTTAGGAGTTTTGGTGTATTTTGAGATATTTTTGGATATTTGAAAATAATTAGAGATATTTTGAAATGTTTTGGGATATTTTGGAAATGTTAGTATCCTAAAATATTTTAAATTCTTTGAGATAGTTTGAGATATTTTGGAATTTTTTAATATTTGGGAGTATTTGGAATATAAAAAATTTGAGATATGTGAGATATTTGGAAATATCAGGAATTTTGCGACATTTAAGATATTTAGAATTTTGGAATATTTCACATTTTTGAATGTTTAAGATTTAAAAATATTGAAATATTTGAAATTTGGAATTTTGAAATTTTTAAAACGTTGATTTCAGTTCTTATAATTTGAAATTTTAGAAAATTGAGTCTTTGGACCCTACGAAGTTCAAAATGTTCAAAACTGGAACCTTGATATTATACAAATATGAGAATTCATGCTTTCCAAATTCCTACATTCTGAAATCCTCAAATTTCCAAATTTCTACAATCCTAAATAACAAAATCATAAAATCTCCAAATCTCCAAATCTCCAAATCCCTAAAGTCCCAAATCCTAAAATCTTGAAATCCCCAAATCTCCAAATCCCTACATCCCCAAATTCCTAAATCTTGAAATCCTGAAATCTCGAAATCCCTAAATCCCAAAATTCCTAAATCTCGAAATCCTCAAATCTCCAAATCCCTACATCCCCAAATTCCTAAATCTCGAAATCCTCAAATCTCAAAATCTCTACATTCTCAAACTCTTAAACATTGAAATCCTCCAATCTGCAAATCTCTAGATCTCCAAATCTCCAAATCTCTAAATCTCCAAATCCCTAAAGTTCCAAATCCTAAAATCTTGAAATCCCCAAATCTCCAAATCCCTACATCCCCAAATTCCTAAATCTTGAAATCCTCAAATCTCGAAATCGCTAAATCCCAAAATTCCTAAATCTCGAAATCCTCAATCTCAAAATCTTTACATTTCCAAACTCTTAAACGTTGAAATCCTCCAATCTCCAAATCTCCAAATCTCTAAATCACCAAATCTCCAAATCCTCACATTCCCAAACTCCCAACTCCTGAAATCCCCAAATCTCCAAATCATAACTCCCCAAATCTTTCCCCACCGCAAATACAGCAATTCCCAAAAATCCCCAAAAGAAAATAGTTTCAATCCCTCCTCACCTTGCCACAACAGACCTGGCACAAAGACCACAAACATTCAACTACCTATCAAGGCTACCAGTTATGTAAACCCTAAATCTCGGTCGTACAAAATTTTTGTTAATTGTGTTGGGTCCCATGAAACCCTCCGTGCAACAGCTCCTTTGGCAAGATCTAACGTGTCCGTAAAAAAGAAGCTATATCCGTAACAAGTGTTTCCATTACCCTGTCCAACCCCCTGTATCCACCGTATAAAAGCTATTTTCTATATCCCGCAAGGTCCCCGGGCTTGTACGTCCCGCTTCATTTTCAAATTAAGGGCTCGTAGAGCCTTAACTCACCCATACGACCTCTTGGAAAAGATGTTCTTCGATTTTCCTCGTAACGCAGTGTCTTCTCTCTGCCGGATAAACCATATCCACGAATACGAGCCCCGTCGTAAAAGTGGTTGTTGCTCGGTGAGCCGTATTACCTTCGTACACGTCCGTATACTTTGCCTCTTCACCCTTCGAACCCTCTCTTCAGGGACTACTCAACTCGCCATACCCTACGTCCCTGTCTCTCCCGTTCATAGCTGGTTGGACAGTTGCTGTTGTCGCCACACGTATACGCGGCATTACTTTTTATTCTCTCTGTGGCCGTAAACGCAACTAATAGCTGGCTTTTCGGACGATAATAAAGCAAGGGTCGCGCGAATGATCCTATCGTCACGGTTATCCGTGGTTATCTCGCCTGTCTATGGTGTCCCATTCGATGTTTTACGCCGGGGCTTTTTTTTCAATTCGCATCGAGATGCTGGGGATTGAAAACAACAAGATGCAGATACGGATTCTTATTGGTTCTTTTGGTGGAACAATGTAGTGGAGCTTCTGATGGACCTTACTGTCGTGGGACCTTGCGACTATGGAGCCCAGTCGAAATATTTCCACCACAAGGAAAATTTTCAAAACAGTAGGGAATTTGTGCATTTTTTTTACTATTCGAATTTGTTCATTTACTATTGAAATTTTGTGGTATTTTTATTGTTAGAATTTTTTACTATTAAAATTTTGTAATATTTTTGTTAAAATTTGTACATTTGATACTGTTAAAATTTTGTAATATTTATATTGTTAAGATTTCTACATTTTTATTGTTAACATTTTGTAATAATTTTATTGTCAAAATTTCTACATTCTTGTTACTATTAAAATTTTGTAATATTTTTATTGTTAAAGTTTGTATATTTTTTACTATTAAAATTTTGTAGTATTCTTACTGTTAAAATTTTGTAATATATTGTAAAAATTTCTACATTTTTTTAACTATTGAAATTTTGTAATATTTTTGTTATTAAAATTTGTAGACTTTTTACTATTAAAATTTGTATCCATTTTACTATTAAAATTTGGTGATCTTAATTACCGGAACAAAATTTTTATTGTACCTGTCGAAAATGCATTTCATGAGTATGCACATGCAGATGCTAACATGCCACAATTCGGCATAATTTTTGTTTTCATCCAGATACAAACTTGATATCCTTGAACCTTGACAAAAATTGTATTTCCCTCACAAATTGCTCAATTATCATTTGTTGATTTACTCCCATAGCAATTTGATCAAATATCAAGAGGTATCAAATTTCTTGATCAAATATCGGGCCACAAAATGGCTGGGTAACTTCATATAGATATTGGATCTGAACAACAAATTAAGTGACATCTGATATAAAGATATGAAATGACGTGATGTAAAGATGTGACTTGAAGTGACGTTTGATATAAAGATGTAAAGTGACATGATATAAAAATGTCACTCGAAGTGACATTTGATATAAAGATCTAAAGTGACATAATATAAAAATGTCACCTGAAGTTCTCAAAACAAATTATTTATTATGTATCCATTTTGTGTTTGAACAATCAACATTTTATAAGTTTGAACAATCAACATTTTACAAGTTTGAACGGTAATATTTTGTAAGTTTGAACGATCAATATTATACAAGTTTAAACGATGAATACTAGGTGCGTTCGAGCAATCGATCTTTAGGGAAATGGTAGTCTAACCTAGTAAGTAAATGTGCAAAATTTTTTGGCGACGTTTGCTGCTGAATACAGGATGGTACTTCCTTGAGGAATCGAAGCACGCGTTTTGTCAATCTTTTTTGTTCGTTTAATCGACTGTTGGCAGCCAGTGCCGCGAGTTTTCGTGACAAGAGGCGGTCTAGACATTGATTGAAAGCTTCGACCTGTGGTTCTTGCCTCGCTGTTACCCCTCTTTCCTTTTTCTTCCCGCTGCCCAAACACATTCCACGTTATATCCCCTTTCGTGTCAATCGGTGCTTGATTAAATTTATGGATGATAAAAAGCGTATCGCAGGTAAACATGTCTCTGGCCTGAACAAAAATTTGTCCGTTCCATTTTTTTCCTTTTGTTGGTCGCTGCAGATGTTATGTTTAATCAATGATTGACAGAAAATATGAAAATGGTAGGTAATCGAGTAGATAGGATAGTAATATGTGTAGACAGTATAAAAGTATGTATGATAATATAGCATGATATATGATGATACAAATATACATGAGATATGTACATATACATAACGTACATGTATGTATAATAGATAATAGAGACGTATGATTAAATATGAGAGATGAAAGATAACCGAAATAAGACAAAATATAGATAAATTGTATGATATATAACATATAAACATATGATAAACATATGATATATAACATATAATATATGACATATGATATATGAAATGTGAGATATGATATATGAGACATGATATGTGAGATATGATATATGATATATGGTATATGACATATGATATATGATGATATATGTTATATAAGATATGGCTAGCTACACAGCTGGAGATATGGCAATGTATGCTAAATTACATATAATAGATAGTTAAGAAATATAATAGAAAAGTATAAAAATATATGATATGTAACAGAGAAGTGTATGTTAAATTAATAAAGCATGTGTGATATCAAATTAAAAATACAGTACATAATACATAATAGAGAAGTAACACATGTTAATAACGAATAATGTACGATAAAAAAGATATCAGATAATTTTCATAAAGAAGAATACCTTACATTCTTAACTCAATCATTTATCTAGCTGTAATACTAAAAATTCAAATTTCAGTCGATATTTGAACGGATTAATATCCCAATCACCAACAACGCCCTTAAAAACGAATTCGAAGGGTGCAAGAGGATAAAATCGATCGCCGTTAAAACTGCTGACCTCGATTCCATCGTACGTCAGTCACGCGATGGATTTTCATGCTCCTCGGCTTATTTAGCGAGCATTGTTTCGCCGATTTCACAGAAAAATCATCGTCCAGTACGTTCGTTCCAACCGTGAAATTGTCGAAACGACTCAAACGACGTCGTCGTTCCATTAGAGTTTAGAGGAAGCGACGTTATTAACGTCGGCGAGACGTTCAAGGACACGGTTAATTAAGAAATAGCGCCGCCATTACTCGGTACATCCGCGTTAAACCTCCGTCTTGCAAACTGCGATACTCTCTTCATCTAATTGGTAAGATTCTGTCCGTCCGACAGATATTAAATACAGAATATTCATGTACGAACGTCTTGCAACATTTTTCTGACGGGTGGGATATAAAACGCATGCGCAATCGTCATCCGCGCAGGATAATTATGCGCAGTCAATTTGTTCCCATTTTATTTCGTTAGACTTTGATGAGTAACTTTACTGCGCACGTTTATTATTTCCTGTCATTAACTGCGCATGTGTTTAATATTCAAGGTCACAGTCAAGGTCAACAGTTTTTGCGCTTGTAAAATCGTAATATAGATCAAGTAATGAGTTCTTGAATAAACAGCAATATCTTATGAAATGTTACAGTATATTACTCGATAAATTTTTCACTTCAGTTCATTATTTACCCTGCCGTGTTAACACGCTCTGCTACACGAACAGTTTATTTAGCTATTTCGTTGGTTGTCTTCCATTTCACGTGTTTCGGGCTGAAAGAGGGTCTGACTGGAAAAGTAAGCGAAGAAATTTGCTCGTTCGAGATATGAGACCGTTTCCTTTGCACTTTTACCTATCGACATTCCCCAAGAAGTTCGGAAACGTGCAACTGCAACGACGCGTTTGGACGTTTGACTTACTGTCTTACAGTCTTGTTTATTTATGTGCGCCGAAGTAAACCCGTTCGCGAAAGAGAAATATGCGACGACGTCGTCGCGACGAAACTCCAGAACGCTCCCATAGATATTCGACCGAACCGAAACTTTTCCCAAGCGAGTTGACGATCTAACTGCTTCCACGAATCGTGCCCGGCCAATTTACATGCTTGCTCGCACTCCCGTACGATCGTGTTCCTCCATTAAATTAATGATCGTAAAGTAAACTGTCGCGAAACGTCTTGTGTGGTCTGGTTTACGTCCAGCCATGCAGCAAATTCCTTATTTATCTTCAATTTCACAAAACGGGTAATATAAACCCTCGATAGATAGCTGTACCGTGTAAAAATTATTAGAGGATCCCCCAGGGAGGGACAGAGAACTGTTCGCCATTCTAATTCGCTGCCGCCGTACTCTACTGGCGGCAAAATTCAAATATATTTGTTCAAAGACGAGTTTTTATTATAAAATAAATATCTTTTATCGTTTAACATGAAATATTAAGATTCAATCTGTTCTAATATCAATTCTCTTCGTTCATTTTAATAAAAATTCATATTTGCGTTTCTGTTTGGTTGCCGCCATATTGAACTGGCGGCAAAATTCAAATATATTTGTTGGAAGACACTTTTATAATAAAACAAATATTCTTTTTCGTTTAATATAAAACACTAGGATTAAATCTGTTATAATATCAATTCTTTCTGTTAATTTTAATAGAAAATTGTGTTCACGCTTCTAAATGTCTGCGACCATACTCGAATGGCGGCAAAATTCAAATCTGTTTGCACGAACACGAATTTTCGTAATAAAATAAAGTAAATATTGCTATCAATTTGATTCTGTTATAATTGCATTCGTATTTGTCATGTATTTCATTAGTTCTACCAATATATTTCATATACCAATGTAAATTTATATTGAATAAAACACTTGTTCAAAAAAAACATAAACAAATATTCGAAAACAATATTCTTGTCATAAAACTGATACTGTAATAAATAAAATCGGTTTGTTACATTATTTTTCTATAAAAATTTGTCCTCGTATAAATACATTTAAATTTTCCCGCCACTTCAAATCAAAATGGCGGAACATTTCTATCACTCCCTTAACGACCAAGTGATTTTACAAGTGATCAGGTGATTTCTGATAAAAAAACTTATCACGAAAGTAAAAATATTCTCTAGAAACGAAAAGATAACATATTTATCAAATTTCAACAATGATTCCGACGGGTTGGGGAGTAGCCAGAGGGTTAAGCTGCAATCAGGCTTGCCCCAGACATTGTTATTTCACAGAATTTATGCAGGGAGAAAATAATTCAGGTTAACTGGATCGACGGATAAATTATCTGGAGGTTTTTCGCCGTGCTGTATAAATCTTGAAACATACAACTTTTTCCCTATCGATGAGACGCTGATTTATTGCCATCGGTGGCAAAGTAAACATCGTTCTAGCAACACAAAAGCATTAATCTGTAACCCATTAGGCGTGTCGACTTTTAATTAATCACTCGGTTGAGGAAATCAATAAAAACTTCCTAATGATTATCTGGATCTTATGTCTGTGCTCTTTTATAGGTCAGCCTTCCGAGGACAAGTAGCGACGGCTTCAATTCCGAACAAAATTCGAACATTCTTTTCCGTGGAGAAAATGAAGAATTTCAACGGGGGCAAGTGTTCCGGAGTCGTACACTTCAACGGTGACAGTTTTAGATTTGGCTGATTGCGTCGAGATAGCATGATAATCCTGTTTGTCATCGGTCGAGATCTCTCCTCTTTTTCTACGGACGCTTTAAACGAAAGCCCAGAACATGTCGGCTTTAATGCCTATTAGCCACGACGGAAATTGGACACACCATAAAAATTTCAGCGCGGAGAAATGACAAGAGGTGAGACCGTTGGGGCTTCAGAGAATGAGACGAGGGAACGAGCGAGGAAAATATTATGAGAGACAGAATAACGAAAGTCGAGAGAAAAAGACGGAGGAATAAAAAGAGGAATACGACAGATCGATGAGAGACGAAAGAAGTCGAGATGAAAAGGAGAAAAATTGTTTTCGATGCGTATATTGTCAGTGGACTTCTGTTATATCATCACCTGAGATGAATTTCAATTAAACGTCACGTGTTGTATTATCGCTTGTAGAATTACTGTTCGTTGTATTGCTACGTGTTATATATACAATTACTCGTGTCACGGGTTAGATTGCAATTTTTTATATCGCCGTGTTACGAGCGTATTATCACGCGTTAGAATCATAGAGATTACCAACGGTCGAGGAAACTGAACATTGCATTATCACACGTACGCAAGAATTACCACGATTCGTTGCTCCAGCGTACAGGGAACTACCAAGTGTTGGAATATTGCACACTAAACTACCATGCGATAAGCTACGCAATAAAATACCACCGAATCGATTAGGTTAAGTTCAATTTCTCACGCGACTACTATACATTGAATTATTGTGCAATTAACAAACTAGCATTCAACTACCACGTATTTAATTATCACGCATTTAAATATCAAGCATTCAACTACCACGTATTTAATTATCACGCATTTAAATATCAAGCATTCAACTACCACGTATTTAATTATCACGCATTTAAATATCAAGCATTCAACTACCACGCACTGAACTACCGCGCATTCAACTACCACGCACTGAACTATCACGCATTTAACTATCACGTACTGAAATATCACTCACTTAACTATCACGCGTTCAACCACGTACTTGAATCATCACGCATTTCACTACCACGCACTTGAGACATCAAGCATTTAACTACCACGCAAGGAATTTCCATTCGTTTGATTACAGAGTGATGAACTAAAAGGCGACGGAATACCAAGCTAAACTATCAATCAATGAACTACCAAGCGTCAAACAATTACGCACCAAATTACAATGCGTTACTATCAAGTAATATCAAATTACTATCAAGCGACGAATTACCACTCGTCAAGCTACCAATAATTTAACTATCACACGCCGAATTACCACGAGCTCAATTATTACGTGTGATATTACGAATCCTCAAACTACCATCTGCTAAATGACCAATCGAACTACCACATATCAAACTTATACGCGCCGAACTATCACGCATCAAACTATCAATAATAGAAACTACCAGGCGTCGATTTATCACGTGTCAAACTACCACGAGTCGAATTAGCACTCATCGAACTGTCACGTATCAAATCATTACGAGTCAAACTACCACGTGTCGAACTGCCACGCGTTAAATTATCACGCATCAAACTACCACGAGTCGAATTACCACTCATCGAACTATCACGTGTCAAATCATTACGTGTCGAACTACCACGAGTCAAACTACCACGTGTCGAACTGCCACGCGTTAAATTATCACGCATCAAACTACCACGAGTCGAATTACCAATCATCGAACTATCACGTGTCAAATCATTACGTGTCGAACTACCACGAGTCAAACTACCACGAGTCAAACTACCACGAGCCAAACTACCACGTGTCGAACTACCACGCGTTAAATTATCACACATCAAACTACCACGTGCCAAATTATCAATAATCGAACTACCACGCGTCAAATTATTACGTATTGAACTACCACGAACCAAACTACCACGTGTCGAACCACCACGCTTTAAATTATCACGCGTCAAACTTCCACAAGTCGAATTACCACGCATCGAACTATCATGCGTTGATCTAACATGTAAGAAACTACCATGGGTCATACTGCTACGCGTCATATCACGTGTTGAACTACCAAACACCGAACTACTACGAACCAAACTACCACGAGTCGAATTACCACGCATCGATCATGCGTTAATCTACCACGTAAGAAACTACCACGAATCATACACCTACGCATCATATCCCGCGTCGGACTACCAAGTACCGAACTACCACGCGCTAAACTACCACGTGTTTACCATGTACCAAATCAGCATAAGTGTCAACCCAGTCCTCGTCAAATCACCACGTTTCATCATCACATGTCAACCCAGCTCTTGTCAAATCACCACGTTCTATTATCACGTGTCGAACTACCACGTTCTCCATCACCACGAATCACCACGCATCCAGCTATCAGAATATAAGCCGTACGGGAAGGTAAATCAGGAAGCAGATTTCCGCATTAACGAATGAAATTACACTAATCAGCTGTTTACCGGTTCGAGGATCGAGTCAAAGGAAGTCTGGAGGGATCTTATTTCAAACAGAGCATCACACAAACACGATGAATCTAATAGGTGCAGCGCGGCGGGTTACTGCGAAGTAGAGCGTAGAAATAAATGAGAGCTGAAAATCCTACGATAACAGACTCCGAAATTAGCTGGCCGTACCGAATTCCCAATGGAGATTGAACGGGCTCGTTGCGCCTCTGCTATCGTGAATAACTACGTTTAGTGTGCTGCCAGTAAAATGGGCTCGCTGGTAAATGGGTAAACGCGTATGTACGGGGTCGTCGGGAAATCCCGGTAGCCTGGAATTGCAGGGAACAGGTGATAATTAAAGTTACAAAAATACTACGGTTAGAAAGGGGGGAGACGGTGGTGGGTAACATGACAACTAGAAAAAAAAACGGTGGGATGAAAAAGACAAATGCAACTTTCGTTCTAATTATCTTTCTAATTATTCCCTGCTCGCCCTGCCAACGAAGAATGTACTGCCAGGGATGTTTTTTGGGGTTAGGCTGGATCATGCTGCAGAGATGGACAAATGGAAGGCTCCTGAGTGACTGTTGTTTAATGATGGAGATCTCGAGATTCTTTTGCGAAAATTGTGTTATATGGTGTATGTCTATATTTGGGGATTTTTGAGATGTAGAGAACAATTAGGACTTTTTGGTTTGATGTGTTTTTTCACGGTTAGGATTTGGGAAAATGGGAAAGATGGTGGTTTGGAAATTCAGAGGGGGTTTTGTGATACAAGAATTTGATGTCACAGAATTTGATATTCAGAAATTTAGATGTGTAGGAACTCAGAAATTCGAAAATACAGAAATTTAGATATTTAGATATTTAGAATTTCAGGAATTCGAAAGATAAAAAATTGAGGAACTAAGAAACTGAGAAATTTCGAATGTAGAAAATTTCTGCAGTACCAAATTTTTAAATTTCATCATTCTCAAAATTTGAAATTCCTAAATCTCAAAATTTCACAAGTTCTTAAATCACGGACGTTGCAGATTTCTGAATTTCGAAATTTTCAGATCTACAAATTTTCAAATTTACAAATCCCTAAATCCCTAGATTTCTAAATCCCTAGATTCCTAAATCACTAGGTTCCTAAATCCCTAGATTCCTAAATCACTAGGTACCTAAATCCCTAGATTCCTAAATCACTAAATCCCTAGGTTCCTAAATCCCTAGATTCCGAAATCCCTAGATTCCTAAATCACTAAATCCCTAAATCCCTAGGTTCCTAAATCCCTAGATTCATAAATCCCTAGATTTCTAAATCACTAAATCCCTAGGCCCCTAAATCCCTAGATTCCTAAATCCCTAGATTTCTAAATCACCAAATCCCTAGGTTCCTAAATCCCTAGATTTCTAGATCACTAAATCCCTAGGTTCCTAAATCCCTAGATTCCTAAATCACTAAATCCCTAGATCCCTAAATCCCCAAATTTCCACTTTCCCATGTTCCTAAGCCACAAAGCTTGCAAATTTCCCAATTTCCAAATTCCTAAATCCCAAAATTCCTAAAACCGTAAATCCCCAAATTGCTATGTCCTTATATCCCCAAATTCCCACTTTCCTATGTTCCTAAATTACAAAGCTAGCAAATTTTTAAATTTCGAAGATTACTACATTTCCAAATTTCCAAATCCCTAAATCCCTAAGTCCCTAGATTCCTAAATCCCTAGATCTCTAGATCCCTAAATCCCCAAATTCCCAGCTTCCCATGCTCCTAAATCACAAAGTTTGAAAATTTCCAAATTCTCAAATTCCCAAATTCCTAAATCCCCAAGTTCCCAAATCACAGAGCTTGCAAATTTCGAAATTTCCAAGTATTCACTTGCAAATATTCAAATCCCTGAGTCCCTAAATCCCCAAATTCCCAAGACTCGTCCTAAACGATCAAACGACGCTGTCCCCGCATTCGAAATCTATCTTCCGAGTGTTTGCCAGGACCCGGGTGTCGCGGTTGAAATTCCATGAAAAATCGATGGAACAGCAAGGAGGAGGCGATCAACAACCGGAGAAGACTCGGTTCGTCGAAAACATGCACCGAAACGAAGGTGGCCAGACGCTGGTTATCGATTGGGAATGACTTTCGCGCAAACGTGTCAGACGAGAAGCACGATAAACGCGATAAGAGGCGGCGAGGAAAGGCGGATGAAAAGAGAAGGCGGGCAACACGAGGGGCTAGAGTGTCGAAGAAAAACCGTGCGAAAAGCTTCGCTTCAAAATTGCAGTCTTCTGCTCGCGGCAGCGATCGACGTTCCCCGATAAACCAACGGGAACGACGCCCGTAACGACGCTCTCGTCTCCTCGCGTCGCATCCCTTTTCCATTCCTTCGTCCACCTACGTGAAAACGAGAAACTGTACCTCTTTCATTATTTCTTAGAAATAATATATTAAGAGATGTTCGATAAATAATGCGATAGAAACTAGTTGCCTCTGTTCGTACACGCTTTGAAAGCTTCCCTCGCTGCTCTCGAACAATGGACAACGCGTTATTATCGATTCGATGTACACCGGGAGTCGATTTATCTCGAATAAATACGGTAAATACAGTGGACGTGTATGGAGAGTTGACAAACGCTGGAAGAAGAAATTAGCAATTTTGTTTGTGAGCGAGAAAGATGTACACAGGGAAATTAGCAGTTTTAAGAAAATTATATCTAACGATGCTGAATGGATACGAAATTAGATATTCAAGTTTCGAAATGAAGCGGTTATTGTGAAAATGGAGTTGTACGGGGAAGTTTAGATATAAAAATGATCTGCGCGATGTAAGCGGAGAGGCTGACCGCGAGGGACGCCATGTTCGCCGAAGTGTCACGTGATCGCGCTTCGGGTATGTCCGTGAGACAATACGAACGCGAATATAAAACTTGATTACTTTTGATTTTTTTGTTGTCAAACTTTTACAGGTGGGTTTCCGATATTTTTCCGATTAAAACGACACCAAACACGATGTAGTTTGGATTATATTTACTGGTTTAATCGACGATAATACGTTTCGAACGCAGGGAAATATGGCGAATGAAAGAGAGATGCGGTAGGTGACAAATATCAAAACTGTTGTATTGTTTACAATGTGTTGATAACTTCTGTGTGTTCAGTACTGTATACAACTTTTATTAACATGTCTGTGATGTTATAATTAAAATGAGACTGACATAATTCGGTTGGTGTTAATTTATAATATTAGGGATAGTTGATATAAGAGAAACACTTGCAGTTCATTTCTGTTGTTAATTGAAGAGACATTTGAAGAGTTCTACTAACGGTAGATGGATGAGATTGAGATTGATGAGTGTAGGATTGGTATTTAATGATTCGCTAAGGGCGCTTGGGGTCTCAAAATGAAGTTGAAGTTCGAAAATAAAAAACTTGGAAGATATAAATATTGCAAGGACGGATGATTTGAAATCATCGAGATTTCAAGACTTATAAATTCAAACATTTCAAAAATTTTTAATTTCCATACTTAGGAATTTTAATGTAATGAAATTTATAAATTTTATTATTCCAAAAGTACAAAATATGAAAATACCAATATTCCTGATTTCTATATTCCAAAATTTCGATAATTCTAAATTCCAATATTCCAAACTTCCAATATTCTAAAATTCCAATATTCCAAAATTCCAAAATTCCAATATTCCAAAATTCCAAAAATTTCAAAATTCCAAAATTCCAATATTCAAAAATTCCAAAATTCCAATATTCCAATATTCCAAAATTCCAATATTCCAAAATTCAAAAAATTCAAAAATTCCAATATTTCAAAATTTCAAAATTCAAAAATTCCAATATTTCAAAATTCAAAAATTCAAAAATTCAAAAATTCCAATATTTCAAAATTCCAAACTTCCAATATTCAAAAATTCGCACGTTTGAAAATTCTAAAATGCCAATATTCCAAAATTCCACTATTCTAAAATTGCAAAACCCCAAACTCCAGCCTTCCAATAAACAATACTCAAAATTCCAGCATTTCAACAAACAATACTGAAAATTCCAGAACTCCAAAACTCAAAATTTCTCCATCCCAGTCACCAATATCCAGATCTGTCCACCCAAAAACCGATCCAAAAACCGCACGCACCAAAAAAGTCCCTAAACCCCTCTTCTACCCCCCAGAATACCAGTTCCTCCACAACACAAAGTGACTCGCCATCTTCGTCGTCCAAACAGTCCGCATAAACCGATATTAGAAAAATGATTTCCCCCAGCAGACATCCGCGATAACCAAGAGGCTGATATCGCATCTGGCAGAAAAATCGGGAAGGATCATTCTCCGTGATACTCGTCGATAGCGTTTCTCGTCTCGGGAATCTCGGTTGCAGGGAATGAACGACGGGAAACATCGGTTCTCTGGTTCGTCGAAACGATTACTTGGTCCCAGACGAACGCATGCTCCTCTCCTCTCTGCTGGTCCCGACGAGAGGAAACACGAGCCAACGTACAAAATTCTTCGACGTATATACGCGGTTAGAGGGAACAAATCGAAGAAGAGGAAAAAGAGGAAAAACGGTGGGACAGGGAGGGCTCTAAAGACTCAGCCGGAAGATTTCTCCTCGCAATCAGGACATCATTTTCCGCGAGAGGAGAGAGACGAACATTGAAAATAATCGGAGTGCACGGGACAAAGCTGTGGCAGATACGGAGAGGGGAAATGAAAGAGAAGACAATAAAAAAAGGGAGGGAAAAAAATGGCGGAGGACAGGCTGCGATGGACAGAATACGTTTACCGGTTATACTGTGCCTTTCAAAGTATCCGGTCATCCAGTTAGTAAGAAATCCAACTGGTGATTTATTTTTAAAAGATGGTATAATTGTTTTAAGGGTAACTGACGTTCATTTCTTAGGTCATTTGTTTCGGGCTCTTTTTGTTGAGGTAATCGGGGCTTTTTTGAGGTAATAGATTCATTTGAATAAACTTGGGTCATTTATTTGGAGTTTTAAATGGTGGAATTCGTGTTCATTTAAACTTGTGTGATTTTTTTATTCTGAAATTGTTCAACACATAAACAGTTAAAAAATTCTTTTTCTGTTTTAAATTCTTCATATTAAAAAAAATACCAAGATAAAATTTCTATGTGTAAAGTTTTATATTTCTAACAAATTTTATTAGGATTCAATTTATTTTCATTGCAACTTGATATTTCTATAGTTTCGGGTTTCCGTTAGATTTTATTGAAACTCTAGATATACCTACTAGTTTTCTTTTTCGTTTATTGGAACTTTTCTGTGATATCAATTTTCTACCTCTTTTTTCTGTAATCGCCAAGTTTTTAACTGGATTTATTAAAGTTTTATATTTGTACATTTCTCGAATTTCCACGCTTCTATATAACAAAAAAAGAATGTGGTAAAATTATTTGTTCAAAACGTATTTTCATTTTATAACCTCAAACGTATTATTCTCTTATTAACAGGCACAATGTTCAACATGTATATTTTCACAACAAAAACATCAAATAATCGAGTTAATTTTTTTCTGAAAACAACACAATCACTGAAATTGAATTTTCGGAATTTATTTGATCGTTGAAAATACAAAATTCCCTAGAGCAACTCAAAAAATAAATCATCCACACGAATTCACCATATATTTTATTCTGTATTATTAAATAACTATAAAATAACTATCGTTGAAAACCTATCTAATTTTCTAGGGAATTAGAAATTTGAGAATTTGGGTATTTAGGGATATGGTAAACTTAAGGATTTGGGTTTCTAGGGATTTGGGAATTTGAGAATTTAGGATTCTAGGGAATTAGAGACTTGAGAATTTGGATTTCTAGGGATTTGGGAGTTTAAAAATTTGGGTTTCTAGGGATTTGGGAATTTGGGTCTCTAGGGAATTAGAAACTTGAGAATTTGGATATATAGGGAATTCAAAACGTGAGAATTTCGGTTTCTAGGGATTTTGGAGTATCAGAATTTAAGTTTCTAGGGATTTGAGAATATGAGAATTTAGGATTCTAGGGAATTAGAAACGTGAGAATTTGGGTTTCTAGGGATTTTGGAGTATCAGAATTTAAGTTTCTAGGGATTTGAGAATATGAGAATTTAGGATTCTAGGGAGTTAGAAACGTGAGAATTTGGGTTTCTAGGGATTTGGGTCTCTAGGGAATTAGAAACTTGAGAATTTGGATATATAGGGAATTCAAAACGTGAAAATTTGAGTTTCTAGGGATTTTGGAGTATGAGAACTTAAGTTTCTAGGGATTTGAGAATTTGAAAATTTGGGTTTCTAGAGAATTAGATACTTGAGAATTTGGGTTCCTAGGGATTTGAGAATTTTTAAATTTGGGTTTCTAGGGAATTAGAAACTTGAGAATTTGGGTTTCTAGGGATTTTGGAGTGTGAGAATTTAAGTTCCTAGGTATTTGAGAATTTTTAAATTTGAGTTTCTAGGGAATTGAAAATTTGAGAATTTGGGTTTCTAGGGAATTGGCAATTTGAGAATTGAGGCTTCTAGGGATTTCCGAACTTTTTCTGAAAACAATACATCACTGAAATTGAATTTCTGAAATTTATTTGTTCGCTAAAGATACGAAATCCCGTAGGGCAAAAAATAAATCATCCACACAAATTCTCCATCCTTGCATATTTTATTCCATATTATTAAATAACTATAAAATAATTATCTTCAAACACCTTATCTGCAAAAATATTAAATAACCCCGCCAACTTTTCCGCGCAAACAACATCTGACAAACTGAATTTCCGGAATATATTTGTTCGTTAAAAATACGAAATCCCCTAGAGCAACCCGAATATTAAATCAGCCAAACAAATTCTCCATCGTTCATTCGCAACTTTCCGACTGCAGGACATTAATCTGACTGCAGGATATCTTGATCCTTTTACCAAACATTACACCAACGTTCCAACACGGCAGCGTCCCCGAAAGGATCAGCAGGGTCGTTAATTAGCTGGTGCAATTGAATCCGTCCGTGGAAAGTATACACACACAGTGTACGGGAAATTTGGTCGATTTCTATGGCGATTGTGGAGGAAACAAACGGTCCATTGACGAGCTGGAAGAAAAAACTCGCGACGGAGCAGTCTTTTCACGGAATCGGTACCCCGAAGAACGAGTTTTCTTCCGATTGTTTCGACGGTGTCCGTCACTTGTGTGTCGGTAACAAAATTTCCTATCGCCCGGGGCGACGCTTGGCCCAATCAACTTTGCAAAACTCAAATCTAATTACCACGGCCGCTTTGAATCGGGAACAAAGGGCCAAGGAAAGAGAAGCCTTTTCATCTGGTGGCCACGACGACTTTGCGCCGGCTCAAGAAAGAGAGAAGGAGAGAAGATGAAACGTGGCTCAGACTCAAAGGAATTCTATTCTATATCACCGGACCAAAACGTCAGAAACTAGCTGGCTCTGTTCGTCCGCTGTACACGCGACACGCTCCGAAAGCTTTCGTCCTCGCTGCTTTCAAACAATGGACAACGCGTTATTATCGATTCGATGTACACCGGGAGTCGATTTATCTCGAATAAATACGGTAAATAGAATGGACGTGTATGGAGAGTCGACCACCGCCGGGAGAAGAAATTAGTAATTTTGTATGCGAGCGAGAAAGATGTACACAGGGAAATTAGCGGTTTTAAGAAAATTATATCTAACGATGCCGAATGGATACGAAATTAGATATTCAGGTTTCGAAATGAAGCGTTTATTGTGAAAATGGAGTTGTACGGGGAAGTTTAGATATAAAAATGATCTGCGCGATGTAAGCGGAGAGGCTGACCGCGAGGGACGCCATGTTCGCCGAAGTGTCACGTGACCGCGCTTCGGGTATGTCCGTGAGACAATACGAACGCGAATATAAAACTTGATTACTTTTGATTTTTTTGCTGTCAAACTTTTACAGGTGGGTTTCCGATATTTTTCCGATTAAAACGACACCAAACACGATGTAGTTTGGATTATATTTACTGGTTTAATCGACGATAATACGTTTCGAACGCAGGGAAATATAGGCCTGATTGTGGCAGGTGACAAAGGTAGAAACTACTGCATCGTTTACAACGTTGCTAACTTTTTTATTTTCAGTGCTTTATTTATACAACTTTTAAAGGCATGTCTGTGACGTTTTTGTGATTAAAATGAAACTAAACATGACGTAATTCGGAAGATATTTACATGGAAAAAGTAGTTGGTGTAAATGAAATAATCGATATAAACGCGAGCACTCATTATAGAATTTCCTTAGATTTTTTAATTGAAAATTTGAGGCGTGAGATTATTTAGAATCTGATCATTTGTAGATTTAGATATTTCGAGACATGCGGAGAATGTGGAATTTGGATAGTTGAAAACTTGAAAGTTTGTTAATATGGAAACTTGAAAACTTGTAATTTGGGACTTAAAATCTTGCAATTTGAAAATTTGAGATCTCTAGAAAACCTAGAAACCCAAATTCTTAAATTCCCAAATCCCAACACACCTAAATACTCAAATTCCCTACCTTAACAAGTAGTTACAACTAGCCTAACCTAACCAGTTCAAACCCCAAAAACAAAACACTCAAAAATTGCTCCCACCACGAAATCCTCCAAAATCCACAAAAATACCCAAAAGTATAATATCCCTCGAAAAGTATCGTAAAAGATGTCTTTCCTGTACACACTAAAATTCATCCGTAAAGGTTCTGGGTCGTTTGATCGTCGAACAATAGCGATTTAATACCTAAAAGTCGAAAAAGAGTTGAGAACAATGAGAATCAAAGGAGCAGGTAGCTTTCCATATCCCTCCTTTTAATTTTCATTTGACGGGGCAGCCCGGATGACATCTTTGAAAGATCGATCCTCGTCTCGATGGTTGTCCGAGAAGAAAGGCTGACTTTCTCGTGGAGCCAGCAAAGTATATGTTCCGGGAAAAGACTGTCGAGGTGAGGTTAAATATGCAGGGTGTTTGCATAGTCCCTCGACGGACGACTTCATTGGCTCTAATTGCGGTAATGCTCATAGCCCACGGGCACTTTGCTCCCTCTAACTTTGAGCGGCCACCAAAAGCGTAATCGCGACTCACGGTTCACGTGGCTCGAACACCTGTGTGTACTCTCGACTGTGTAATCCTTTCGCGCGATTATCAAAAACGAAAGAAATAGCGGACCGGATGGAGCTGAAAGAAACCGGTTCAAACGATTACGGGGATACACGCTGGTGTTACGACTATACTTTGCTCCGGAATTTTAGAGTCATGGTGAACGGTTGTTTTGTGGGAGTTTATTGGGGTGACGCAACGGGGAGAGGTAGGTGACTTGGTGTTGGGTTATTGCGGGTTCGGGAACTTTAGCAGTTCGGAGTTTCGGGATTTGGGAATTCGGGTAGTTGAGAATTTGGGTATTCGGGATTTGGAAATCTTGGGAATTTGGGTATTCGGGATTTGGGTGTTTAGGGATTTGGAAATTTGAGGATTTGGGAATTTAAGAATTTGGACTTCTAGGGAATTAGAAACTTGAGAATTCGGATTTCTAGGGAATTGGGAATTTGAGAATTTGGGTTTCTAGGGAATTAGAAACTTGAGAATTTGGATATCTAGGGAATTGGGGATTTGAGAATTTGGGTATCTAAGGACTTGGATATTTGAGAATTTGCATATCTAGGGAAATGGGAATTTAAGAATTTGGGTATCTAGGGACTTGGATATTTGAGAATTTGCATATCTAGGGAAATGGGAATTTAAGAATTTGGGTTTCTAGGGAATTGGGAATTTGAGAATTTGGGTTTCTAGGGAATTAGAATCTTGAGAATTTGGATATCTAGGGAATTGGGGATTTGAGAATTTGGGTATCTAGGGACTTGGATATTTGAGAATTTGCATATCTAGGGAAATGGGAATTTAAGAATTTGGGTTTCTAGGGAATTGGGAATTTGAGAATTTGGGTTTCTAGGGAATTAGAATCTTGAGAATTTGGATATCTAGGGAATTGGGGATTTGAGAATTTGGGTATCTAGGGACTTGGATATTTGAGAATTTGGATCTCTAGGGAATAGGGAATTTGAGAATTTGGGTTTCTAGGGAATTAGAATCTTGAAAATTTGGATTTCTAGGGAATCAGGAATATCAGAATTTGGGTTTCTAGGGAATTGGGAACTTGAGAATTTGGGTATCTAGGGAATTAGAAACTTGAGAATTTGGGTTTCTATGTAATAAGAAACTTGAGAATTTGTACATCTAGGGATTTGGGAGTTTGAAAATGTGGGTTTCTAGGGATTTGGGAATTTGAAGTATTGAAATTTTGAAATTTGGAGATTTGAGCATTTGGAAATCTTGAAATTTCAGAATTCTTGTACTTGAAAATTTTTTAATTCATGAACTGGTGAATTAAAAAATTTCTTAGATTCCCAACATTGTCAAATCTCAAAAATTTGCAAAATCTTTAAGACTCAAAATCTTTAATTCTCTAAGTACTGAAATTTTTAAATTCTTTATTTGTTAAATTCGTAAATTTCCAAATGCCCCAAATTCCCAAAATCCCTAAAATCTCGAAATCTGCAAATCTTTAATTTTCCAAATTTCCAAAATTTTCAAATCTCTCATATTCCCAAAATCCCTAAAATTCCCCAAATCCCTAAATTCCCAATATCCTTAATTACCCAAGTTTCCAAATTTCAAATCCCTCAAATCCCCAAATTCACAAAAATCCCCAAAATTCCAATATCAAAAATTCCTAAAGTCCCCAAATTTTCTAAATTCTCTAAATCCAAAATACTAAAAATTTCCAAAATTCTCCACCTCTCAAATCCCAAATTGTCAAATTCCACCATTGTACCAATAATTCCCAAAAATACCGACTCTACACAAAAAAAACTGCTGCATAAAAATGAAATCCCTATTATAATCGATCAATTCGAAACCATAAAAAACGTCCAAAAGAAGAATCTCCGAATAATTTAAAATCTCTCGTGAAATTTCCGAATAATTGGTGAAAGAGAGAAGATTTGCAGATACGTAATCAGCGTGTATAAAACGATAGAAGCGAGCCATAATGGTTATCGGGACACAAATTGACTATCGGATCGTGTAAGTAGTTCTCTTTTCCGTCGAAAACGATTTCGTTCGTTCGCTCGTTAAAGAAACGAGGTCAGATGCTGTACTCTCGTTGACCCTACGTGGTCCGACCGGAAACGCCATTTATTATGAACGGAATTCAGCGGTGATTTAGCCTCGTCCTATCCGACCGATGGTTGCGGTTCATTAATATCGGTGAACCACGTAACACGTTGGAATCCGCTGGAATGCAGGATCTCCGTCGAATTTGTGGCCAGCGAGCAATTCGAGGCGAATTGAAACACTCTTCTAAGAAGGCTTCATTTCGAACACTTTCCTTTTCCTCCCTTTAACTACTCCTTTCTACTTGTCAATAGATCGTAAAGTGAAATCTTTGGGAACGAAACCACTGTAGCCAGGATCCAAAGTAGCCTATTGTCTCTAAGCAGAATTTAGCCACTTTCACTTGAAATTTATAGTTGTTATAGACTGAGATATTATGTGGTTCATAGATTCAAGAGAATTTAAGAGAAAGGCAATTAGTACAGCTGAAATTATCAAAGCGGTCAGATAACTGGCTCGCAAGTATCTAACAGCCAAGATAGGCTCCTACTGACCCTACACAAAATTAAGCAGTTTAACTTGAAATTTAAACTTGGTAAACACGATTGAGACAGTATGTGGTTCATAGATTCATTCGTTTTTTTAAGAGAAAGGCACTTAACGCTGAAATTATCAAAGCGGTCAGATAACTGGCTCGCAAGTAACTAACAGCCAAGATAGGCTCCTACTGACCCTACACAAAATTAAGCAGTTTAACTTGAAATTTAAACTTGGTAAACACGATTGAGACAGTATGTGGTTCATAGATTCATTCTTTTTTTTAAGAGAAAGGCAATTAACGCTGAAATTATCAAAGCGGTCAGATAACTGGCTCGCAAGTAACTAACAGCCAAGATAGGCTCCTACTGACCCTACACAAAATTAAGCAGTTTAACTTGAAATTTAAACTTGGTAAACACGACTGAGACAGTATGTGGTTCATAGATTCATTCGTTTTTTTAAGAGAAAGGCAATTAACGCTGAAATTATCAAAGCGGTCAGATAACTGGCTCACAAGTATCTAACAGCCATAGGCTCCTACTGTCCCTACACAAAATTAAGCATTTTGACTTGAAATTTAAACTTGGTAAACACGACTGAGACAGTATATATTTCATCAATTCATTCATTTCTTTTATAGAAAGGCTTATTCTACCTTTTTACAGTTAATACCAAAGCTACCAGAGCGGTCAAATAACTGGCTCGCAAGTAACCAACAGCCAAAATAAGCTCTTATTATCGCAAAACAAAATTAAACACTTCAACTTAAGATTTAAACTTGATAAATACAATTGAAACAATATACAGGGCATTTTCTAAATGGTGGTACAAGCAAAAAGATGGTGATTTTGAAAAATAAGGCAAAAATATAAAGTACAATTTTTTCATATATCACTTCATTTTTGAAAAAAAGAGTTTACACAGTTTTGAAATATTTGCAAAAGAAATTTGTTCACAGCACATAAAATGATAAATGCAGCAACTTTACATCACTTGAAGAATTAATGAATGTTGTTAAAAAAATAAATCTAATTATTAATATTACTAATGTTTGTTATCAGTCGTTCCTCGTAACATTATTGATGTGGACACTAATGTTTAATGCGATTAAAAGTGATCTAAATTAACCTTCGTTTAAAAAATCATCCCCTAAGTTAAACATTTATTTAAGAAATAATTCCCTAAATTAACCTTCATTTAAAAACTCATACTCTAAATTACACTTTAATTCGAAAAATAATTGCCTGAATTAACCTTTGCTTAAAAACCCATCCCCTAAGTTAAACTTTTAATCAAAAAGTGATTCCCTAAATTAACTTTCGTTTAAAAAATTCCCTAAGTTAAACTATTATTTAAAAACTGATCTCCTAAATTAACCTTCACTTAAAAACTCATCCCCTAAAGTAAACCTTTGTTAAAAAAATAATCCCCTATATTAATATTTATTAAAAACTGATGCTAAATTAATCATTAAGTATGAAAATCTCCCTTCAAATTAAATCTTTATTTAGAAAATGACTCCCTAAATTAACCTTTGCTTAAAAAATCATCCCGCAAATTAAAGCTTCTCTCAAAGAATCACCCTCCAAATTAACCGTAGTTTAAAAACTGATATCCTAAATTAATGTATGTTTAAAAAATAATCCCCCAAATTAAACCTGTATCTAATAACTGATCTCCTAAATTATCCTTCATATAAAAAATCACCCTCCAAATTAACCTTCACTCAAAAAATCATCTCCCAAATTAAACCATTGCTCAAAAAATCACCCTCTAAATTTAAGCTTCTCTCAAAAAATCACCCCCAGATTAAAGTTTCTCTCAAAAAATCACCCCCAAATTAAAGTTTCTCTCAAAAAATCATCCCCAAACTAAAACTTCGCTCAAAAATTCACCCCCAAATTAACCTTAATTTAAGAACCAATTTCCTTAAATTAATCTACTCTTAAAAAATAATCCTCCAAACTATCCTCTCTCTAAAATCTGAAAATTAACCTTCGTGTAAAAAACTATCCCCTAAATGAAAGCTACAGTGAAAAACTCACCCGCAACTTAAATCTCTCAAAAAATCACCCCCCAGTTAAACATTCACCGAAAAAATCACCTCCAAATTACACCTCCGTTTAAAAACCGTATCACCGTTATAAAAAAACTGTACCACGATCGTTCACAGTAATCGTCACACAAACCTCGTGAAGCCATTGTGCAGGCTATCTTTTCTGTCGACCAAATTCTAACTTCCGATTGTATTCGCAGTCGAACGACTCGTATTTTCCCGATCCATTCGAGCCTTAACCAGAACTCGAGGTAACTCCGAGTAAAGCATATTATACAGTGTTGCAACATGGCGTCGAACGGATGCTAGCATAAAGTGCTCGTCTCTGCGAAACAACTCATGCAAATGAGAAGACGATAGACCGAGCGATTTTCAGTTAGCAAAAGACTCGGTCGGAGAAGGAGGACGAAGAAGACGGAAAGCAACAGGAACACAAAGATAGGCACGAGGGATTCCCGCGGGTGAAGGGGGGTCTGGGAAAAAGAGCAGTTAGTATGACTCGCTCCGTTGATTCCTTAGACGAAATACCTTTACCCGATCCTGAATCTGCCATCTTCTATCCGCCATGCTTCTTCCTCTTCTTTCTATCTCCTTGCCTCGTTCAATCGCTTCATTCCGAGGTTTAGCTGCGAATTATTTCGTATACCACTTTGTTAAACCACTCGTTGCTAAAGGTGGCTATTGTCAGCCGGCATTTCGGAGGGTGATTATTACCCACCCCCTCAACGTTTATTGTGCGCGAAGATGAGTATCATCAATCGTTAAAATTAACCTTTAAATGGAGACTGTTCTTGATTTTCGAAATGCAGTCGGAGGACTTCATTGTTGCGATGTGCAACTCTTTCAGGGTGCGTCGATTGTTTTTGGTGATTTAAGGAATGGGGGAGTTAGGGGTATTTAGGTGAATGGTGCAGTTTCAGCTTTAGGTTATCTTTGTTGTCGAAGTTTTGTAATTTAATATATTTATATTATTTAACATTTACAATTTAGTATTTTTGTATTTTCAATCTTGATAGTTTAATATTTTTGTATTTTTAAACCTTATAATTTTATATTTTTATATTTTCAAGTTTTATAACTTTACGTTTCTCATTTTCAAACTTTAAAATTTAAAAATGTGAAACTTGAAGAACATAAAAATTTGCAAACCTGATGAAATATATGTAAAACTCGAAATTGGAAGGTATACAAATTTGAATGTTACAAAATTAAAATTTAAATCCATGATCCTACAAAAAATAATTAACCATAGCAGCAGATTCATTAATAATCACAATAATTAATAACAAATGTACATATACAAGAATAATGAATGTAGTTACTATCACAATAACTATTTACAATTAATACTACAGTAATTAACACAATTAATATCACAAAAATTAGCAAAATTAATACTATTATAATTAATAAAATTAACACCACAAAAATTAACACAATTAATACCATAAAAATTAGCAAAATTAATACTATAATAATTAACACAATTAATACCATAAAAATGAACAAAATTAACACCACAGAAATTCATAAAATAAATACTATAATAATTAACACAATTAATATCACAAAAATGAATAAAATCAATACCACAGCGATGAACACAATTAATATTATAATAATTACCACAATTAATACTTCACTAATAAACAAAATGAATACAATTAATACCATAATAATTAACACAACCAATACCAGAATAACCAACACAATTAATACCACAATAATCGACGTAATTAACCGCACAATAATTAATACAGTATAACAATAATAAATCTCGAAATAATTCCACAATAATTACCACAATTGATACCACAATTATCAACATAATACTAAAATAATACCAAAATAATCAACACAAACCACAATAACTGACGCAATTAATAATTAATCGAATATCACAATAATAAATCTCGAAATAAATCCGCAATAATTGATCCCTCATTAACTCCGCAATAAAACGAATTCTCGTCTAATAAGCAAACTATAAAAGTAACTAACTAGCGATTGAAACGCAAGATCAATTAACCTAACCGAAAAATCATTTCCTGTGTATCCACCTGTCTCGTTACACCGATTTTATTTCTCCTTTCTATTTGCCGCACTTTCTCGAGCAGGCTGTCCTTTCTATTTCACTGTTCACTCGTCAGGATTGTCCTGGGAGAACGGGTACGATTACACCGGCCGTCAGAGCCAGCCAATTCGAACCACCACGTTTTCCCCGCTGTCCGTCTCGTGTTTCTGTCAGCGGAAGAAAATCCGTGTCGCGGCCAGTTACAAAGCCTACTTCGAGAGATCGAAGTCGGAACACTTCGAGAAGAAACGGCTCGAACAAGAAGAGACTACAGGACCGTCAGATGCACACCGGTCTGTTTCTTCGGGGCGGGCGCACGAGTCAAATGCAATCGAGGCAATTTTAAGTCCTTGCCTGCGGTACCTCCGTATCCGCGGACTCTTATTATCTCCGGCACTGTTTATCCGGTGATTCGTTTATGGACGGTTTCGATTCGTGGTTTGGGTTATTCGAGGTTTTGGAATTTTTAATGCTGGAGATTTTCGGAATTTTGGGAAATTTATGATTTGGAGAGTTCGGGAATTTAGGGGAAACTAGTTTAATTTGGAAAGTTGGGGTATTTGAGATTTTTGGAAAGTTGGGAATGAAAGAATGGGGGAACTTGGTGCATTTAAGATTTGGAAATTTGGGGATTTGAGAATGTAGAAATGTAGGGATTTCAGAGTATGGGAAGTTGGGAAATCCAGTATTTAGGAAGTTAGGGAATTTAAGATTAGGGGAAGGGGATTTTAGAATGTGAAAATCAAGGGCCTTTAGAATGTACAAATTTAGGGTTATTAGAATGTGGAAATTTAGGTATATCAGAAGTTAGAAATTTAGGGAATTTCAGATTTGAAAATTTGAGGAATTTAGAACATGAAGACCTAGGGATTTTAGAATGGGGAAATGTGAGCATTCCAGAATTTGCAAATTTAGGGAATTTAAGAATTGGCAATTAGAGATTTCAGAATGTTGAAATCTGGGGATTTTGAATGTGGAAATTTAGGGATTTTAAAATATGAAAATTTTGACATTTCAGAATTAGGAAATTTTGGGAATTTTTAAATGTGGAATCCTAGGGATTTTAAGGTGTGAAAATTTTGAGACTTTAGTATGTGGAAATCTAGGGAATTTAGAATGTGAAATTTAGGAATTTTAGAATGTGCAAATTTGGAAACATTGCAATTTGGAAATATAGGGAACTTGGATTTGGAAATTTTGAAATTCCAGAATTTACAAATTTAGGGAATTTTAAAATGTAGAAACCTAGGGATTCTAGAATATGAAAATTTAGGGAATATTATATTTGGAATTTTGAGGATTTTAGGACGTGGAAGTCTAGGGATTTTAGAATATAGAAATTTAGGGATATTAGAATATGAAAATCTAGGGATTTTTAAATGTAGAAATTTCAGAATTTTATAATATAGAAATTTAGGGATATTACAATATGAAAATCTAGGGATTTTTAAATGCAGAAATTTAAGAATTTTAGAATATAGAAATTTAGGGATATTAGAATATGAAAATCTAGGGATTTTTAAATGTAGAAATTTCAGAATTTTATAATATAGAAATTTAGGGATATTAGAATATGAAAATCTATGGATTTTTAAATAGAGAAATGTAAGAATTTTAGAATATAGAAATTTAGGGATATTAGAATATGAAAATCTAGGGATTTTTAAATGTAGAAATTAAAGAATTTTCTAATGTAGAAATTTATAGATTTTAGAGTGTGGAAATTTTATTATTTTAGAACACGTCTAGGGATTTTAGAATGTGGAACTTTAGGGATATTAGAATATGAAAATCTAGGGATTTTTTAATATAGAAATTAAAGAATTTTAGAGTATAGAAATTTAGAGATTTTATGTGTGGAAATTCGAGTATTGTAGAAAGTCAAAATTTAGAAATCCTAAAATTTCACAACACAGTCCAAGAGCCAAGAACAAAATTCGAAACCCATCACATTTACCCGAACGAAATCCTCCATAATCGTAGATAATCAACAAAACTCTCTCCATCTTCCTCATCCAACGAAATCCCAGTAATAATTTCGGTATTACCGGATTTCGCTATTCGCGTTAATTGCAATCGATTCTCAATACCGAAATTCTCTCCCCGTTCTACGAACTGTCGCAATTAAACTTTCGATCACGGCGCTTTGACAAATAGCGAATAAACGAAAAGAATATAAGAAACGTGGAAAACAGAGAAGAGGAGGCAGCCTATAAGCTTTCGATCCCCGTGCAATTTCGGTTTATAGGAAACTGCTCGCATGAGAATGCGGAGGATTCGTCAGGTGGCGGGCTGGAAGCCTAATTCGGGCAACAGCACATGCCCGCTCGTAAAACAACGGGACGGGAACTGGAAACAACGGCTTTTGTCGTTTGTACGGGTATCCCGACCGCACTGCGAATCTAATTTCGACGAATTGCGAGGCAATCGAGCTGGTTCGTGATCCACGCGAAGAGTCTGCGTTTGTCTGCAAGAACAACCTGTAACCACGTGACATGTCCTAGGATCTGACGCTCATTTTTCCTGCAAAATTAATCATTTTGCAAGTTTACAAATTCCACGACAATATAACTGTACCTACATTTAAAACGTGTCCTTCAAGGGTAGTACCAAAAAGCTTCACCCAACTATCCACATCTTAGAATGAAAATAAATTCAACATTCGCAGCAATTACATACAAAAATGAAGACAAATCTAAAGTATGCATCAAACGCATCTGAGAACGTGAACAGATCCAAAATACGCATCAAGTCCATCTCAGAATGAGAATAAATTTAAAATACGCATCAGGACCATCTGAGAACCAGAATAAATCCAAAATGCGCATCAAGTCCATCCGAGAACGAGACCAAACGCAAAATACATATCAAATCTACGCTAGATTAAACATAAATCCAAAATACCTATCAGATTCATCCTAAAACGAGAATAACTCTAAAATCCATCCTAGAACTAAAATAAATCCAAAGTACGTATCAGATTCATCCTAAAACGAGAATAAGTCTAAAATCCATCCTAGAACTAAAATAAATCCAAAACACGTCCCAGATTCATCCTCCAACGAGAATAAATCCAAAACGCGTATCAAATCCATGTCCGCACAAGGCTGAACCCAAATAAACTAGGAATCCCAAAACGCAAAACCGGTGTTCGGGAAGCAATCGGTCTCGTGACACGAAAGAGAAGGAGAGAGCGAAAGACAATTTTCTTGGAGAAGAAAGATTAGAGAAAAAGGTAGGAAGATGACGAAGGGTGGTAGACGCGTGACGGCGTAGAGTAACGCCTCCAGAGGGTGTCTCCCCTTTCCTCTCTTAGCCCCTGGTGCTCAAAGTGCTAATGAGTGTCGCCTCGTAAGCCAATTAATACTCTCCCACCTCGGGGCGAGTGGTAGCTTGCGAACGAGCAAAACGCGGCTGCCGAAGAGAGAGAAAGAGAGGGGGATGGTATCCCCCTTGAAAAGCTAGGACCCCCGTAACTGCTACATGACCAGAATACCCCTTGGATTTGGTATGCCGTCCACGCCTGACCGCTGTACACCTCCTCGTCGAGCAAACTCTGCCGTAAGGCGCTACCACCCTTCTGACCTCTGCAACCTAGACTGCTAGAAAAGCTTTCTGGGTGTCCTTTGCTCGGTCATCATCATCGCAGGCTATACGGAGCTTAGCGACGTACGGAAAACTTTGCTCTATGCTCGAGGGTCATTCGTAAGGTTCACACTTGTGGGGGGAACGGAGGGACAGAATTTAACTGGTCGTTTTTTCGGATTTCAGAGGGGGAGGAATTTTGGGGATGTTGGAATCGGCGACTTTGCGATTTGGGAAGGTAAGTTTGGGACTTTGTGATTTGGGGAGAGTGGAAATTTGGAATTTTGGGATTTCGGGAGAGTGGAAGTTTGGAACTTTGTGATTTAGGGAGAGTGGAAGTTTGGAACTTTGTGATTTGGGGAGAGTGGAATTTTGGAATTTTGTGATTTGGGGAGAGTGGAAATTTGGAACTTTGTGATTTAGGGAGAGTGGAAGTTTGGAACTTTGTGATTTGGGGAGAGTGGAAATTTGGACTTTGCAATTTGGGGAGGGTGGAAATTTGAAACTTTGCAACTTGGGGAGAGTGGAAATTTAGAACTTTGCAATTTGGGGGGAATGGAAATTTGGCACTTTGCAACTTGGGGAGAGTGGAAATTTGGAACTTTGTGATTTGGGAAGAGTGGAAATTTGGACATTGCAATTTGGGGCGAGTGGAAATTTGAAACTTTGCAACTTGGGGAGAGTGGAAATTTGAAACTTTGCAAATTGGGGCGAGTGGAAATTTGGAACTTTGCAATTTGTGGAGAATGGAAATTTAGAATTTTGCAATTTGGGGAGGGTGGAAATTTGGACTTTGCAATTTGGGGAGGGTGGAAATTTGGCACTTTGCAATTTGGGGAGGGTGGAAATTTGGCACTTTGCAATTTGGGGCGAGTGGAAATTTGGAACTTTGCAATTTGGGGAGAATGCAAATTTAGAACTTTGCAACTTGGGGGGAATGGAAATTTGGCACTTTGCAACTTGGGGAGAGTGGAAATTTGGAACTTTGTGATTTGGGAAGAGTGGAAATTTGGACTTTGCAATTTGGGGCGAGTGGAAATTTGAAACTTTGCAAATTGGGGTGAGTGGAAATTTGAAACTTTGCAAATTGGGGCGAGTGGAAATTTGGAACTTTGCAATTTGTGGAGAATGGAAATTTAGAATTTTGCAATTTGGGGAGGGTGGAAATTTGGACTTTGCAATTTGGGGAGGGTGGAAATTTGGCACTTTGCAATTTGGGGAGGGTGGAAATTTGGCACTTTGCAATTTGGGGCGAGTGGAAATTTGGAACTTTGCAATTTGGGGAGAATGCAAATTTAGAACTTTGCAACTTGGGGAGAGTGGAAATTTGGCACTTTGCAATTTGTGAAGAGTGGAAATTTGAAACTTTGCAACTTGGGGAGAGTGGAAATTTAGAACTTTGCAATTTGGGGGGAATGGAAATTTGGCACTTTGCAACTTGGGGAGAGTGGAAATTTGGAACTTTGTGATTTGGGAAGAGTGGAAATTTGGACTTTGCAATTTGGGGCGAGTGGAAATTTGAAACTTTGCAATTTGGGGGGAATGGAAATTTGGCACTTTGCAACTTGGGGAGAGTGGAAATTTGGCACTTTGCAATTTGGGGAGAATGGAAATTTAGAATTTTGCAATTTGGAGAGAGTGGAAATTTGGCACTTTGCAATTTGAAGAGAGTGAAATTTTGGAACTTTGTGATTTGGGGAGATTGTAATTTTGGGACTTTGTGATATGGGAAGCTAAGAGATTTGGACATCGCGATTTGGCAAACTTATTTTTGGATTTTACTATTTGGGAACCTACGAATGAGAAAATGTACGTTTTCGCAATGGAGGATTTGGGGGATATAGGCATTTGAAGATTTGGAACTTCAAAATTTATAAATTTGGCAATTTAGAGATTTAGGAATGCGAATTGGAGACATAACAATTTGTGCGTTTAGAAAATTTTTCGGATCTAGATATTTAAGGCCTAAACTTTGCAGGTGTAGAAATTTAGAAACGTCGGAAATTCTGGGTGTGAGAATATAGGAACCTAGGGATTTGTGGGTCTATAGATTTTGGGACCTAGACAGTGTGATAGAAAGTGGAGAATTGGGTAGATCTAGGGATTTGGAGACGTAGCTATCTAGAAACCAGAAAATTGTAACCTTTACAATTTTGGGATATAGGAATATAAAAATCTAGAAATTTGAGAACCTTACAATGTGTGGACCTAGGGATACAGGAATCTAGGGACATGGAAATCAAGAAACTTATGGGTACAGATCTTGCAAATTTGGAAATTTGTATATTAGGATATTTGATGATTTAAAAATTTCAAAATTTCAAAAATTGAATAGAAAATTTGACAAGTTGGGAATTTGAGAATTTCAACATTTGAAAATGAGTAAATCTCAGAATTTGAAAATTTATAAATTTGAGCATACGGCAATTTCAGAATTTGAGCATATGGATTTGAGAACGTGACAAAATTATAATATGAGAATTTCTAAATTTGAGAATATGTAAAATTTAGAATTTGAGACCTAACAAATTTGAGAACATGGAAATTTCAAAATTCGACACCTTTATCTGAGAACTTAGAAATTTGAGAATATAAAAAATTTCAAATTCGAAAATTCAAAAATTTTACAACACGAAAATTTTATAGTTTCAGAATATATTTGAGAACTCAAAAATTGGAGAATCTGAACATCGTAGAATTTGACAACTTACAAATTTTAGGATTTGAGAACTAAGAATATAAAAAATTTCAAACGTATTCGAGAATTCGAAACACTTGCAATAGAGACCGAGCTCACCCTAATTTCTGGTGAACAGAAGACAATTATAAGGGCGAGTTTGAAGTGTCTCGGCCTATATTATGCAATTTAAATCGTCGATCCGGACAACAATGTCCCTATCATCTGGCTAAATATCGACATGGCCGAAATTTCAACGTGGCTCGAGTTTGGAAACGACAGCCACGAACGAAGATGCGTTAAACTTGATGAAGCATTGTTCAGGCGATCAGTATTACGAGTGCTCCTGACCATCAATACGGTTCCATCAGCCGCTATGTTTCTCTTATTTCTACGTCCGCCATGATTCATCGTTATTTTAAATAGCCAGTCTCTGATCGCGAATAATACCGGAATAACGAACGATCGATCTCGCGAGTGAATCGTCCAAGATGGTTGCACACGATGCTGAAACTCGCTGACCTTCGACTGTACAGCAAGAATATCATCGATGACTGGAAACACCATTCGCATTTTTATCGATGGCGGAAACGAGAGGATGCTGACTGTACGCTTTTCAGACCATGAACAATACCCACGCGATTCACTCATTTATTTATCGCCATTATTTCACGGTGATTCTGCTAAATCACCGGAATTTCCCAATTCATACATGTTTGTGCGAACAAGTTTTCAAGAATATACATTTTTTAATTGCAAGGCTTTTTAATCATAAAACTTATGTTTAAATTGAGAGTGTGGATGTAATATTATTATTGGATGTTATTTTATATATGAAAATATGAAAGTTTCGAGGGTTTTAGAAATTCTAACAGTATTGAAATTGCAAATTTCCAAAGATATTAAAACTGCAGAAATTTCGGAAATTTTGAAAGTACTAAAATTAAGAGAATATGAGAACACCAGTAATTAGAGAAATTTCAGAAGTTCGAGAAGTACGAAAATTCCAAAAATATCAAAATTCAAGTAATTATACAAATCCTAGAAATCCTAACAATATCAGAGTTCTAAAATTTCAAAAATATTAATATTTCAGAAATTTTAGAAATCCTACAAGTACAAAAATTGCAAAAATATAAAAACTCTTATAATTCCAAATGTTGCAGAAGCACAAAAATTCCAAAAAAATTATAGAAATTCCAGGAATCTTAAAAGTACCAAAATTCCAAAATCCCAAAAATTTCAGAAATTCCTAAAATACAAAAATATCAAAACTATAAAAACTCCAGTAATTCCAGAAATGCCAGAAACCCCAAAAAATCCTAGCAGCATAAAAATTCCAAAATCCCAAAAATAATTGTCCCAAAATTCCAAAAATCCCTAAACTACAACTCCAGTAATTCCAGAAAAGTCAGAAACCCCAGAAATCCTAACAGTATAAAAATTCAAAAATTCCAAAAATATAAATTCTCCAAAACTTCGAAAAATCCCGAAAATATAAAAATACCAAAAGTATAAAAACTCCAGTAATTCCAGAAATGCCAGAAACCCCAGAAATCCTGACAGTACAAAAATTCCAAAACCCCAAAAATAATTCTCTAAAAATTCCAGAAACCCTTACAGTACAAAAAATACCAAAACCACAAAAACTCCATCAATTCCAGAAGTCCCAAAAATCCCAAAAGTAGAAGAATTGCAAAAATTGGCAAAATGTTAACAGCAAGAAAGTTCGAAGATCGCAAAAGAAATAAAAAGGCATTAGCATAATTCCGAATCGTGTTCCCGGTCGAATAATCAATAACGTTTTCTTGTATCTTGGAAATAAAAAAGCCGGGAATAGGGGGTTCACCGAAAAGAAGGAAATTTGTTCGATGTTGGTTCACGTAGATGGCGTTCAACCGGTAAATTGCATCTGGACGTAACCGTTCCAATATTATGTAAAGTATCCGGGGCGTAACGTCGAATCGGCATTTCCCCCGGAAAATATAGGAGCAGTCGGTTTGTGGGAATGAGACAGGATTGTGGGTACGGAATATTTCGTGGTTCCCGTGGATTTGCACCGCTGCGGTCGACCCGATACTCTCAACTCTCAGTAGATCCAATTTGATCGGAAGACCGCATCGTCTACAATGTCGGACAATGTGTGCACGCTATGCGCAAGATCACTCGTCCGTTTGTATATGGTGTACCTTAACCCTTTGTACTTGAAACTATTTTTGTTCGCCAGGAAAATGAAGTCCCAGGGAAGTTGATATCGCGTTACCGTTCGACTTTCTCTTCCATAGATTATCTTTCACTTCCAGCGAAATTTGATAGTTTCAAAATTTACAATTTGGAAATTTGACCATTTCGTACATTACAATTTGGAAAATTGCACAAAATCACTCGACTGTTTCCACAATTACGAAACTACAAAATCCCAATTTTTCAATATTCCTACTGTTCCAATATCCCTGCATTTCAATATCCCTATATATCAATACAACAAAATTTCAATATTTCTACATTTCAATGTCCCTAGATCCCAATATCTCTAAATTCGACATTCCTATATCCAAATATCCCTAGGTCCGATACTCCCACATAGCAATATCCCTAGATACTAATATTCCAAGTGCTCAATATCCCTAGGTCTCGGTATGGCTATATCAAAATATCCCTAGATCTCGATATTCACTTATACAAACATCCCTAGATCTCGATACTCCCGAATTGCAATATCCCTAGAGCTCAATATTCCAAGTGCAGAATATCCCTAGTTCTCAATGCTCCTTTATCAAAATATCCCTAGATCCGGATATTCCAATATCCAAATATCCCTAGATCTCGATACTCTCAAATTGCAATATCCCTAGATTTCAATATTACACATTCCTGATATCCCTAGATCTCAATATTACAGGTTCCCAATATCCCTAGATCTCAATATTCCAAGTTCCCAATATCCCTGGGTCTCGATATCCCTAGATCCGGATACCCCGGTTCCAAATATCCCTAGATCCCGATACTCCTAGATCGTAATATCCCTAGATTCCAAATATCCCTAAATCCTTATACTTCTAGCTTGCAATATCCCTAGATTCCAAATATCCCTAAATCCCGATACTTCTAACTTGCAATATCCCTAGATTCCAAATATCTCTAGATCCCAATACTACTAGATGTCAATATCCCTAGAGCCCAATATCCCTAGATTCGAGTACACATAGGTCTCAATATCCCTAGGTCCCAATATCACCCAGTATCCCTAGAACTCAATATTTCAAAATCCCATAATCCCTATTTTCCAATATCACTAGATCCCCAATATCTTAATATGCAAATACCCCAATATCCGCAAATCTCAATATCCCTAGATCCCCAATATCTCAATATGCCAATATCCCAATATCCCTAAATCTCAATATCCCAGGATCACCAATATCTTAATATGTCAATATCCCTAAATCTCCAATATCCCTAGATATCAATGTGCAATATTTCAGAATTCCAAGATTAAAAAATTGCAATATTCCAAAATTCCAATATATCAATATTCTAATATTTTAAAATTCTAATATTCTAAAAATCCAAAATTCTGACATTTCAGAATTCCAAAAATTCAGATATAAGAACTTGACATAATTGAAATGTCTTCTATGAACGTATATGACACAGTTGCTTATTTCCTTCCATAAATCCTTACTCGCACGCAGAAAAAAAACCCCAGGACCACTCCATATAAAGGTCACTTCGATTTTTGGCTTTAGCTACCCAGATATCCGCAGCATCTGCAACCTCCATCGTTTGATTATTTGATCAAACCGCGTCGCTAAAGTATTTATCCGACCGCAAGTGTTTTTCAATTCACAGTTACGTACCGAACCACAAGCAATTCCGGCTGTAATGGTTCTTTTCCCTTAAACCTCGAAACACGGTATGGCAAAAGGTAGCCAGTTTACCTTCTTTAGTGTCCGCTGAAATATACAGGATTCGGATCTCCTATTCCACGTAGCCATGGGGTATGACGAACATGTTATGGGGGAACAGCGGTTTCGAACATTACATATTGACGAGTCTACGGGCTGTTTCCCTCTCGTAGAAGAAGAAGCGAGAAGAACGTACACGTAGAAAGAGACGGTTTTTCAGAGAGAATCTTATGTAGTGCAGCCACGTAGTCGCCGTTTGTCGATCGTACCGCAATAATTCCTTATTGCTCCCCCAACCCCTAAAACCTGACCGTAACCCTAACTCCTTCCTGTCTCTTCCTCCTCTTCGTTCCACGACAGCCACCCCTTTACCGCTTTTTCCCTACGTCTTACGCTGCGCGACCGTCTTAACTTTTCAGACGAGTTTTCGAATATTAATGGACCACTATTAAACCTGTCAAACCGACGTATTCGGAGAGATAATGAGTTCGTAATTGCGAGTCTGCACGAACGTTTCGTACCATTATTACACGGGTTGATACATTTTGGGAATCTTGATGGAGGTAAGCTGGAAGCAAGATGGTGTGCTGTTTAAGACGTTCGAGACTGGTTTCTGTGTTTTCGTCTCTTTTGGAGATTTGAGTAATCACCTTGCTCTTCATTATTTGATAAATTTACGAATTTTTCTGGAGATAAGATGGTATACATCTTAACATTGTTAAGGGTGGTTTTCGTATTTTGCTTACTTTTGACAGTTTGAGTATGTTATTTTGTGGTTTGTCATATTTTATCATTTTCGGTGAATGTCAGATGGTATGTAGTTTTAACACGTTTAACAGTGGATTCTGTATTTTAGTTACATTTTCGAAATTTCATTAATCACATTGTTTTTAAGGGTGCATTTTATATTTTAGTTATTTTGAAAGATTTCAGTGAATTTAGATGATGTGCAGCTTAATCCTCCAAGGATGATTTTTGTATTTTGATTATTTTTATTTTTCGGTGCAAAACGCCAGAAATTCAAGAAACCTTGAAAGAATGAAAATTCAAAAAATATAAGAACTTCGGTAATTTCAGAAATCCCAAAAGTCCCAAAATTCCAAAAATTCCAAAAATTCCAAAAATACCAAAACTTCAGTTCCAGAAATTTCAGAAATCCCAAGAGTACAGAAATACAAAAATTCCAAAACTGTTAGAGATCCTAAAAGTACTAAAATTCCAGAAATACCAAAACCCCTTAAGTCCCAAAAATTCCAGAAATCCAAAAATGTCATAAATCCCAAAAATATGAAAACACCAGTAATTTTATAAATTCCAGAAAGCCTAACAGCATAAAAATTCAAAAATCCCAAAAATATGAAAACCCCAGAAATTCCAAAAATTCTAAAAGTACAAAAATTCCAAAAATTTAAAAAATAATACTCCAACAAATTCAGACATCTCCAAATTACCAAAATCCCAAAAATCTCCATAAGTCCCGAAAGCCCTGAAATTCCCAAAAAGCAGAAAATTCAAGATACAAGTACAATAACATCGAGATAGGAATATCAGTAACCTCGATATTACACGAGAAACCGAATACCCGAGTATTTTCCTTGGTCTTGCGATATCCAGCGACGAAGAGTTAATAAATTAATTCGATAAAATCGACCCGGTCGTCCTCAAGCAACGAACACGCCCTTCAGAAAGAAAGATACGTTTTAGCGCGGTTATGTGCCGACGAGGAAGGTCGTTCTTCGTCCAAGATGATATCTATCCTCGTATTCGAGTATACATTTTTCCTTCTTTTGCGACTCTGATTTCTTCTACGCAGAAGTTAAACGAAGGTGCTCGTAAATTAGGGTGACTCCCAAACAGGATCGACGGTTACGTAACCATACTCGAAATATCCTTCCAATTCAAATTTCATTGTTTCTCTTCGTAAACAGAACTCTTGAGTCAAGTTTATTAATAACTATTCTATAGTTATTGTAGGGAAACTTATTTCTTATGTACGATTCGTGAGAGTGATTTGTCAAATGGGTGTGGCAATAAAATATTGCAATATTTTTTTAATATTATGTTGTAAATGTTCTACTATTGAAAATAATAATGATAGTATAATGTTTTGTAATAATACTCAATAATATGTTTTGTAATAATATTTAATAATATGTTTTGTAATAGTATGCAATAGCATGACTAATCTTCGTGTCGAAATATCAACAAGATGGCGCCCATGGTACTTGGAATATTATATTCTACTATTGAAAATAATAATATACGATAGTATAATGTTTTGTAATAATACTCAATAACATAATGTTTTGTAATAATATTCAAGAAAATAATGTTTTGTAATAGTATGCAATAGCATGACTAATCTTCGTGTCGAAATATTAACAAGATGGCGCCCATAGTCCTTGTTTCTGCTGACCAATTAAAATATGTAAAAGCACGTTTATATTTAAATATAAAAGCACCTTTATATTTAAAAGAACTTGTTGATTGGTGGTTAGATATTAAATAAAAGTATATATAAATGGTTACGTATAATAGCATGTTTCGTAATAACATGTAATAGCACAACTAACAAACGTATCGAAACATAACAAAGATGGCGGCCGCCTTGTTTTCACAAATGAGTTGAAAGAACGAAAACGTCGATATTTAAGAGATTAAGAGAACCTAACTTGGTGGTTATAAGTGATCATACAAATGTTTACATATAATAGCCTAATATTTTCTAATAATATACAATAATAAAATTAACGTATCGAAAAGATGGCGGCCGCCTTTCAGTATCCAATTGAAATAACGAAAAAGTAACGTTGATATTTAAGAGAAGATTAAATATAAGTGATGAATGATTATATACAATCTGTTCTGTAATAAAATACAATAACAAAACTGATAAACGTATCGAAATCTGGAAAAGATGGCGCCTTTGCAATCGAAAGAACGAAAACGTCGGATCGGTGGTCACATGTGAGCAGAGTCACCGACGTTTATTTTGGCGTCCAATAAGTTCACGAATGGTAATCGAAGTTATCCGACTATTTAATTGGTCGTTAATGGACCGCCACGGTGATCTAAGCGGTCGAGAAATGCGACCAATTGACCGTAGGCGAAAATGATTGTTAACCTCCCACGCTTCGGCACGTCGACGACACTAAATACGGAGAACAAGTCGGCTGACATTGAATATAAATCGACCATTTAACCTAACAATCTTACTCGAGAGCCGCATGAGCATGGTTCCCGTGTTAGATCTATTTCTTTCTCATCGCACTGTAATTTGCTGCGGTAATGCAACAACGATTACCGTGCGAGGTTACAAAAATAGACTGACAAACATCGTATGACACGGTGTATCGTCGTTACTCATCTATTGTTACTGTACTGTTTTCCTGTTGCAATTATTCTACCATTTGCTAATTTGTTTTTTTGTCCTACTACTATTTTGTTAGACTAGTATTTTACTATGTTCTTATTCAACTATTCTATGGTTATTATTTTATCTATAGTTACTATATTGTTTTTCTGTTGCTATTACTATACTATGTGGTCTGCTACTTTGTTACTTGTTACTATTTTGTTAGCCCGTAATTTACTATATTTTTATAGTATTATTAAACTATAACATTAAGGTTCCATTGTCATACTATTTCAGTACCATCGTATTAATTATACTTTACCATAGTCCTACTATTATTTTGTTATTGTGATATTTATAGTTTACAGTACTATTGTCCCACTGTTTCATTATACCAGTATGCCACTATACTACTGTTTATTTATTCTGTCACTATAATGTTCTACTATTTCACTATACTGATATAGTATAATTGAACTGCTTCACTATCGCACTACTATTCTGCTATATTGCTACCCCACTGTACTGCTATTGTATTAATTCTACTATATCAGCATACTATTATCTTGTTGTTCTACTATTTCACTATTGCACTACTTTTACTGTACTACAATAGTAATATACAACACTACTATACTGCACAGCTATACAGTTCTACTGCATTACTACACTACACTACTATAAAACTATACTGCGTTACTATACTGCACAACTATGCAACTATAGTATGTTACTGCTCTGCTATACAACTATATTACATTACTATACTCCACTACTATACAACTATACTGCGTTACTATACTACACTGCTATACAACTATACTGCGTTACTATACTGCACTGCTATGCAACTATACTATGCTACTGCTCTGCTACACAACTATATTACATTACTATACTACACTACTGTACAACTATACTGCGTTACTATACTACACTACTATACAAGTATACTGTGTTGCTATACTGCACTGCTATGCAAATATACTACGTTACTGCTCTGCTATACAACTATATTACATTACTATACTCCACTACTATACAACTGTACTGCGTTACTATACTGCACTTCTATGCAACTATACTGCACTGCTATGCAACTGTACTGCGTTACTATACTGCACTTCTATGCAACTATACTGCACTGCTATGCAACTATACACCGTTACTGCTCTGCTATACAACTATATTACATTACTATACTACACTACTATACAACTATACTGCGTTACTATACTGCACAACTATACTACCACACTCTTCTTGCACTACTATAATATAACTATCCTAATATACTATTATAATATTGTTCTACTATTTCACTATATTCACTATTTCATTACTACACAACTTTTCCACTATATCACCATACTCATCTGATACTACTGTTATTTACCTATACTATTATACAACTATTTTGCCATTCTATTTTATTGCATTGCCCTACTACGATTATTCTTCTATTTCACTATATCACAACCCTCTTAACATTTCACAACTTTAAACTAAATTATTATAAACAGAAGTTGAATTACAATAAATAATTATAAAAGCCCAGTTTTAATATTGTATACCTTTCTAAAAAAGAACTTTTAAAATTATTTATGCTTTTAAAGCTTTGGTATCTTCTCTAACATACAGTAGATTCTCATTATATTGCAATTTGCACATTGCGCTCGCCTGTGTTCGTCGTAAATAAATAGTGTTTGTACTCGTGAAAGTAGTTAGATGTTTTTCCAAGTTTACGAGGACGTGTTTACTCTTTACACATACTGCATCAAGTTATACTTCACCGTTATAAAGAAAACAGTAAAAAATATTATCACTCACGTTTAGATGATGTTACAGTAAAAGTAATGCTTGCTGCACCTTCACTCACCTGTAACAGAAAATTAATTTTCTTGTTAGATAAACAATATTTTGTACGCCACATAAATAAATTATTTTAAAATTGGTGTTAAATTTTTTAAATTTTAATAAATACATTTTAATTAAATTTGAAAATGATGGGGAATAAGAGTAATTGTAATAGATAAATCACTGTAAATATAATAATTTATCCTTGCAAAATTTAACATGCACTGTTTGAATGGCAAAATCATCTCCTTAAGCCCCCTTTTTCAAGGATTCTTTTAGAGACCAAACATCCAAAAATTAGATAATCGTTACTTTGACGTCGAAAGCAGACGAATGAAATTTTGCGTAACGCTCCTTTGAAAACTCCTAACTTTGTTAATTTAAATTAAAATTTAACCACCTCGAAAGTTAGGTACAGCGTATTTCACTATATTGTTTCAAACATTTATAGAGTTTCTCATAACTGAATTATGTAGTTAAACATTTCAGAACTTTTTTTTGTACAGAACAAGTAAAACATTTTGCACTGTAAAAAAAATACAAATAATGAGATAGCGAATTGTTTCAGGTAATTGAATGCAAATAATAGAAAAATAAATTGTTAGAAGAAATACAATACAAATAATGAAAAAATAAATTGTCACAAGAAATCCAATACAAATAATAAAAAAATAAATTGTTACAAGAAATTGAATACAAATAATAAAAGAACGAATTGTCACAAAAGGAATGAATAAAAATAAACGAATAAAATCTTACAAACTGACTGAACACAAACAGTAAAAAATAAATTGTTAGAAGAATAAAGAATGCAGATAATAAACAATTAACCGTGACAATAAAATGCATACTAATAATAAAAATAACGAATACAAATAAAGCATAAATTGTCACAAGAGGAATCGATACGGCTAATAAAACGTCAGTTGTTATGGAAAAATTGATAGGAGTAAAATGAAATGAATTGTTACAAGAAGAGTGAGAACAAACAAAACATAAATTGTGGCAATAAGAATGGACACAAATAAAACATAAATTGTGACAAAAAGAATGGATACAAATAAAACATAAATTGCGACAAAAAGAATGGGTACAAATAAAACACAAATTGTAACCATAAGAATGTGTACACATAAAAAATATATTGCTACAAACAAAAGGAATGCAAATATGCGTAAACTGTTGCAAAAGAATCGATACGAATAAAAAATAAACTGCTACAAAAAGAACAAATGCAAATAAGAAAAATTGTTGAAAGGAAGAATATATATGGATAATAAAGAATAAGTTGTCAAAAAGAGAAATAAATACAAATAATACAAAATAAATCGTTACAAAATATATATGTGTAACAAGAAGAAAAAATAAATCGTTAAAAAAGGAATATACACAAATAACAAAAAATATATTCAAGTAATAAAAAATAAATAGTTAAAAAAGGAAATATACACAAATAATGAAAAGGAATTGTTAAAAGACAAATATGTACAAATAGTAAAAAATAAGTTGTTAAAAAAGAAATACAAAAAAAAAATAAATAATTGAAAAAGAAATATACACATACAATAAAAAAGCAATTTTTAAAAAAGAAATTAACAGTAAAAAATAAATTATCAGAAAAGAAGTACACACAGATAATGAAAGATAAATTAAAAAAAAATATATATATATATACAAATAATGATAAGAAAAAATGAAATTCCATTCATGAACGCCAAATATGGAAGAGGTTGTATAACACGAGTGAGACGCGTGAAGTAAGAGTACATTGATAACGATAAAGAAAACATGTGGATTACCGATAACTGAAATTAATTGCGAACTCGCGATTACTTTTGCAAATTCTATAGACCATTCTGTACAGCGAATCTCAATCAACGGACCTTACTGTACAACGTTACGTAACACGTTTCGGTGATTGCGCTTTCGTGTCGGCGATCCTGTCATCAGTCGGCTCTGCATTGAAAGGATAAAAAAAAGGCGCTGTTCGAGCCAGCTATAACGTAAATATTTATTAACGTTTCGCGTAGACGCCAATGAGCTGTTCCCCGACGACAGATATCTTATCGCGCGTGACTGATAATACGCGATCGTGCGAAAAATGATAATCCCGGCCGATTAAAAGAAAATGAACGGTTCGACGAACAGACGTACAGAATGATTTAAAAATAGATTTAGAGATTCTACTGTTCGGGTACTAAAGATTTGCAAATTTTGTGATTATAGGAATTTTCAAATTTAGAAATTTGGGAGATTAAAAAGTTGCCATATGTAGAAATTTTTGTTACTTGCAAATAGAAACTCAATACTTAAAGGTTTACACATTCGGAAATATTCCAGTTTTGGACGGACCTATACCAATTTATTAAGTTATTAATTTGGAGCTCATTAACGATAAGTGATTACAGAAATACCAAGATGTAGATACATCGGTGTATAGAAATATCAAAATGTTGCAGTATTGAACTATCGAAGTATCAAAATCTTGGAAGTATCGATATATCGATATATTGAAATATCAAAATATCAAAGTTCCGAAGTATCGAAATATCAAAAAGTATCGAAATATCGAAGCATATCGAAACATATCGAAATATATCGAAATATATCGAAATATATCGAAATATCGAAGTATATCGAAATATATCGAAACATATCGAAATATCGAAGTATATCGAAATATATCGAAACATATCGAAATATCGAAGTATATCGAAATATATCGAAATATCGAAGTATATCGAAATATATCGAAATATATCGAAATATCGAAGTATATCGAAATATATCGAAATATATCGAAATATATCGAAATATCGAAGTACCCAAAAATCAAAATATCGAAATATCAAAGTACAACGAAATATCCAAATATCAAAGTATCAAAGTATCGAAATATCGAAATACCAAAGTATCGAAATATCAATATACCGAAAAATATTCATAAGTACAAAAATGTGTAAACATTAATTTCCCAAATTTTTTAATTTACGAATCTGTCGATTCGTTACTTCGTTAAATTATTCAATGAAAACGAAAACAAATGCAAGAATTGACGAAACAGAAACATTAAGAGCAGGACCCCGCAGATATTTCGTTTCGTAAGAACACAGTGGCCAGTCTTTCTCCCTGTTATCACTCTCGTCCCCCATAAAACCCCGAGAAATACATAAATGGTCCAGGATCGAAGGATTCAGGGTGACAAAAAGAGGAAGAAGCAGAAGGGGTAGAGGGTGGAAGAGGACGGTTGATACAGGCGATAATGGCGCGGTACCGGAGCGCTGCTCCATTACGATTTGCAATTATTGCATTTCCCGGTAAATGGGTTGTGCTCCTAGCAGCCTTCCAGAAAGGGACGTCTATGAAAGTGATTACATCGGAATTCCATTGAACGGCTATGATCAGGGCACAAAAAAGGTTCGTTGAATAGCCAATACTGCTTACAATAAGTACAATTTCTGTCCTATCCGGCAAGTACATTGTTTGTGCGAGTTAAAACATCGTTAAACTTTTCTTCGCATAACAAGCGCATTACTTCACGATATAAATTACGTCTACCTATTATTTTCTCTACTTCGATCAAATATTTATCTTTACAGCGAACTCGAGTAAGAACTGTTATATCCACTAACGTATTTGAAAAATTCCTGAAGTTCGAACAGTATTAGTAACTGTAGCAACATAATACGGTCGGTAACGTAGAAATGCAATTTCAATGTTCGGTATAATGATAATTTTCCCTTCCAACTGTGTCGACGATTCCGTGTCGCAAGAAAACACAGGGAATCGTTATAATTCGTCCGGTGAATTTTTCCGACGAAATCGCCGGTACGTTTTTATCGATCGAAAGATACGAGCGCAAACAGTTACGAGGATAGTGTCCTTGTTAAAACCAACGCGGTGCATGACGTACATCGTTCCCACGTGCAATAAAATGTTCCAGGATTACGCAATGAAGCTTATGGCGAAGTCTGCCGTGTACTGCGCAATTTCACATGGTATAAAAGTGTTCTACCGTTCCGATAATGTCCGTCGCTACAACGAAACGCTATCCTAGTTATTTTCGTTCGTGTGCGCCGGCTTACCGGACTGATCGAAAAGTTGCGCCGAGAAAATTGTGCGCCGTTATGGTTGCTGAAAAATTACCGGTTTCCGCTGTTTCTTATTTCAATATTAAATTTATTGCGGCAATTAAGAATAATTGTTTCTGGGTACGTGTGCACGTTGCGCGAGAATGGCTATATTATTAAATTTCACACTTACAGGTTAGGTTATCTCGAATGGTTATATTACTAAATTTACAATTACAGGTTATACTAATTTATTTCTTCTTATTACTTCTTATTAATTAGTGGATTGTATTAAATACGAGGTGTGAAGAGTGGTTATAACTTTATAGGGAAATGGACGTCAATTTTAATGAGCTTCTAAAACAAATTATAAAAAACTGACATATAAATTAAATCCTTAAATGTAAATCCTTAGATCTCTACATTTAAATCCCAATATCTTTGAATGACTTCATAAATCACAAATATTCTAAACCTATTAACCCTAGACTACAATGTCCCTAGATTACAATATCCTCAGATTCAAATTTCCCTAAACCTAATGTACCTAGTCTACAATATTTTTATATACAAATATCCCCAATCACAAATGTCCCTAGATCACAATATTCTTAGACTCAAATATCTTTAAACTCATCATCTTTAGACTGCAATGTCCCTAGACCACAATATCCTCAGATTCAAATTTCCCTAAAACCAAGTGTCTCCAAATCACAATATTCTTTGATCAAGATACCCCACATCCCAAATGTCCCTAGATCACAATATTCTTAGATTCAAATTCTCTAAACCCAATGTTTCTAGTCCACAATATTCTTAGATCAAAATATCCTTAATCCCAAATGTCCCTAGGTCACAATATCCTTAGACTCAAATATGTTTAAACTCATCATCCGTAGACTTGAATGTCCCTAGACCACAATATCCTCAGATTCAAATTTCCCTAAACCCAAGTGTCCCTAAATCACAATATTCTTAGATCCAAAAATCTCTGATCCCAAATGTCCCTAGATCACAATACGCTTTGACTAAAATTTCCCTAAACCCAATGTTCCTAGTCTACAATATTTTTATATCCAAATATCCCCAATCCCAAATGTCCCTAGATCACAATATCCTTAGACTCAAATATGTTTAAACTCATCATCCTTAGACTTAAATGTCCCTAGACCACAATATCCTTAGATCTAAATATCCCTACATCACAATTAACATCAATTATTGTATCCATATGTGTTTCAATGTTAAAATTCCTATATTCAAATATCCCTAGAACCCTATATGCACATAACCCTAAATGTTTAGAACTGAATAAAACAAAAATAATTACTAACAATTTTTTAATCTAAAATAATTATGACGAGGATTTTTTAATAAAATTTCGATTACCTTAAAAATACCTTATAGTAATTAAAAATGTTTTGTTTGTTTCGTAAATAATATTGTTCCATTTTGAATTTGTATTTGAAGATAATGTAACTAATTGTTAATTTTATTTTTTTTAAAGTAAATGTATTAATTTTAAAGAATAAAATGTTCCTTTGTATGGACCGTTTAATATGTTGAAAATAATAATTAAAACGTTCGTAACGTTATTGCATCAAATTCCAGGAAAATTGAAGAATACCAGACGGTAGAAAACACAGTCGTAGCTTACAGGATTACGGGACATTTAATTTACGAAAATACGAGCTTCCATACGAAGCAAGGAAAATCTATTTCATAGTACCTGTAATCCTAACTGGTAATTCCGGCTGCTAATATTCTCCAACTTTATTGTTTCCATTCGTGGAGGCTGTTACGATAAATTTATACCCGTATATGGACCCTCCAGACAGAACTGTTTCATCCTATTGCGCTTTGTTCGATGTTTATTTATATGTTCGTCGCTTTTCAAGTTTCCACGTTTTCGAACGTTTTCGATATTTCAAGCCGTTTGATTTGTGAATACTCTAATTTTATGTTTCGCAAATTTGTTGCGGTAGAAGATGAAAATTTGGTGTTTTTATACTACAAGTTTTTAAATTTCTCCTGTTTTCAAATTATCGAAGTATCATATTATTAAATTGGCAAAATAGGAAAATTAACAAATGAGCAATTTACGAATTATCATATTTCAAATGATCACATCAACAAATTATCAGATTATCAAATTATGAAATTTCCAAATTAGCAAATAAACCAATTTCTAAACTAACAAATTATCAAATCACCCAATTTCCAAATTCACAAATTCCCAGACTCCGAAATTCATAAATTCACAAATTTTCAAATTCTCAGATCTTGAAATTCTTAAACCTCCAATTCTCAAGTCTTCAAATTCTCGAACTTCTCCAAATTCTCAAGTCCCCCAATTCTTAAAGCTTTAAATTTCAAATCTCCAAATTCTCAAATTCCCAATTTTTCAAATATCCCAAATTCTCAAATCTGCAATTCTTAAGTTCAAAAATTCTCAAACTCTAATTTCTAAATCCCCAAATTGTCAAATCTCCAAATTCTGGAATCCCCAAATTCTTAAATCTCCACATTCTCAAATTCCACAATTCTGAAATCCCCAAATTGTTATATCTCCAAATTCTCAAATCTCCAAATTCTCATATCCCCAAATTCTCAAATCCCCAAATTCTTATATCTCCAAATTCTCAAATCCCCAAATTGTTATATCTCCAAATTCTCAAATCCCCAAATTCTTATATCTCCAAATTCTCAAATCCCCAAATTCTCAAATCTCCAAATTCTCAAATTCCCCAATTCTGAAATCTCCAAATTTTCAAATCCCCAAATTGTTATATCTCCAAATTCTGAAATCCCCAAATTCTTAAATATCCAAATTCGGAAATCCCCAAATTCTCATATCTCCAACTTCTCAAATCCCCAAATCCCCAAATCCCCAAATTTCCAAATCCCAAGCTTCCCAATGTCTAACTTCACAATTTTAATTCCAAACTTCCTCATATCAGAATCTAAAAATACACCGTTTAACTAACAGTTACATAACAGTAAGTCACAAATAACACCTTTCGCGAAATAATCAGCATTTACAAAGGCAATAAATTCCTTTGAAAAGAAAAAAACCTCCATAAGCCACCATACCTGTGAAATCGTTTATCTAAATTAATGGTTCGAGCATTTCAAGCTAATAGCAGTCCATCAATGATAGGTCTCATAAAATCCCCTTTTTACCGCCAAGTAATAATTCGAATCAAGGAATACGTATCTAGCATAAAAGAGCGCGATTCGAAACGGTTACATCGTGCGGAACCCATTTGTCCAATTGCATTTAAATGTCGAGAAACTGTTGCAATACCGTTATACGAGGATCAATCTTTAACCGATGCTTCTAAACAATCTTATCCCCGTTACGAAACTTTTAGAACCATCTTTGTACGCTGGACTCTCTAATGACTCTCCGTCAAACACAATATCAATCATGCCAACTATTTCAAACGGCGTTTCGTGTCCAAAAGTGTATAATAAGAGGCGACGCACCTGGTGCGTCATATAAGTTACCACATACCACATTCACATACTCACATGTAATAAAAGGCGACGCATCTGGTGCGTCATGTACGTTATCACATACCACATTCACATACTTACGTATAATAAAAGGCGACGCACCTGGTGCGCCATGTAAGTTACCACATGTCACATTCACACACTTACATATAATAAGAGCCGACGCACCTGGTGCGTCATGTAAGTTACCACATATCACATTCACACACTTACCTATTATAATAAGAGCCGACGCACCTGGTGCGTCATGTAAGTTACCACATACCACATTCACATACTTACATATATGTTAACTTTTTAGACACATGTGGTACTTGTATTACTTTAAATTTGTAGCTTTTGTTAAGTAAATTCGTAAAGGTCTGTATGATAATTTTTTGAGACACACAATTTTCGAATATACACAAATTGTTGTTAGAAAATATTCATCAAATTTTTATTAAATGTACGGAGAATTTTAATAGTTGTGAAAGAGACCTTGAACAGCTGTAAGAGAACTATCACAACTATAGTGATAATAATAATAAGAAGAAAATAATTATTCGACTCTCTTAGTACCCATCAAAAGAATTGTGCCCAAGAATACAGAACGTGAAGCTAAAATTGACTGAGGTTTGAGAGAAAGGTTGTGTACAAAAATAGTAAGAAAATTCAGTAAATATAAAAGAAAAAATAAATAATTGCTAATAAAATTTTTGCCAATTTCTTAATGTACCAGAAAATTTCGTAATAGGTATAAAGGCAGTGAAACGAGAGGGTTAATGCGACAGTGTATGTATTCGAGTATCATGTTCCATCGGCAGATTAAATCTCGGTAAGAAACGTAACCGTAGAATTCTTATCACGTCGAGCGGGCATTAATTATGGAACAAGCTCATACATATCTGAAAAACGAGTCATCGGAGCAAGTGCGCTGAAGAGTAAATCGAATGCGACGAATAGTAGCGGCGAGTTAAAAAAAGAAAGAAATAAAGGAGGAAGGAAAGAAACGAAAAAATAAAAGGAGAGGAGTATAAAAGCGTGCAAGGGAGGTAGAGAAGCGTGTAATTACCACGAGTGGGCTATCTACTTATCTCCGGCTTTCGTGGTCGCTGAAGAGGGCCAGCTTGAAGACGAAAGGATGTTTCTCGCGGGCAAAGCCCGGCGTGAAAGAGAGTCTACGAGAAGCGTACGAGTTTCTTCGTTGCATTACGTGTGGAACGAGCCAACGGAGTTATCGTGAAGAGGCTGTATAGACCCCGGACGGAGATAGCGTCGCTCGTAAAAGCGACCGTACAGAGCACTGCCGTTGCGGTTACCTTAATTAAAAGGGCTAGGAAATAATAGAAAGGGTTAACGAGAGACCAAGCGAACGACAGCCAATGAGGAACGCGCGAAACATCGCGGCCCGAACAATTAAACCGCTTGATATTCACGGCGATGTTTTGATACGTTCGATCTTCGAAAATCTATACTCTATCTTAACCTCTACGTTTTCATACAGTTTATCTCGATTTAACTTGATTTATTAGTACGTATAATTTAACACCTTTGTTTTGATGTCCACAGTAGCGACGATGGTAACGCGGCGGATTTGTAATCGAAGGCAAACGCGGTTTTCGCGAGTTCAAATCCTGCGAGGGTAAAAAATTTAATTCTTTTTTTAAGTTCTTTTCTGCTAAACTTTTCGTAATGTGAATTATTCGTTTATTGGAAACAGCATTAATAAAATTATTGAATCAAATATATACATGTGTATATAAATATATTCATTATAATCACTATAATATGTGTTGTATAATTACTGTACTGAAAATTATACAATTAAGAAAATGTTATAGAAATACATTTCGTTATTAATGTATTTCATGAAAATATAAATAAAAAAACATTATACGTACATAATAAAATTGAATATGTAAATAATTAAATATATAAGTACAACATAAAATATAAAATATTCACATATGTATACATATGTCGTACAGTAATATGTTATTTAAGAATGAATAATTTAACCGAAAATATCAAACATGTACCTTGCAATACAACGAAAATTTGATAACCTTCAAAGGCGTTAGTTAATAATTCCAAACGAGATATTTTTATCCGATTCACACGAATGCGATTCAACGAGTAAGAAGTCCGTTTCGCTGATGGAACATGCGGAAACAGAATGAGTAACTAGAAAGCACGATTCTTCGAGCAGCGGTTTCAGTGTGTTAAGTGACGGCTGCAGCGATTTTTATCGCGTGGGTGTTTATTTCGTTTGTTCGCCGGCCAAACAGCAACGCTAATTGCCGCTGCTTCGCACGCTATTTCTTCCTCGTATTTTCACGAGCTTGTTGCTAACTGTATCGATGTACCAGGCTATTCGATAACAGTATGCGCTATGATTACGATCTTGTTTCTGCAGTTGGCAGTATATTATGTTAAATGCAAAGTTTATTTGCTCGAATGTTGTACCATTGATTTTAATCGTAGGATATTAATTATAATGGAATGCGTAAAAGGTGTGGTAATATAATGCGAGGGGAATACGTCACGAGTAGAATATAACGCATGGCGATTCTATAGATGGCAATACAACGCGAGACAATTTTGGCACTTAACAAATTCCACACGTAACCATTCCATACGTGGCAATATAACGCGAGACAATTTTGGCACTTGAGAAATTCCACACGTAACCATTCCATACGTGGCAATATAACGCGAGACAAATTCAGTACTTGAGGAACTCTAAACGTAACCATTTCATACGTGGCAATATAACGCGAGACAAATTCAGTACTTGAGGAATTCAACACGTGATTTCTTATGTGACAATATAACGCGAGGAAAATTCAGTACTTAAGAAATTCTACACGTAACCATTCCATATGTGGCAATATAACGCGAGACAAATTCAGTACTTGAGGAACTCTACACGTAACCATTTCATACGTGGCAATATAACGCGAGGTGAATTCAGTGCTTGTGGAATTCAACGAGTGACAATTCTACGCGTGGGAATACAACTTGTGGCAATATAACGCGTGGAAATACAACCTGCGGCAATATAACGCGAGACAACTTCAGTGCTTGTGGAATTCAACACGTAGCGATTCCACACGTGACAATATAACGGGAGGAAAATTCGGTACTTGAGAAAATCAACACCTGACGATTCCTTACTTGGCAATATACCACGAGACAAGTTCAATAATTAAGGAATTTAAGACGTGATGATTCCTTATGTGGCAATATACCACGAGGTAAGTTCAGTACATGAAAAATTCAACACGTGCCAATTTAATATGTGATACACAGAATACGTGGCAATATAACACGAGAAGAAGGCATGGCAATATAACGCGAAACAATATAACGTATTCCACAACGCAGAACAACCATACCACATAATATTACAACGTAAAATTACACATATTATTTCAACACCTTACAATATAAAACGTGGCAATATAATGGGTGGCGATGCAACGTGTGGCGATATAACACATTGCAATACCACACGTATATTTAATCTATCTACAACCCAGGCAATTCTAATAAAAAAGTACACTGAAATCGCAGCTTCTAGTTACCAGCTTATTTCTCAATTTAAAGTGCACTAGATATACATCGCGTACGTGCTTGCACGTAACCTGCATTAATTATCCTAATATTAATTTAATAATTCGTAGAGTTTTCTCCCCAATTAGTCAAGGAATGATTCAGAGAGCTCGAAAGACAGCATTATCATCAATTAACCCTGAAATTCAAACGCAAGATACGTTTACGAAAGAACAAGTCGAGAACAAATGGAGTGAAGGCCTCTCGACACGAAATTCATCCTCGATTTTCCGGCTTGGCTCCCAACGGAAAAGCGTCGGAGAAGCGAGAACAGCCGCGAGAAAAGGTGAAAGATGGAAGAGGAAAGCTCGAAGAAAGGAAGTATCCACCGACTACAAGGTATATCCCTTTGCTGGCTGCGAGCTGACGGGGGTAGGTGTCATTTGTACACAAAAGAGGGAGGCGTTACGCGGCACGTGCATTTAGGGGAAAAAGGGAAAGCCAGACGACACGCGAAGAAAAGAGTAGAACGTATATTTACGTTCTCCATTCAACGTGCACACCGCGTGTCTTTCGATGTTTCGCATCGGAACATCGTTCACAATCTTGTACCATCGACCACTTATTCATTTATCATAGTTTATCCTTGCGTTTATGTCTCCTTTCAGTCACTCAATCACTCCAGTATTTTTATTATAGTTGTAATTGTTAATTATACAGTTATGCGTCAAATTTTATTATTGCACTATAGGTGCACTCACTTTAGTTTTTTTGATCGATTTTATAGTTTTTCGAATTTATGTTTTAAAATATAATTGAGAATACAATTAAATACAAAACATACTAAAAAATAGTGTGAATAAAAATATAAAAGTGACCAATAACAGTAATATCATTAACATGTTCATACATAATATCACATATGAGTATTACATATGATGTGTACATAATATTAAATTATACAAATGAAAATATAATTAAGAATACAATTAAGTACAAAACATACTAAAAAATAGTGTGAATAAAAATATAAAAGTGACCAATAACAATATACTTAACATGTTGTTCATAATATCACATATGACTATTACATATGAAACTTTTGTTTATCACCAAATGACGTTAAAATCCGACTTTCAGAAACGAATTAACAACACAATGAATAATCAGGTGGAAGAATAAATTCAATGGGGGTGTAGTTTCAAGTTGAGGGTAGAATAGTTATACGCATGCATACGAGAAGGGGCGGTATTTTCTGGTACGTTGTTACCCCGGATTATGGTACGCGTCTTCAACCCCGCCAGGTTATACGACTGGAAGTTGAATGGTCTCCACAAAAGTTTCACCGTCGCGAACCTCCATCCTCGTTAATTCCAAAGTTTCGTGAATCTCTTTTCTACCTCTTCCCTCCATTTTTCTTCTTTCGTCTCTTTTTTTTTTTTAAGAGACTCACCACACCCTCGCTGATGGCCATTTCACCCCCCGCGACGGAACGCACCCTCGTGTTTATTCGCGAACGGAGAAATCGTCGATAATAAAATGATCGTCGGAATAATGGCACTTCGGGCTTTATTACACCTCTGGTAATTATCGCGTTTTTTCATCGCCTGACTCATATTTGTTCACGCGAGATCGGTTGATTGTGGCTCGTTTCTGTTCTAGTAAAATTGTATGTCGCAATTTTTGCTGTTTGATGAAGTTTGGAGAAGTTTAGGGATAGGAGGCTTTTTTGGGGTATTTTTTACCCACTGCAAGTTTAAGATTTGGGGTATTTTTGACCAAATGCAAGTTTAAAATTTGGGGTATTTTTGACTAAATGCAAGTTTAAAATTTGGGGTATTTTTGACTAAATACAAGTTTAAGATTTGGGGTATTTTTGACTAAATGCAAGTTTAAAATTTGGGGTATTTTTTACTAAATGCAAGCTTAAGATTTGGGGTATTTTTGACTAAATGCAAGTTTAAAATTTGGGGTATTTTTGACTAAATACAAGTTTAAGATTTGGGGTATTTTTGACTAAATGCAAGTTTAAGATTTGGGGTATTTTTGACTAAATGCAAGTTTAAAATTTGGGGTATTTTTGACCCACTGCAAGTTTAAGATTTGGGGTATTTTTGACTAAATGCAAGTTTAAGATTTGGGGTATTTTTTACTAAATGCAAGCTTAAGATTTGGGGTATTTTTGACTAAATGCAAGTTTAAGATTTGGGGTATTCTTGACTAAATGCAAGTTTAAAATTTGGGGTATTTTTGACTAAATGCAAGTTTAAAATTTGGGGTATTTTTGCCCACTGCGAGTTTAAGATTTGGGGTATTTTTGACCCACTGCAAGTTGCAAAGATTTGTAAAGATTTTTGGAAGTTACTATTAATCATATATCTATGTTACGATATTATGTCACATTAATAACATAACATAACATTACCTTAAATTATGAAGATTAGTTACTTTATGTTAATATCAATTATTTTATATTAATATTATTTTGAGTTAACAATTGTATCATATTAGAACGTTATTATGAGTATCATTTATATATTTAAATATTATTACAAATATCCATTATTTTATACTAATATCAACTACTGTATATTAACATATGTTATTATGTTATACCAGCATATATCATGTTATTATTGCCATATTAATATGCTACTATGAGTAATAATTTTATTATATTAATGTGCTATTAATTAATCAATTATATTATATTAATACGTTATTATGTGTTATCAATTACATCATATTAATATGCTATTATGAGTATTAATCAATTATATTATATCGACATTATGAGTTATCAATTACATCATACTAATATACTATTAGGAGTATAAATTATATCAAATTACGTAAGTTTGAGGATTCAAAATTTAACGGTTCAAAAAATTGAAATTCTCGAAAAATCTAAAATTTTGAAGATTCAAAAAATAAACTAAACTTTAATCTGCACATTACGAATTGATCTAAAAAGCGTTCAAATTACTCACGTAATAAAGCAATCAGGTATAATGTCAACGTATAGAAGTTAAAAAAAAATGATAACAGAATGGAAATATATTTGTGTATGAAATCAGAACGATGAACTTGACTGGAATCTGTAACTGATATTTTCGAAGGGATTTTTAAACTAATCCAGACAATGGCCGTTGTCGTTGCGTTGGCTGGCTGGCTGCTCGTAATTTCGAATGGCGTTAAGTGTCAACCGATTTCGCATTTGCGCCCTCCTGTCAGTTATTACCGAACAGAAGTATGACGCAGCCGACAGTGTAAATAATTCAGAGCTCAATTACGCAAATTGCGAGCCAACGCGGCTCTGTCTCTCTTCACCAATCCCTTTCTATCGACCCCTTTTCGATGCACGTTCCGCATCGCATCGTTTTGCCCCCCTCTCGTCCCCCCTGCCGCCACCCGCTATGCAACCCCCTTGCTACGTGACTGATCACTGGCCTCGGAAAAATTAAAAAATTCTCCTACTCGCGATCGCTAAAACGCGTATCAAGCACTCTTATCCGTTTAATAGATTCGCTGGTTTGTTCGTTGAGTAAAGTGTTGTAGGATTAATTAATAACAACGTTTGTATTTTTATCGAAGCATTATTTCTACAGCGGAAGATTAATAGGGGATTTATTTGCTGTAATATGCATTTTGTTGCAAACGTAGTTTTTAATTATTTTGAGTATGTGGATTTTACGAAAAAAAATTGTTATAAATTATAATAGGTCAGTGACTAATACACTGATTTTGTAAACTGAGGAGCGCGGGTTCGAATCTTGCTACCATTTTTTTTTTTTTTTTATTGTTTTTTATATATCTAACTGTTCATTTATAACATTTTATTGAAGTTTACAATTTATGTTATAGGAATTTATAACTTGTAATGGAAAAACCAGGTTTGTTTTTCGTACACGTTCATTTAATAAGCTTCATTACATTTTATCGAATTTCACAATTTATTTATGTTATAACAATTAATAATGATTTGTAATGGAAAAACCAGGTTTGTTTTTCGTATACGTTCATTTATTAAGCTTCATTACATTTCATCGAATTGCACAATTTATTTATGTTACAGGAATTAATAAATGTTTCATAATTGATCGTAATGAAAGGGCTCTTCAGTTTGTTTTTCGTATATGTTTATTTATATAACTTCACTTTATAATTCATTACAATTACGAATGTCAATAAGTGGTTAATAATTGTATACACGGAAGCATCAGTTTACATTTTGTGAATGTTTCATTTCATTTCATAATACGTTGATGTTATAGAATTTAGTGAACTTGTACATTATGTATTTGCATGTTCATATAGTATATACAATTTAATGTATAGCAAAATGGGGCTATTTACTAAAGGTGGTAAAAATGGAGGGTAACCTTGCAAAGTTCAACAACTGCAATTTACCAGAACAAATCAGTAAATATGTATACTGTAATTGTACATATATGAACACATATGTATAAAACATCATAACTAAGAGTCTATTTAAAGTGGAGGTGTACTCATCTTGCTTGAACTATATTACAATTTCACCAAAAAATGATAAATCAGTAAATATGTATATTGTAATCGAATGCCATTCATTTAAACGATATATCATCATATGTGAACATATATGAAACATCATAAGAATCTATCAAGAATGGAGGTGTACTAATCTTGCTGGAGTCTACAGTTCAAGAACTGTATTACAATTTGACCAAAAAATGATGAATCAGTAAATATGTATATTATAATTGTGTGCCATTCATTTAAACGATATATCATCATATGTGGACATATGTGAAACATCATAAGAATCTATCAAGAATGGAGGTGTACTAATCTTGCTGGAGTCCACAGTTCAAGAACTGTATTACAATTTGACCAAAAAATGATGAATCAGTAAATATGTATATTATAATCGTATGCCAATCTTTTAAACGATATATCATCATATGTGGACATATATGAAACATCGTAAGAATCTATCAAGAATGGAGGTGTACTCTTGCTGGAGTCCACAGTTCAACTGCACTGCAAATTTGACCAAAACTCCATAAGTATGTATAATAATGTATTCTTTCTTTAAACAATATATCAACCATATGTCAACATACACATATGTTAACATACACAAAACATCATGACTAAGAAATTGTCAAAAATGAGAGATTCATCTCGCTAGGGTCTACAGTTCAACTGCATTGCAAATTTGACCAAAACAACTCCATAAGTATAATTATGTCATCTTATTTCAATAATATAATAACCATATGTTAACACACACAAGACATCATGACTAAGAAACTATGAAAAATGAGAGATCCACCTCGCTAGGGTCCACAGTTCAACTGGATTGCAAATTTGACCGAAAGAACAACGCAAGTATATATAATTATGTGTTCTTAAATAATATATTAACCATATGTTGACACACACAAAACACGGTGACTAAGAAACTATCAAAAATAGAAGTGTACTCATCTAGAGTCCACAGTTGACCAAAACATGACAAATCGGCAAATACGTCCATCGTAATTATATACACAGCGAAACAGTGTCCTATGCCGTAATTTCTGCCACATCGACACGCATGTGTTCTCTGAACACATCCCCGATACGTGACGTTCCGTAATCGCATTGTAGGCAAGCTGTTCAAAGACATTTTGAAGAAGTTGTAGCTGTTCATTCGACAGGTACAAAAGGTATCATTTTTTTCCAGCCGTAAGTCATCTGTAAATTAGCATAACGATTCGTAGCCGACGAGAAGAAAGAAATCCAAAGCGTAACGTTTGCACAACGCTGCATTGATGTGTTTGCAGAACGGATGTAACATTTACGCGCGTCCCTGAACAAGCACCGTTTACTTAGCGATTCACTTAACGACTTGCCGAGAAGTAACTTCGTCTCTGCTAATCTGCCAACGAAACACAGCCATCGCGATAATGTACTAAGGCAATCCTGTCGCAAATCAAGATTTACACGGCCTATCGTCGGAAATTGCAAACTCGTATTCGCTAATGCAGCGAAAGAGAACAAACCCTTCGTTTAACGCACCCTTACCCTGCGAAATTCATTTTTATTCATTTGCTAGATTACGCTTTTCGGTACTAGTGCACACTTGCAAACTGTTTTTTGTTTTTAACATAAAAGAAAACACACACAGGTTGTCTCTAACGCATGTGACTTCAGATCATCAGAGGAACATCACACAGCCACGTGTCACGTTTAGAGGCAACCTGTGTACAGAGTGGTTCACAGCTTCAGGTTAACTTCGATACAGAATTAGACACTATTGCAGACTTTATACACCACAATGTTACTGTTGATTAACTGAATTGTCTGCACTGCATCAGGTTATGAGTCAAATACAGAAAATGTCAAAGGCAAGTCGTTCAAAGAGTATCTGGACCAAGTTTCAGAAGTGGTACATACTGTTTTGTCAACAGGAAGTACATCATTTTGACAATCGACGTTGAAAATGATTGGGATACAACTGTAAGAAAGTTAGTTACCCAGGTATTTTAACCCGTTGCACTATTTTGACGAGTCTGACTCGTGACGCACTGTTACTTCAGTTGAGATCAATTTTACTCGAATTTTGAATATGCTTCAATTTGGAGTTCAAGTCCAATTATTATTTGCATAGTCAACGATTGCATAATACCATGTTGTCATAACATTTCAACATTCTTTGTCTGTTTTAATATTGTAGCTGTGTTTAGTTAGTTCTGAATGACGCACCTGACAAATAAGTCATAGTGCAAGGGGTTAAGAACCAAAGATGGCTGTGACACATCATGCATTTGAGGTGCATATGTCATGCTAGGTGCCATACCGATGATATCCACAAGATGGGGAAGTTTATACAAATCTGAAGAGTGAAATATCAGGTATGGATCTAGCTACATCTATATCATGAATACTGGTCATCACATATGACCATAGAATATATGTGACATGAATCACACAGAATAACAGGTCCAAAGAATCATGAAGATGAAGCCGAATCATGAGAGGGCAAATCATGAAGATAAAATAACAGAATTGTGCAGACAAGACAACAAAATTACAAAGATAGGAAAGCAAAGAGAAGAATTAAGATGAATAAAAGAGGTAGATGTAAAATGGAATACAGTATAGCCAAAAGATACCAAGCAACAAATAAGATGAAGAGCAAATAACGCAAACGCGTAATATTTATAGGGTAAGAGGAAACAAAAGTAATTGCAGGATATAAATTCATGCGTGTAAGAAATATCAGCCTGCTCCCAATTTTAGACGGTTCAACGACCCAACCCGGTCGTTTCCACGCGCCTCCGAGCTTTGTGATAGCGTGGCCGAAATCTGAGAGCTTCGTTTCGAAACGAACGAACCGAGACTATACCTATATGAAAGCCTCGGTATTGTCGATTAGAAATAGGCCAGGCCGGAAAATTAAAAGCCCGTTTCCTGCTTTTCTAATCCACGGCTAGACTTCGAGTCGTTGCGGTATTAGGTGTTTCGCGCGGTTAGAAAATTGATCTTTTTCGAAAAAGATTTTCATGCAGCCGGGATTTGAGTAATATTTTTTGGAGGATGTCGAGGTCTGCAGATTAAGTTTATTCTTGTATGCATAAATGTTGTGACCGTCAGGAATATATGTTCCTTCAGAAATATTTTTGTGATAGGTAATGTTATGTGGTAATGACTGAACTTTCTTTTTATGTAAGACGTGGAATAGAAGAGAGTTAATGGTACATGCAATTATGATTGTGTAAATATATGACTGTATATAATTATAGTATATATGTAGAATTATGTGTTATAACGAATGTGCAAATGTATTTTGAAACTTCCTTCACAAGTTTAAAAATAACTTTCGTTTAGAAATTGTGTGCGTAACAGATGAATCACGTCAGAAGCTAACTACGAATTCCTGCGATAATATTGTATAATGTAATAATGTAAGAAAAATTTCATTTCTCACAAAATGTGAAATATGGTAACACGAAAATATAAAAAGTACACAAATATTTGCAAATAAATTGATATATTTTCAATCCACAAATGTTTCCGTAAAACAAACATCCCTTCCTATATACAAAAACAAATACAGAAGTACTGTACCAGTAAACTGTCCAAATACCAACCCCTACGTGACGCACTCGTGACGCACTCCAGAATTCAAACGAAACAAACCAAATTTAGCATTCATCTCTAATTAAAATCTGCACAATCAAGGATCCCTAAATGCAAAATGTGCCTAGCATTCGAGCCTTGTTTATCTGTCTCCGCATTAAAGCAACAATTAGCTCGAACGACGTAACTGCGTGAACAATTGTAGGTCAACCCGTTCGCTGCCAGGCCCAAATTATATTTCATTCGTATTGCCGAGTGTTTGCGTTGAAGTTCCGTTCTTTGTGATTTTGTCGTACATAATTGCGTGTGTAACGAGTATCGTGGTTGCAGGTCATAGGTTCTTAACCTGTGAAACAATTTTAGGATCAACCCCAACTTTTCGCTTTTGTAATATTTGATAAAAATCCTACATGGTACTTTGGTACTTAACTAAATACTTGAGCTAGAAATTGTCTCAAGATGTGAAACGCCTGAGGTTCACAAAGATGGTCCTCGGACTACATAAGATTAACCCTTGGGTTCAGAGATTAATGTAACCTATATGATTAATGTATCATGTATGCATATATGATAGAAGTTATATCAAACGCGTAAAAGTATATCAAAATACATAAATAGGTATCGTCCAACAATGTCATTTGGCCATGATGCGGTCTGTCCGTGGAGACAACATCATTTAATGGGCTTTTCGACGATTTTCAACGCGAGTGACCCGCGCGAGATGAACTTTAGGAGCGGTGATATCATTAGCGTGGTTGCCACAGTCGTTTATCAGGAAGATCCGATGTGATTAATCTCTTGGTGGACGCCGGTATCGGTTCGCGGCGGCAGATGGATTGGTATCTAATCAGTCACCACCGTGAGTCACAATGTCCTCGAAACGCGCGTTGAGGTGATGCATGGTGTACCAGCTTTTCGCCAGTTGTCTCCAATATTCCGAACTCTAACTTGTCACATCGCAAATAGAAGAATAACTGATCCATCGATATGTCAATTATTCTGTGTGCTCGGAAAACTTTCGCTTCGGAAATTTCTTTTCAAATCAAATTGTGGCGTTATTCTGGACGAATCACATGAAATTTGGTATTTGTTGAAAGATTAGCCAGGTTCTGACACGGTATGTTCTTTTAATTTATATAACTCAAGAAAAACTTGTTAACCCATTTTGCCACAGTGCTCATTTCAGTACATTGACTTTCATAAAACATAAAATGTACACATGTGTTATATGAGTACTGTGTGTATGAGTACATATGAGTGTATGTGAGTACAGTACTAAAGTTTATAATATGAGGAGATGAGTCAAGTACATATGATTACATATGAGTACATATGAGTACATATGAGTGTATGTGTGTACAGTACTAAAGTTCATAATATGAGGAGATGAGTCAAGTACATATGAGTACATATGAGTACATATGAGTGTATGTGTGTACAGTACTAAAGTTCATAATATGAGGAGATGAGTCAAGTTCATATGAGTATATATGAATATACATATATGTGTGTATGTGAGTACAATACTAAACTTTATAATATGAGATGAGTCAAGTACATATGAGTGTATATGAGTACAAATGAGTGCATGTGAGTACAATACTAAAGTTTATAATATGAGGAGATGAGTCAAGTACATATGAATACATATGAGTACATATGAGTGTATGTGAGTGCATGTGAAGTTTATAGTATGAGATGTATTTTTATTATAACAAAAGGCTTTATTTGCTCAATAGTTAATTGAATATCTGCACAAGCATTTCCCTTTTCCCAAAAAATGGGAACGGGTTAAGAGAATATATAAAATTTGTTAAAAAATACGTACATTAAAATTTGACAAGCTAATAAAAACGATCTCCATAAATTAAAACTCGCAAACAAGCAAACGAAAATTTTAAACTTCATTTCCATAAAAATGACTACGTCAAAGGTGGTTACAAGAAGAAATGAAAAATGTCCTAATTTCCATAAAGAAATTTGCAATTGGCAAACATAAGGGCAAAATTAAAATTCCTAGCGCATTTGCAGAAAAGGAATTTTTAATCGTCGATTTGAATATCAATATCGATACAAACGAAGTGCATTGTCGCGAGCGGAGAATATGAAGGGTTCGTAGGTAAAGTTTTCCGTGGCCGTTTGTATCCAGATATATAAAATAAAGCTTTGAAAGCCATTAAACGCAAGGTGGGAAGGGTTTGATCGTATGCACACCTGCTGTCAACTCTGCCTATGGTTCCACCACCATTTTCCTACGTCTTCGTTTCACTTTGTCCAACGAGGGGCTCTCTCGTACATGCTAGTCACCCCTTCTCGTCGGTGAGCAAATGGTTTGATTAGAGAACAATGGCTTTCCATTAACAATTCCGTCCCTCCCCTCGCCCTTTCTGGCCACATCCCTCCAATGCACCGTCAGTGCTGTCTGTCAGCTGACTAACCCCACTCGAGTGCTTCCTGACGCTAACGAAAATCGTGGCCGTTGATCGCGAAAACTAAAAGACAGGGAAATTTCCTTGGAAATTCGCCGTTTTGTATGGGATCCGACGTTACCGGGAAACGGGAAATTCTAGGGGAAACTAGCCATTTGTGTCATTTACTGCTTTAGCTGTATCATTTATAAATAAATTTTTTGCTTACTTTTTGCACGTTTTGTCTACTTTTAGAGTGTAATTAAAACTTCTTTATAATTTTAGTAAAGATTTGAGGAATATTGAATTAAATTATAGTAAACGAATAATCTCTATATGCAATATCGATGTGCAAGGTATATTACAATATAGGGTTTCATATAGGGTGTTTCAGGGGTGGTGCAAGAAGTGGTAAATGAGAATTAGCCAAAAATATTTGTATCGTGTACTGTTTTATTAATGTCCAGTAACTAATAACTACATTAATTATTTTGTATGTTTATGATGGTAAATATTTAATTCTAAAATGGAGGTACAGTAGGAAACTTGTAATTTTCATATATTTTTGAATGATACTAAATTACACGTTAATAAACGAATAAAATGCAACAATCAATTTGCACAATCAATAGTACATTGTAAGGTGTAATTACAATCCCCAATTGTAATATATAGGCTGTGACCTCTAATTGCAATATACAGAGTGTGATTCCTAATTGCAATATATAGAGTGTGATCCTTAAATGCAGTGTACAGAATGTGATCCTTAACTACAATATACAGAGCGTGATATTGCAGTATACAGAGTGAGATCTCTTCTTGCAATATATAAAGTGTGATGCTTAATTGCAATATACCGAGTGTGATTCCTAACTACAATATTTAGAATGTGATCCTTGACTATAATATACAGAATCTGATCCCTTGTTGCAATATATATGGTGTGATCCTGAACTGCAATATACGGAGCGTGATCCTTAATTGCAATATACCGAGTGTGATTCCTAACTACAATATTTAGGATGTGATCCTTGACTATAATATACAGAATCTGATCCCTGGTTGCAATATATATGGTGTGATCCTGAACTGCAATATACGGAGCGTGATCCTTAATTGCAATATACCGAGAGTGATTCCTAACGACAATATTTAGAATGTGATCCTTGACTATAATATACAGAATCTGATCCCTGGTTGCAATATATATGGTGTGATCCTGAACTGCAATATACGGAGCGTGATCCTTAATTGCAATATACCGAGAGTGATTTCTAATTACAATATTTAGGATGTGATCCTTGACTATAATATACAGAATGCGATCCCTGATTGTAATATACAGGGTGTGATCCTGAACTGCAATATACGGAGCGTGATCCTTAATTGCAATATACCGAGTGTGATTCCTAACTACAATATTTAGAATGTGATCCTTGACTATAATATACAGAATGTGATCCCTGGTTGCAATATATATGGTGTGATCCTGAAATGCAATATACGGAGCGTGATCCTTAATTGCAATATACCGAGTGTGATTCCTAACTACAATATTTAGAATGTGATCCTTGACTATAATATACAGAATGTGATCCTTGATTGTAATATATAGGGTGTAATCCTTATCTGCAATATACATAGCGTGATCCTTAATTGCAATATACCGAGAATGATTTCTAACTACAATATTTAGGATGTGATCCTTGACTATAATATACAGAATCTGATCCCTGATTGTAATATACAGGGTGTGATCCTTAACTGCAATATACATAGCGTGATCCCTGATTGCAATATACAAGGTGTGATCCCTAACAGCAATATACAGTAAATCTAAATTAAAAATTAAACTACTAAAGAAGAATACACTAAAATCTGTCGTGAAATCGTACGAAAGCTGTGATAGTAAAAACACCTTCGAGTGTAAAGGATAATCGAATGGTAGAGAAGTTCTGAACAAACGTGTATCGTCTGACAGCACCCGTTGTATAAATTCAAACGAAAAGCTGACAAGTTCAATGTACCTTTAAAGAACAGTGGGGGCAGACTAATAAAAGAATCTATCTTCATAGATAGATCTGAAAAAGTTTCCAATTCCAATGATAGTCGAGGTGAATCGGGGTTCAAAGCTTTGGCAGTTTCGAGTGAAACAGAGGCGACGAGGAAAAAGGTGTTCGATTCAAACGTCAGTCCAAATACTGATGAAAACCACGCCAGGACTCTTGTTGCAAATGGCGTAGGAAATTTGTTTCTGTTATCACGTTTGGCTATCGCGATGTCACTACTCGATGCACTGTCAAAACGAATCACCGTCCGCGGGATCGATAACCTATTTCCGCGGCGAGGCTTCGCGATTAACCGCTCGCGAAAGTGGAATATCAACGAATGCAAAAACAAAGGAACGATATTAATCGCCGAACGGGAAAGTCTATCGTGGGTAAAAAACGAACGGTGGTAAAAATCGAGTTACGCGACCGTACGTTATCGTTCGAACGGAAATCAACGCCGTTACGTCGCTGCAAGATTAATGTAACAATTAATGCCGCCGTACTGATTATTGTCGCTTCGACCGATAACGCTTTTATGGCGGGCGTCGAACGTAGGTTTTGTTAACGATTCTGGAAACCGGGGAGTTTGATGGGGATTCGGAGGGTTGGTGATTTCAGGATTTGATGAATTAATGATTTGCTAATTTTGGAAATTGCGGATTGGGGGAATTGGTAAGTTGGTCATTTGGAGATTTGGTAGGTTGCTGATTTGAGGAGTTGGGTATTTGGTAATTTGGTGATTTGAGGATTTAGATATTTGGTAATTTGGAGATTTGATAAGTTGGTCATTTGGAGATTTGGTAGGTTGGTGATTTGAGGAGTTGGGTATTTGGTAATTTGGTGATTTGAGGATTTAGATATTTGGTAATTGGGAGATTTGATAAGTTGGTCATTTGGAGATTTGGTAGGTTGGTGATTTGAGGAGTTGGGTATTTGGTAATTTGGTGATTTGAGGATTTAGATATTTGGTAATTGGGAGATTTGATAAGTTGGTAATTTGGAGATTTGGAGAATTGCTAAGTTGGTACTTTGAGGAGTTGGGTATTTGGTAATTTGGTGATTTAGGTATTTGGTAATTTGGAGATTCGAGGATTTGGAGAATTGGTAAGTTGGTAATTTGAGAATTTAGGTATTTGGCAATTTGGTAATTTGAGGATTTGGGTACTTGGGTATTTGGTAATTTAAGGATTTGGCGAATTGGAGATTTGGTAATTTGAGGATTTGACAAATTGGAGATTTGATAATTTGAGGATTTGACAATTTGAGGGTTTAAGGATTTGAAGAATTAGTGATTTGGTAATTTGAAGATTTTATTATTTGGGGAATTGGTAATTTGGTAATTTGAGGATTTGATGAATTTACAAATTAGTAATTTGAGGATTTGTGGATTTGAAGAATTGGTAATTTAATCATTTGGTCAATTGAGGATTAGAGGATTTGTCAATTTTATAATTTGAGGATTTGAAAATTTGTTAACGTGGTAATTTAAGGATTTGAAAATTTGTTAATGTGATAATTTCAGGTTTTGAAATTTATCAATTATGTTATTTGAGTACTTGAAAATTTGTCAATTTAATAATTTGAGGATGTAGAAAGTTGTTAACAAGGTAATCTAAGAATTGAAAAATTGATTAACTTGGTAACTTGATGATTTTCAAATGTATTTTAAATAAACGTTACAAGTATATTAAATGCATAATTCGCTATGTTAACACACCAAAATTCCAGAAACTGAGCATTAACCTTAATTAAATACTACTGGAATTATCGAATGTGAAGCAAGTATAATACCTGTTAATAGATGTTTATTTACCTGTATGGTGAAGTAGGTTTAACCTCGTAATATGGAATATACAGCAGACACTTACCTGAAACAGAAATAGAGAATATACGTAAGTAAGTTTACTATATCGTTCTTATTTCGATATGTATTAATGAAATCAACCAATTAGAGGTTAAATAGATATACATATAAGCATGTATAATAAATATATTATATAAATTTCAGTAAGTATAAGACAAATAGTTGAAGTAGTTCAATATTTAAAATATCCTGTAGTTTGAAATATTCAATACAAATTTCAAAATACGAAAGTTTCAAAATTACCTGCCACAATCCCAAGATTGCAAGGTGCAAAATTTCGCAAATCTCCAAATCCCAAATATCCTCAAGTCCCAAGTGCATCAACGCCCAAAACATCCAAAAATCTACTATCCGCCCGTCCCAAAATCCCAAAATTGCAAAGTACCAAACTTGGAACATCCCCAAATCCCAAATATCCTCAACTCCCAAGTACCTCAACACCTAAAACATCCAGAAATCTACTATCCGCCCCTCCTACAGTCACAAGATTGCAAAGTGCCAAACTTCGGAAACCCCCAAATCCACAATCCTAAATATTTCAACATTCTAAATATCCAGAAACCTAGAATCCGCCAATCCTATAAGTCCCAAGATTCCAAAGTACCAAACCTTAACCATCTCCAAATCCCAGTTCCCAAATAATTCGCAATTCCAATATTCCACAATTCCAGTACTCCAAGATTCTAGTACAGAAAAATTCCAATATTCAAAAATTCCAATATTCCATAGTTTCAATACTCCACAATTCCAATACTCCACAATTGCACTACTCCACAATTCCAATACTCCAAAATTCCAATACTTCACAATTCCAATACTCCACAATTCCAATACTCCAAAATTCCAATACTCCACAATTCCAATACTCCACAATTACAGTACTCCACAATTCCAATACTCCAAAATTCCAATACTTCACAATTCCAATTCTCCACAATTCCACTACTCCACAATTCCAATACTCCAAAATTCCAATACTTCATAATTCCAATACTTCAAAATTCCAATATTCCAAAATTCCAATACTTCAAAATTGCAATATTCCAAAATTCCAATACTTCACAATTCCAGTACTCCACAATTATAGTACTCCACAATTCCAATACTCCAAAATTCCAATACTTCACAATTCCAATACTCCACAATTCCACTACTCCACAATTCCAATACTCCAAAATTCCAATACTCCACAATTCCAATACTTGACAATTCCAATATTCCAAATTTCCACTTCTCCACAATTCCAATACTCCAAAATTCCAATACTCCACAATTCCACTACTCCAAAATTCCAATACTCCACAACTCCAATACCCCAAAATTCCAATACTCCAAAATTCCAACGTTCCAAAATTGCAACATTCCACCTACCAACATGTGAAAAAAAATGGAATATCCTAAATTTGCGATACCACGAAGATCCTAAAATCCTAGTATCCCGAAATCCCAATTGTCCTAGTTCAAACAGCGATCTAAAACGTGTCACCCTATATAGAGGTGTCTGCATAGCGTCGGTGCGCTGGAACAATTCCGTCGGTACGGCCGATGTCCCAGGGCATTTTATTGCATCTGCGTGGGCACACAGTGGGCCGGGCACGTATGCGTGTTCCGTGTGTGCATGCACGCGCGCTCGTGTCGATCGTTAAAGAGTGCTGCTCGACTTCCCACGCTGGCAACACAACAGTAAGACCTGCCTGCAACAAGGACCATCTGCGGGCTTATGCAGAGGTCAGATCATCGAGAATCCAACATGGCGATCGACCGAAGATCACCCGAGGTGAAAAAGAATCAATCGCAACTTCCCATGATAACTATCTCTGTTCAAAGGTCACCACTGCTAGATTATACCTATTCCATTTACCACGAGTCCATTACTTTCCGAAGAGTCGCAGATCCACCGATACGCTGCCTTCTTTATTCCAGGTACTCTCTGGGTGTGTCTTATTGTCGGAGGCTATGTAGCTGATGGCTATTTTATGGTTTTGGTGATTTATTTTGTTGTGGGGAGAGTTTTAAATGGTACTGGAAATCGAGGTTTTTAGGGGATATTGAGTTTTTGGGGGTAGTAACTGCAGCATTTTGGTATTTTGGGTTTTTGGGGATTGAGGTGGTGTTTTGTGATTTTTGGACTATTGGAAGGTTGGGATATTGGGATACTAGGATTTTAGGATCTTTGTGGTATCGCAATTTTATGATATTCAAATGTTTTTTTAGATATTGGTAGTTGCAATGTTGTAATTGTGGAGTATTGGAATTTTGGAGTACTGAAATTTTTGGGTATTGGAATTATGGAGTAGTGGAATTGTGGAGAAGTGGAATTGTGGAGTAGTGGAATTGTGGAGTATTGGAATTGTGGAGTATTGGAACTGTGGAGTATTGGAATTGTGGAGTAGTAGAATTGTGGAGTATTGGAAATTTGGAGTATTGGAATTTCGAAGTATTTGAATTGTGGAGTATTGGAATTGTGGAGTAGTGGAATTGTGGAGTATTGAAATTGTGGAGTATTGGAATTGTGGAGTAGTGGAATTGTGGAATAGTGGAATTGTGGAGTATTGAAATTGTGGAGTATTGACATTGTGGAGTATTGGAACTGTGGAGTATTGGAATTTTGGAGTACTGGAATTTGTGGGTATTAAAATTGTGGAGAAGTGGAATTGTGGAGTATTGGAACTGTGGAGTAGTGGAATTGTGGAGCATTGGAATTGTGGAGTATTGGAATTGTGGAGTATTGGAATTTTGTAATATTAAAATTGTGGAATATTGGAATTTTGGAGTACTGAAATTTTGGAGTATTGGAATTTTGAAATATTGACATATTGTGATAATGGAAATTTGCGATATTAGGACCTGTGTGATATTGTGATTTTACAACATAGCAATTTTTTAAGATTGGTGTGTTAGGTTTTTGGGATATTGGGATATGTGTTTATGTCACACATATAGCTGAAATATTTAACAAATTTGTTCGACCATATTTCTCTATCATTAATTGCTATTATTGTTTGTATAACTACCATTTATACGCAGGTATAATTAAAAATTTACTCATTTTTATATTGCTCACTTTACATTTATTTGAGCAACCTTAAAGTTTGTTGTGACAAACTTTTTGAAGTTATTACTTCTCTGCTATTAGTTTCCACGTGCATCTGTTTTGCTGTATTTATACATCACATGTACACTCTTTAATTAAAAAATACCTACTATTTCATATTTTTGAGGAAAACTAAATAGTGTATGTGAGTCACCTTTCGAGAGCAAAGAGTGAATACTTATTTTAATTTATGACATCAGATATAGTGATGGGTTTGAGTCACTTTCGGACAAATTATCAAACAAGGAATAGTTATGTACATTCTTGTTGTGTTCTCTCTTTGTTGTACTTTCTATATTCTTGTTTTATTCTCTTTCTGTCGTACCCTCTATATTCTACTCGCATTTTAATCATTCTAAACCATCACATTTATTTCCTGTCCTCAGTTTGAACAATATTCGAATGTGCTTTGAGCTACCGTTGTAACTCTCGGTTAAAATACTTTGAACATATCGATTTCACAGTCGGTAAGTGGCGTTCTCTGTAGCAGCGTATAAATAAGCGTTTTGTAAGCTTTATGTTGACAGGAGGGTCGAAAATGGGCAATTTTGTAGTATTGTTCTTTGTTATCAGAAAGGCGGAGGAAAAAATGGCGTTTTGTATTTGGTGTTTGGTGGGTCGGAATCCATTGTTAACCGCGATATATCAGTGCTGTATAAAACGATGCTATTATACCGGAGGATATCTCCTACGAGCAACATATCCAAGTGGATCGCTTGAAAATTTCGTCGCCGCTACCTTAAATGTTCCCCGGCGGCGTTCCAGAGAGGGTTTAACTGCGATCGTTTGCTCCCGAAAATGCTTCGTTTACGGTGGCCGAAACGACGATTGTAAATCTCCGTAACGCCAGCTCGAAAAGTCGACGACGATTGCGACGACGAATGAACACCGCGACTGTACCAACTTGCACTGAACTTGCTTCTATGACGATACTCCTCGAATTATGTGGACATTTATTGTTACCCTATCAACACGCTCCGCTGTCGAGTTTATAAAGCAGAACTCATGCAGAACTTATGTATTTGCAAGTTTTCAAGGTTTCAACTTTCCGAGTCTTGGAATTCGTCAAGTTTTTGAGTCAAGTTTGAAATTTTTAGCTGCTACGATACTGCTCGAATTATGTGGACATTTGTTGTTACCCTATCAACACGCTCCGCTGTCGAGTTTATAAAGCAGAACTCATGCAGAACTTATGTATTTGCAAGTTTTCAAGGTTTCAACTTTCCGAGTCTTGGAGTTCGTCAAGTTTTTGAGTCAAGTTTGAAATTTTTAGCTGCTACGATACTGCTCGAATTATGTGGACATTTATTGTTACACTATCAACACGCTCCGCTGTCGAGTTTATAAAGCAGAACTCATGCAGAACTTATGTATTTGCAAGTTTTCAAGGTTTCAACTTCCCAAGTCTTGGAATTCGTCAAGTTTTTGAGTCAAGTTTGAAATTTTTAGCTGCTACGATACTGCTCGAATTATGTGGACATTTGTTGTTACCCTATCAACACGCTCCGCTGTCGAGTTTATAAAGCAGAACTCATGCAGAACTTATGTATTTGCAAGTTTTCAAGGTTTCAACTTTCCGAGTCTTGGAATTCGTCAAGTTTTTGAGTCAAGTTTGAAATTTTTAGCTGCTACGATACTGCTCGAATTATGTGGACATTTATTGTTACACTATCAACACGCTCCGCTGTCGAGTTTATAAAGCAGAACTCATGCAGAACTTATGTATCTGCAAGTTTTCAAGGTTTCAACTTTCCGAGTCTTGGAATTCGTCGTCAAGTTTTTGAGTCAAGTTTGAAATTTTTAGTTTATCAAATTTTTGTTTTAAGTGGCAATTTTCAAATATCAGGATTTCAAGTTTTTGAGTCTACAAGCTTAGAAGTTGACAAGGTTTCGAGTTTCTGTTAGAAATTAACAATTAGAAAATTTAGAAATTTAGTACTTTTACGTATTTGAAATGAGTTGATGTATTTGAAAGTTTCGAAAAATTTCCAAATTCTAAATCTTCCAATTCAGATATTTAGGACCTCAAAATCTGATACTTTCAAATCCCAAAATTTCAGAAATTTAGTAATTAATATATTAAGAAATGTAAGGTACAGAAATTTGTAAATAGAAAAATGTAAAAATCTTAAACTTTAGAATTCGAGAAATTATTTAAGCAAAAATTACAAAATTATTTGACCAAAAGTTGAGAAATTATTTGAACAGAAATTAAGAACTTAATTGACCAAAAATTGAGAAATTATTTGAACAGAAATTGAAAAAGTATTTTAACAAATATTAAAAAATTATTTCAACAGAAATTGAGAAATTATTTGAACAAAAATTAAAAACTGAATTGAACAAAAACTGAGAAATTATTTGAACAGAAACTGAAAACTTATTTCAACAGAAATGGAAAAATTATATGAACGAAACTGAAAAACATATTCGAACAGAATATTTGTAATTGAAAAATGAATACAAGTCTGGATGTCAATTATCCAGGCCGTCGTTTGATAAGCGCATTAATCAAAATCTACGCTGCTAATTTTTATTACGGACACCTACATGGTAATAATCGTAAAAGGCCGCAAAACCGTGAAACGTGGCATGTTCCTGTTCAACTGTTGCCAACTTTTCCACGCCACGCCGCGTAAAAATTACGATAAACGATCGTGGAATGCACGGGTTCGATGTGTTTTTCCCTATTTCGTAATAAACAACAGCAGTTCTGTTTCTGTTCTGAAATCGTTATAATTAACGGACAGTGAACAGTTAAAAAAAATTGTTAACGAAAATGAATCACCGAAAAATTTGTGTGGTGCAAGAGGAAGTAGAGCAATTTTAGAATTTTGGGATTTTGGAATTTTGCAATTTTGAGATATTAGGACTTTGAGATATCGAGTTATTCGAATTTTCAGATATTAGAATTTTTGAATTTTTGCCATGTTGAGATTTTATTATATTGCAATTTTGAGATGATAGAATTTTGGAATTTTGGGTCATTAGAATTTTGGAAATTTGAGATATTAGAATTTTGAGATATTAGATTATTAGAATTGTGAAATATTAGAATTTTGGAGTTTTGGAATAATAAAATTTTGGAATTTTGAGACATTAGAATTTTAGAATTTTGGAATTTTGGGACAATAGAATTTTGCAATTTTAAGATATAAAAATTTTGAGATATTGGGTTATTGGAAGTTTGGGATATTAGAATTTTGAAATTTTTGTGATATTGAGACTTTATTATATTGCCATTTTTAAACATTGGAGTGTTGGGATTTTGGAATGTTAAGATATTATTGTTTTAGGATGTCGAGATTTTATATTGCAAGATATAAATATTGAAATATGAGAATTTTTGAATACTGAGTTAATATTATTTTGAAATTTGAAATGCTGAAATATTGGGATGTGATATCAGAATATTAAGAGTATTAGGATTCTGTGATTTTTCTGACACTTTCATTTTGGAATACTTGAATTTTATATTGCTAATTTTTAATATTGGTCCATTAAGATTTTGTAGAGATAATATTCTGGGATGCCATATTACAATATTAAAATATCATATGAAATATTGCGATAACATATTTCAGGTTTTCTGGATACTATGATTTTTGTTAAAAGACCACGTAATCGTGAATAAACAGTTGTTTTCCAAAAGAGTGTAATTAAATTAAACCCACCCTTATCCACTTTCCAATATAAAAATGAGTACGCATTCGCGATAGTCGTAAAAAAAAAACGCGGGAAAAGAGATCGAAGGTATCTGGTCGAATGAAATCACGCCTCATTACCCTCGCAATTAAAAAACCGTCGATCAAAGTTAAACGAAGAATTCGATCGATCGTCGGAGCAAGGGAGACATCGGTGACTTCCATCGAGAAAGACAGAACGGTGGAACAAACGGTAGGGATTATAGCCGGCGAAAGAGAGAGAAACAGAGCGAGAGGGTGAATAAGTTTTTTGCGAGCAAAGTTCGGCGACGCAACGCGGACAGAAATGGCAGAGATTTTTCGCGATGGCCGTTGCTGGGTCTCGTGCGAGTATATCCAGTGGGAGGACCGGTTTTACAGTGGCTTAAATCCTGTTATGCCCTGCACGATGTAAGCCGCTTGCTTTCACGGACGAGCGTGTTCTTCTGCTCATCGTTGTCGTTCTCGCTCTCTTGTTTTGCGCTTTTTTTTCATTCCCCTCTTTTACTCCTTCTTTGTCTCTTCCGTGGCTCTGTTCAGCTGTTTCGGGTTTAGAACCGAGCGTATAGATTACTAACCTTTGCGCGACGATACTTCGGTTTATATTCTGGAGTGATAGGTTATTTTAGCTTGTTTTTGGGTTTTTTGGGGTTTTGGGCTGTTTTTGGAGGGGCGAAGTTTGGGATAGGTTTGGGATGTGATTTTGAATGGGCAGATTTGCGGTGGAAAGGATTGGGATGTGGAGGTTTGGGGTCTGGAAATTTGGGATATAGAAATTTGGGATGCGGAGATTTAGGATGTGAAGATGTGGGATGTGGAAATTTGGGATATGTGGAAATTTGGCATGTGGAAATCTGGGATATAGAAATTTGGGATGTGGAAATTTGGGATGTAGAAATTTGGGATGTGAAAATTTGGGATATGTGGAAATTTGGGATATGTAGAAATTTGGCATGTGGAAATTTGGGATGTGAGGATGTGGGATGTGGAAATTTGGGATATGTGTAAATTTGGCATGTGGAAATTTGGGATGTGAGGATGTGGGATGTGAAAATTTGGGATATGTGTAAATTTGGCATGTGGAAATTTGGGATATAGAAATTTGGGATGTGAAAATTTGGGATATGTGGAAATTTGGGATATGTAGAAATTTGGCATGTGGAAATTTGGGATATAGAAATTTGGGATGTGAGGATGTGGGATGTGAAAATTTGGGATATAGAAATTTGGGATGTGGAAATTTGGGATATGTGGAAATTTGGGATGTGGAAATTTGGGATATAGAAATTTGGGATATGAGGATGTGGGATGTGGAAATTTGGGATATGTGTAAATTTGGCATGTGGAAATTTGGGATATAGAAATTTGGAATGTGAGGATGTGGGATGTGAAAATTTGGGATATATGGAAATTTGGGATATGTAGAAATTTGGCATGTGGAAATTTGGGATGTGAGGATGTGGGATGTGGAAATTTGGGACGTGAGGATGTGGGATGTGAAAATTTGGGATATGTGGAAATTTGGGATGTAGAAATTGGGGATATGGAAATTTGGGATGTGAGAATTTAAGATGTGGAGGTTGAAAACATTGAAACTTGGGATATAGAAATTTTTTATGTGAACGCTTGGGATGTGAAAATTTTTGATGCAGAAATTTGAGATCTGGTGATGTTTGATGTGGAGACTTGGTACGTAGAAATTTGGGATATGAGGATTCAGTATGTAGAGGTTGAGGATGTAGAAATTTTGGATGTGAGGATTTTGGGTTAATAAATTTTGGAATATAGGGATTTCGGAATGTAGAAATAATATAGTATTGTGTTCTTACATCCTAGTATCCCTACGATCTAGTAACTCTACATTCCAATATATCTATATACATTCTAATGACCCTACAATCAATATACTAACGTTTCAATGACCATATGTCCCAATATACCAGTGTCCACATGTATCTACGTCACGATATCTCTATGTCCCACTAATCCTACGTCCCACTAATTCTACGTCCCAATATTCCTATGTCCCACTACGTCCCAATTTCTCTACGTTTCCAATGCGTAGTGCGAGATGATAGATGACGTCCAGTACACCTACGTCCCAATATGCCAACGTCCAAATATACCTATGTCGCAATATACTTACGTCCCAACATCTCTATGTCCACATACACCTACACCCTATTACACCTATGTCCCAATACACCTATGACCCAATACACCTATGTCCCAATATACCAGTATCTCAAAATTCCAATTAAAATAAAATCCCAATATCCCAAACTTCCAATATTACAAAAATTCCATATATCCCAGGATTCGAACTACCCCAAATATCCCTAAATTCCAGCTACCCCAAATATCCCAAACTTCGAATATTACAAAAATTCCAGATATCCCAAAATTCCACATATCCCAGTATTCCAACTACTCCAAATGTCCCCAAATGCCAACTACCCCAAATATCCCTAAATTTCAAATGACCCACATATCCCTAAACTCCAACTACCCCAAGTCCCTAAATCCCAACCACATAAAATTCGAAATTCCCCAAAAATTTCAATTATCCCAAAATTCTGGCTCCTCCAAATATCCCTAAACTCCAGCTACCCCATATATCTCTCCTTCCAAGTACCCCAAATATCCTTAAACTCCGAATGCCCCAATCGAGTCACCGCCGCGAAATCCTAGTACCCCCAAAAGAAGCCGACGAAATCGCGAACTATTTCAATCCCCGTCCGATCCTCCCTCCGCCGACCTCAAAATTTGTTTACAATTACACGCAAAGGGTTAAGGAGCAATTCCGGCGGAACACAGCAGCGGACTTTGCAGTTTCCCAACGTACACGGAAGAACCGTGTTCCCGTGTAATTTCCGCAGTGGCGCAACGTGCCGCGTCGAGAAATCGAGCGAATCGAGCACCGAAAGCCTTCGTGTTCCTCCTTCGCTTTACTATCTAACATATACGTATATACATGCACATATATATCTCGAAGTTCGGGAACAAACTATATTCCCGCCCCCGGTCTCACCCTCTCTGAACGTCTTGAGATAGCTACGGATAGCGCCAACAGAGATAGACTTCGCAAACCGTAAAAGACGAGAAACTTGTGGGTTGTTTCTCTCCAACGGGCAGCACCACGATATTGCATAGTAACTGCATAGCAGTGCCTCTCTGCTTTGAAGGTCACGAGTCGACGACTTCAAGAGAGCCTCAAGACCGGTTTCCATCCAGGCCCACATCGTCCGCGTCCTCATACAGGGTGTTCCGTTCGTGAATATTCTTGATACAAAAACTTAACGTCCGTTTTATGATGGACGTTCTCCAGTGTCCACATGTGGGTGCTGGATGATTAGAAAAGTTATACTGGCACGTTTCAAGTTTTATATTAGGGTTACTGTGAATTTCAGACGGTTGTGTGGACGCTACTTTTGAAGGTAGATATAAAATACGTTGTTCTGTTGCGTTGGTGAATATTCTTCCACCAAAAACTTGTTACCTTCTCTTCTTGTGTTTATTTATTTTATGATGGACGTACACCAGTGTCCACATGTTTAACATCCATTTTATGATGTACTCCAGTGTCCATATGTGGACATAGGGTGATCAGGAAAGTGGTACTGGTGCTTTCGAATTTTAGACAAGTTAGGGTTACTGTGAATTTGGAATGGTTGTGTGGACACTACTTTTGAAGGTAGGTTTTGAAGCTAGAAAATACATTGTTCTGTTTCATTGGTGAATGCATATTTTGAAACCAAAAACTTGCTACGTTCTCTTCTTCTTGTGACGTCTATTTATTTTAAGATGGACGTACTCCAGTATCCATATGTGGACATAGGGTGATCAGGAAAGTGGTACTGGTGCTTTCGAATTTTAGGCAAATTAGGGTTACTGTGAATGGTTGTGTGGGCATTACTAGGTAGTGTTCTGTTCCGATCATGCATATTCTTGCACCAAAACCTTGCTGCCACCTCCTTTAACATCCACATATTTTATAACGAACCACTGTCCACATGTGTCCACATATGATCAGAAAGGTGCTGGATAAAATTTTAGGAAAGTTGACCTTCCTTAAAATCATTGTATGGACACCACTTTTGAAAGTAGATATAAAATACCTTGTTCATGAATGCATCTTGCACCAAAACCTCTTTTAACATCCACATATTTTATGAAGAACCATATGTGGAGACTGACGTCCACATGTGGACATTGGACGACAAAAGTCTGGCACTTTTCGAATTTTAAGTTGACCTTCCTAAAAGTTGTTCTTGACTTTTCGCACTTATATGACCACCACTTTTGAAAGTGGATATACATGTTAATTTTCCTAAACGTCACGTAACAGGACATGTGTGATCATTAAGTGTAGAGGTGTAACTTTTTGGAATACTGGTATATTTGGAATTTGGTAATGTGGTAGCCATGTTGTAATTGATGCAGTAACGTGATAAATGCATCCTCCTTATCACACGTTGATCTCCTGTTCATAACGTGTCACAATTATCAGTCGATATGTAATTATGTAATTTTGTCATTATGTAATTTAATGACATTAGAACAGAGATAAAACTTGTTCTCAAGGTAAATTTGATCGATCGTGGGAAGTCATTAATGCTATGTTATTTCAGCAGTGTATATCTTGAAAATCATACGCTGTTCTAATAAATTATACCAAATTATTGTAAAGTCCAATCGACTTTTATGCAATTCGACGCTTAACTCTTTTTCCGATAATTCAAACAACTAAAAATTCCATTCTACAGCATCGATAATTACTCTTATCAGAGATCTATTTACATGTGTAATGAAATATCTGAACGTAAATATTTTACTGTTCGAAAGTACAATATTGGATGTTTTTGAAATAATCTTGATGCTGTCTGGTACTGATTGTATCATAAACTCGAATGTAATAAAACGTATCGCGGGAAAGGCGTGTCTAAAACATGTGTGATTTATCAACTTGAAATTGAGAAGTTAATAGAAACGATAATATAAATTTATCGGCAATATCCGTATCTTAAGTACATTCGCATAATGAATCGTCTAATTAACAGACTGGAGTTAATAGTATCCATCGGCAAAATGTGCGGTATATAAGAATGAGTATGTCGATATATCAATTCTTTATGATAAAGCCGTTCAGTGATTATTGAACTATAAAAGGTTATTTTTAGGACAGTTTATTACGGTCGTCAAGAGCTAATCTGTTTTTTTCTGTGGATAATAGGAAAATCGAGGAGATGTCTTCATAATGATTTTTTATGATGGATTATCAAATGTGGAAATTTGAGAAATTGAAATTTTAGTAAAATTAGAAATTTAAAAGTATCAAATCTAAAAATTCAAAAAATATATTTGATCATTTTTATCCTAAAATAGTTAAAACATTCAAAAATGTATAATAAATTTTCAAGTTTCTCTTATAGACGAAGACAAAGAACAAGCTACAAGATACACATATGTGTAATATTACACATATGTAATAGTGGTTATAATACTACAATACATAGTACCTAGTAGTATATAGGTACTATAATATTATAATAATGTAGTATAATACTACAATAGTACCTAATATATATGTGTATACACATATATGTTACATATGTATGTTAATAGTACCTAGGTACCTACACTAATTGTGGGACACTCTGTATATTACATACACTAGATACTACATATAATACATAACAAAGGTTATAACAGAGCAACAATATAGATTTGTACATTACGTGTGTAATATTATATGTAATACACATATCTCGTATCACTACATAAGATATCTTATGTAATATACTTTATGTGTTAAGGAGCATGAAATACATGCTGTTCACATGTAAGAACCGGGAAAAATAAACGTTCGAAATTGCGCAAAATGGTGGATAAGTTGGAGGATAATCAGAAGGTGTGATATCACGGGAAAGGAAGGACGCGTTAAAAATAGGCGGGAAGACTTTGGTGTAACTTGAAGCATATCCCGAGACAAGCTTACAGTCTCGAGAGAAGGGTGTAACACGGAAGTCTCGTGATCTCCTCTCGTCCGACCTAAACCACCGAAATCCTTCCGACGAAACGCTTCTGTCGTCCCTCTTCCCAATCCTCGCCCCTGTTTTCTCACCCTCTTATCCCTCACTCGCCTCCCCCTTTCGCTCGATTACGACTTCAAGAGAACCTAGCCATCCCACTGTTTCTCCACATCAATGTGAATGGACCCTTAATACGTATTCATACGGATTCACTTTTTCCAGCAGTTTTTAGTTTGGGTAGACTGAGAGCTGATAGCTGTCACTGATTCGGTAATTGATGCTTCTATTAGTTTCTTACGAATTGTTCTTATTTTTGTCTTCTGGGTTATTATTTAGAGTGCTAAGGAAATGTGCAACATATGCAGATATGTTAATTATTAGTGCTGAATGTAGTAACAGTAATAATTGTACTGTACAATTGAGGATCTGTATTATTCTGTTTCATGGAAGGTAATTTCAAAATGGTTACAATTGGCTCAAAGTTTCACGTATGTCAGTTTGCAACACTTCAAGGTTTCATGTATCTCAAGGTTCTACACATCCCACGGTTTCACATATCCAAAACTACTTCTAGGTTTCGTGTATCCCACAGATATACATATGCCAAGTTTCTACATATACAAAAGTTTCACATATTACAAAATTCCACATATCCGAAGGATTTGTTATATCCCAAGATTACACATATCCCAAAATACCGATTACTTCTAGGTTCCACGTATACCACAAATCCACATATGCCAAGGTTCTACGTATCCAAAAGTTCCACATATCCCAACATTCTACATACCCGAAGGATTTGAACCCAAGAATACACATATCCTAATTTACCAAACATCTCAAGGTTCCATATATCCTGAACTTCCATATATGCTAATGTTTCACGTATCGTAAAGATCTACATATCTCAAGTTCGACATATTCTGAGATATCAAATAACACATGGTTCCACACATGCAAAAGTTTCACATATCCAAGAATTTCACATATTCAAAAATCCACACATCCAAAGGTTCCACATATCCCAGAATATTAAGTATCTCAAGGTCCCACATACACGAAAGTTCCACATATCCCAAAAAATGAATATCTCAAGGTTCAACATATCTTAATCTTCCACATAAGATACCAAATATTTCTATGAATCATTCCAAATTTCCACATGTGTCAAAATCTCACATATCATAAGTTCCACATATCCCAAGATACTAAATATTTAAAGGTTCCACATATGCTAAAGTCCACATATTAGAAGGGTCCTAAATATCCCAAGATTCCACATATCACAGAATATCAAATATTTCAAGATTCTGCATATGTGGAACTTCCACATATGTCATCTTCCACATATCCCAAAATCCAAATATTACAAGGATGTATATAACACAAGGTACTAAACATTTCAAGGTTCCACATATCAAGGTATCAAGGTTCCACATATCCCAAGATACTAAATATTAAAAGGTTCCACATATGCTAAAGTCCACATATTAGAAGGGTCCTAAATATCCCAAGATTCCACATATCACAGAATATCAAATATTTCAAGACTCTGCATATGTGGAACTTCCACATATGTCATCTTCCACATATCCCAAAATCCAAATATTACAAGGATGTATATAACACAAGGTACTAAACATTTCAAGGTTCCACATATCAAGGTTTCACGTATCAAGGTTCCACATATCCCAAGATTCTAAATATTTAAAGATTCCACATATGCTAAAGTCCACATATTAGAAGGGTCCTAAATATCCCAAGATTCCACATATCACAGAATATCAAATATTTCAAGATTCTGCATATGTGGAACTTCCACATATGTCATCTTCCACATATCCGAAAATCCAAATATTACAAGGATGTATATAACACAAGGTACTAAACATTTCAAGGTTCCACATATCAAGGTATCAAGGTTCCACATATCACAAGATACTAAATATCTCAAGGTTCCAAATATACCTAACTTTCAAATGTTCTAAGTGTCCGAAATATCTCAAAATCGTAAATATCCTGAAATTTTAAATATTCTTGGTTTAAAATAGTTTAGTGTCAAGAATATTCCACATGTCCAACGCTCCAAATATCCCAAATATCACAAATATCCTGAATGTCCCAAATGTAGTACATGTTTCAGATATCCCAAATGTTCCAAAATGTCCCAAATATCCAAAATATCCCAAATATCCCAAATAGCCCAAATGTCCCAAACGTCCCAAATATCCAAAATATCCCAAATATCCCAATGATCCCTAATATCCCATATACCTCATATGTCCTACAACTCCAAATACATATCATAAAAATTGAAATATCCTTAATTCCAAATATCCCAAATATCCCAGAAAACTCGAACTTCCAAATATCCGAAATACCCATAATCCTCCCTGCTAACCCCTCAATTTCAGCCAAATTTCGAATAACCTCGCTATATCCCAACAAAGCCTCACGAACCGCCAACCTCTCGATCCTCCATCCACAAATCACAGATAACAAGTTAAAAAGAGCGCAGAAAAAGGTACGCTGCAATTCTAAACCTTGATAGCTCACAAAAGTTAGCTATAAAAGTTGCTCGACAGAATCGAACGTGTAACGTGAACGATTACAATGCGATCATCCGAGGTTCTTTCAAAGCTCTCCCTCTCTCGTTTTTTCCCTCTGATAAATCGCAACCAATCGGGTTTATAACGTAGCCCTGGATCTCGGTTTTCAACGGTCTGAAAGTTAATATTTGCCGTATCCCGTCGGACAAAGTCGCTTGGCCCACAATATCGAACTCCTATACAGGATCCGTCGCGAACTGGTCGACAACGCAAGTTTCCAGGCAGACGCGGAAAGAGAGCAAAAAAATAGACAATGCACGCCGCATTTTCAGCGATCGAGACAAACGAAAGCGACGATATAACTAAGAAAAAAAGAATAAAAAAAAAAAAAAAAAGAGGAGGAAGAAACGAGGAAAACCGATGAGCAAACGGCAGAGAAGCCGAAGAACCACCGACAGTTTTCTCTGTTCAGCGTATTTCAGCTTTGTAACAACGTACGGAAGCCTGGCCAGTCGGCGAGGACGGATTTCCGCGAGGTAATCTAGAATCCTCCTCTGTTCCTAGCCCTGGCTGCCGTTTGCCTCAAGCTCGTTTCAAATGGGTCATCCTTTTTGCTGAAAGATGGGCCACTAATCGCGATTCTCTTCGAACTTCTTTTGTCCGAAGATTTTTTCGAGATCCGCAGTCTTCGGGGAATGGAGGCGCGTCGATTGTTGTCGAAACAAGCTGGACTTGTTTGACTTGTAATGAAAAATTATCATTTTCGGCGAGTTTTGATGAATTTTTGCTACTTTCCTAAATTTAAAGGTTCCTTCATTTAAGGCTGATCAAGGAAATTCGAGTCGCAATCTAGGTTATGGTTGAAGGGGAAGTTTAAGGGTGGTTATTTAGGTTTATTCAAGTTAATTGTGAAAAATTATTTTCGGAGAGCAGTGTTTTGCAGAATTTTTGTTTCTCTTCTCCACTCAGGGTTTGGTTCCATTTAAGATGGCAGGAAAAGGAAGTTTGGGACGCAACCTGGGAAAGTTATTTAGGGTTGATATGGAAAAAGGATGCTGGGGGGGCGGTTATTTAAATTGTTTGCGTGAAATGATCATTTTTGGTGAGTACTGTGTTGCAGAATTTTTGCTGTTGTTCTTCATTTAGGGTTAGGTTAGATTCCTTCATCTAAGATGGCGGGAAAAGTTTGGGTTGCAATATGGGAGGTTATGGTTGATATAGTAAAGGCAAGTTTAAGGGTGGTTATTTAGTTTTATTCAAGTTAATTGTGTAAAATTATTTTCGAGAATTTTTGCTTCTTTTCTCCACTTGGGGTTAGGTTAGGTTTCTTCATTTAAAACTGATGCAGGAAAAGGAAGCTTGGGTCGCAATCTGAGGACGTTATTTAATATTGATATAGAAAATGGACATTTAGAGAAGGTCATTTAGGCTTGTTTAAATTGTTTGAGTAAAATAATCATTTTTGCAGAATTTTTGTTTCTCTCCTTCACTTAGGGTTAGGTTAGGTGTCTCCATTCAGAGTTGATATAGAAAAAGGAAGTTTAGGGGAGGTTATTTAGGTTGTTTACGTAAAATTATAATTTCTGGTGAGCTTTTGAGAAAATTTCTCCATTCAGGGTTGATGCAGGAAAAGGAAGATTGGGTCGGATAACAACCTGAGGGTGATATAGGGTTGATATAGGAAAAGGAAATTTAGGGGAGGTTATTTAGGTATGTTTAAGTTATTTGCGTGAAATTATTACTTTCGGTGAGCAGTGCTTTGGAGAATTTTTGTTTCTGTTCTCCATTTAGGGTTGATGCAGGAAAAGGAAGTTTGGGGCGGGTAACAACCAGGGAAGGTGATTTAGGGTTGATACAGGAAAAGGAAGTTTAGGGGAGGTTATTTGGGTACGCTTAAGTTGTGTCGTAAATTTATAATTTAGAATGAGTATTGGTTTGAATAATTTTTAGTTTTGTATCTCTGTATATTATTTTACTACATTTTTTTTTAGAATTATACAATCATTTTTTTTAAATAATCATCTGTTATATATAATATAATCACGATATTATTTACGTGATCATTTTTTAAACGATCATCTTTTTTCTATCGTATAATCATTTTGATTATTTCAAATAATTATTTCTTTAATTAATATATATATATATATATTTATGTAAATATTATACATATTCAGTAAATATTCATTATGGCTTCTTTTTAAATATTATTTAAAATTTATTAATCATTATTTTACTGAAATATTACTTAGAATCGTATTACAGATTTTTGAATGTGTAAAAGAAATTTTTGTATGTTTAATATAAGTTTGCTCGTAAAGTTCACATAGAAAACCTTTGAACTCTCTGTAGTGATTCAATATTTTTATCGATTAAAATTCATTGCACAGAAAATATTGGATACCGATATTATTCTATGATTGGCAACTAAATTCACGAGCCTCAAATTTCGATCCCCCAGTATTATTTATTAAAATTTACCGAATAGCAATTTTTAATCAAACTAAACATCTCTTATCACATTTTTCGTTCGAAAAAGGAAACCGTTTCAGAAAAGTATTATAAAAACTATTGGAAAGAGAATGTTATTGGAAAAAGAAATTGTCAAAAAAAAAAAATTATTGAAACAAAAACTTGTTCAATTACCGAAAAAAAAAATTGTTAAAAAAAATTGCAAATGAAAAAAATTGTGCAGAAAAAAAATGGCAAAAAGAAATTGTTAAAAAATAAAAACTATTACAGAAAAAAATTATTTCAAAGAAAAACCATGTAGAAGAAAAGAACTGTTTATCAAAAAATGTTAAAAATGTTCAAGAAATCAGAATTCCGAAGAAAAGAATTTATTCGAAAATAGAAATAGCTGAAGAAATCGTTCGAAAATAAAAATCGCTCAAGAAAAGAAATTCAAAAACAAAAATTGCTAAAGAAAGAAACTACTAAAAAAAGCTGTCAAAGAAAAAAATATAATATAATAAAAAACATTCACCAAAAAATGTTAAAAATGTTGAAGAAATCAAAAGAATTCTAAAAAAAACAAACTATTCAAAAATAAAAATTGCTGAAGAGGTCGTTCAAAAATAAAAATCATTCGAAAATAGCTAACGATAGAAATGATCTAAAAAAAATTTCTGTCAGAGAAATAAATCACTAAAACTAAAAACAGTTGAACAAAATTAGAAGAATCATGAGGGTAAGTAGAATAAATAGTAATAAAAATTGCTGAAGAGATCGTTCAAAAATAAAAATTGTCAAAGAAAAAAAACATTCAAAAATAGGTAAAGATAGAAATGATTTAAAAAAAATTTCTGTCAGAGAAATAAATCACTAAAAACAGTTGAACAAAATTAGAAAAATTGTGAGGGGAAGTAGAATAAATAGTAGAAAAGCGAATTTAGCGAATAAGATAATATATTCGGTTTTAAGATAGAACTGTGTTTTAATACGAAACAGTGGGTTTCGACGGGTTCTGGTACAGCAGTGTTCCACGAGGTTAATTAAAAATTAAACGAGCCCTCTGGGACAGTGACGGCCGCCAAAATTCGTCGACGCTCGCTCCATAAAGCCAAAGGATCGGCCGTTGCTCTTCACAATGGCGTCTCCTTTGCAAACGAATGCTCTAACCCCTACAGATACTAACCATTTTGATGCTCGAATCTGTTCCCCACTGTCTCTATCGCAAGTGCTAACAAACCGAAAATTGTTAGATATAACGAAAAGGTCAGTTTACGAATATGAAACGTATGGTGTACTTTTTAAAATATTGAGCTTCATGAGGTGATTTTAGAAGGTTTGAAATTATACAAATATATACAATGCATAAACAATTGTATAAATATAGACGTACAATGAAATACAAATATATACCATTTTTTATATTGGAAAAAATATGTTGAAGTTTAGAAAGATGTAAATATTTGAGAATTCCCAAAATTTTAAATACCTGGAGGATGTAAAAATTTCAATAGTTCGAAATATCCCAAACTTCTAAAAGTTCTAAATATCCTAAAATTTCTCCAAAACTTCTGAAAATTAAAATTCCTACAATCTCAAGTATCTTAAATATTCAAAAATACAAAACATGAAACTCTCGAAGTCCGAAATTTCCAAAAATATGTAAAGTTCACAAAATCACAAATATATGAAACATCCTAAAATAACAAATATAAAAAAAAATTCTCAACGTCTGAAATACTCTAAAATTCCCAAAATCCTGAATCTTCAAAAATTCTCACAATCTCAATATTAAAAAATACCAAATATTATAAAATTTCCAAACTTTCAAATATCTCAAAATTCATTACATTCACAAAATTGACAAAATTTCAAATATCCTAAAATACCAAATATGCAAAAATTATCAACGATCCAAATACCCTAAAGTTTCCAAATAATACCCAAATGAAGGTTTCAAATATTCCAAAAAATCCGAACCTCTCAAGTTTTCAAAAATGACAAATAACCCAAACTTCCAAATATCTTAATATATCAAATATTTCAAAATTTCAGATATCGCAAATATATTAATATTCCCAAAGTTTCAGATATTCGAAACTTCATCTTAGAATCACAAATAGTCAAAGACACTAAATAACTAATAGTTTCCAAAAACTCAAATATTCCAAATATTTAAAAAAATCTAAATGTCCCAAATATCCCTAAATTTTCAAATATCCTACATATTCCAAATATCCCCAAATTTTCAAAAAAACCTAAATATTCCAAATATTTCTCAATTTCTAAATATCATAAATATTCCAAATATCCCAAATATCCCTAAATTTCCAGATATCCTCAAATTTCCAAATATCCAAAAATTTCTAAATATCCCAAATACCCTATATGTTTCAAATATTCCAAATATCCCAAATACTCTATATGTTTCAAATATTCTAAATATCCCAAAATTTCCAAATATCATAAATATTCCAAATATCCCAAATATCCCTAAATTTCCAGATATCCCTAAATTTCCAAATATCCTAAATACCCTTATGTCCCAAATATTCCAAATATCCCTAAATTTCCAAATATCATAAATATTCCAAATATCCCAAATATCCCTAAATTTCTAGACATCCTTAAATTTCCAAATATCCCAAATACCCTTATGTCCCAAATATTCCAAATATCCCCAAATTTCCAAATATCATAAATATTCCAAATATCCCAAATATCCCTAAATTTCCAAATATCATAAATATCCCAAATATCCCTAAATTTCCAAATATCCCAAATACCCTATATGTCTCAAATATCCCAAATATCCCTAAATTTCCAAATATCATAAATATCCCAAATATCCCTAAATTTGCAGACATCCCTAAATTTCCAAATATCCTAAATACCCTATATGTCTCCAATATTCCAAATATCGCTAAATTTCCAAATATCCTAAATATTCCAAATATCCCAAAATTTCCAAATATTCTAAATATTCCAAATATCCCTAATACCCCATGTGTCTAGAATATTCCAAATATCCCTAAATTTCCAAATATCCTAAATATTCCAGATATTCGAAATATCCCTAAATTTCCAAATATTCCAAATATCCCTACATTTTCAAATATTCCAAATACCCCATGTGTCCTAAATATCCCAAATATCTCAAATATCCCCAACTATCCCCAAATATCCCCAAATATCCCAAAATACCCAAATACTCCAATTTCGCAAAGTATACCTAAAACTCGAGAATCAAAGGATCTTCAAAAACTTTCCCCCCAGATTCTAATATACTAAATAATCCTACAAAGGATTGTGCGTACTTCTGAAACACCGTATATCTATCACGACCACCATTACCGCCATACATACACAACCACCGCCACAAAGCGTCCATCATTCGAAGAAACAGAAATATCGGAACGTCCATAGAGAAGTGTTCGATTTTCGGCTAAAAGTATTTGACGAAACAGCCCAGGGTGCTTTGAATGCGACTCTGACCCGAGGGCGACGATCAAAGGATCGAAATCGAGCTTGTCTCGCTGCTAAAGATATTCCGCCTTATCGGATCGTCCTCGCTACGTTTGTACGCTAACCTGCCGCTAGTGACAAAAAAATTACCGACTTGTCCGAGGTAGAGATCGAAAGACGTTTAAAGGATTTCGTATAGTCGCGAGAGCTTCCTATCGATAAAGGATTTTATCTGGCGTCCGCCCTTACCTGTCTTCCGGCTACTTGTTTCACCCTGTAATCTTCCGATTTTGCAATCTCACAGATTGAATATTTCTTTAAGAGGTTTATATTCTCCGGGAGTTTAGGACCCCGTCTGCTTCGTTCGGGAATAAGTTCGTCAAACACTGCATTATTGATGCATCTTGCAAGTACTGCAGTTTCGAGCCTCGAACAGGGACTCTCAACCTTCTGCTTTATCGCCATCGACGTTCAAGATTAATAAGAATCAAGGAACGTGGTTATTAACACTAGGTTTACTGACGTTTGATGGTCACTTATATTTAAATTTGAACTAAAGTAGAAAAATAAATAAATTGAGGATGATATGTGAACTGCATAAGACATTGATTCTTTAGCTTGACGAAAATTGACATACGTTTTTACAAAAATTTCTTAATAAATTTTGTCATTTAAAATAAGAGATCTATGATCCGTCATTTTGACGGGTTCCGTAAATCTAGTGTTAATTGTACGAAAATCGAATTTCGCTTAAATATTGATGTATAAAGTGGTTTGTCTAATGAGGATCTGCATTTTTCATATTTTACACGATCAAGTATGTTGCTAATTGATCGAAATTAAATTAAAATGATTTTTCACCATAACTTTCGGCATAGAAAATTTTCATATTTCCTTTATGAATTGCTGTTTCTCAAATTTCACCATTCTCAAATTTCTAGATTCTCAAATTACTAAACCCCGAAATTTTTCACCATGAAGATCCTAGATATGGAAACCACTAGATCCAGATATCCTCAAACACCAACATAAATATTCCTATATTTAGCAATTCTGAAATGGAAAATAATAAGAACTAGGAATTCCTAAATACATAAATCCCAATACCCCTTGATTCAAAAATCCCTAGATCCAAACACCTGTAAAAAAAAATGAGAAGGTCCAGAAATCCATACATACCAATAACTTAAATCCAAAGATCCCGGGATTCTAAAATCCCTAGATTCAAAAATCTCTGGAACATAAGATCCCTAGATACCAAAAACATATACTAAAAACTCCCTAGATGCCAATAACTTAGTTCCAGACGTCCAAAGATTAAAAAATCTGCCAATACAAAAATATCTAGATACTAAAATCCCTAGATTTCGACATTCTTCCATTCTAAAATCCCTAGATTGAAAAATGCAAAATTGATAAATCCCTAGATACAAAAACTTCTGCATCCAAGAATTCCCTAGATCAAGAATTCAAAATTCATAGATACAAAATTCCCTAGATCCGAAAATCCCTATATATCAACCTCTTTCGATTCTAAAGTCCCTAGATCCAAAATTCAAGATTTATAAATCCCGAGACAGAAAAACTTTTGAATCGGAAAATTCCCTAGATCAGTTCTAAGTTCCCCAAATTCCTAGATACAAAAATCCCTAGATTAAAAAATATCTAGATACGAAAAACCCTAGATTTCAAACTCTTTCGATTCTAAAGTCCCTAGATCCCAAATTCAAGATTTATAAATCCCGAGAGACAAAAACTTCTGTATCGAAAAATTCCCTAGATCAATTCTAAGTTCCTCAAATTCCTAGATACAAAAATCCCTAGATCTCTGTATACGTATATAAAAAATCCCAAGTTCCTGAAATTCCTAAATTCCCAAATCCCTAGATCCAAAATCATAAAATCCCCAAATCCCGAAATCGAGAAATCACTAAATCAAAAATCTAAAAATCCTGAAATTCCGAAATACCTAAACTCCTAAGTTCAAAAATCCCTTGGGCCAACATCTATAGATCCTAAAATCCCTAGATCAATAATCTCAAAACCCTACATCGCCAAGTTCCAATATTCCCAACTTGTAAAATTCTGAAAAACCTGCAAAACTGCACGAGTGATATACCTCATTTAGCCGCGATATTTTTCATAGAGAAATAACATTTTCTCTAGGCTGTACTGTGACAGACATACTTACTGTCACAGTGACAGTCAACTCGTTCCAACCGCTGAAGTTTACACTCAGTCAACTAACTTGTCCATCCTACATTTCTGTTGGTGGCTCGTTAAAAATTCTCGAACGTCCGCACTGTGCTATTTTCTTGTCTCGTGAAAACTATGTTTATTTTAACGGTGAACATACCGCCGTTGCTGAATACCCTTCCGCAAAGCAGTGTAGGTACAGCAATATCGACCTTCGCAGCGCCTTAGAAGTTAATCGGATTTAGCTCACAGACACGATCAATGGTCCGATAAAACATACTTTCAGGAAATATATAACGCAACTTTTGTCAGAGAAAACCACGCCGCTGTATCGATCGTGAGAGCCTCTCCTGCTTTTCCCTCGGAACTTCTTAAACGCGTCTAATTTCAACACCCCCTCTTCTAACACTTATCGTTACAACAATTTAACCCCTCTTTCCAATTTTTTTCAGGAAAATTTTCTGCACTGGAAAAATTGTACGATTGCTCAATTAAGTACGAAAAATATTTGCACTCGCAGTACATTTTTGAGTTGAGAAAAGCATCCGTTAGTATAAATTCTTACATATCCACAAAATTTTAAAAAAATTTGTAGAGTGAAATGAAATTATTTTTCCAGGTACAACAAACTGTCTTATTGCTGTTTTATTAGATTACATATATATTTTCTGTTTCGATAAAATTATTTGAACATGTTATTTACTCTCAATGTGTATAATTGTCTGCGTCCGATTATCACATTTAATTCAAAGCTTGTTCAAAAATAGAAATACGAATTAAATTCGCCTATAAAATATGTGTTCGTATTGTGTTGATAATTATAGATCGCAAGGAACGTTTTCAATAAACGATATTTATAAACTTGCTGAAATTCTTGCTTGGTGACTCTTTTCGAGCAAGTGTCACAATGAAGCAGCGAACTGTTTCTATCCAGGAATTCTCATACAAAGCTTCTTTGTTTGCGCAATTACGTAAGAGGTTGAAATAAGACAGCAACGCAGAAACTTCGAAAAAGGCTGCTATGCATCGGGTGTGACTCAACGTCATAACACGAACGCTTTAATCACTTTATTATTACTAGCGTTATGATATTTAAAGGTAAAAATAGAAGTGAACGTACGTACGTAAACTTTCCATTAACCAGTTAATTGGCTGAATACGATTCAACACGATGCATTGATTTTATACAATTAGTATAAAAAGATTAGTTAATTAACTAATCGTGTTGAATGATATAACTTTGATACAATTAATAATTGAAAAAAGGATAGTTCTAAACAGAAGTAGCAACAATATCGAATTAACTCAAACAAGACCCACAATCTACTTGTATTTTTATTAGCTATATTAATCTACGCGTTTAAATTGTTTAAATTCCATTTCTGAGAAAAAATAGAAAAGAAAAATAACTGCAATATGAATAGAAAACATTCTAATTATAAATTTAGTTGTTCAGGTTCCAAACATTGCTGATATTCAAAGCATTTATCAAGTTTTGATAACTTTTAATATGTCTTTCAAACAGTTACAGTAACGCGCATGCGTAGTGCGCATGTAGCGCATGCGCAGTAGACATACAACGCATGCGCATTACGAGTACGTACAGAAGAGTTAAAGTTCATTCAACAAAATATTTATATACATCTTTCTGGCATAAATACTTCAACTTCAGCAATGTTTAACACTTAAACAGTTAATACTGTGTTTATAGCAAATTTTGATACTTCGAAAAATGTTAAATAAACAGCTCAAAGAAAAGTATTTTATCGAATTTTTCTTAGCATTTAAACGAAACTAGTAAGAAAATACGTCGATCTTTCATTGTGAAATTTGTGTTTATGAAGTCAGAAGTGGTGGAGATGTAAACAAGTATAAAAGTTAAATTTAAAACTAGAACGGTCGTATCCGGAAAGTATAACTACAATTATAGCGTGTCTGACTATGCTAGTTCATATCTACTGTGCCAGTAAACGTGTTAATACTTTAACGGCCGCACTTTTCGTGGAATCTATGACTCTTGCGGTTCTATGTTCCTTGTAACACTTAACAAGAGATTATTAATAGAAACGAATGGTGCTTGAAAGATTCATTTCACGTACATTGCATTACCCGGTTTTAAATGGTGTAACATTTGCTTGCACGACGATGTACTAAATTGAGTCAGTCGAAAGGAATATCGTGTAATGTCGCGACACTCGATCGACGGAATAAATTTATTCTCGGGGAGGAATTCAGGGAATTTGGAAACTGAGGATTTAGGAAATTGGGGATTTAAAGAGTTGATTTGGAAATTTGGGGAGATTTGGTCATTTGGAAAATGGGATATATCAAATTTGGGAATTTGAGGATTTGAGGAAATTAAGAATTGGGAAATTTGAGAATTTGGAGATTTGAGAATTTGGGAATTTGAGAATTTGGAGATTTGAGAATTTGGGAATTTGAGAATTTGGAGATTTGAGAATTTGGGTGTTTGAGAATTTGGAGATTTGAGAATTTGGAGATTTGAGAATTTGGAGATTTGAGAATTTGGAGATTTGAGAATTGGGAAATTTAAGAATTGGGAAATTTGAGAATTTGGAGATTTGGGAATTTGGAGATTGAAGAATTTGGAAATTTCAGAATTTGGGAATTTGAGAACTGGGAAATTTAAGAATTGGGAAATTTGAGAATTTGGAGATTGAAGAATTTGGAGATTTGAGAATTTGGAAATTTGAGAATTTGGGAATTTGAGAATTGGAAAATTTAAGAATTCTCAAATATCCAAATTTTCAAATCTCCAATTCTCAAATTTCCGAATTCTCAAATAACCAAATTCTCAAATCTCCAAATTCTGAAATTTCCGAATTCTGAACCTTCATCGCCATAAAACAAGAAGAAGGTAAAAACGTAGGATCACGGAAAGTTAATTAAAAATTATCGTGGAATCTCGACAAGAATATCGATGTGTACCATGCCTCGCCGCAAAGTTTAAATCGCCGTAAGCATGGTGCCCCTCACTTCCCATAGCGTGTACGATTTTATTAAATCTCCGGGCTCGATGTAATGTCTCGGTTGCTTGTTAAGCGCAAGGCGAGTCTCTCAACGATGACGTAATCGTGTTTCATCCCCGAAGAAAGGAAAGAAGAGGGAGAAAAAAGAAAGGAGAAGAAAAAAGAGGAGGAGGAAAATTCCTCGAAGGAAATCCGTGAGGGAGCGTGTTATCAGGCTTGCTATGAAACTTTCCAGATTCGCCTATAAAGCACCACCGATCGGATTAAAATAGAAACGAGACGTTGTATTTCGAGTCGTTTGCACGGCTAGAGTTTCTCGCGGGCAAACATGGACGCCATTACCATTTCTAATATTAACACATTTTGAGCGGGAACGCTACTAATATCTCACTTACCGACGTTTACTGCCGAATTATTAATGTTACCTTTGATACGTGCAATATAGCGAGACGGAATTGCTGAATTAAATTTTGCGTGTCAAGGGGGAAATGTGTACTATGACAATTTGTAATTTTGGAGTTCTTAGAATTTTTATTTTAACATTCTTTAGTTTTTGGAATTTTTAAATTTTATTTTATCGATTTTGCAGTTTTTTATTTCTAGAATTCGAATTTGGAATTTAGATATTTTTAGGTCTGTTGGGACATTTTTGTATGTATGAATTTTTGTTTTAATGTTATATTTTCAAATTTCTTGAACTTATGTTTCAATGTTCGAATTAGCAAATTTTGAAATTATCGAATTTTTAAATTTTTAATTTTTCTAATTTTTAGAGTATCTGATTTCCAAATTTTCAAATTTTGAAATCGCAAATTTCCCAATTCCCAAATTTCCGAATTCTCAAATTTCCAATTCTCAAGTTAGGAATCCTCAAATCTCCGAGTTCTCAAATTTTCGAGTACTTAAATCTCCAAATTCACAAATCTCCAAATTCTCAAATTTCTCAATTTTCAAATCCCCCAACTCTCAAATCTCCAGATTCTCAAATCTCCAAATTCACGAATCTCCAAATTCTCAAATTTCTCAATTTTCAAATCCCCCAACTCTCAAATCTCCAGATTCTCAAATCTCCAAATTCACGAATCTCCAAATTCTCAAATTTCTCAATTTTCAAATCCCCCAACTCTCAAATCTCCAAATTCTCAAATCCCTCAACTCTCAAATCTCCAGATTCCCAAATCTCCAAATTCTCAAATCTACCAACTTTCAAATCTCCAAATTCTCAAATCTCCAAATTTTCAAATCCCCCAAATCTCAAATTTTTTCCTTAAAAACGAATAATTAAAAAAAAATATATTATATTAACATAGTCAAATATAGGAACCTCAATATCATTCATACTGCATGTATTACAATTTTTATGATAAATTTGAGAAAATTTCCCATTACAGAAAAGATGCCTAATTGGAAAGACTGAATGCATTCCAATAAAAAATGTACTGTAAATACAAGTACAGCATCGAAATTCACGGCGCAAGCTTTCTCGTAGTGGAAGAATGTTCGAAAACGACATTTTGTTAATATATTCTATTGTTACCTGAGCTTGATGTTCTTTGAAGCCGCTTTAAGGCAGCCTCAAAGCAAAACGGATGAATCTCTCTTTCACAAGCGAGCGAATACACCGAGCTTGCTTAACGATTGCAAGTGAAATTGCTATTATAACTTTATATCCTCGTTAGGCGTTCTAGCAGAGCATCTGCGATATGTATCGTTTAGAGACACAACTTTGTCTCCTCTCGTATCTAACTACGAATATTTTCAATATTTTAGGGATGCTTGTTTTAGGGGATGGTTTGTCAGAATGGATAATTATGGAGTTATTTAAAGGGTATATAGTCATAACTTATTAACATGTTTTGCACTGGAATATACTTCTTATCAATTAGGAATTTTCCAATTTTAGAATTTGGAAATTTGACGAATTGGAGATTTTAGAATTTAGATATTTAAGAATTGGGAAATTTAAGAATTAGGAAATTTAATAACTAGAAATTTGACAAATTGGAGTTTTGAGAATTGGATATTTAAGAATTGGAAAATTTGAAAATTTGGATATTTAAGAATTAGGAAATTTAAGAATTGGAAAATTTAAAAATTGGGAAATTTAATAATTGGAAATTTCAGAATTCGGAATTTGTTGTCAGTCGTCACAATCGAACACCCTTTATCAAACCTAAAAGATCAACAAACAATGAAACACGCTCTTAAACCCATCACTACGCAGCACTCCCTTAAACCCATCACTACGCAATACTCAAACCCACCTATAATACACCTAACTTAAAATTAATAATAAAATTCAAGACCAAATAAACAACCGACAAAACAATTTAAAATATACATTAATTCTATATTTAAATAATATTCAGTGCAAATTTGATGAAAATCACATAACATACACTTGCGAACAGTTATTTGACTGATAGACGTTAAGAATGCAGTATTCCTTATCAGTGTCGTTAAAGCAGGAATCTGAAAAAGAGTGAAACGACCCAGAAACATCAACCGAATTCCAGCCTCTTATTAGCCTACAGCGGAAACGTTAAAAGTAAAATTGTCCCGAAACTTTCCCCATCGACGCACCAGACGTTCATCCAGAATAATCCGTCGTTAATTGAACATCGGTCCCGGCGAATAAAAGCGCGGCCATCGGAGCGTTAATATCGCTAATGCTTAATTAAACAAAAATATCAATCGTTCGAATTCCATTCCCGTGGCCGTACAATTTCTCTAAAAACGCGACGAAACGTTCCAGATATTTTTCGCCGTTGGAAACGAATTAGCTGATTACTTCTCCGGCGCTCGCAATCACGCGATTCAAAAAGCTTGCGAACGCGTGCACACAAATTTGTGCAAAGCGATCGTCGGGGGTAGCCGGTTTTAAAGGACCGTGCACGTGACTGATGAGGATGTAAATGGTCCGGGTTCTTTTGTTCCGGCCTTTTATCGTTAACGAATTTCAAACCGGCCAGCGAAAAGCTCGATATATCGCGATGAACGATCGCGATGCCAGCAATACAGAGAGAGAGGGCATCTCCTCAATTGGCCATTTGCCAGTTCACCGGTATATAGCGCGCGGCTAGGCTAGATGGTAAACAGCCAATAGGAAACTTCCAACGACTCATGATTCTGCCTTTCAAAAGCTGCCCTTGCTGTCTAACCATTGTACTGTGATTGAAGAGGCTAATTTAGATGGACGCGCGTACACGCTGCCCACGGGCAAGAAGAAACTCTCCTTAAGGAGACTCCCAGACGGATCGCCGCAGACTGACCCTAGTCACGTTCCAGACGCTCAAATCTCCGCAGATTTTATGCCCGGCATTAACCCTTTGCCGATCATTCCACATACACTTTTCTCATTTTCTATGTACACCAGATTTTAGATACTTTGGACAACCCATCAATCGACGCGTGAAATGGTTCATCCAGAGCTACTCCAATAGAAACATGGACGCTTCACACGTACAGGGTTAAATTCATTCGTTTTGAGAAGATATCTTTAACCCCTTGCACTATTATGACGAGTCCGACTCGTGACGCACTCGCATTTCAATAGTGACAAATCTTACTCGAATTTTGAATACACTTCAATATGGTGTTCAAGTCCAATTATTATTAGCATAGTCAAGAATTGCTGAATACAGGACTGACATAACATTTCAACTTTCTTTGTCTGTTTTAATATTGTAGCTGCGATTGGTTAGTTCTGACTGACGCACCTTACAAATAAATCATAGTGCAAGGGGTTAAGAGTATTACACGTACACATGAAAGATATATGAAAACCATAAACTTGAGAAGTTATACACTCTAATGTTCAATATGTGCCTCTTTGGGACAACTGGTACCGATGTCAACCCAGTTGACGCGTGAAGAGGATCCACTACATATGTATATATATTTCAAATGTCTAAATTAGTATATGTCTATAGCATGAAATTTCTATATCGTAATATTCATATGTCCGCAATTACTGTCTGCAAATTCGTATATTACGAAATTGTAATACAATGTCCTCAAGGCCTTAAACATCTCAAATCTCTATATTTCAAATTTTGTTGTATCCCCAAATTCGTACAACCCCAATTGTAGTATATTTGGGGATCCAAATCCTTGCATCCCAAAATTCTCACATTCTCAGATTCTACATCCCCAAATTCCTACATCCCCAAATCCTTGCATTCTCGAATTTCTACATCCCCAAATTCCTACATCCCCAAATCCTTGCATTCCCGAATTTCTACATCCCCAAATCCCTACATCCTCAAATCCTTGCATTCCCAAATCTCTACATCCCCAAATCCCTACATCCCCAAATCCCTACATCCCCAAATCCCTACATCCCCAAATCCCTACATCCCCAAATCCCTACATCCCCAAATCCCTACATCCCCAAATCCCTACATCCCCAAATCCTTGCATTCCCAAATCTCTACATCCCCCAATCCTTGCATTCCCAAATTCCTATATCCCAAAATTCCACCATTTCCAAATCCCTACCTCCCCAAAAATTCCACCATTCCCAAATCCCTGTATCCCCAAATTCCCACATTCTCAAATTCTACATCCCCAAATCCTTGCATTCCCAAATTTCTACATCCCCAAATTCCTATATCCCCAAATTCCTATATCCCCAAATTCCTATATCCCCAAATTCCTATATCTCCAAATTCCTACACCCCCAAATCTCTACATCCCCAAATGCCCAGGTCCAGTAGCTCACAGAGCTACTCCAATTGGTCATAAAATTTCATTCGTTTTGAGAAGTCCATATCTTCAAAAGTATTACACGTACACACATGAAAGATATATGAAAATCCCAAACTCACCAAGGTCATACACCCTCTAATGTTCAATATGTGCCTCTTTGGTGACACACGTCCAGATAATGGAACTCATTCCCTACATTTTGTAGCATAGTCCTGTCAGTTATCTGCAGCACTGCGTTGTTCCCCTAGGACCTTTGCTCCCCTGTCCTCGTAGATCCCCTGATTTAACGCCCTGCGACTTCCTGTGGGGGTACGTTAAGGACCTTGTTTACGTACCCCCTCGCAATTCTTAGTCGAGCTCAAAGCAGCACTGCTCGATTATCGTCTCGACGTGTGTCACCAAAGCACGTATGGAACATTTGTAGAGAATGGTGAGTTTCTTTTTGTATATCTTTCATGTAGTACTTTTGAAAATATAGCTTTAACTTATGAATTATAGCTTAACGAATGAATCATTTATGCTAGCCCTGTATTTTCAGCAGTCAATTGACTCTGGTCACGCACAGTCAAGAACAGTCACGAGAGTGATAGTGCGAATTCAGCAAATAGTTCAGTTCGAATTCAGCAAAATACAATAATATTGTCGTTATTATTTGCCGATATGTCACGCTGGAAACCATGGCCAAGAAGTCAGAGTGACTTCTTTTACTCTGGCTCGACCTACGCGCCAGTTTCTCGGTTGTCTAGGTACAATATCTGTGTCGAATAGACGAGGGGATAGAACTTGAAGGATATGTTCCAGGCAAAGCAGCAAGGGCCAGTTTCAGTTAAGCGTAATCAATAGTATTACTCTGCATCCATTATAGGCAGCTACGGGCTACAATGGAGGATCATTAGGAATAGGAGATAACACCGTAGCAAGATCAATTCCGCTTTGAGGTTACCGACTGGTCCGAGCTGAATAGATTGCTCTTGTTATAATAGCATTAAGACGTATTTATTTTTCACGCCGTTGTGGACAGTTCCCGGACTCGGGGAATTTCGCAGCTGCGGCCATTTTTGCACTCGAGGATTCGGAGGTTCTCCTCGAGGATCTTCGGAGGATGTTCGGAACTTTTCGGTGTTTTGGAAATTTGAGACCTTTCGGTTTGAGATTCATTTTGGAAGTTTGAGATGTTTGGGGAGAATTTTTGGGATTTTTAGTATTTCTTGAGACATGTGGGAATTTTGGATCTTTGGGTTCGGCTGTTTGGGATTCTGGGGTATTTGGAAATTTGAGATGCTTTGGGATGATTGAGATATTTGGAATTTAGAAATATTTGAAAGCTTGAACTATTTGGAAACTTGAACTATTTGATAATTTGGAATTTTCTGAAATTTTTTAGTATTTGGAAGCTTGGAATATTTGGGTACTTGAGGATTTATGAATTTTGTGAATTTGATGAATTTGATGAATCTGATGAATTTGATGAATTTGATGAACTTTTAGATGTTTGAATATTTGGAATTTGAAAATGATCGAACTTTCCATTTGGAATTTCTGCAAACTCCAAACCGTGAGACATCCAAGAGTTCCAAATCTCAGAAGCATTGTAATATTTAGTATAATTATTACATTACACTTAATACTCTCGTGAAAGTTGCAGGTAATAATGTTGCACTATGTTTCGCAAGGAAAATGAATAAATAATTGCAGGATATAGCACAGATTATAAATTAACTGCTGCATTTACTATTCTTACCTGCAACATTACGTAGAACTAATCCTGGTGAAAGTCTCAGGCGAAAGTGATTGATTTCAATCTATTTTGCATATAATAGTGAGTTTCATTTGGTACTTTTACTTTCGGTACTTTATAGAATATCTCGAAGTAATTTATTTCACCTGATTAGGCATACTATTAGAATGGCGATATAAGGAGCGATACAACGCTTAGTACGTGTAACGTGTGGCATGTCCATACTAAGATACAAGACATCTCCATAGAACGAGTTTCGATATAATACATGGCGATGTAACGCGAGACGATGTAATATATAACGATGTAACATGTGACGATGGATTATGTATCGATGTAACATGTGACGATGGAATATGTGACGATGTAACATGTGACGATGGAATATGTGACGATGTAACATGTGACGATGGAATATGTATCGATGTAACATGTGACGATGGAATATGTGACGATGGAATATGTGACGATGGAATATGTGACGATGTAACATATGACGATGAAATATGTATCGATATAACGTATGTAATGTTACATGAAGTAAATCACAAAGTGACATATCACATATCCCATATAATGTATAATATCACAAACTTTAATGTCTTCATAATACACTCTCAGTATATCACATAGTGTTCTACACTCAATAATACATTAAAAGTGTACTGTCACACTCTGTACATCAGGGCCGTAGTCCTTCCACACACCCGAGTCAGCCTACGCGCCAACTCCTGGGTTGTCTCCACTATGAACCCTAATAAGCAAAAACTGAATACCGTCTTTGACTCGCAGTATCGTTACGTCAACTGGTTCTTGAGGCTTTCGCGAGTCAAGGTTGTTCATACTGATTATTAGTTGGGGCTTCTGGATGTAAACCTTGTTCAACAGGATAGTTACCTCGTGTAATCCACTATTTAACTTAACTGGGTCGTTATTCAAAAGAGTCGTTTTATTATCGCGTATGTAATGAGAAACAAATGGCGGTCTGGCTGGGCTAATGATGTTTAATGGAGATCGAAGGCTGCGGAATCTAGAGATGCAAGAATTGTTTGGACGTTTGGGAATTTTTGAAGGGAGGGAGGTTGATTTAGGGATTTGGGAATTTTGAGGGTCGGTTAAAATTTAATAGTCTGATTTGTGGGGATGGGAGTTGAAATTTGGGAGTTTAATGATTTGTGGACGTGGGAGTCAAAATTTGATAGTTTGATGAGTTGTAGGAATGGGAATTGAAGTTTGGTACTTTTGTGATTTGTAGAGATGGGAATTGAGGTACTTTGGTGATTTGTAAGGGTGGAAGGTGAAATTTGGTAGTTTGGTGATTTGGTTAGGGTAGATTTTAGGGGTGGAAGTTTAGTAGTTTGGTGATTTGGGGATTTTGGGGTTTGATGTTTAGTAGTTTGGTGATCTGGTGATTTGAAGTTTAGTAGTTTAGTAACTTGATAGTTTTGGAATTTAGTTAAAATTTGTTTAGTAGTTTAAAATTTACTAGTTTGCTAATTTATTAGTTTTGCGGCTTGAAATTTAGTAATTTGGTAATTTATTAATTTTAGGATTTGAAATTTAGCAGTTCCATAATTCATTAGTTTTGGGATATAAAATTTAACAATTTGGTAATTTGTGGTTTTTGAAATTTTAAATTTAACAATATGGTGATTTGTCACTTTAGGGATTTGAAATTAAGAAATTTAGTAACTTGCTAACTTTGGTAATTTTGTATTTTTAAGATTAGAAACATAAAAATTTGGTAACTTGTAACCTTGGATTTGTAATTTGGGAATTTGGTAAAATTCATAAAATTCAAGAATTTAGAATTTTTAAATTTGGTAATTTAGTGACTTTAATCTTATAATCTAGAGATTTGAAATTTGGTAATTTTGTATATTAGGGATTTGAAATATGAAAATTTGTTAACTTTGGAATTTAGGAGATGAAATTTAGAAATTTAAAAATTTTGTAATTTTGTAAATTGTAAATTTAAATTTAGTAATTTGCTAATTCTGCAATTTAGTAATTTCAAATTTACAAACATAATTTTGTGGGGAACAAATTAAAAATGTGCGAACTTAATAATTAATAATTATTTCATAATTTAAACCTCTAAAATTGCATAACTTTATGATTTATAAATTCTCCAAAAATATGTAACTTCGAAGATAAACCCCTAAATGTCTCTCAAAATTAAAAAATTCGAAATCCCTAAATTTCTCAACAACAAATATCCAACTAACCAAGTCCCCATAAATAACAAGAGAAGTTACAAAATAGCTTTGATCCTGCAATAGCCTCCAACATTAATCAAACTACCCCTTAATTTCCCCGAGTCTCTTCCCTCGGACAAAAACAAGAAAAAGCAAGTCGTCCGATTTTGTTGATATCGTCGATAAAAATGGAGGGAAGCATTCTATCGGTTCTGACAAAGATTTTGAGCCAACGGATCCACCCTCTTGTCCCAAAAAAGAAAAGAACAGCGGCTGTTTCTGCCATTTCCACCCCCTTGACTTTCCACTTTCTGTCTAACCCTTCTTTTTATCCACGCAATATCTCCTGGCGATATTTTAGCTGGCAAAAATATTATCCGTTAAATATTTATTCCGGTGACGCAACACGAAGGATCTCGTGACTGGAACGATCGCGTTCCCCACAATTTTTCCAACGATTTTATTGGAGCAACGTCTAGGTCTATTTAGAGCAAGAAAACATACTCGTTTCACGGCGAACGGTGAAGGATCACGCAATAAATAAAACGAAGAGCCGAAATTGAAATAAAAGTCGAGGATCGTGTGCCAGTGGGTTTCGAGTGTGGCTGGCTTTTAAAGAAATTGCCTGACACGAACCGCCTTTCGACTCGAATATACACTGTACGATAGGATATGTGCAAACGCGTTCGTTTCTACACGCGATAGTTTCGCGGCCTTTGAAATAAGAATTTCCACGCGGAACGGCTTATAACCAAGGTATTCACGGGTAATCTTTTGATCCGCGGAAACGAATCGAAAGGAACGTTTACGTTCCGAAACAGTACTCGTTTGTTTCTGATGAAATTCGATGTTCCGCATTTTCCGGCTAATAGAAAATTGCTCGTCTTGGTCACGATTATTCGGGAAAAATTTCTATACTCTGGTAGGAGAAAATTTGATATTTCGTGAGATATTGTAATTAAGAGTGGGAGAATGGAGTGTATTTTAGATGTATATTGGGCGTCATGCATGGTGCATTATGCATCACACGTTATACACTACATCATATATTATTGTGAAAATTATTCTATTATATTTTATAATAATATATGATACTTTTATAATTATTTCTAGTTTTTTTCACTTTGCTTATTTTACTTTTTACTTTCTTTTATTATTGCTGTATAATGTTAGGTGTCATATAGTGTGCGTCATGCGTGGTACATTATGCTATATACATTATACATCACACATTGTACACTATATTATATATTATATATTGTGAAAATTACTCTATTATATTTTAGAATGATACTTTTATAATTTTTTAAACTCCTTTTTTACTTTTCTTAATATATGATATTTTTCAATAATATGTAATGTATAATACTCTTAACTACCATATAGTTATATAGGATGATATATAATATAATTATAGTAAGTATTATATATTATTATTAAATATAATAAGACAATTTTTATAGGTATATTGTACCATATATTAAATAGTAATTATTTATACTGATATTCATATAATAGTTCAGAAAGTTTAAAAACAAGTTTAAATGGACAGTAGTATAGTAGAACGGTGAAACAGTAAAAAGTAGAATAACAGTGAAGTATAAAATAACAAAGTGGTTAAATAATAATGTAATAGAATAATAGAAGAGTAGAAGAACAAAAAGTAGAATAATAAACCTGGAAAGCGGTGATTAAGTAGAATAGTAGAACAGTAGAAAGCAAGATAGTAAATTAAAAAAATGGTAAAATGGTGGAACAGTAAAAAGTAGAATAGTGAAACTGTTGAGTCAGTGGAAAGTAGAATAGTAGAACAGTTAGGTGATAAAATAGTACAATAGTGATTTTATAATGATAAAACAGATGAGTAATATAAAGTAGAATATAAATCGTATAATGGAATATTAAAATGATAAAATACTTAAAAATAGTAGAAAATAGTAAAAGATAGTAAAAGAAATTTCAAAATTTGACAAATTCGAGTTTTTTGATATTCGACAATTAAAAAATTTCAAAATTCCTATATTTTCAAATCCCTAAATTTCTTTACTAGTTCTAATTTAGAACATTCAAAAATTTGGAAAATTTCAAATTTTTGGAAAACCAAATTTCCAGATTTTTGTATTCCTAGATACTAAACTTTATTCGTCATTAATTTCCTAGGCTCCCATATCCCTAGATCCACAACTTTCTGTACGTTCAAATTTCTAGTTACTTTTCTAAAAGCCTCAATCCCTAAACCCCGTTCTATGTTTGCAAGTTTCTAGACTTAAAAATACCTAAATTGCTATATCCCTAGATCCTCCAATACGTATCTCCCTAAATTCTTACGTCTCCTGATTTTTCGGCCCAAAAATCTCTAGATACACAAATTTCTCTCTCCACAAATTTCTACATCCTCAAATTCCTAGGTCCATTAATTTCTAGATCCCCAAATTCCTAGATTCCAATATTTGTACATTACAAAATATCTATCTCCCCAAATTCTTACGTCTTCTAATTCTTTGCTCCAAAAATCCCTAGATGCTCAAATTTCTCTCTCCACAAATTTCTACATCCCCAAATTCCTAGGTTCATTAATTTCTACATCCCCAAATTCCTAGATTCCAATATTTGTACATTACAAAATATCTATCTCCCCAAATTCTTACGTCTTCTAATTCTTTGCTCCAAAAATCCCTAGATGCTCAAATTTCTCTCTCCACAAATTTCTACATCCCCAAATTCCTAGGTTCATTAATTTCTACATCCCCAAATTCCTAGATTCCAATATTTGTACATTACAAAATATTTATCTCCCCAAATTCTTACGTCTTCTAATTCTTTGCTCCAAAAATCTCTAGATGCACAAATTTCTCTCTCCACAAATTTCTACATCCCCAAATCTCTAAGTTCATTAATTTCTACGTCCCCAAATCTCTAAGTTCATTAATTTCTACATCCCCAAATTCCAGCATCTACTAATTCTGTGGTTCGAAAATCCCTAGATCCAAAAATTCTTGTGTCTCCAAATCTCTACATCCCCAAACCTCTACAGCTCCAAATTCTAAAGCAGTGAAATATCAAGTGCCAACTTTCCGCACCCCCGACTTCTGATCAGATCTTCGAGTCCTATCCAAGTATCCTAAAAATCCCTAGAAATGAAAGAACGGTAGACCCGTTCCCCACCTCTCCTTAATGTTTTCCTTAGGGAAGCCAGATTTGCTGTTGACTGTACACGGTGTGGTTTAATAATAGTACTCGTCTGTCCCTCCTTGGTATGCTAGAAAATACTCACCATATTTCCCGCGTGTGGTCCCTGCGTAGTTGCATCATTTGATGCTAAAATGGTCTTCGAGATGGTGCTTGAGTACAAAAACATGTTTCTACTAAAAACTCTGTTATATATAGACTTGTTTCTCATCGGTGGAATTTTCTTCGGACCTTTTTGTTTGGACGGGGAGGCGCTTCGTTTTCGAACGAGATTTCATTTCGTTCTTGGCAACAAGTCATTTCTATCTTCTTTTTTGTCTTGGAGCCTTATTATTGAACGCTTCGCGACATAAATACATCCTTGCGCCGGTAATTGTTTGCCTCTACCTTCTCTGTTTTTCTTTTTTAATAATCTTTTGTCATTTAACAGTTCAATCGATAGTTTTATTAATGGACTTGCTTTTTTAAATTGTGTGTTTGAAATTAAATTTAAATTTGCTCTTTTTTGTGCATTTGTGATTTGGACGAGGAAATTTTAATTGTTAACGGTTAATTCGATTTTTATGTTTTTATTGTATTATTATATTGTTATTTTATAGTTTTACTATTAATAGTACTATTATAGTTTTTGGATTTTTCCTATTTTGTAGACGTTTAATTGGAAAATGGAAGAGTTACTTTACCAGTGTATTGTTTGATTTTATTATTTTGATATTCTACAGTTTTACAGCTCTACGGTTTTTTACTGTTTTCGAACATTTTGTAATACGTTTAAAGATATTTAAAGCGAAGTGAGTTGATAATAAACGATAGAGACAATTATGGGCTAACTATTTGTTCATGAATGAAAACAAGGATGATCAGAAAAGTGTTGATAAACGGAAAGAAAACGGGAACCGTGTGAAACTGAAAGTTATCTACAGGTTAAACGAAAGAGGAAGTTCAAGGTACCGTTGTTCGTCAACAATCGTAAGTGATACGTGTTCAAGCTCGAACGAAAGTGAAAACACTCGACCATCGTTATGATATACTCGAGCGCAGTGTAGCTTTCTTTTAATTAAAAACAAGGACCGTCTGCTTTCAATTTTTAAAAATCCAATCAAAGTTTTAAAACATTTTCCCATATTTCAAGATAAATTTTAGATAATGTTCAAAATCATAGACCCAAATTTTCTCTTTCTCGTCAGTGCGTCCTTAAATTCCCAAATTTCTAAGTACTACGTCAAAGTTTACTACGTAAATCTCTAATTATATCTTCCACGTTTGCATATCCCTGGATTTATCATTTCCTATGTTCTGAAACTCCCTAGACGGAAGTGTGGACCGTTTCGAAGAACACAACCATTCAACCTGTTCAAATTCTGGACGCGTGTGATCCCGATGGCCACGCGTACTACGCGCGTGACTCGCGTGTACGCTTTGCGTGATTCCATGCGTTACTCGTTATTCATGCCTGTTACAGCACGTCCTCTGTTTTTAAATACAATAAGAGAGACACACACCGGTTCGGTCAGTTAAGTAATACTGTTGCGAAACACGAGACTGGTCTATCGACGACAGCGGAAAAACGCTGCTCTTTCAAATTCGTTCGTGAGTCATCGTTGTTTATGACATGCTGGTTACTTTTCATAAACATATTAACAGATAACATTCACGATTTCACATTTTCTCCTTGAATTTTTCATTTTTAAAATAAATTGAAACATCGTTGTATTTTTGGTTTTCACTTTGATCATAGTGGAAGTGTATTTAAATGTTTATAGTGTAATAACAGTTTGTGTTATTCTATTATGGGCAATCCACGGAATATTTGCTGTCAAACGAATTGTTAATGCACAAAGCATCTTCGAATATAATCCTTTAATAATGCTACGAATTGTCAATCGGTTTCTTTGTACTGTTCCTTCAATTTCCGTATAAGATTCCTCTTCTTTATACAACTTATCATCTTTCTTCCTTCTGCCTTCTTTTACTTTCTTGGCTGCTCGAGTTTTTCCTTGGTAAATCAACTGTTGACGATTGAATTACCAGAACATCGTTCACTTCTTGAAACAAGTATATCAATAAAATATATTAAGTACAATGGTATGTTAAGGAGAAGTATATTTGTTTGTATTAAACTGATTACCTTTCGAATGCAATTACAGTAAGGGTTGATTACAGTAAGGTCGCGTTAATTATTTGGGTTTGAATACGTTCAGTTACGGAGGGATTTTAGCACTTGCAAATGCAAACTTAGTATGATCGTTCTCTACTTTATTTTGTTCTGTTTCGAGTGTGGAGGATTAGTTACACTAAGGTCGCCTTAACTGATCGTCATTTGGGTCTGAATACGATCAATTATAGGCGGACTTTAGCAGTTGCTAATGCAAACTTAGTATGTTCGTTCTCTACTTTATTTTGTTCTGTTTCGAGTGTGAAGGATTAGTTACACTAGGGTCGCCTTAACTGATCGTCATTTGGGTCTGAACACGATCAGTTACAAAGGGACTTTAAGCACGTTACTAATGCAAACTTAGTATGTTCGTTCTCTACTTTATTAATTTTGTTCTGTTTCGAGTACAAAGCATTAAATTACAATAAGGTCGCCTTAACTGATCGCCATTTAAGTCTAAACACGATCAGTTACAGAGGGACTTTAGTATTTAACTAACACAATCTCAATATGTTCGTTCTCTACTTTATTAATTTTGTTCTGTTTGTAATCCAAAACATTAATTTACAGTAAGGTCGCCTTAACTGATCGCCATTTAAGTCCGAGTACGATCAGTTACAGAGGGACTATAACGCTCAGCTAAAGCAATCTCAATATGTTCGTTGTCTACTTTATTAATTTCGTTCTCTTTCGAGTGCATATCATTACATTACAATAAGGTCGCCTTAACTGATCGCCATTTAAGTCTAAACACGATCAGTTACAGAGGGACTTTAGTATTTAACTAACGCAATCTCAATATGTTCCTTGTCTACTTTATTAATTTTGTTCTTTTTCGAGTGCATATCATTACATTACAATAAGGTCGCCTTAACTGATCGCCATTTAAGTCTAAACACGATCAGTTACAGAGGGACTTTAGTATTTAACTAACGCAATCTCAATATGTTCCTTGTCTACTTTATTAATTTTGTTCTCTTTCGAGTACATATCATTACATTACAATAAGGTCGCCTTAACTGATCGCCATTTAAGTCTGAGTACAATCAGTTACAGAGGGACTGTAGCGTTCAGCTAACACAATCTCAATATGTTCGTTCTCTACTTTATTAATTTTGTTCTGTTTGTAATCCAAAACATTAATTTACAGTAAGGTTGCCTTAACTGATCGCCATTTACGTCCGAGTACGATCAGTTACAGAGGGATTGTAACGTTCAGCTAACGCAATCTCAATATGTTCGTTGTCTACTTTATTAATTTCGTTCTATTTTGAGTGCATATCATTACATTACAATAAGGTCGCCTTAACTGATCGCCACTTAAGTCCGAGTACGATCAGTTACAGAGGGACTATAGCGTTTAGCTAACGCAATCTAAATATTCGTCGTCTACTTTATTAATTTCTCTTTATACAGCCAAAAAGACATGCAAATCCTCAGAAATACAAATCCATACAGAGTTAGTATAAACGACTTTTTCCGTAGTTAACGTCCGAATCGCGAACACTTACGTCCATCAGTGTACATCTTAGAGCGGACATTTTAGGACCGCGACCACCGCAGGATTAATTGCGTAGTGCGTTCCGTTGGCCCTGTACGGCCGTGATCCGTTCGACGAGCAGTCGATTTGGCCATCGGTGCTCTAGAGAAGAGTTGATCTCGCATAGCTGAGAAGAGGCAACTATAGCGTGTGGCACGAAGCAGGGCTCGGGGCCAGGAATCGATAACACATGACGGCATATAGGCACATACTGGACTGACCACAGAATGCCATCCCCTTCACCCTCGATCCCAGCTCGTCCTCACCCCTCTGGCCAGTTGCATCCACGGAAATGCACGTCCCTGCACGGATAGGCACGGCAGCCATCCCTTCCTGTCCCTTCGTGCTGTTCTACTCTTCCTTCAACTCGTGCAACGACCACCCTCGATGCCACCCCGGGTTCCGACCCGTTCTATTACAGGGACAGGCATTGCGGCTAATGCCGTTCAGCCGTAAATTACGTGAAAGCGATAGACGGTTGCCTAGCCTGCACCGCACCTGTACGATTTTTAGCCTCGCCATAGCCTACGTTTCTGCGTCCCGCGACCGCAAACGTACACACTCGCCTGCTTGTTTCTGCACTCCACAGATATAACCGGGATTTCAGGGGCTTTTACGGAATGCTCAAATTTGTGTACAACACCGATCGACTGATATTGCCTCACGGGCAACCACGTGGACTCTACAGAACATTCGAAAAGATTCCTTTATTTTGAATTTCAGTACTTATCAGTACAGATGTGAATTTAAGTGTCGTATACTGCGGTGTCCGGATATACGAGCGTAAATCTGCGGTGGGCCGTTTCGAATACGAAGAAATCGAGGCGGGTGAAACCAACAGTCGCGCATTGTTCGCGCAGAGTTTGAAAATCGATTCGAGTCGGCGACACACGGCAGACAGACAGATGGGCTTCTATACCGACCGACAGACAGGCAGGCAAGCAAGCAGCCAGACTGGCAGGTTCTCCTGTATTACTTCTAGCCCACAAACTACGCCTCTTCTCCTTCCCGATATTACCTCTCTGATATCTCGGAGAGCTCGCTGGAATATCTTACGTAGGAACCGTCTAAACGTTTGCCATTCCAGCCGAGTGGAAATTCATTTAATTGCCTCGAAAGATCAAGAGCTCTTCTCTTTCTTTGCCGTATCTCTTGCCTTACGGCGGCTCTCCTTTTTTCTCATCCAGACCACCACTTTTCACATATATTACGTGTACATTGTCGAGTGGATACGGACTTCTCAAAGATTTACAGAACCGATCTGACTTTCATGTTGCGCGGAACCGCTTTTTATTCCTTTTATTGATTAACCGCCCGGGGGAACTTTTAACGAGGACACTGTCCAAAAGATACATGTGTCTTGAGCGCTGAATATCATGCTGGAAGATTATTGAAGTTTATCAAAGCGCGATGTATCAGCGCTACAAGTGGGCCTAGAAGAGGTATAAAAAAAGGATAAGGGATAAAAATGAGAACAGGTATATTTAAATATTTTAATTTTTTCCTACTTCATTCGCAATTTTAATTATTAAGATTATAGCAAATTATTAAATAAATAATTCTATTTTAAGGTAAACCATTTAAACCCAATTATGAAGGTACTTCAACGAATAAATAATACACATATAAAAATACTTGAAATTTCCCTAATTGCAACAAAATTAAAAAAAAAACCAACTGGACGCGAACCTGGGACAATGGATTAAGAGTCGAACACCTTCACCACTGCACCACAAAGTTTGTTAAAAAATAGTACAATGTTAATATATATCTATGAACATGCAAATATTTCAGAACTACAAATTCAATTTGTAATTTTTTCAAAAATGTGTCCATTGGAAAATTTCGTATATGAAGCCATAAAAATTCATCTAGGATCAGAACGGAAGTGACCCTCAGGGAAGATTAAAATGGACAAAAAAAACGAGACAAGAGGGGAGAACTAGATAAATATAAATCCGGTCGTGATCCTTGCAGAGCAACGTGCAGCATCTACGAACAGTGCCAACGAATGTATCGAATGAACTCACGGCATGCCGGAGATCGCGTGCCTTACAGAAAGAAGGTCAAGCGCTTCAACGATGCGTCGGCCTTTGACCTCTGACGAAAGACGGGTCTAGAAAACCTTTACCCCTAGGTCAGACTGACTCGATGACAAGTCTCTGCGTCGGAGCCAATTGTGAATCGACCAAAACGACTTTTGTTTAGGAACTGTATGTATGGTTGTTACATTCATTGTGATTTATGTGTTATTTGGGGTGCAAATTTTAAAGGTTGAAATTTTTGGATTTTTTAAAATAGAGTGTGCGAATTTTCATATTTTATTAGGAAAATTTATATTACTAAATTAGTAATAAAGGTATCAAGTTACGAAGTTATGAGTTACCAAATTACAGAGTTGAGATATGAAGACCACCATAGCAAGTTGAATTATCAAGTAGGTAAGTTATCAAGTTCAAAAAGATGGTAAATTAACTTGTCATCAAAGGTACTAAGTTACTAAGATACTATGGAATCGAGTTGTGAAGATACAAAGTTAATAAATTACCGAGTTATTAAGATATGAAGGCATGATACCACCATAATAAGCTAACAAGTTATCGGTTAGTAAATTACCAAGTTAAATTATCCAGTTCGTAAATTACTAAGTTAAAAAATTATGAAGTTAATAAATGATTAAATTAGCAAATTACCAGGTTACCAAATTCACAAGTTACCAAGTTACCAGATTATCAAGTCACCGAGTTAACAAATTTTTAAGAAACCCAGATCTTCAGATTTCCAAATTTTCATAGAAGCAAATTTCTATATATCAAACTAATAATTACTGAATAACAAATTCACTAAATACTCAAATTCCAAATTTCTGAATTCGCAAATCTCAAATTCTCAAATTCGAATTTCCAAATTCCAAGGTCTCTCAATTTCTAAGTCCCAAATTCTAAGATCTCTAAATACCCCAGTTCCAAATCCCCAGGTCTCTAAATACCCAAGTCCCAAATCCCCAGACCTCTAAATCCCCAAATGCCAAACCCATAGATCTACAAATCCACCACCTAAATTCTGAACATCTCAAATTCTCAAATCATACATTCCTAAATTCACAAATTTCTAATTCCTAAACTAGAATATTCACATCCCAAGATCTCTAAATCCCCAAGTCTCAAATCTCAAAATCTCTAAATCCCCAAGTCCCAAAGTCCCAAATCCCAAGATCTCTAAATCCCCAAGTAACAAACCCCAAGATCCTTAAATCCACAAATCCCAAAAATTCACAAGTCCCAAATCCCCAGGTCCTAAATCCTTAAGTCTCAAATTTCCAAGTCCAAATCCCCAAGTCCCAAATCCTCAAATTTCAGATCCCAAGATCTCTAAATCCTCAAATCCCAAATTCCCAAGTCCCAAATTTCCAACTTCTAAATCACCAAGTCCCAAATTCTCAAATTTCAGATCCCAAGATCTCTAAATCCTCAAATCCCAAATTCCCAAGTCCCAAATTTCCAACTTCTAAATCACCAAGTCCCAAATTCTCAAATTCCAAACCCCAAGATCTCTAAATCCCCAAGTCCCAAATCCCAATATCCCTAAATCCCCAAATCCCAAAAATTCCCAAGTCCCAAATTCTTAAGTCCCAAATTTCCAAGTCTAGAATCCCCAAGTCCCAAATCCTCAAATTCCAAACCCCAAGATCTCTAAATCCCCAAGTCCCAAATCCCAATATCCCTAAATCCCCAAATCCCAAAAATTCCCAAGTCCCAAATCCTCAGGTCCTAAATCCTTAAGTCCCAAATTTCCAAGCCCAGAATCCCCAAGTCCCAAATCCTCAAATTCCAAATCCCAAGATCTCTAAATCCCCATATCCCAAATCCCAATATCCCTAAATCCCCATTTCCCAAATCCCAATATCCCTAAATCCTCAAATCCCAAGTTCCCAAGTCCCAAATTTCCAACTTCTAAATCCCCAAGTCCCGAATTCTCAAATTCCAAATGCCAAGATCTCTAAATCCCCCAAATCCCAAATCCCAAGATCTCTAAATCCCCAAATCCCAAATCCCAATATCCCTAAATCCCCAAATCCCCAAATGCCAAACACACAGATCTGCAAATCCACCACCTAAATCCTCAAAGTCCCAAACTCTCAAATCCCAAATCCCCAAATCCCAAATTCCCAGATTCTAAATTCCAAAATTCGAATTTCCACATCCCAAGATCTCTAAACTCCCCAGTCCCAAATCCACCACCCAAAATCACCGCGATCCACCGTCTTTCCCCCAGTTCCCAAAATGCTCTCCACATGAATACATCTTTGCAGCGGACTGTACAGCGTCACCTAAAAATTGGCAGAAACGCACGGCGTTAGCGTAAAATCGCTCTACACGGATGTTTCAGTAGACCACGGTGTAGTAACTTTAGATTCTTGCGGGCAGCGAGCGCGTCGTATTTCCGTGACGGGATCAGAAAATCGTATTGGTGGACTGGCAAAACGAGAAGAGAGCAAACAGCGAGAGAGAGAGAGAGGCTTTTCATGGTAACAGACACGAAAAACATAGTTAACAGCTGCTACCGTCGCCTTCATCGGCACGACGCTATCGGCGTCGGCGTCGCTATATCGCCGTCTCTCTTCCTCTCCTTCTCTACCCCTACTCTGCACCTGTCGCGTCCGTTAACGCGAGACTAAAATACGAAACGACGTGCTCTCGTGAGCGGAATCGTTTCACGGAACCTTTCCTTCGATGTAACATCATCTCTGTACCACCAATTTCTGTTCGACTGCTTCGCCCAAAATGTTCTGATATTAATACTTGGTTCAACTTTTCCTATGGGATACCTGTTTACTAGGTACATCGAAAGTACTCGTTAAATAAAGTTTAATGGTACTGATTGTGTGTCGGGGAATGCATTCGTTCAAAAGTTATACGTGTATCAAGTTTAGGGTTCGACGTGTTTGGGCGCCATATTGATTTCTGTCGCGATCGACCAATGAACGCCGCTGCCTGGAAGCTGACCACGTGGCCGATGGCCGTTTTGGCGGGACCGTTCAAATGTCTATTCTTACGCGTGGATCTTTGTACCTTTCTAAGTTTGTATTTAGTATTATATTTATATTCAATGTAAGCTTATAGTGTGTAAACTTATAATTATACATAAGTTTATTAGTATAATGTCATAGTTAATGTAAGTTTATATTTAGTTAATATTGACCATTTCATGCAACTTCGTGTGTAAAATATTTGTATAAATAAGAAGAGATATTTAAATGAAGTAGTCTAGAAGATATTATTTTCGAGCCACCGTGTACAGGGGTTCTTAGTGACTGGCAAGCTGTCCGATAATAATTTACATTTCCATCAAATCGACTCGATTTTTCTCCAAACATCACGTCAAGCTCACAAATTTCACCGAGCGCATCGGTTCAAGCGAGAACGAAGCTTTATCGTTCCGCGTAGTGGACGCGCGCGAATTGGAAAGCGATCGAACAAATAAAAAAAAAAGCATTCACGCGGTAGGGAAAGGGGTACAGAGAGAGCGGATACGAGTGACAAAAGAAGAAAGAAAGTTCAATCGTCGACGGGGCATGACGGACCGATAAAACAGGAGCAATGGCAACCGAGTTTTCGAGCGGGGTACACTCGACTGCAACGGTCGCTTCCTTTGGACGCGGACGCCTATGGAAACTTGACAATTTTTCATTTTCTAAACCTTCCGAATTTTCAGATTTAGATACAAAAATTTGCAAGTTTATAACTGTCAAATTTCTACATTACTAGACTAGCAGATTTTCAAGTTTTCTAGTATCCAAATTTGTAAATCTCCAAATAAATTTCAGTTTCTGACATTTCTGGAACTCCAAGGACTTCAGATTCCTACTTGTCTAAGTTCGCAAATTTTACTATTCTCAAATCCCTAGATCATTATATTCCTAGTCTATCAAATCCCTAGATCATTATATTCCTAGTCTATCAAATCCCTAGATCATTGTATTCCTAGTCTATCAAATCCCTAGATGATTATATTCCTAGTCTATCAAATCCCTAGATTACTTTATTCGTGAACTGCAAAGTTTCAAATCCTACGCTACAAGTAAAGCCCTAAATTCCTATATCCCCATGTAGTTATGTTCTCAAATCCCTATATCCCCGAATAGTTATATTCCCAAAATTCTATATACCCAAATCCCTATATCCCCAAATTCTTAGATCACCAAATCCCTATATCTCAAAATTCCTATATCCCAAATCCCTATAACCCAAAATCCATATGTCCCCAAATCCCTATATTTCCAAAACCCCTATATCCCAAATTCCTATAACCCAAAATCCCTATATCCCAAATTCTTAGATCCCAAAATCCCTATATCCCAAAATCCCTATATTCCAAATCCCTATATCCCAAATCCCTATAACCCAAAATCCCTATATCCCAAAATCCCTATAACCCAAAATCCCTATAACCCAAAATCCCTATATCCCAAATTCTTAGATCCCAAAATCCCTATATCCCAAAATCCCTATATTCCAAATCCCTATATCCCAAATCCCTATAACCCAAAATCCCTATATCCCAAAATCCCTATAACCCAAAATCCCTATATCCCAAAATCCCTATATCCCAAAATCCCTATATCCCAAAATCCCAAAATCCCTATATCCCAAAATCCTATATCCCAAAATCCCTATATCCCAAAATCCCTATAACTCAAAATCCTATATCCCAAAATCCCTATATCCCAAATTCCTATAACCCAAAATCCCTATATTCTCAAATCTCTACATCCCTAAATCCCTATAACCCAAAATCCCTATATTCCAAAATCCCCCTATCCCAAACTCCACACATCCTCATATCCATATATCTCCGCACACATTTCCAAAACTCGAAATTTTGAAAAATACCCCGCAAACAATGAATGAGACTCTCTTTTCCCCCATTTGCCATGTTTTTCATACTGAAACCAGTTTCCCTCTTGACTGTACCCGCGACATCTGCGACCGAGAAATGGCTGGCATCCGATGTCGTTCCGTGACGCGTAAAACGCCTGACAGTCAAATTAATTGAAAGTTTTAAGGTAATTGGAATCGATAACGACCGGATGAATAAGAGCCATCGTCCGACGTTTCGAAAGAAATTCAACGATCGAAAAGCAGACGAGCCATATTCTCCTTAATTTGCACGAGGACGGTAGACGCGTATCGCACGCGCGACGAGAAGTCCTCCGCAAGTGCTCGGTCAAATTTTTATGAATTTTCGGTCAAACTTGCCACACCTAGTGAGACTAGTATAAAACTAAGGAGTGAGATTATACATACAAAATATCTATTCTATCTCTGTACTGTTCCGAGAGACTTCTTGTGGGACGTACAGTAGTTTAGCTCTATAAGAGGTTATAAGTTGGTCTGTAAATAATACAATAAACGCTGGCATGTATTTTACGGACAATTAAGTTCGTTATTAAAAGGAGAGTACCTCGGTACAATTATGAAGGTATGTTTATTAATGATGTGTCTGTACAAAACGAATAATATTTCTATCCACATAAAACGAAAGTAGTCTCAAACAATCCTACTTTGATTTGTGACGTTCCAATTAAATGCTCTCATTAACATTCCTTTCCCAGAATGTAATTTTCCCAGAAATCTGAAAATCGATAATTATCGTCTGCCGAACGAGCAATAAACCCTTCCAACTAAACAACAATAACCAAACATACAGATCATCGAATTTTTTGTTGCGTCAGATATAAAAGATCACGATATAATAGTCCCTCGTTTGAAATCTTATTTCAGTTTTAATTACTCGATCCTGTAATATCAATACCGTGTCATATAGTGTGTCATCCTGTATATATCCAATAAAACAGAGCAGTGAACGACGTCGATTAAACCGAGGGTCTACTTTAATATCCAGACCTCCCATCCAATCGGCCTAATTGGAATCGAACGTACGAATTTTAACCACGAGACGAACGAACCCCCGTTTTACAACCGTTTATAATCTAACCGCGCCTTACATCTTTCCAGAGCGCCATTTTTAATTAACTCCAACGTGCGGTACTGTTAATTGCAAATTGATTTAACCCATCTGCATCGAGAGCTCTTATTCAATCACCTATCGACGTGGTTGCACGTTTCACCATTTCAATGAAACGGTATCGTAGCGATTACCGTGAAACGGTGGTGTACCTAGGATTTTTCTGTGCATCTATGGTCACGCGTTATATGGCCGTGCTGTCTACCTAACGTTAAATTCGTGTATGCTTCACTGTGCGTTTATATTGCCACAAGATGTATGTTTAACAGATTTATCATGGTTTATACTTTTTACAATTTGTGTTTTCTACAAGCTTTATTTTCTGCAAGTTGTATTTTCTATAAGTTCTATTTTTGATGCGTTGTATTCTCTATGAGTTGTAATTTTCACGCGCTGTATTTCCACGCGTTCTATCTCCACGCGCTGTATTTCCCACGCGTTACACTGTCCACGCTTTGTATTTGCACGCGCTGTATTTCCACGTGCTGTATTTCCACGCGCTGTATTTCCACGCGTTCTGTCTCCACGCGCTGTATTTCCACGCGTTCTATTTCCACGTGCCGTATTTTCCACGCGCTGTAATTCCACGCGCTGTATTTTCCACGCGTTGCATTTTCCACGCGTTGTATTTCCACGCGCTGTATTTCCACGCGCTGTACTTCCACGCGTTATATTTTCCACACGTTGCATTTCCCACGCGATGCATTTTCCACGCATTGCATTTCCACGCGCTGTATTTCCACGCGCTGTATTTGCACGCGCCGTATTTCCACACGCTGTATATCCACGCGTTATATTTCCTACAATTTGTATTTTCTACGCGTATTTTTTCCACGCATTGTACTTCCTACGCATTATATTTTGTGCATGTACTTCCCATTTTACATGGGTTGCATTTTCCAAGCCTAGTATTCGCCACTATCAATAATTACATAAAACGAAGCAATACAAATATGATAAAATAAATTGCACTTGAGTACCACAAACTATATGAAGACATAACCTTCCGCTCTTGAAACACAAAAGTATTGCTGACCCCATAAAATTGCTAAAAAATTTTCGTAAAATATCTAAAATACTGTTAAAAGTTTTTAAAAATGTACTTGAATTATATCCAGTATAACTCAATTTCTAGGAACTGTATGTACCCTTAACGGCCCGTATACCACCATAAGACCCATCTCCAGAGATGAAAACAAGAATTTATACGAACTCTATAAAAACTTCTCCATTTTCCCCGCACAGAAGAAGGATTTTCCCGAGATGAATCACGGGGAGATGAAAATAAAGAGGCTAACACGTACAGACACGCGAATTACCGGTTGCACAGAATAATGTACACGTAAAAGGGATCGTTACTTACGCATCATGAAGCCCCTCCAGCGATTCTCTGGACAGCACACGAGAGAATAACCTCGATTTTCGGCCAACAATTTCCTTTCCACCGGCAAATTAATCTACCTCTTACCCGTACGATACTTCTCTAGCATTAAATGCGAATGGTAGACGTACGAAACGGCAATGTCTGCCGGCCCCTTTTATTCCCCGGCTCGAAAAATGAGCCTTTATTTCATCGGTGAAGCGTAAGGAGAGCCGCAGTTCTGCCACCTAAACGGCACACGAAACGAGCCAGACTCTATAGAAGTAGTCGGGATGCCATCCCTACAGTCGTGCGATGGTTTATTGCTAATATTTCTTCGGGGTAATATTGGTTCGCGCCACCTACATACGTCCCACCATGTTGGATAACGCTAACAGCCGTCTCGTTCGAATTTTATTACTGATTCACGTGTTTGCATACCCGTTCGGGATGACCACCGCAGGCTTTACGAATGAGCGTGTCGTTATGACGCTTGTATCGCTGGCTTTCAAATTTTCTTTCAATTTTACTGCCTTTCGTCTGTATATTACAAGCATATTTAAAATACTTCATTCACGACGAATAACAGATATAAACACGATATCCTACAGAAAATAAACTTTTATATCTTACTCTCACCAGATAGGGATTAACACTCGGTGAAATTCAACCTACACGATTAATATGAGTTTTCCAATCTTTTTCTGTTGTAGAAAGAGGTATAGTATGTAATATTTCATTATTCAATCATACGAATCGATTTAGAAGCAAAAATATTAATACGAATTTGAAATCGTGTTGAAGGGTGTTGCAGAGTGCGCACGCGGTTTGCGCAGAGTGGAGCGCATGCGCAGACTGCAGCGCATGCGCAGATCGTACTGAGACTCCCACGCGAAATTTGAAATTAGCATTTCAACACCTTTTATCGAAATACGACTAACACATCAAAGTAATTACCATTTAATTTAATTTCTCAATTACCATTTATCGAGTTAACTACAGAATGTAATAAAGACACGTAATAAATTACATTTAAAAGTTTCTCCAGTTTTTAACCTTTCATACATAAAAAGTACAAAGCAGAACTGACGAGCAAATTAACCCTGAAACATCGGGGCTGATCTAGACAATCGTTCGTTCTAATTAACTGAATAAAAGCTTCACAAACTCTTAGACTTATTAGCGAGAAGGTTTTCCAATTTTGAACGTAATGTCCCCCCTGCCAGCCAGTTCTGATTCATCAAACTCGCCAAATAGTTTTTCATCTCCCCTTGACGCGTTGAGTAATTGTCGCAATTAATAACTGCAAATTCAATTTTCCAGTTCAATATCTCCTCGACGGAGAGACATTCGAACCGCCCTGCCCATTTTACGCCTTTTTTCGCGTTCTTTCGTTTAATCATGCGTACGGGCTGTTCAGGCCTGACTGTCTGCGCGATTTGTCAGCCATTTCTGCTATCCTTAGAAAATACTTTATGCAAGGGACGTTTTTATTGTAGAAGAACAATCTTGGCAGTGTTAACCGTTTGATTAACGTCTTCGACGAAAGACATTTGCTGTTATACACCCCTTAAGACAAAGACTCAGTCAGTAAATTTTAAACACGTGTACTTTTTTAAACACATATGTATTTTTAAGCACATACTGCTCTACTAAAATTGACGTGGAAGTCAAATAAATAGCAAAATTCATCATTTTGTATTTTAAATTCAATTTTGTGTTACTACCTTATGTTTTAAATTAAATTTTGTGTTACAACCTTGTGTTTTAAAGTAAATTTTGTGTTACAACCTTGAGTTTTAAATGACATTTTAAATAATATACGAATATACTATATAATTTAAATTGTTTTTGAGTACCCTAAAATTGTGGCATATAACGCAAGGTTTCAATTTTATAAAAGTAGTGTTCTAAAAAAAAGTTGATAAATCTAAATAGAGAAAATAGTAGAAGATAAAAATTGACGTTTGTTTTAATTTCGAACGTACAAAATGGTGAAATATTTTTGTAATCGAGAGTAACTCTTGTCGCCGTAGTACGTGTAAATTTAAATAATTCGATCGAATAATAAATCAATTATTAACGATGAAAGGTCTATTAGTGGATTTTCAGTCAATAACCAGCCGCATCGAATAATCTATTAACACGTTGATTGCCATGGAATCAAGCAATTACGAATGGGAAATATGGAGAGAATTCTCATAACCGTCAGTATCAATAATTAAACATTCATTTCCTTAATAATTCTAATTTTAATGTATCATGCGTATGATCGTTTTCATTGAAGCAATCAATGGGTAATACGCTTCGTGTCATTAAAATATTAATTAATATATTCGGTGAATTTGCGAAATTCTTAGAGAGAAGAAATAATAAAAACAACAAAAATTTAATTCTAATTAAATTTTGTTAAATTTGTATTTCTTTACTAAAACTCGCAAAGTTATTTCTTATGATGGTTGTCAATTTGAGTTAAAGTTTAGTCAACTTTATAAAAATTCAATTATTGTATTGCCTATCTGGTTGGCAGACTTTATCGCAAATCAACGCTCGATTTTATCAAATTACTCCTCGATAAGAAGTACATTATGTGTTCCAATTAAAATTAATAAATATATTGTGCAGAGTGAAGTAACCTAATATGAGACCCATTGAAAATCCTCCATTAACGAATTTTGTTAGACTCTAAAGCTTTACAACTTTTATTAAACCTTGATCGCAATTTTTATTGAAATTTGATGTCTTAATATACTCTTTCATTCAGTAAAATATGTATTTTTTTATGATCAGAAAGTGCAGCGAAAATTCGGTTTCTTCCTAAAAAATTAAAAATAAAAGTTACAGAAATATTCAGATAAAAAACATAGGTTCCCACGACACCCAGTTTCATTGTTTCTGAAACTTATTTTTTGTATTCCTCATAAAATGGATATACGAGATTGTCCATGACAGTTGAATTTAAATTTGCAATTAGTCATATTCGAGTTTAATATGGTTTTCTCGAAACATGTCGATTTTCATCAAGATGAATTAGTGTCTTATTGTTTATTTATCATTCAACTTCTAATGCATTATACCTAGGTCTAATATTAATTCGAACGAGTCATTTAAATTAAGTGAGTCATTCAAACACAATGTGTTAAAGGCTCCGTAACGGAGATAAGGTGTTATAAGAGGTGCTCATATTAGGCAACTTGATCCCAATTAATAAAGAAGGTGTAATTACCTTAATACTGTCGTAGCAAGCAGTGACCCGTCCATTCTGCACCTCGACGTTAGCCGGCGGATGAGCGAACTTGCACTCCGTGTCAGGCCTAGTACACTTGTTGCGTTGAAACTCCCTGCAAACCTCAAGCTGCAGCCATCGGGAGTCCTTGCCGTTCAGTAGGTTATTCATGTTGACCATTGCCATACTTCCAACTCCTGGAAGACCAACGGGGAACTCCTCCTTACTAGGGCTACACAAAATCCGGCTTTCTATACCGACTTTAATTTATCCTCTTCGCACGACGATCTTCTCTTCTCCGAGCACTGCGCCTTGCCTCGTTTCTTCGCGTTCACTAAACTTACCAAAACATACGTTTGTCACCTTAATTCGAAAGACAACAGATTTGTCTGCGACGGGACACTCGCGGGAAATTTGGAAAATTCAATTTTTTTATTGATTGATTGATTCATTCATTCATTCATTGATTCATTCATTGATCCATTGATTCATTGGTTGATCCATTGATTCATTGATAGATTGATTCATTGATTGATTAATTGATAGATTGATTCATAGATTCACTGGTAGATTCACTGATTGATTGAATCATTCATTCATTCATTCATTCATTGACTAACTGACTGATTGATTTATTGATATATTCGTTCATTCATTAACTAACTGACTAATTGATTGATTGATACATTCATTCATTCATTGACTGACTGACTAACTGATGACCTGACTGACTGACTGATTGATTCATTCACTCATTGACTGACTGACTGACTCATTGATTGATTGATTGATTCATTCTTTAGCTGACTACTTGACTGACTGACTGACTGACTGACTGACTAATTGATTGATTGTTTGATTAATTCATTCACTCATTGACTGACTGGCTGACTCATTGATTGATTGATTCATTGACTGACTGACTGACTGACTGACTGACTGACTAATTGATTGATTGTTTGATTAATTCATTCACTCATTGACTGACTGGCTGACTCATTGATTGATTGATTCATTGACTGACTGACTGATAACTCATTGATTGATTCATTCATTGACTGACTGACTGATAACTCATTGATTGATTGATTCATTGACTGACTGACTGATAACTCATTGATTGATTAATTGATTGATTGATTGATTCAGTCATTCATTCATTGACTGACTGACTGACTGACTCAGTGATTGATTGATTGAGTCACTCATTGACTGACTGACTGACTCATTGATTGATTCAGTCATTCATTCTTTAGCTGACTGACTGACTTATTGATTGATTGATTCATTGATTGACTGACTGACTCAGTGATTGATTGATTGAGTCATTCATTCTTTGGCTGACTGACTGACTGATTAACTGACTAATTGATTGATTGATTGATTAATTCATTCATTGACTGACGGACTGACTGATTTATTGATTGATTCATTCATTGATTGAATTAATGAAGGTTGACATACATTTTGACAGATTGAAACCAGATTATAAAAATAAATGAATGGTAGATAATAAGCTAGCTTATTCAATGATTATCAGGTTGAAGGTTAACGTAAGGTTAACATTTGACACAATGTAATTGTAAATAAGAAATGTCAAATTTGTAAATCTAGAAGGGTTGAGTGCCCCGAGCAGACATATAATAATAATGAAATAACTATACCTTTCTGAATAATCTGTTTATTGTTCCATGAACGCGTCCCTTTCGGCAAAGTGGCCTTTCTCCGTGTCTTCCTCGTACGTAGCGAAAAATCACGCGCGGCGTATTAATATCGCGATCGAAAACTAACCGTGTTTTATTTATCCTCCCGTCGATCCGCCTAACTATATTCGTTGTTGCGATTAGCAATTATCGAGGAACACCGTGTATCGAACCGGTCGCGATCAGCCGAACCGAACGGAAACTAAAAATAATCGAATGCCGAACAAAAATTGGCCGAACACCGTTCCTTCTATCCTCGTGATGAACTCCACACACCGGGCCACACCCGAGCCGTTTCCGAACGATCGAACAACAAACAACACGCGTGTCGAAATAGAGAGAGAGAGAGAAAGAGAGCTTCTTTCCGTGGATCTTTTTTCGTTTCTGTCACCGGTGGATCGATGATGGCGTCGGGTCGAGCAGGATTGCAGAGAGAGCGTGTAAAGAAGCGGCAGGAGGCGAAGGATACTCTCACCGTGGAAGATATATGCGAGCAAACCTACTATTATTTCCGATTCTTTCAACGATTTAGGCTCGACGAATCCGATCAGCTCTTCCGATCTTCCCTGTGTGCGATCTTCGCGCGGTGTCGAGTTTTAAACGTGTCGCGAGGAGGAAGGCAAAGCTTGAGAAAGCTGCGCGTCGACCACCCAGCGATTAAGTGGATTCTACGTGTGTTTGGTCGTTGGGTGTACGTGTCTGTTTGTCGATGGACCAAGGATTAAGGATCGGAATCCTCGATAAAGGGGTAGCTCTACGCTAAAGGGATGGAAATTCGTCGGAAGATAGAAGAGAGAGAGAATAAGCGCTAGAAGGCGGTCGAAGGCGACGAAGCAGGTGAAAGAAGGCAAAGGTCAGGTTGCGAAGGGTCGTGAATCGTGGCTGTAGGGATGGGAAAGGTCAGAATGAGTGATTGGGGAGGGAGGGAAGGGGGATTGCGAGTTAGCGAGCGACGTTGCGTTTCCGTTTCCTTCGATTCACGTCATTTATTCGAAGCGCTCTCCTTGCTCCTCCCGCGGTCCACCTCCGGTTTCTGCTGTTCTGAAAACAAACAACGACAATATTAATCCTTTTTTTCTCATAACATACATTTCTACAATTTTTCTTTACTTCAATTGAGTCCTCTTCATTCTACACAATCATCCTTACACGCCATACTCATCCTTACTCATACCTCATCATGCTCATCCTTCATCATACTCATCTTTCATCATACCTCATACGACTTAGTCCTATATCGTCCATACTCAACCTGTGGCCCATACAGCCTTTATAACATCAAAAGTTTTCTTCGACAAATAAATACCTGCTTGACATTATTTTTTAATAATCCTACCCATGCGAATATCATGTGTGTGGTCTAAGGAAAAAGAGGTTGAGTATGGATGATATCCTTGATCAAATTGGTCTTAGCAACATACAAGAATTCCTATTGGCCCTTCTCACTTCCATCACCTCACAAACTTATGAAGTTTTAGAAGAAATAGCATACGTCTGACAGAATTATTTCCAAAAATCAGAGAGTGCGACGGTTGTAGAAGCTTAACACTTTGCGACGTCATCCACGTATGGCGAGTCTTAAACTCTCATACGAATCTATATTACTCAGGATTTATTAGCTTAACTGCAAATACTCGTGTTAACTACTCAGAATTTTATATAATAAATATAACAAAACAGCTAACCTAACAGCTTTTCCTAAAAGATCATTGAGAAATGTTATGCTACGCAAGGGGAACAACTGATTAGATTAAGTACTTAGATTAGATAAGATGTGATCCAAGATTAGTATTATCTGGACCTATTTATCTTCACTTCAACGAACTCTGAACGACAGGTATTTTTCCACTTGGTATCAAATGAAACGCGACAGACTCTGTCAAAGTGTTTAAAGACTCATCAATCATTTGTGTAATTAATGAACCTCCACGGAAATTTGTCACGCGATTTATATCGGACAGTTTACAAATTTTCAACTCTTTCAGTTTATCTAGATTCTCAAGTTTCAAACTTTTTTTGTTCTAATCTTCATATTTACAAATCTTCATACTTTTGTGTCTCTACATTTGTTACTTTACATTATATTTTTACATTTTCAAATTCCAAATGTTCAAAACCCTAGATCTTCGAATTCCTAGGCTCTCAAATTTTTAAATTTCCATGCTAGATTCACAGTCTCCAAATTCCAAGGTACCTAATCCCTACATCCACAAGTTCTAATCATTCAAAGTTCCTAGTCCCTCAAATCTCAAGATTTCCATATCGATAACTCCGCAAATTTTGAAGTCCCCAAATTCCAATGTCCTTAAACACCAAGTCCTACATCCACAGATTTGAACAATCCCAAATTACTGCACTCAAATCCCAGGATTTCCGCCAGCTCCACAAATCTTGAAATCCGCAAATTACGATCCCTAAATTCCAAGATCTCGAGTACCTAATCCCCTACGTTTCTACATCTACAAATTCTAATGATACTAAACTGCATCGTCAAATCGCTATAGATATCCCTAGATCCCCACACTGTCAAGATCCACAAATTACAAGATGCTCAAATTCCAAAATCCTCAAATGACTAATGCCCCATATCTGTACACCCACAAATTTGAATGACCCTAAGTTCCTACATGGTCAAATCACTATACACCCATATACCTAGATCCCAACATTGTTAAAGTCCCCAAATTGTAAGATCCCTAAATTCCAAAATCCTCAAGTACCTAACGCACCATATCTCTACATCCACAAATTTGAATGACACCAAATTCCTACAGCGTCAAATCGCTATACATCCATATCCCTACATTCCCATATTCGCAAGGTCCCCAAATTACAAGATGCCTAAATTCCAAAATCCTCAAGTACCTAATGCCCCATATCTCCACATCCACAAATTCTAATGACCCTAACTTCCTATACCACAAAATCGCAATAAATCCATATCTCTAGATCCCCAAATTCCTAACTCACGAGCCAGATTTGCTGTTGACTGTACATGTTTGCTGCTGGCTGTACATATTTGCAACGTTCGCGAATAAAAGAAGAAGAGGAAACCGTTCGAAGATTTTCGCGGCGTCCTGGAAATCCCCGGGAAAAACAAACGACTCGACCGGAAACGTTTCTCTTCCCGGTATTTTCTAGTGCGTTGAACGCGCGCATACGTAGCCATAACTCTTGCCAGGTAACATGAGAAACGAGTCGAGCGGTTCGGGCCCGCTTTTCGTAAGCGGCTTACTCGCGCGACGGAAAATTGTGCTACGTTATTTCACCCCCTCGCCCTCCATCTTCTTTCTCTTCATCTTAAAGGGTCATTTCCATCCTGGCAAGCCAAAAAATCGATTACTATTTATTCGTTCGTCTATTTCCCGAGAGGATACACACCAGAATGCTTAACACTAGGTTTAGGGATATTTGATGTTGCTTTTGGATTCAAAATAAATACAGGGATATTCTTCAGTTCAAGAGAATCATTTTGACAAAAGCATCTTTCGTTATTTAAAATAAGGAAGCGTCACTTTGACCTAGTGTTAACACTGTAACCAGTGCAATCACCACTGCAATCCATCAAAATCGATTTCAAGTTTCACATTTTGTATTGCTAAATTTGGTTATGCTTTTGTTGAAGTGTCTATTATATTTAGAAGTAAAGAATGATCAGGAGATATGCTTCATCGTTTACTTATTCATTTCTCCACTTTATTTCCAATTTAAAACAAATATGCGTTTATTAGCTGTTCTAGTGTACTGTATGTGACTCTCTGCCCCCAACCCCCCAGATCCTTCGCTAGCCGCCTTTCGGCGCTTCTGACAATTTTTCTAGGGGTTTTGGCCTATTCTAAGAAAGTTTGATTCTCTGACAAAAAGTCGTATCTACCACAGTTTGACCTGTACGTCTATAGGCATGAGTAGTCGGATGGGGTCTTATAGTATTTTGACACGCTTTCGCTGGGGGGCACTCAGCCACTATTAACAACTTTTGACAATTTTTCTAGGGGTTTTGGCCCATTCTAAGAAAGTTTGATTCTCTGACAAAAAGTCGTATCTACCACAGTTTGACCTGTATGTCTATAGGCATGAGTAGTCGGATGGGGTCTTATAGTATTTTGACACGCTTTCGCTGGGAGGCACTCAGCTCTCATTAACCACATCTGACAATTTTTCTAGGGGTTTTGGCCTATTCTAAGAAAGTTTGATTCTCTGACAAAAAGTCGTATCTCGCACGGTTTGGCCTGTACGTTTATAGGCATGAGTGGTCGGGATGGGGTCTTATAGTATTTTGACTTGTTTTCGCTAGGGGGCACTCAGCCACTATTAACCACTTTTGACCATTTTTCTAGGGGTTTTGGCCCATTTTAAGAAAGTTTGATTCCCTGATAAAAAGTCGTATCTACCACGGTTTGGCCTGTACGTCTATAGACATGAGTGGTCTGGATGCGGTCTTATAGTATTTTGCCTCGCTTTCGCTCGCTGGGGGGCACTCCTCCACATTTTGGGATTTTTGACAATTTTTCTAGGGGTTTTGACCCATTTTAAGAAAGTTTGATTCCTTGACAAAAAGTCGTATCTACCACGGTTTGGTCTGTGCACTTGTAGGCATGAGTGGACGAGATGGGGTTTTATAGCACTTGATTTGAGGAGTGTACATATGCATATATGTGAACTAGCATACATATGCATGTGATATTCATGTCAACATGTTCTTAAAATTGGTACTAAAGGTGAAATTACAGCTATGTATGACACGATGGCTGTTTAGTAACCTGCATTTAAGAGACAATTCTCAATAACTTGATCTAACGTGGCACTTCAAGTTCAAGACCGAAACCTCAAGACTCAAGACCATTTTGTAGTTCAATTTAATCCACGATCACGAGACTTCTTCGATAATAGTCCGAAATTGGTTCTACCAATATTTCAAAGTTTCTGTAAAAGTTTGCTCCTAACAGTAGGTTAAAACTTTGGTTGACCAATTCAGATTTTTGCCAGACTCGTGATCGAACTTACACTTCGACCTCCAGTTTCGACGAAATTCGATCGAATGGAAAGCTCCATGTTATTCTAACGGGAGTTAGGAAGGATTGCAAGGTTTGCTCTCGAGAAATCCCGGCGAAAGACATCGAACAACATATTACCGACACTTGCCCCGGCAAGCCTGCATCGTGGATTGTTTCATAAAATACGATACAAAAACAAAATTTCTTCTTTCTGATGTGGATAAAATATTAGATTGTTCCACACGTTAATTTGGTTAACTGTGAGAAAATTATTAGTGGATGATTAAGCAGAAGGCTAACTTGCCATATTTTGACGACTCAGACGCACTCGTTCAAATTTGATGAATCTTACTCGAATTTTTAATATGCAAATACAAATTGGACTACAATAGTTCAAGTCCAATTTGCATAGTCAAACTTGCTGAATACGAGATTGACATTTCAACTTTCTTCATCTGTTTTAATGTTGTAGCAGTGATTAGTTAGGTCTGACGCACCTGACAAATCACAAGGCAAGGGGACTAGTTAAACCATATGTTGCAATAATTTCACAGTACCTAATTTTATGTTTAAAGAATAAATAAAGTTATACAGGGTATATGTTGTTCATATACAGGGTGAAATCTGCCTGTGTTATATGAAAACACGAAATGCGTTCGGAGTTTAAGGAGTTTCAGAAAATGTTATTTTCGAAAGGAGTCGAAAATAGGCGATTTCGAATGAGAATAGCAGGAAGTTTGTTCGGTTCCCCGTTATATGTCCATATCGGTGACCCCCGGTGGCAGTAAACGTGTTATCGCCACGAATTCGCGTATCTTCCATCCGTGACTGGTATTTCGCGTGCTCGAAAGACTTCCCTTGGCTCTCGGTCGAATCGATACACGTGCACGAATGCGGCTTCGAGCTTCGTCCACTTCTTTCACGTGACTACCGCAGAAAAAGAGGGACGAGCAAATCAATATCTCACACAGACTTTTCGTGATCGTCGTCGCCACCGTCGCTGCCATCGAACGGTCTTCTTAATATTTTATTCATTTGTTTATTTATTTTAGAGGACCTCGGGACGCATTAATAAAATGAGCATGTATCGAAGGTTTAAGCTGGTGGGGAATTTAGAAGTTTGAGGAATTAACAGGTGAGAAGTGAGAGTTGAGAAATTAACGGGTGAAATATGTAGGGATCTGAGAAATTAACAGGTTAGCGGTTTAGGAGTTTGATAAGTTAACAGGTGAGATGTGTGGGAATTTGAGAAATTAACAAGGTGGAAATTTAGGGACTTGAGAAATTAACGAGAAATTTGGAGATCTGAGAAGTTGATAAGTAAGAAATTGAAGGTTTTGGGAAATTAACAGGTGAGAAGTTTCGAGATTTGAGAAATTAACAGGTGAGATATTTAGGAATTTGAGAAATAATCAAGTGGGCAATTAACGAGTGAGAAATTTAAGGATTTGGGAAATTAACAGGTGAGACGTTTCGAGATTTGAGAAATTAACAGGTAAGATATTTAGGAATTTGAGAAATAATCAAGTGGGAAATTGACGAGTGAGAAATTTAAGGATTCGAGAAATTAACAGGTGAGACGTTTCGAGATTTGAGAAATTAACAGGTGAGACATTTAGGAATTTGAGAAATAATCAAGTGGGAAATTGACGAGCAAGAAATTTAGGAGTCTGAGAAATTAATTTATGAGATATTTAAGAATTTGGAAAATTTGAGAAATTATCAAATGAGAAATTCAGAAATTTGAGAAATTACCAAATGAGAAATTCAGGAATTTGAAAAATTATGAAATGAGATATTAATAAACAAGAAATTTAAGAATCTGGGGATCAAGGGTTTTGGGATCTAGGGATTTTAGGGACTAGGAATTTTTCATTTAGGTTTGATGGCTAGGGAATTCTAACTATAGGAATTTTCGTATGCAGCAATTTACTCTAGGGATTTAAAAATCTAAAACTTTGAATCTAGGGACTTTCTAGTCAAGTGATTTGAGAATCTAAGAACTTAAGAATGTAAAGAATATCTAAGGACTTCAAAACTTGGGAATTTAAGAGATTTGAAAACACAAAAACTGAAAAATTTGAAAAATGAGGAAAACTTGAAAATTTAGGAATTTGAAAGCTTAGAGATTTGCAAATACAGAGATCTAAGAATATGAAAATCTAGAAAATTCAAAAATAGCAAAATTCGAAAATTACCATATTTAGAAACCTGAAGAATTGTGAAAAATTCGAAAAATAATTTGAAAAACGAAAACATCAAAAATTCGAATAAAAAAATTGCAAAATTTTTCAAACTTGTATGCCTTCTCATCTAAGATAAACCTACGTTTCAGTGAAGTGTACATAAATACCAACGTGATCCGAACAATGTCTAAAAGTGTCCGGCAACAGAATAAAGTTTCAAGTTGGATATAATGACCGTGTTCGATTATTAATGGTAGCCACCGTATATTGCGCCTACAGGCACGTCTATTTATAATGCCGTCACTAGAACCGCTTTGCTACGTGATTGTGGTCGATTGTAAAAGTCCAGTGATCCGAATAACCATGCCAATATACACGGCTGGCGTCATCCAGCGCAGAGTAAACGTGAGAACAAAAAGAAGACAGGAAGGGTAGGGTAAATGATTTTTAACGTTTCCAATTCGCTGCGCTTGGTTATCCAGCTTGAAACGAACGAACGGACGCGACCGAGCAAGCTCGTTCACGCTCGTTCGACGATTTTTTTTCCCCCTCGAACCGTTTCACTTTGGATTCAAGTGAAAATGACCTCTCTTCTAACGTGAAGCGTGGCTGCAGAGATGAGGGTTGTTTGCATTTTTCGATGTTGCTTGACAAGTTAAATGTTATATTCACACATTCATGTGGAAATGACTTCTCCTGAGGAAACCGTGGCTGCAGAGGTGAGGGTTGTTGGCATTTTTGGGAATTTAACGAGTGGGAAATTAGAGATTTGAGGATTTAACAAGTGAGAAATTATGGATATTAGGACTTTATGGGAGGGAAATTTAAGAAGTGGGAGATTTGGGGTTTTGAAAAATTCGGTAGTGAGGAGTTTTGGGGTTTTAGGGATTTAACGAGTGTGAAATTAGGGATTTGAGGATTTAACAAGTGGGAAATTATGGATATTAGGAATTTATGGGAGGGAAATTTAAGAAGTGGGAGATTTGGGGTTTTGAAAAATTCGTTAATGAGGAGTTTTGGGGTTTTAGGGATTTAACGACTGGGAAATTAGGGATTTGAGGATTTAGCAACAGGGAAATTACGAATATTAAAATTTTATGAGGGGAAAATTTAAGAATTGGAAGATTTGGGGATTTGAGAAATTCATTAGTGAGGAGGTTTGGGGTTTTAGGGATTTAACGACTGGGAAATTAGGGATTTGAGGATTTAGCAAGAGGGAAATTACGAATATTAAAATTTTATGAAGGGAAAATTTAAGAATTGGAAGATTTGGGGATTTGAGAAATTCATTAATGAGGAGTTTTGGGGTTTGAGGGATTTAACGAGTGGGAAATTAGAGATTTAAGGATTTAACAAGTGGGAAATTATACATATTGGAATTTCAGAAGAGAGAAATTTAAGAAGTGGGAAATTTGAAGATGTGAGAAGTTTTGGGATTTTAAGGATTTAACAAGTAGGAAATTAAGAGATTTGAGAAATTAAGATATTATAGACTTAATGATTTGGGAAATTAACAAGTGAGGAAATTGAAAATTTGAGAAATGAACAAGTAAAAGTTTGAGAAATTATCAAATGCAGAAATTGAAAATTTAAAAAATTAAGAAATGGGAGATTTGGGGTTTGAGGATTTAACATAATTTTCAAATTTTAAAAAAACCAAATATTGAAAAATTCTAGCTTAACAAATAATGTGAGGAACACCAAATATATACCACATGAAAATTGCCGAATAAGTATTGCGGAGGCAGTATATTAAAGAATAGTGAACGTGACGCCACTGCATGGTCTCCCGAGTGTAAAAACCTTGAATTCCATTTGACAAAAAGTACTTCTGCTCGTTCATCTTTGCGCATGCATTCTCTGACACTGACATTCCAACGTATCATGCTATCTCAAGCTAAACTTAGAAACTTTCACCAACTATTCATTTCTTTCATTAACACGCTGCTGTCGCCCGTATCTGACCTCTCAAGATGCCTTTTAAAGCATATTCCACTTGGAAATACTTGATTATTTATGGGGGTACCCCTATTAATTGCGCTAAGTAAATTGATCTTCAGAGGACCAATTAAACTGAACACCATAATTCCGGATTAAAGTGGAAAGTATTATTTATTAAACTTTCAAGACTGAAAACTTCCAAATTCCTAACTCTGCAATTTTCTCACTAGCTAAATTCTCTAATCTGCTAATGTACTGTTTGCTAAATCCTTAAATTTGTACATTTCTTGTTCGTTTCTCAAACTTTTAATTTTCTAGCTTGTTAAATGCTGGAATCTGCAGGTTTTCTATTAATTAAATTTTTATTTTGCAAATTTCCCACTTGTTAATTTCTTAGATTCCTTAATTCCTCGTTTGATAGTTTCTTAAACTTTTAATTTTCTCACTTGTTAATTTCTCGAATCTGCAAATTTTCCATTTGTTATTTTCTCTAAATTACAAATTTCTAGGTTACAAATTTCAAAATCACAAAATCCAAAATTACACCCTCAGGACCTCAAGTTGTACAACTTTCATGTTCATAAGCTTTGGAATTTTAAAATCCTAATGGACCGAAGTCCCAAAATTCCAAAGTAAGACCCAAAGTTAAAAGATACCTAAGTTCAAAAGTCCCAAAGTTCAAAATTCCTAAAATTGCTAAGGTCCTGAAATTCAAGAGCCCAAAAATTACTATGGACCCATCAAAAGTCCCAAAATTTTAGTTCCAAAATTGCACAGTTCCACAGTTCAAATTCCAAAGTTTCAGTCCCAAAATTACCATGGTCCCAAAGTATCAAAGTCCCAAAATTCCTACTAATACACCTAAGTCCCAAAATCCCAACGTCCCAAAATTCTTGGAAAATTCGAAAATCATAATACCCAATGCCCAGAATTTCAGAATCCCAATATCCTGTGGACCCAAACTGAAAAAATACCGAATTTCCAAGGCCCCAAAATTGCTAAGTCCCAAAATCCCAAAGTTCCCACAAAAAAAGTTGATCTGAAACTTCTAAAATCCTTGATCTCTTAACTCGTAAAGTCCTTAAGTCCCAAATAGTAATTATGTCCCAAAATTGGTAAGTCCCAAATTTCCAAATAGTCATGATATCCCAAACAGTCATTATATCCCGAAGTCGTTAAGTCCCCAATTCCCAAATAGTAATGATATCCCGACGTCGGTAGGTCCCAAAGTCCCAAACAGACATGATATCCCAACGTCGGTAAGTCCCAAAGTCCCGCAGCGATTATTACCGTCGCAGACGAACGATAATCGATTATTAGTAACCTACACCTGTCACAATGCCTCGCCGTGAAAATACGTGTCAAACTCGATGAATGCAGATCGATGGAAGGATCCTAGGGATCGGAAAGAGACCTTGGGCTTTTATTGCTCCGCAGCCAGAGGTTTTCCCTGCAAGGTACCTCCTCTTCCTTCTATGCCCGCTGCACAAAAGAGCACAATTCTATGGAGGTATACCTACTACCTGCTACCCGACAATCTTCTTAAAAGGCTAGCAAGAGTCAAACATCACGGAAAAGTAGAAAGCGAGCTCGCCAGTTTTGATTTCACTAGGAAAACATTTCAGACGTCTGTATTGTAAAAACCCGCGGTACCTTTTCTATTCAATCTTCTAGCGACTTTCATCCATGATAATGATATCGTAAATTATCTGCCCGATTAACTGTAGTTGTTGCCGCAACTGTCGCGAGTTGGACATAATTGTTTTCAGGTTTCTCAACTTTTTTTCGTTACAGAATTTATTGAGGTGGATTGTAGCTATTTTGGGTAGTGTTATCAACATAAGTTTATCAATCTTATCACTTACGATAACAATGTATTAAAAAATTTCTACATCCTCAAGTTTCTAGATCCACAAATTTCTGGATTTTTAAATTATGTTGCTTAGATCTCTGCAATTTCAAAATTTCTAAATCCTCAACTTCTTATATTGTCCAATTTCTATGTCGCACAAATCTACGTATATTGCAGGAGTCTGTATTGTCAAATCTCTATATATTGCAGAACTCTATATTATCAAATCTCTATATATTTCCAAATTTTTGCATTCCCCACAATTATGAATTCCTAACTTCATACGTGATCCAAGTCTCTCTATATATTGCAGAGATCTATATTGCCAAGTCTCTGTATATTCGAATCCATATTTCTAAACTTCAAAATTCCCAACTTATGTTCTCCAATTTCTATATTCCACAAATTTCTATGTATCGCACAACTCTATATTGCCAAATCTCTCTATATATTGCAATTCTATATTACCGAATTTTTATACATCCAAAATGTTTAATTTCCAACTTCTCGAAATTCCCTATTTCCCAAATCTTTGTATACTGCAAAACTCTACATATATTGCATAATTCTATATTGCGAAATATCTATATATTCGAGTCTACATTCCCAAATTTCTATATTCCAAACTTATTCCTCCGAATTTCAATATTTCTCAAATCTCTATATATTGCCGAACTCTATAATGCCAAATGTCTACATACATTGTCGAACTCTATATTGACAAATTTCTATATATTCAAATCTATAAACTTCTATATCCTCAACTTATTTTCCTAAAATCTCTCGATATATTGCAGAGTGTTATATTGCCGAATCTCTATACACCCAAGTCTACATTTCAAATTTCTAAATTCTCAACTTATCGTGTTCCCAATTTCCAAATCTCTATATATTGCATAACTCTAGATCATCAAATCTCTATATATATTGCAGAACTGTATATTATCAAAGTTCTACCAAGTGCACATTTACGAATTTTTGTATTCGCATATTTTATGCCTCTTTCTCTTAACAAAATATTTGAATAATAATCTACTGCAAGTTTCATTCAGATTTCAGTGCTTTCAGTTTAACTAGATCCATGTGGCGAGACTTTGTGGGTCAAAACATAGAACGCGTATTTCACGCTAGTTGACTGTACCACCCACTTCATATCAACAATATGAAATTGTCCCGAAACATAAAAAGGTTCCGGCTTACTCAATGATTTCGAGCCATTTTTGCACGAGTCTACCTCAGCCAAGTATTTAACGCGAAAACAAACGAAATTTCCCCTGGCCAACTAACTAAAGCGAACGAGCGAACTTCTACAATAAGGTTCAACGTTATATTCTACCAATTTGAGGTATTATCAGTTGAATGGAAAACAATGGCGATATTGATCGACGATTCGACATCGGCTCGAATTAGACCGTCTTAATACGTGAATGTGTACCCAAGCTTTCGAGATTTGAGTAACTACTAAGAACTTATCGTGGTCGTTAAGATTTCGCGATGAAAGCTATTACAAACAGTTTGGTTGTTAAAATGTTAAAATTATCCGTAAACGTCGATCGGAGTTGTATTTTCTTTTCATTGATATAATTTTTTTACGTTCCGTATATTTTATTACGAAAATTCTTGTATCGCAGTTGTTTGATATCGGACCGAATGATATTAACCGAGCATCGATATTCGATACAATTTAGGAATGTGTTTCATGCCGTCGGTTGTCTATTTGCGGAAGGTTGAAAATTACTTTGAAAAATAACTAACCGAAAGAAACGTAAGAGATAATAAACGTAATTCTGCGTTTGAAATTTATCGATTTCCGATACTCCTGATACGCTTTAATAGTACAAGAAACTTTGCTAACTTCAAATTAGTTCGAACTTTCGACTCCTAAGCGCACAAAAAGCATGTACAGGGTGTACAAATAATAAATTTACTAATTTTTTTTATTGTTCATGGATTATCAGATTTCTCTGATTTCCCCAAGTTCCTAGATTTTCCCAATTTCCACATTCTTATAGTTCCAGTTTTTTTAAGTATTTGAACTTCAAAATTTCAAATTTTGCAAATTTTCGAATTGTCGAAAATTCTCAAATTTTCTATAATTCCCAAATTCCCCAGATTTTCAAATCTTCGAATTCCACAAATTCTAAACTGCCCAAAATTCCAATATTTGTAGAATTCCCCAAATTCTGAAATCCCCAGAATTCCCCGAACTCTGAAATCCCTAGAATTCCCCAAATTCTGAAATCCCTAGAATTCTCCAAATTCGGAAATCCCTAGAATTCCCCAAATGCGGAAATACCTAGAATTCCCTAGAATTCCCCGAATACTGAAATCCCTAGAAATCCCTAGAATTCTCCAAATTCTGAATTCCCTAGAATTCCCCAAATACTGAAATCCCCAGAATTCTCCAAACTCTAAAATCCCTAGAATTCCCCAAATTCTGAAGTGCCCTAGAATTCCCCGAATTCCGAAATCCCCAGAATTCTCCAAATTCTGAAAACCCCAGAAGTCTCCAAATTACGAAATCCCCAGAATTCCCCAAATTTTCAAATCCTCCAAATTTTCCAAATTCTTCAAGTGCCCAAATCCCTAAACTTCCACATTTCTAAATTTCGATTATTCCAAAAATGAATTTTGCAAATCACAAAGAAAATAATGAAATAATTAAAGGGAGTAACAAAAATAGTATTCATGCAAAACACAGTAAGAATAATAATGGAACGATAAACTCGAGTTTCTCCAAAAAAGACGACTCGTATAAAGGAATCTTGTTCCACATTTCCGATTGCTGTCTGCTTATCGAATCATGCTAATAAAAGACACCCGGTATTTGTCATGAGGTTACATTAAGAAAAGCATGCGCATCGTGGCGTGTCGCAACGCAGTATCATTTTCAGTAATCTCGAGAATGGCACTGCTATCCCCTACAGTTTCGGTAGAAACGGCCAGGTAATTAGACTGAAAATATCCTGCGTTGAAACGGGTTCCTATGTTCCAACATTTCCAGAATCGAGAGGAAAAATGAGGCTAATTATTGAAAACGTTATTCGTGAATTTTCCTGGACTTCTTGAATGTTAACATGATAAAACATAACCGAATTTCGTACAAAATAACTGTACATTACAGTATAAAAATAAAAAATCACGTTACACAATTTGATGTCACAATAATGGAGTATTATGATATCACAGCGCGCTATATTAAATTTGACTATTTTTATTGTAATGTTCGACGCGTTAACCCTTTCACTTCTAAAACGACGTATATACATCTGTATACGACATTGAACAGTATATGTGTACAATTGTACGAGTAATCATTAAATATGCAATTAAATTTGAAGGGCGTCACGCATAAAAATACTAATGTATTTAAAAAATTCCATACAATGTAACAACAGCGTTCATGTACCGAAAATATAACATATCCGGCAACAGCAATAAAGTAATGAAGAATATGATAAAAAAGAGAACGTAGAGTGCGTCGTAACTGGTCAGCGTTCAATCGCAAGCATGCGAAAGTTAATGAAGATTAATTAGTTCATTTGAATAATTCAACGTCCGTCGTTACACTGTACACTGTTCTGTTACATACCAGCGTACGTTGGTATAGTACTGCGAAGCGAGAACAAAGATTGAAGGCGGAACTTGAACACGTGGAGAAGAATCGAAGTCGTAGGTGGGGGTAGAAATCATCACCAACACAAACTTGAACACACTGACCGCGAACGCGAAGCCCTACTCCGTCGGAGTCCAAACGGAGAATGAGAGTAGTGGGGGAAGGTCCCCTGTCTACCCCTTCTGTTTCGCTCGCGCGCATGCGCACTCCGAACTTCTTACTCGCTCGGTACAATCTGATCGTACAATAGCTATGACATCATATGGCAACATATCAAGTTATTCCAGATGTTATGTCATTTTCGAGCGTAACTTTGGTGTTGACTGTTGCAAAAAATGCTCAACGCGTAGATTACATTTGTTAATCAATTAATCGGTCGAGTAATGGTTTTAATGAAAAATTAACGTGAGTCAGACTTCATAATAAACGTAAATACTTCCTTTTTGATAAACACGTATAAGGATCTTTCGATGTTATGTATTAGTGATTTACAATTCAATAATATGTATTATTAATTAAGTACTTAATATTCAATTTTGTTATCTGCTTCGAGACAAATTAAATAAACTGATGAATTAATATTTGAATGAAGTAATCTTGTTTTTGGAATGATAATATACTAATATTTAATGGAAGTTTATTACTGAAATAGTAAATTAATTTCATGGTATAAAAGTGTGTTAATAATTGTTAATAACTATGTTAAGGAAATCGTAGGTTTTTAATTACACTTTTACATTACGAGTCTTTAGGTTCCTATATCCCTAGAGTCATAGATCTGATAATTCCCATATTGCTATCTTACTATATCTTAACATCCCTAGATCCAGATTTTCCTGAATATTTCTATATCCTGATATCTCTACATAAAGACACTATCAGATACCGATATTCCTAAATCTAGATATCACTAGATTCCGATGTTGCAGATCCATATGAGCTTATGTTCGAATATCCATAGTTCCCGAGATCACAATATTCCTAGTTGCCAATATCCCTAGCTCCCAATATCACTAGATCCCAACATCCCTAGCTCCCAATATCACTAGATCCCAACATCCCTAGATCCCGACATCCCTAGATCCCAATATCCCTAGATCCCAATATCCCTAGATCCCAGTATCCCCAGATAGGAATATCCCTAGATCGGAATATCCCTAGATCGGAATATGCGCAGATCGAATATCCCTAGATTAAAATATCCCTAGATCCCAATATCCCTACATCCAAACCTTCCTAGATTCCAATATCCCTAGATCCCAGTGTCCCAAAGTCCCTAGATTCCAATGTCACAATATCCGAATAACCCTAGACACCGATTTCTGATATCCCTAATCCCTATATCCCTAAATTCCGATATCTCCATATTCCAATATCCCTAGATGATAAATATTGTATGACAAAATCGAATTTGCCGGATTGAAATACGAAATCTCTAATAATGCGAGAAGAGAAATAAAATCAAGTGTTTCCTAATTGACGTAGATAATTATTGGACAATTGTCCAGTTGTTCGACATTAATTGGCCGCTGTTATTGGCCAGGTCGGAACAATGATTACCTAATCGTTATACAGTGATTGGTCGCTGTTTGGCACATAACATAATCCGAATAGAAATAGGATCGGACTGAATCGAACGGGAATAGATATGTTTGTCTATTAAACAGAAAATATAATACTTTCGCGCGGAAAGCAACGTTCGACGAAATTTACAGTAACGCGAAATCACAAAAACATGAAAATTGTAACAACAAACTAAAAGCCAACAATTGACACGCCGTACTATGACTTGGAAACAGACACTATTCGTTCAGCCAATTACCGCCATTCAACGCTGTTTACACGACAGCTGTTGGCCCATTGTTGCGTTCGTAATATGTGCGCGATTTAAAGAAATAAATAATCTTTGTTACGACGGTTTTACTTTTAATTTACACGTGTTACGGAGAGAAGAATGATTTGATGGTCCCAACAACCTGTTCGGAGTTCGAATAAGGACTGAACGGCAAAATCGAGCGTCAGGTGGAGTAGATTAGGTTTGAAGTTCAGATATAAATAAATATAGTCCGGGAAAGATAGCACGGTATCGTTATTTTCGGTAAATGTAATGTGCAGATCCGGCCATTTGCACGAACGCATTTGCAGATTGTCGCTGTTAATAAATATTAATAGGTTAATCTTTGTATCAGATTTTATCGTTCATGTGGAAAAACGGCGCAATAACGAGACAAAATGATAGCGCAGTTGTTGAAACCAAGGTTAAAATATTAAAAATATAAACGAACGTATTAACTGTTTTTTAGTGCTGAAGGTTCATTACATTTTATGACGGTATTAATTTGTTCCGCTAAAAATTTACACAAATTTTTGCATCGCTTTTTTAATTGAATTGTTTCCACTCGCTGCGATGCGCCGGTTTTATTCAATAACAAAGTCAAATTCATATTTTTTACTGCAATGTGCTTGCAGCCTTAATTTTCGATTTTGTTCAAATTGGAAAATCTATGGCCACTACAAAATTTTGCTACATACATTTGTTCATCGTATTTGTTATTCTTAATTGGAAGATATTTTCATTGTTTAATGTGCAAAAAATGTAGGTACTTGAAATGTGACGTCAAGGGCATAAAAAGTAACTAAAATTTTTCGTTGACTAGCTCCGAAATTTCTAAATTGGTAAGTGCTGAAAAATCCCCAAATTTCTAGATTCTTAAATTCATTACATTTTCAAGTTTCCAATATTTCAAATTTTTCATTTTCACCATTCATCAATTTCCATATCTCTAAATTCGTTTTTACATACGTGAATACAAGAATTCTAAAATTTTCTAATGTCCAGAAACTTAAATTGTCAAATTATCAATTCCCAAATTACTAAATTTCTACGTTCCTAAATCCCTAAATCACGAAATCCCTAAATCACGAAATCCCTAAATCCCCAAATCACCAAATTTATAAATCCCTAAACTCCTAAATCACCAAACTCCTATACCTTCAAATTCCTAAATCCCTAGATACCTAAATCCTCAAATTCCTAAATTATGAAATTTCAAAATTTCCCAAATCTCAAATTTCTAAATTTTCACATTCCCAAATTTCAAAATTATGAAATCTCCAAATTCCCAAATCCCAAAATTACCATGATCTAAAATTACCCTCTCCTGAAATTCCTAAACACCCAAATACCAAAATCCCTAAATCCATGTCCCCAAATCTTAGATTCATAAATCTCCAAATTTCCAAATCTCCAAATTCCCAAATCCCAAAATTACCATAATCTAAAATTTCCTCTCCTAAAATTCCTAAACATCCAAATACCAAAATCCCCAAATCCCTATGCCTCGAAATCCTAGATAATTTTCCAAATTTCCAAATCTCCAAGATCCCAAAATTCCCATTTCCCCTCTCGAAGTTGCCAAATTCTCAAACACAAAAATTGCCAAATCCCAAAACCGCAAATTTGTAAATCATCAGCCAAGGATAGAATACTTTCTCCGCTCGTTGTACTACTTAATATCGTCGTATTGCGTCAGGCTTTTGACGTTTCGAAATCGAGCATTTGATATGCAACAACCTAATATAATTAGATATAAAACTGGCTGATCGTATTACCGGTGGGTCGGCCGGTAAAAAACCGCTGGAAAGCAATTTGACGCCACAGAGTAGATGCATCGGGACGCTTTGAAGCCATAAATTTGTACGGAAGGGCGAGGGCGCGACTACGGAGAGAGGCAGCCGTCCAATCGGACGTTGCGCTCGGCTTGCTCGTTCATGCATTTCAACGCTTGCAAATCATTCATTCTGACTCATTGTCGAGAAGTCGGCCGCTATACGAGCACTGTCACAGCGCAAAATGCTCTCAACGATGAAATTTCATGGAACATTCTCTTCACCGTGCCCCGCGTCTACAACGAGCCTGTGCCCTTGAATATTTATCGTTTTCTGCGAAATCAAATTCTATCGCGATGAATGTACCATCAGCGAATAGTTCGATGGGAAAAACAAATTTACGATTGGGTCACGCGCTTCGATTAAAAACCTGCTTCTAACGAGCCATGACCTTGGACTCACGGATTTCGTTCTAACTTTGCACGATTGTTTAGTGTGGCGATACTGATCATTCTGCAAAACCATAGCGCGCAACTCTTAAACATTTACGAGCAAACCTGTCATTTGTATTTAACCTGCGTGACGAGTTGCACAGAAATTTTCCTCTTTTATCTGTGAATAGTTACAAATTAAAATGTGTATTAACAAAATCATCCTGGTATGAATTATTTTCACTGTAGATTCGTCAGAAATGACCCAATTACTTCTAGATAATATACTCATGAAAGGATGTATCTCTAGATAACGTCGAATATCACCTGAAATGGTATTAACAAAATAAAGCAAACAATCGTTGAAAATCGATGACCGGTAAAAAGCACGTAGAGAAAGGGTGGTAAGAGAAAAGGAAGAAAGTGTCGCAAGACTATAAGTTCAGCGAAGCGTTCTCGTAAAGGGGAACGTAAGAACACCCGTGGATTTTCGTTGATGTATCGCTCGGAGCATATGCGAGGCTGTGCTTTGAGGTGAGAAAGAGAGAAAGACAAGGAGAGAGTCGACGAAAGGAAAAAAGCAGAGAAATATTTGTAGTTACGTTGGCGGGTCAACGCCACCTATCTCTCCCTCACGGGAGCAGCCTGTCACGAGACTAAAATTAAAACGAGGCACACCCACCCCGCCTACACGCACACACACACGACGCTGAAGAAAACGTTCAGGGACAAAGACAAGAATCGACCTTAAGGCTTCGGAGCTTTTTCTCCCTTTTTCATTCCCATCGTTAACGCTGCCAGTTCTCGCTTTATGCTTTTAACCTCGACAATTGCCGCCCTTCAGCGTTACGTGCGTCTCATGAATTGCGTTGTTGCTCGCGATTCCTGTCCCCTTCTTCACTTTCTTCGGTAAGCTTCTATTAACAGCGTCAAGATACACCGCATTCTTCGCTCACCCACACAGCCGCGCCGTAAGACTCCATAAGACTCCGTCTTATCAATTGGACACGATCGCTGCTCTCTCTGTAGATTAACTAGATAAGATATTGGGATGACCCCTGCTGGCTTTTACGAGCCGATTGGAACGTCGCAAACTTATATCGTCGGATCAATATTTTTATCAAATTACAAGTTAATCACAAATTGTACGATCTCTGAAGGGAGAATTTATAAATTATAATTATAGGCAGAATTTGCACCCATAAGCTTGAAGAAGTGGGTCATTGAAAAGATGTTCGACAGTTACGTGTTGCGATGAAAATTATACCAAGCTCGATCTTATTCGAATAAATTTAACTTAAATTACAGAACAGTATGTAATTCAGTACAGACAAGCGACTCCCTCGCACCAAGCTCCGTTTTACTCTCGTCGCCGACGCGCTCGAAGGCGAGCGAGCTCGGATCAGATAACACCGGTCAATTCCTGGAACATCTACCTCCACCTTGGACGCACACGCAGTCGTAAATGGTGAACGCTCGCATCTACGCTATAATGGCGAGACATATCGATATATTCCTAAATAGATCCCTATATCCCTAGATCCTTATCCCTAGTCGTTCTTATATTATATCAGGACCGTATCTCAATCTCGTATACGAGATACACTTCTAATTACGTTGCTTACATGGATATTTACGTGGACATGTGTATATTTATGTACCTATGTACCTGAGGACCTAGTTTCATAGGAGTCCATGTTCTTTGGTATATACATCTCTGGATACGTATTTGCATGGGTACTTGGGTATCTTATTACTTATATCCCCATGTACCTACTTTGATAGCTATCTTAGTATCTATTTCTAGAAGTACCTACTTTCATAGGTAGCTTAGTATTTGCACAGGTACTTGGATATCTTACTACCTACGTCACCACTTACTTTCATGGGTATAATGCCTATTTACATAGGTACTTAGGTATCTCATTACTTATATCCCCATGTACCTACTTTGATAGCTATCTATCTTAGTATCTATTGCTACAGGTAGCTTTCATAGGTAGCTTAGTATTAGCACAGGTACTTGGATATTTTACTACCTACGTCCCCACTTAGCTTCATAGGTATCTTAATACTTATTTCCACAGGTACTTGGGTATCTTATTACCTACATCCCAATGTACTTTTATAAGTATCTTAGTTCCCATAACCTAACCTATCTTAGTATCTATATCTACAAATACCTACTTTCATAGGTACCTATCTTAGTACCTACTTCCACAGATATTTACTTACATATCCTAGTACCCACTTCCATAGGCATATACTTAGTACCCACATCCCTAGTTACGTACTTTCATAGGTATCTATCTTAGTACCTACTTCCACAGATATTTACGTATCCTAGTACCTGCTTCTATAGGTAGGTATCGTAGTACCCACATCCCTAGCTACCTATCTTTACAGGTACCACCACATACATATATCTATTTCCATAAGTACCTGTTTTCCATAAACCTACATCCCTTCTACATCCCCAACCTTATATCTCTAAACCTCCAGTTTCTACCTTTCCAAATTCTTGTATCCCTAGATCCATACGTCACTAAACTATTATATATCTAGTAATTTCTTCCTGCAATTCCTGTGTCCCTAGACTGACAAATCTCTATAATTCTACTCTATAATTCTTCTTCTTGCTTCAGTTTCCACATTCCTACATCCTATTTCTATATCCCTAGAATCCTATATCCATAGACCTTAATATCCCTAGATGTCTGTAGAGTACTACATCCCTATCCGTTTATCTATAAATTTCTACATTCTCATATCCCTAGATATCCACATTCGTGTCTTCTGAATTCGTATTTTCGTAGATTTTTAAATCCTTATATCCCTAGAGTTGTAAATTCCTATATTTATATACTCGTAGATTCCTACATTTATTTATTTCTCATATCCCCAGATATTCGTGACTTCTAAATCGCTAGATTTGCACATCCGTAGATTCCTAAATCCTTATGTGCCTAAAGTTGTAGATTCCTACTATATACTCGTAGATTTCTAAATTCCCGTATCCCTAGATCCCCGAGTCCATAGAGTTCTACATCTCTAAATCTCTATATCCGTAAATCCCTATGTTCGTAGATTTCTGTCTGCTACATCCATAAATTCCTAGATCCCTATACTCGAGAGTCGTATCTTTAAGGTATCTCGTGGCTCGAATAAGTTGAAAACTTAGGAAGGTTTATAATTCCCGCGACTTTTCGATCGATCGTACCGACCGCGAAATCGGCGAGGTTCTACGCCCTAGAAGAGCCGAGCCGACGACAGAGTAGAAATACTGGCGATTAGAAGGACACATTTTCCATGACGCCGCATGCGAGCCGGTCGGACGATCCGTGAAACGATTTACGACTTCGTGAACCGTGCACCGTTATAAATCCTTTCAACGAACGAAAATTCGTCCGCGGAACGTTTGGCGGAATTGTAAATTAACGACACTTGATATAAATGTGGATTTTATTGGCAAACGACCAGGGAAACAAGAAACCGATATAAATAGGATTTCTTCGCTCGGCGTTTGTAACTCTATACATACACAGACCGAAACTTATACATACGCGATTTCGTAGTTTTATTTTCGGTATCTTTATATTCGTTTTATCGTAAAAGCGTGACAAAAACTCGGTGGAAACTCGGTGAAGCTTCGAGGAAAAGCTAGAGCTACCCACACCCATTATCCCGGATAATTTCGACACCGTTACGTCATGCAGTCCATAATACCGGTTTCTCTTTATTCCTACTTCGTTCGCGGTAATACGTACGTATCTACGGTTGGTAACTCTAATATTCTGACACTATACATCTCTATAATTTATTGCTCCGTTCGGTCCGCGCCGAAGAAAGCTCCGTGTGTACTACATGGCTGGTAATAACACGTTGTGTAATTGCGAAAACAATATGTAGAATGGGCTGCTTAATAGGCGTTGAAATAGAGAATTCTAGGAGACAGGTTCATTCGGATTATTTAGATGTGAAGAGAACTTAAGTTGTTAGTGAATATTTAGGGTTTGGTCCCAATATTTCAAACTAATCTTCGTGGGTCCCAATATTTCAAACTCTTGATATTACTAGGTTTCTGTGCTTCATAGCTTTGAGTAATATTTGTGAGACAATTTCCAAAAATTCTAGTGCTCCGAAGTTGCGGTATTGTAAGGTTGTAATATTATAAAGGCCCAATGCTGGAAAGGCCCAATTTTCCAAGTCCCAATATTCCAAAGATTCGATTTACGTAAGTCTCAATATTTCCAAAATTTTATTATTTGATAGGCACTGTTGTCTCGAGTCCCAATTTCCCCAAGTCCTAATGTTCCTAAGGCCCAATTTCCCTAGGTCCCAATATTTCCTAATCCAAATGTTCTGAAGTCCCAATTTCTCCAAGTTCCATATTTCCCAAATTCTAATATTCCAGGGTCCCAATTTCTTCAAGTCCTAATGTTCCTAAGGCCCAATTTCACTAGGTCCCAATATTCTCAAGTCCCAATTTTTCTAAGTTATATTTCTTCCAACTTGCAATTTCCAAAATCCCAATTTCCTCAAGTTCTAATGTTCCCAAGGCCCAAATTTCCCTAGGTCCTAATATTCCTAAGGCCCAATTTCCCTAGGTCCCATTTTTTCCAAATTTCAATGTTCTCAAGTCCCAATTTTTGCAAGTTCTATTTTCCCAAATTACAATATTCCGTAGATCCGATTTCCCTAAGTCCCAATACTGGAAAGGCCCAATTTTCTCAAGGCCCAATTTTCTCAAGTCCCAATATCCCGAAATCTCAATATTCTCATATCTCAATATTTCCAAGTCCCAATTTTCTCAAATTTCATTTCGCATAAATCCCAATATTCCAAAGTACCAATTTCCGTAAGTCCCAATATTCCAAAAACTCAATTTCCCCTAGTCTCAATATCTCCAAATCCCAATATTGCAAAGACTAAATTTCCTTAAGTCCCAATATTCCAAAGTCCCAATCTCTAAATCTCAATTTTCCCAAGTCCCAATATTTTCCAACACTCCTAAGTCCCAATGTCAAAATGCCACTAAAAACCCACCTTACATTATTTTCTAACCTAAACTTCCTATCCCAAAATTGCACTAAACACCTAAACTTTAATAATATACCCTACGGTCTACATACCACCGTCCCAATATTCCAAAAACACTAACACAATTTTTACCCCAGATCCCTAGAATCCCAACCTAGATACTTTCCCTACATTTCCTCGTGACTATAGCACGCTTACTTCTGAACATACGCGCATATGAAATTACATACTAGGGACATTAATCTTAATAACGTACGTCAAGACCATTAAAGTCACAAAAGTATTTGTCCCGGTCTATAGAACTGCGGCGTCCGCGTATGAAAGAACGGTTCACATTTTACTGTTCATTCACTGGCATTCTTGTTTGTAACCCATTTTTTCGAGTACGCAGAATCTGCTCGGCTCCCGACGTAGGTGTGACTTCCTGTAACCGTTGTAAACAAGTCGAAACAAGGACACGGCGTTTAAGAAGGGTTCGTATATGTATATACACGCGTGTACATGTACAGATACATATATAAAGCGGTGTTGCAAGGCTCAATAGGATAACAGAAACCGAGGTCAGAACGTTAGCGAGACACGCTCACGGAGGTACTGTAATTTGATGCGTTAGGTTCCACGCTGATACGTGGGGGATGCGCTCGTATTCACACAAGAATTCCTTTGACATTTTCGCACTTTAAAAACTGATATCTTTTGCCGTAAGATACGTGACACGTGAGCCACTCCATTTAACACGTCACTGCATGCCGGATCATCTATGGCACAAACTCTCTAACGAGACCTAGATTTCACAATTATAAAATATCCCTAGATTACAACATTCCGAAATAGTTTCCAGAAAATCGCGTTACACTCGTACATCGTTCCTACATACCAATATATTCAGATATCAATATTTCTCAATACTTATATCCCTAGATTTCAGGTGTACATCCCCAGATATCACTATCCCTACAGACTCATACTTTTGGAGACGAATATCCCTAGATCTCACAATTTCTAAATTTCAATAATTCTAGATGCAAGTATTCCTAGGCCTCAGTGTCCCTAAGACCAAATATCCCTAGATTCCATTATTTCTAAATGTGAACATCCCTAAATCTCAATTTCCCCAAGTCCAAACATACCTAGATTTCATAACCCATTGATTCAAATATCCCTAGAGCTCACAATCCGCGAGTCCAAATATCCCTAGGTTTAGTAACTCTAAGATCGTACCACCTTGAACTCCAAATATTCCTACACCGAGTCAACTCAAATTCAAATATCCCTAGATCTCACAACCCGCATGTGAAAATATCCCTAGATCCCACAATCCGCGTGTCAATATCTCTAGATCTGACAATCCGAAATTCCAAATATCCCTAGGATTCGCCATTTCGTGTCCAAATATCCCTAGATCTTACGATTCCGAGGTCCAAATATCCCTAGATCTAAAAATTCGGAGGTTCGAATTTCCCTAGGTCTCAAAATCCTCGAGTTGAATCTCCCTAGATCTCACAATTTCCGAGCCGAAATATCCCTAGATCTCAAAAACCCCAAGTTCGAATCACCCCAGATCTCACAATTTCCGAGTCGAAATATCCCTAGATCTCAAAATCCCTGAATCCAAATGTTCCTAGATCTCAATAACCATAACTTCAAATATCTGTATATCTCGTCATCCTTAAATCTAAATATCCCTAGATAGCAATATCCGCAAATCCAGATATTCCTAGATCCAATATCTCCAGCTCCCACTATTCCTAAGTCCTAATATCCCTATATTCCCCTGTACTACTATCCCTATATCTCTATATCCCTATATCATGACATTCCTATGTCCCTATATCTCTATATCCTTATATCATGACATCCCTAGTCCCAATTTTGGAAAGAAATAAGAGCGAAGAGTGAGAGTGGCATAAATTATATGCAAGGATAATACATTATAAAATGATGGATTTACGAAATTCGATTACACATTTATTATAAATAGAACGTTTAATGATCATTGTCGCCGCTTGATTGGTTGTCCATGCTTATCGCATACTTGACAAGTATCGTCGGAAATCGTATCGACGGGGACGATGAAAAATGAGCGTGGGCATCGAGACGAGCAAAAAGCCGTGAGAAATGATCAAACGTTATTTTATCGTTCGTGAAAAGATAGTAGTGACGATGGCATGCATTACCGAAGTCAGGTAGACGGTTTAAAGTAATGGGTTTTGCAAGTGCTCTTCTCACGCATCATATTATCTCGTTTTAGAAACGTGCCCGGTACAGGTGATGCATCTATATCGGTAACCGCGAGCCCTAGAGGCAAACCGGGTTTTCAGAGCCGTCTGCGGCGGTGTATTTTTGCTCGCGGAAGGAAAACTTCTAAGGAATTATATCGTCGAGCACTTTGTCGTAAATCACAGACAAGCTTAGTCATTAAATTATATTTTCACCGTGGAATCAGCGACCGGATAGGATTTACGACGGAGAAAAACGAAATGAAACTTCTAAATTATGCGACCGCCGAAATTTGTCTCGGCAAAAATTACCCTGTCGCGGATCGTTGCCTCGAACTTTCGAACCAACCTGAATTTAATGCCACGTGGTCGATAAGTCGGGATCACGTGATTTTCGTTTCGACATGAAACTCGAGTATCGTTTTTAACTCCGGAGTGACCATTCGTGCCGATTTTGTTAGCATACGGATTTTCAAGCACTGCTATTGATCAAATTACTTGGACTAATTACGTTTCTTACTAATTGAATTCCACTTCCAATTCTCGCGAATTATATTAATCTGTATCGAATTTCATTTTAAATATATGATTACTTTGATAACCAGAGTAAAAATATTATTTATACACAAAATGTGTAAGAACTTGCTCTTCATAAAAACCATGAATAATTGTAGTAACATATCTATTCATATTTACTTACATTAACCTTTTTAACCACCCCCACATAAAACCGTTTCACACTTTAAATCACACGAGTTAAAAATTATTTTTTGACACTGGTACATAATATGCATGTTTCATATATTTCTGACATAACTTTATTTTGAACAATTTTAACACTTTACGGACATTAATTAAAATTCAGGTTATATTACGTTCAATCTATTCGTGTTAGTTTCTGTTTGATTACATTAAGTCCACTCATGGTTGATTAGGTTAGGTTGCGTTAAGAAATGTGTCCGCTGTATTTTAAACTGAAATACCCATTTACAACTGTAAGTCTCTACATTCATATTTAAACTGAAATAATTACAACTACAAAACTTTCTGAAGTAATTACTCTGTAATGCTCTCCTGCTATATTTATTTTAATTTTGTTTAAAAAGATGAATAATTTTTTAATTTTTAATTTTATTCTGAATTAAATTTCCATGTCACAGTTTTAAATTAGATAACATTTTTCGACACCAGAAGTCAAAAGTACTTTCATATCTGGACTGCGAATAATTATGCATCTGTAGCATACCAGAGTGTGCAAAAAGTACGTAAGTTACGTAATATGTACGAAGAAGATCATTTACAACGAGTTAATGCTCAAAGTACATGAATTTAAAAGTAATTTAAATCACTGGGAGAAAGAAAAGGATGCAATTGTATGTTCACTGAAATATCCACTGTATCTACGTACATTTACGACGAATCGTTTTCTATCGAATTTATTACGAAAATAAATGGTCACTCCAGTTTAGAAAGAAGATTCATAATTTGGCGCGTTTTTGAAGTTACGATGGCAACGGCGAAAACAGCGCAACGATATCGACAAGAATTTACACGACAGAGTCTCGTAACTCGAAAGTTACGATTAATTATCGATATTACTGAAACGATGCAATAGGAGGCAACGATTAATCGTATGTCGAAGTTCACCGAGGAGTAACGTAAAAAATCGCGACGACAATTCTGATGAGTCAACGACACGCGATAACGCGGAACGAGGCCCGGATACAAAGCTGTCGTAAACGAATTGTCGAAATAATGACCGGGAACAGTCCGTGAAACAAAGAAGAAACGGAACACGGTCGTTTTCGCGAGCGGCGTAAAAACGCAATTATGGAAACGATGACGTCACCGGGATGACGACGTGAACCGTAATACACGTCGATGCAATGCACACATCGGAGCGCCCACGCGCGGCCAATGGCGTGTACGACTTATTGCTCTGTATAGCCCCACGAAACTGTATATACATATAGGTGTACATAACGCTCGCACGTTCGTGTGTATCGTAAAATAGAGAGAGGTCTGTAACTACCTTGCGCCGGAACACGCGGAGGTATCAGCCGCGATCTCGCCGTGATGTCGGTCACCGTGACAGGTTAGGCGGTCGGTGAGCCTTCGTTTCGCTGCTTCTTCTCGGAACTCGATACTTCTCTCACTGTTGGTAACGAAACAACACCACCAAATATCTTATTTGCCAGCACTTATATATTCCGTCGACGACACGATTCGCTCTTTCAAACGTGCGACACACGATCCCCAGATCCCGACAACGGTGCACTCGCTCTCTTTCTCACTGAAACGGCCAGGAAATTCTCGTTACTCTCACTCTGTATTACTCTCTGTTCCGGTCAATCGTCGGACACAACAAAATCACGAACAACTTGTTATCACTTTTCCTCAACGACGCTGGCCCGGATGCACGCTGACCTGCTGCACACCGTTCAAACTCATAATCAGCTCTTCACCCGATTCACAAAGGTCCCCGCCTTTTTCTTTCTTAAATCTCGTTTTTACGTACACGTATGTATTATTACGATCGCGTATCTAATATAATCTCGCTTATCCACGAAAGCCGCTGCTATGCGAACCACGCGCGACTGCACGACTATTGCGAGGGCAATAACGACGACGTACTGCGTGTGCGACGATGACGACGGCAGTAGCAGCAGCGGCGACAGCGACGGCGGCGGTGGCGGCGGTGGCGGCGGCAATGGCGACGGTGAACGACGACAGACGTCGTCGAAGGGACCGGCTGATGGAACGGGGCAAATATATGCAGCTGACGGAAGCCTCGATGCGATTTTGTAAGAGGGTGAAAAAGATAAGGCGAGCAATGCTGGTTAGGCGACGGGATTGCGACTGCTTGCTGCTTGCTTGGCTAGCCGCAAACGGGGTCCTGGCGCGACACCGACTGTCCGACGGCAGCGCCCCCTCACCCCTCTCTCCTTCCGACCCCCCTACCTCGCTCCTACCACCACTCATCCATTCCCTGCCCGCCTTCCACCTTTCTTACTCTTTGCCCGCACGCACGCACACAACCTATTTCTTCTCCTTCTCTTTCCCTCTCCAGAATCGACTCCTTGCTCCGTTTCATTCGTCTCGCTTAGTCACACCTACGATCCCACGCTTCACGCATTCTCCCTCTCTCTTTATTCGTTGTCTCTTCCCTTTCTACCATCCATGCATCCTCTAATTTCAAAGTCCCGTCTCTCTTTCGCCGCCGCTATTTTGTACGGGCTGTCTCGCTCGATCGTACGTACGAACTTTCGATACACACATAGTGACGGTGCTCTGTCCTCGTTCGATCGTCGTTCGCGTTCCTTTTTCCTCCTTTCCCCGACTACGTGGAGCCAGGAACCCTTCCCCCGCATAATATCAGCCGCCCGTCTCGCCCCTCGTTGCACCCATGCGGCCGTATACCATGCCACGTCGCCGTCACCGCCACCACCGCCGCCGACGATGAGGCACCAACCGCCCCTCTCCGTGGCTCGATAAGCGTTCGTCGCGCGCATGCGCCGACTACCTTAAACCCCCACCAACGATATTTAGTCCTCTCTATGTCTCTTTCTTTCTTTAACAGCTGGCGACCCAGCCTGCTTACCTTGCTGGAGAACCGGCAACGGAGTTAGGTTAGGTTTGGTCGCGCATCGCCCGCTGACTATCACGCTTGCCGCGGGTAGGAGAGGGTTAGTCAATTTCTCTTTCTCACTTTTTCTTTGCTCTTCTCGTTCGGGACAGGGACGGAACACGGAACCACGGCTCCACGAGCATATCATTACCATTCGCTACGGAGTCAAGATCTCGTTTTCTTTTCTTTTTGCTTTAACAAATTTAATCTCTACACAGATTACGTACAATTCATGTATACAATGTTTGTTACGTACACTTGACTTATATGTGCATTATATATAACCCACGTCTGTAATGCTCTTTACGTATTATTGATGTATTCAATGTTCGTTATATGGAATTGTATACATTTTTTGCTATTGATGTATAGAATGTTCTTTACATATAATTGATCTATGTCATGTTATGTATAATTCATGTATACAATGTTCTTTACGTACAATGGATTTATATAAGGTGCATTATATATAACCTATGTTTGTAATGTTCATTATGTATGGATATATACAATATTCGTCGCACGGCGATTTTTATTTTAATTTTGTACTCGATTTTCTTGAGGGCATTTTCTGTAATGCAAATTGATACTGTTCGAACAGAAGAACTTTATACTATAATTTTGTACCGATTTTGAAATTCGCCTAAATCTTCACATTTCTAAATTTTCAAATTTTCATTTTCTTTTTCAAAATTCTACATTTCTAAACTTTAATTTTGTAGCATTTCGTACACAAAGAATTAGAGACTCCAGAGTTGCGAATTCAGAGCGTTTAGCATTTAAAACTTGAAGCTCCGAGGTTGTCACTGTTCTGACCTTCAAACCTCCCAATCTTCTTTTGATCTTCAGATATTTCCAACTTCAAGTTTTCCGACCTTCAAACGTTATGGGTTTGATGTGTTCAATCTTGAGTACCAAATTTGAAACTTCGTTTGAAAATCATTTCGAACTTGAAGCAAACCCCTTCGACCTGTAAACGTCTCAAACTTGCAGCGTCCTGAGCACCCCAAATTTGAATTTTTCCAAATAGTATTCCAAGCTTGAAGCATCCTAAATTTATGTTGACCCAATCTTGAACCAACTCCATAAAAGGCCGTCCCTGATTCCTGCATATAGGAAACACAACTTCCAACGCGTGTACTGTACATCGGCGTAATCTTGTTTCTCCATGCGTTCAGGCGCACAAGACAGCAGAGGAAGAAAAAGATCGGATACGAGGAAGGAGTAAGAAGCTTAGTGAGATTCGAGTAAAATTCTTTACGTTCGATGCCGATAGCCATTACGCTACGGTGCATAACGTGGAAAGATACCGATATACAGCAACACCTTGTTAACCGTTCGGATTTTATTCTAGTTAACACCTTCGTTCCAACTGTGCCTCAAAACATGTTCCACGGTGGCCAATCTTTGATAGGTCGTAATATCGTAAAATGATGCTTAATTGAAAGATTTAAGTGCGGATGGAATATTCGATGTATGGTTACTAACTGTGGTCGTTTAACTGGGTTTAAGTATGCAAACATTCATTTTACTGAATAACATATCTTTAATCAAATACATATGTATACTGTTTCAATGGTAGTCTAGCAATGGAATGAAAAATATTATAACAAACAAATATAGTAAATAAAGAATAAATATACTTTTTAATATAACCTAATATTGAAATCAAGATATGAATAAAAATAGTGAAGAATTAAAGTCTCAAAAGTACAAAAGCCAACATGGCGTCGTGGAAAGTCACGCATGCGCATTGCGTATATAAATCACGATCGATATATCAATATAAATTAAAACAAGTTTCTTGTTACAAATAGGTTAATGACTTTCGCAGAATATATTCAGCAGAATTGAATACTGTATTAAGAATGATCATAAAGACAATTATGAATGTTTTAATATGTTAACGAAGTATTGTACTTTCCCGCGTAAGGTGCGCATGCGCCTTGCCGCGACGCCATATTGGTTTCTGGTCTTCGCGCCGCTTTCAAATATATTTAATAGAATCGCTGAACTATTTACACGATTTGATAAACGAGAATAAAGTTTGCGTTTCGATTATTCAGTTTTATGCTCCACGTCCCAACATAAATAGACGTTGTGATAATGTTCTTTAACGAACTAGTTTCGATCATCTCTAGCGATCGACTAAGTTCGATTTACTTTCACGTTACGGTTAATTTGAAATATAATGAAGGATGGAAAAGCATGGTGAAAGAACTTGTAGCACATACTGTACACCTGCTTAATCTCGTTCCCTCCGGTGTATAGGAAGGAAGGGGGCAAAGTGACAGTGCGCGAGGGAGGCAACGAATGAGATCCGTAGAAAATTCTTTATAGCGACGCCGATGGTCTCTGTGTGCTACGGTTCGCAGCGGGAAAAGATCCCTGTGTCTGATACAGAAGGACCGTGCATATCGTTTGCACGAATATTTCTACGGTACATTGTACATACGTGCATTCTATATATACGTTGGTACTTATCACGACACGTTGTCACGATTCGCTCTTTGACTCTTTTTTGTATTTCGGAGTTACTGATTTTACACTTCCTTCCGAATAAATCATTTTACCGTGTTTTGTGTACTGTTAGCTTCAATACTGAGCTGGTACATTACATTTTGAATACTAGATATTATTTTTTTAGATCTATACATTTTGAAATTATCTGTAATTTTCAGTTTTCTTTTTCTCATATATTTACACTTTTTAATCCTCAACTTCTCAAATTATCAGGGTTTCAAATTCCTTAATTTCCAAACTTGTTAATTTTTATTTTTTCTACTTCTTAAGTGTTTAAATTTTCAGCTGAATTCGCAAATTCTCTAATTTTCCGCTTTTTAATTTGTCAAATCCTTAAACTCCCCGCTTGTTAATTTCTCAAATCTTCAAATTCTGCTGTTTTTAAGTTCTCAAATCTCCAAATTTCTCACTCGTTACTTTCCTATATTTCCAAAATCTCAAATCCCTTTTCCATCTTATTAAATCCTCGTTTCCAAATTTCTCACTCGATAAACCCTCAGGTTTTCAAATTTCCCACTTCATAAATTCTCAAATCCCCAAATTTCCAGTTTTTCAAATATTTAAGTTCCTTTTCCTACTTCTGAAGTTTCAAATCCTTAAATTTCCAAATTCCTAAATAAATTTCCAATTTACCAAATTGCAGCCAGTCTCCTAAATTTCCAACTGCTCAATTTCCCGAATGACCAGCAAATATCCGATTCTGGAAATTTCAAAATTTCGCTCCCATTTTTCAAGCACACCGAAAATGTCGATTAACTCCTTCACGTATTACGGATATCTTCGGTTCGAAACTCTTTCTTCAGATCCCCGATACTAACAGCGGAAGCGGAAGCACGCCATTCTCGCCTCACTGACTCTGATAAGCCGAGCAACTGCTACCTATACACGTGAACGTACTTTCTGTTTCCGAAATCGTTACAACGTGTTGCGTCGATGCAGAAATATGTTATCTTAGCAGTTTTGCGTGCTGATAAATCGTGCTAATATAAATGTCCCTACACGTTACTTTCAATACATGTAACTTTCAAACTGTTACTAGTTTAAAAACTTTTATCACTTCAAATATCGTCGTAACCATCACATATTTTATCGAATAATTTTAATATCCTCAAAAATATTTTTGATCATTTTTTTATAGTTTATATTTAATTTATTCAAATATATTTTCAACAAATTTAGTTTTTTCATAGTTTACATTTATCTTATTCATATATATTTTCAACAAACCTAGTTTTTTCATAGTTTATATTTATTTTATACATATATATTTTCAATAAACGTTATTGAGTACCTTTCTGTTGCATCTTATTTAATATTCTTAATTAGTATTTTTATTCATGTTTACTATTCTCAGTTAATATTTGTATTCGTGATTAATATTTTTTATCGGTTCCATAATTAATAATTTTGTATGTGTTGCACAAATTGTCAGTCACTTCATATTTAATTTTCTTAATCAGTATTTTTATTCATGTTCTCAATTAATATTTTTGTTCATATTTAATATTCTTTATCGGTTCCATAATTAATAATTTTTTACGTTGCATAAATTGTCAGTCACTTCATACAGAATTTTTGAAGGCTGAAGGAGATAACACATTTCAGTTAAAATTGCAAATACGCACCTACAGTAAATTGATTTTCAAATTGCAGGTTTTGAATAATTGCGCAAAGAATGTATGTTAATAAAATGTACATAAATGTTTCATTTCATGAATTAAGTATGTTTATATTTCATGGAGTGCCGTTATATTTCTGTTATAATATTCTGTATACATGTGACTTTTGTTTAATATCGTCGGTTGATAGTTGGACGTTATTTATGTCATAATTTTTCGTACATTCCGAAGCAGTATTGAAAAATGGATAAGATTTGCCAAATACTGCGTACGCGGCAAGTATATCGTAGCAAGTCGATCGTGTTCGTATACATAAATGAAAGAGAAAATAGAGAAACAGAGGTCGCTAAGGTGCGATATGGAACGTCGAGGGATACGAGCTCATATTTCTCGTGAAACTGAACCGAATAAATTTTTAACAAAAATTGCTGACTGGCTACATTACGTTACCGTCGCTCCTGTTCTGTTTAATGCCAGTCTACCGCCATCTTTTCTTTCTAGTGCCCGGTTCTTCTCCCTTCGAGCGTTATCGCCCTGCCGAATATACGAGACCATAATCGCCAGTTTATTTGCTCGATTACACAGATAAATACGAACATTTTAAATATTTCTCTTTTGCCAAAGCGATTAGGTGACGTCCACGTAATTTTCTTGCAACAGGAAAATTTATCGAACGATGTCAGATCGTTAATGTAATCACGCGTTTCCTTCGAACAATCGTATCACAGTAACCGCAAACCACGTAAATGGAAGCGAGCTTCATCGCAAATGGAACGAACCGAATTAATTTTAGCGACATGGGCAACTTTTAATTAAAAGCTTATGCTCTTTTATACGCTCTTTTGTACATTTTTTAATTTCAGAGAGGTTACTTCTGTATTCCCGTATTCTTTTCGAATTTTCTGAATATGGAGTTCCTGGATTTAAAAATTTGTAGCCGAAATAATTTGGAAAGAAAGCTTGATATTTTTATACAGCTGTTCAGTATTTCTGTATTGTCACAGTTTCGTAGTTCCACGTTTCTGTATTTTTATAGTTCAATGTTTTTATAGTTCCATATTTCAGAATTTTCATATTCCATAGTTTTATGTTTCGATATTTCTATAGTTCCATATTTCAGAGTTTTCATATTCCACTGTTCTGGCTTTCTGTATTTTCATATTTTTGTAGTCCTTTCGTTCACAATTTTCAATTTTCAGATTTTGTTAATTCAATATTTCTAATTGTAAGCAGATGACATTTTTATGTTTCTAAGCTTGTAAATTTAGAACTTGCAAGTTTGAAAATGTGGAAGTTCTATATTTATACAATCCTAAATTTCTAAATTTGCATCTTACCAAATTTTTTAGCTAAAAAACTTGAAGAGCAAAAAATTTAGAGAATTAACAATTCAATATTTTCCTATTTGTACATGTCTAAATTTATGTCGCTAAACAGAAAATTTTTATATTTCTAAAATTTCAAGTTTTTATGCTTCTACAATCCTAAATTTCTAAACTTGCATCTTACCAAATTTTTTAGCTAAAAAACTTGAAGAGCAAAAAATTTATAGAATTAACAATTCAATATTTTCCTATTTGTACATGTCTAAATTTATGTCGCTAAACAGAAAATTTTTATATTTCTAAAATTTCAAGTTTTTATGCTTCTACAATCCTAAATTTCTAAACTTGCATCTTACCAAATTTTTTAGCTAAAAAACTTGAAGAGCAAAAAATTTAGAGAATTAACAATTCAATATTTTCCTATTTGTACATGTCTAAATTTATGTCGCAAAACAGAAAATTTTTATATTTCTAAAATTTCAAGTTTTTATGCTTCTACAATCCTAAATTTCTAAACTTGCATCTTACCAAATTTTTTAGCTAAAAAACTTGAAGAGCAAAAAATTTAGAGAATTAACAATTCAATATTTTCCTATTTGTACATGTCTAAATTTATGTCACTAAACAGAAAATTTTTATATTTTTAAAATTTCAAGTTTTATACTTCTACAATCCTAAATTTCCAAACTTCCATCTTACCAAATTTTTTAGCTAAAAAACTTGAAGAGCAAAAAATTTAGAGAATTAACAATTCAATATTTTCCTATTTGTACATGTCTAAATTTATGTCGCTAAACAGAAAATTTTTATATTTCTAAAATTTCAAGTTTTTATGCTTCTACAATCCTAAATTTCTAAACTTGCATCTTACCAAATTTTTTAGCTAAAAAACTTGAAGAGCAAAAAATTTAGAGAATTAACAATTCAATATTTTCCTATTTGTACATGTCTAAATTTATGTCACAAAACAGAAAATTTTTATATTTCTAAAATTTCAAGTTTTTATGCTTCTACAATCCTAAATTTCTAAACTTGCATCTTACCAAATTTTTTAGCTAAAAAACTTGAAGAGCAAAAAATTTAGAGAATTAACAATTCAATATTTTCCTATTTGTACATGTCTAAATTTATGTCACTAAACAGAAAATTTTTATATTTCTAAAATTTCAAGTTTTTATGCTTCTACAATCCTAAATTTCTAAACTTGCATCTTACCAAATTTTTTAGCTAAAAAACTTGAAGAGCAAAAAATTTAGAGAATTAACAATTCAATATTTTCCTATTTGTACATGTCTAAATTTATGTCACTAAACAGAAAATTTTTATATTTCTAAAATTTCAAGTTTTTATGCTTCTACAATTCTAAATTTCTAAACTTGCATCTTACCAAATTTTTTAACTAAAAAACTTGAAGAGCAAAAAATTTATAGAATTAACAATTCAATATTTTCCTATTTGTACATGTCTAAATTTATGTCACTAAACAGAAAATTTTTATATTTCTAAAATTTCAAGTTTTTATGCTTCTACAATTCTAAATTTCTAAACTTGCATCTTACCAAATTTTTTAACTAAAAAAACTTGAGTGAAAAATGTAGAGAATTGACAATTTAATATTTCTTTTGCCTAAATTTGCAAATCAGTCAATTTCTAGACATTTAAACTTCTAAATTTATTACCAAACCAAATTATTAACCTTAAATTAATAATTTAATTTAATTCCATAAACCTTTACATTATAACCTAACCTAAATTTAACTAAACAATTTCAAGTTTGGAAAATGTAACATTTTTCTATTTTTATATATCCAGATTTAAAACCTTGAATTTCAAAATTTAAATATTACCAAATTTTTCGCTGAAATTTTTCAGGGTCGTAAATTATGAAATTTCATATATTTTATGTCACAATCAAAATATTCAACTCTAATGACATAAAATATTGAATACCATGAAAAAAAAACCTGAAGTAGCGATTTTCAACTTGCGAAGTAATTTCGCACCCTCCCCTATTTTCCGCGCAGCAATTAAAATCGTCACATTAGTAATTGGTACTTAGCAGACGCACCGAATTGCACAAACGTACCGTTTAACGATGCCGGCCGATGCTTCTGACAGCATTCCGGTAAAACAAGCATCATTACGCAACCAGTCATCGGTTTTTTGAAAAGAAGAAAGTTTCCCTCGGCGCCATTGTGTTCCTCGCAAAGGTGAAGCTAATGAGCGGCGCTTTTATACGAAAAAGGGAAGAGAAAACGTAAAAAAAAAAAAAGAAAAACAGTCGGAGGAAGGTAGTATAGGGGGAGAAAAATTTTCAACGGTGTAAAGTAGAAATAGGAAAAGAGCGATTCGATCTCTTCACCCTCGGAACCATTTCATTCCGGGATCCTCCGAATCGGGAGAACAAGCGTAACGGCGAGCGAACGAGGAGAATGAAAGGAAGGAGAGAATAAAAACCCCCTCGAGGTTCGACTCAGCATCCCACGATATCTACATCTATTTTTGGCCACGGTCAGCTGTAGTTGCACGGCATTAGCATAATGAAGACAGTTCGTCTCTTCTCGTCCTCTTCGGCAACGCGTCCTCTCTTTCGCTTGCTGCGCCCTGTTACACATGTACGCTTCCTTTGGATCGGGGGTCACCAAACTTTTTCGGAAACAATTTCTTCCATTTTTGGCAAATTTTCACGGAGAATATGTTTTCGTTGAAATTGCCCTCGTTGCAAGTTCACCTGGAAGTCTTTTACCAAATCAGGGACAATAGAAGAATTTTAAAGTTTTATAAAATTAATATTTTTTGGATACATAATATTTATGTAGGAAAGTTGGGGTTGAAAAATCTTTATATTTCCAGAATTTTTTATCTTTCTTTAGGTGTCCAAATTTCTTGAACTCAATAATTTTAGAATTCCAAAATTTCTAAATTCTAAGTTCCAAATTTATAGATTGAAATACTATTAAATAATATTATTATTATTATTTATCTAGGAACCTTAGCACTTTGGTCTCTAGGAATTTTGGGATTTAGGAATATTTAGATCTAGGGATTTGACATTGTAGAACGTTTTAAATATACATTATATTTTAATTATATTTTCATCTATATAATAATATATTATTATTACTAAATAATGAAAATAATTAAAATATAACATATATTTAAAAATTTCTGCATTGGAAAATCCCTAAATCTAAATATTCCTAGATCTCAAAGTCCCTAGAGATCAAAGTGCTAAGGTCCCTAGATAATTGGATGTCAAAATCTCTAGATCTCTAGATTTCTATATTACAATCTTAATATCCCCTATTCATGAACGCCTAAATCCCAATATTCCATCTTAAAAATCCCTAGATCTCCAAAGACCCCTATTTAAAAAATCCCTAGATCTCCAAATACCACATACTTCTAAACCCAAAATTCTAAACCTCCGAATTAGTAAATTTCCAAAATCCCTAGATCCTGAGATACCTGTATCTTGAAATTCCTAAACTCTAATATAAAAAATTTGATAATCATAAATGACTAAATCTCAATACCCCTATTTTAAAAATCCCTAGATCTCCTATCCCGAGATTCTAAACCCCTAATTTGTAAATTACCAAAATCCCTAGATCCTGAAATACCTGTGTCTTGAAATTCCAAAACTCTGAAATAGAAAATTTGACATTCATGAATGCATAAATCCCAATACCCCTATTGTAAAAATCCCTAGATCTCCTATCCCGAATTTCTAGAACCCCTAATTTGTAAATTTCCAAAATCCCTAGATCCTGAGATAGCAGTGTCTTGAAATTCCTAAACTCTAATATAAAAAATTTGATAATCATAAATGACTAAATCTCAATACCCCTATTTTAAAAATCCCTAGATCTCCTATCCCGAAATTCTAAACCCCTAATTTGTAAATTTCAAAACCCTAATATAGAAAATTTGATATTTTAAGAATTTGATAATTTGTGAACTTACAAATTTGGAACCTTGAGAATTTACAAATTTAGATTTGAAAATATTAAAATTCTAAATTTCTAGGGTTCGATAAATTCCAGAATTCAGAAATTTGGGGAATTAACTGTACGGAAAGTGCGTTTGTTATTTGACAATTGTGACGAATTAACAATATAATTGTAATAGCAATATACATTCATCTGATAGCTCTCGAGGTATCACATTACCACCAAATACATCTATTTTAACAATATCCCTATTTACCGAATCCGATCTACATAATTTGTTCGTCGATAATTATAAACGATTCTGTTCCCTCACACTCCCACAAATAGAAACAACATCTTCTTTCAGAACTACCGCCAGAATGTCCGTGAACCGGGTCAATTGTGACCCAGTTCTCTTCAATCGCTTTAACTGCCAGACATCGAAGTTTTTAAATAAAATATCTTTATGTACTGCGACATAACCTAAAATTTATAAAGCACCGTACGATCCATTCAGAAAGAACGAATTAAATTAATAATCGCAGTTCGTCGACGTTAACGTGGTTGTACGAAGCAAAATCGTAGGCGATCTGGAATATAATTCGAGACACGATTGCAGAATCTCGGTAGGGGTCACGATTGACCCGGACACCAGCATCCGAGTACGAAGGCAGTTTGGGAATGAGACGAACGTGTAGGGGTGAGGGGTCGAATAGCTCGAGGAAAGAAGACAACCATGATGGCGGAGAGAGAAGAAGAACGATGACAAAGCAAGAAGGGTGCCGGGTACAAAGAAGCAAAAGAGGAGAAAACCTGCTCCAAGACAACGTACTAACGATACAATAAGATAACAAGCTACGGGGAGGGCTCTGACTTTCCTGGATAACTCAACGCCTCTTCCTCGAACCTATAAATATTAGGTTCCTTCATAATAAATGTCCCACCTCGTGCACGCTGCGTTTCAACTCTTCGTTTTCACGTTTAAACGAAAAATACGCGAGGTGAGACGATGATTGGCTGCTCATTTTTTGCTTTTTTTAGTGCAGAAGTTATTGCGGTTGGGTTAGGTTATAATTCTTAAATTTGGTTTGGCATGTATTAAGTTAAATTAGATAATTATTGGGTTTAGTTCGGGTGAGTTAGTTTAGATAATTATTAAGTGAGGATACATTTGATAGTTATGGAGTATAATCATATTATTATTAAGTTAGGTTAGGTAATTATTTAGTTAGGTTAGGTAGTTAAGTTAATTTAGACAATTATTAGGTTGGTTTAGGTTCGATAGTTATCAAGTATAATCATATGATTTGAAATTTAATTATATAATTGTTAAGTTAGATTAGATAATTATTAAGTTGTAAATATTAAGCTAGGTTAAGTACTAGTTATTTAGATAATTATTAAGTCAGTTTAAGTTAGGTTGTTATCAAGTATAACCACATAATTATTAAGTTACGTTACGTACTTATTAAATTAGGTTAGATAACTATTAAGTTGTGTTAGGTTAGGTAGTTGCTATTTAATTTAGATAATTATTAAGTCAGTTTAGGTTAGGTTGTTATCAAGTATAACCACATTATTATTAAGTTACGTTACGTACTTATTAAGTTAGGTTAGATAACTATTAAGTTGTGTTAGGTTAGGTAGTTGCTATTTAATTTAGATAATTATTAAGTCAGTTTAGGTTAGGTTGTTATCAAGTATAACCACATAATTATTAAGTTACGTTATGTACTTATTAAGTTAGGTTAGATAACTATTAAGTTGTGTTAGGTTAGGTAGTTGCTATTTAATTAAGATAATTATTAAGTCAGTTTAGGTTAGGTTGTTATCAAGTATAACCACATAATTATTAAGTTACGTTATGTACTTATTAAGTTAGGTTAGATAATTATTAAGTTGTGTTAGGTTAGGTAGTTGCTATTTAATTTAGATAATTATTCAGTTGGTTTAGGTTAGGTTGTTATCAAGTATAACCACATAATTATTAAGTTACGTTACGTACTTATTAAGTTAGGTTAGATAACTATTAAGTTGTGTTAGGTTAGGTAGTTGCTATTTAATTTAGGTAATTATCAAGTTGTTTTAGGTTAGGTTGTTATCAAGTACAATTGTTAAGTTATGAAATTATTAAGTTAGGTTAAATAATTATTAAGTTGTACTAAATACTTATTAAGTTTGATTAGATAATAAATAAGCTAAGGTAATTAAATTAGTTAATTATTAAATCAACTTAAATATCAATCTATATCAGATAATTATCAATTCAACCGTAGCTATTAAATTAAGTTAGGTTAAGGACAATCTTTGAGGTTAGGTCTCTTCGAAACATGTCACCCTATCTTTCACAAAAGAAAAAACACAAATTCGCGGAAAAATTTGTTACTTGTGCAATTTGAAATTATCATCGCAATTAAATGCAAGCGTCGGAACAGTTATTATTATTTAAATGTAATTGGAGCAACAATATGAATAAACTGTGATTCATTGTTTATATTATATTATCATTGTTTTAAAAAGCGGTTTATTTTCTGCCTTTTATTGTTAAATTTATTCTGCGCCCGTATCTGAATTAAATTATTGTCGCAAGGCGGATCATAACTCAAACTTCCATTTTCTGGATTTAATTTAACGTGCAAATAAATTGCCACCGATTATCATTTTATTTGATGAACTGGAATGCTTTCTTAAATTAGATAAGTGTAGATTTCTTCGAATTGTGCAAATCAGCTTCAAGTTTCTTATATCTTTATTTTTATTACATTTTTTGTAGGAAGGTTGAATAACATTTGCTAAGAAATTTTAATACCTGTATAAACGTGACCAGAATCTAACACTTATTAAAACTTGTTAAATTTACAAAATTATTAAACTTACAAAATTTTTGAAAATTTGACAAAAGTCTGACATTTAATAAATAAATCTTAGAGAATTAATAATAAATAAAATAATAAAACTTGACTGAAATAATACAATTTCTCATGAAATTCAATAAAAATTTGACTTTTGTTAAATCATGCTGAAAATCTGACATTTATTGTTAAAACTTGACACAAGTCCAATATATAATAAATTAGCCATAATGAATGAATAATAAATAAAATACTGAAACTCGACTGAAATCTCACAATTTCTCCCAAAACCTGACAAAAATTTGACTTTTCTTAAAATTTAATATAACTTGCCTAATATTTGACAATTCATAAAACTCCACAAAAAAATTTGTTGTTAAAAACTTAACAAAAGTCTGACACATAATAAATTAGCCATAATGAATGAATAATAAATAAAATACTGAAACTTGACTGAAATCTGATATCTTCCAAAACCTGACAAAAATTTGGCTTTTGTTGAAATTTATATAACTAACTTAGTATTTAACAATTGTTCATAAAACTCGAGAAAAAAATTTGTTGTTAAAACTTGCCAAGAATCTGTCAAATGACGGAACAGTAATTTCTACCGGATATTACGTTCCTCACGAACGACTTAATCTTAAGAAGAAAACGTTCGACTAGTAATCCCGTCGCTGCGATCAAATTGACCATTATCCGACGCGTGATCGTACCATTGGTATCCTATGAAAATGTGTATTTATCGTAATAACCATAACTCCGAGTATTAACGGCCGTCATCGAAGAAATTGCGTGCTCACGTCACCTATAATTCAATTAATCGTCTCTGTTTGCTCCTTTGTGTACAGTGTGTAACACACGCGTCACCCTCGCACGAAGAAAAATTAATACGAACTGTTTGATGTCGTTTTCCTTTGCTTTGTCGAATTTATCACGTTTCGTTCGTTGTTTGAGGGCTGCAAGATGGGTCTTTCTCTGTGTAAAGGGGCCATTATTGCATATCTTCTTAGGTTAGATTCACATATTGTAGGTTAGGTTGACATTGCTAGGTTAGTTCTTAATTTAGATTCATTATTGTTAAAAATTATAAGTGACGATTTATGAAAGTAGATTTAATAATTATAGGTTAGATTAACACTTAGGTTAGCCTTTAATTTAGGTTAATTATTGTTAAAAATTATAAGTGACGATTTATGATAGTAGATTTAATAATTGTAGGTTAGATTAACATTTAGGTTAGCTTTTAATTTAGGTTAATTATTGTTAAAAATTATGAGTGACGATTTATGAAAGTAGATTTAATAATTGTAGGTTAGGTTGACATTTAGGTTAGTCTTTAGTTTAGGTTCATTATTGTTAAAAATTATAAGTGACGATTTATGAAAGTAGATTTAATAATTGTAGGTTAGATTAACACTTAGGTTAGCCTTTAATTTAGGTTAATTATTGTTGAAAATTATGAGTGACGATTTATGAAAGTAGATTTAATAATTGTAGGTTAGGTTGACATTTAGGTTAGTCTTTAGTTTAGGTTCATTATTGTTAAAAATTATAAGTGACGATTTATGAAAGTAGATTTAATAATTGTAGGTTAGATTAACACTTAGGTTAGCCTTTAATTTAGGTTAATTATTGTTAAAAATTATAAGTAACGAATTATGAAAGTAGATTTAATAATAAAATAATTGTTATTCAAGAAAATATTAAATTGTAAAATTGCTATGTGTAAAAAGTTGTAAGTGAGAATTTCCAGAATTTCCAGATTTTTAATTGTGAATCACAAGTATAATAAAAACTTACAATGGAGTCTTAAGTTATATTCTGACATCGCATCTTTTTCTAATCGCAAGCCAAAAAAATGATAAAACAATAAACTGAAAAATATTCAAATGTCGTTCATCATTAATTATACTCATTGCATAATTCAAAATTGAATATAATTAATAATATATCATTTCTGTCAGTTTTCAGAGGGTTCCTATCTCCGCAAAATATGTTATCGTAATTTTTATTCGCAAACACGCATCGAATAACCAAAAATAGCAGGCTGAAATAGATATTCCGTGTAGACTGTTTCAGACATCGAAGTGTTAATTCGATTAGTAGTTCAACGTTGGTTTGCGAGTGATGAACGATCCAGTTATTAATCAATTTGAATTACGTTGAAGATGATCGATTAATCGGGGTACACTTTACACGATAATTAAACGTCTGGTCTTGAACCCGGCAACGTTTACTCGCAACATCTACGTGCACTAATTATTTATCGTATCGGACGGCCTTCAGAAATTTTATCACTTCGTATAATTACTCGACAATTACCGTATTCGTGCATTTATGTATTCGTTTAGTATACTGGATATTTTACGTAAATACTCGTGTTATGAGTTCATTATGTATTTATTTAAATACTAACGTAATCAGCTGTATAATAAATTTACAAATTATTAATATAATTTATATTTATGTGATTAAATTACATTTGTTTATGTAACTAATATAAATAACAATAAAAATAATTCATATTATTTAAAAAAATTATATGAATATAGTTCATCAATTTGGGGATGCAGGAATTTGAAGCGTAGGGATTTGGGGATTTAAGGATTTGGGGACGTAGGTATTTGGGACATAAGGTTTTAGAAACGTAGGGATTTGGGGACGTGGACATTTGGGGACATAGGAATTTGGGGATGTAGAAATTTGGGGATGTAGAAATTTGGGGACGTAGGGATTTGGGGACGTAGGGATTTGGGGACGTAGGTATTTGGGGACGTAGATATTTGGGGACAGAGGAATTTGGGGATGTAGGAATTTGGGGACGTAGGGATTTGGAGACGTAGGGATTTGGTGACGTAGGTATTTGGGGACGTAGACATTTGGGGACAGAGGAATTTAGGGGTGTAGGAATTTGGGGACGTAGGGATTTGGAGACGTAGGGATTTGGGGACGTAGGGATTTGGGGACGTAGGGATTTGGAGACGTAGGGATTTGGGGACGTAGGGATTTGGGGACGTAGGTATTTGGGGACGTAGACATTTGGGGACAGAGGAATTTGGGGATGTAGGAATTTGGGGATGTAGAAATTTGGGGACGTAGGGTTTTAGAAACGTAGGGATTTGGGGCCGCAGGGTTTTAGAAACGTAGGGATTTGGGGACGTGAAGATTTGAAGACGTAGACATTTGGGGAAATAGGAATTTGGGGATGTAGGAATTTTGGAGACGTAGGGATTTGGGGACGTACACATTTGGGGACATAGGAAATTGGAGATGTAGGAATTTGGAGATGTAGGGTTTTAGAAACGTAGGGATTTGGGGACGTAGGAATTTAGGGATTTGGAAGTTTGAGAATTTATAAATTTATAAATATAGGAATTTGAGGATTCGAGAATTTGAATTTATTTCGAAAATAAATTTATAAATTATATAAATATGTTGACTGCTAATTTGTATACATATATACTAATGTAATATTGTGACTATGAATTGATGTAAATACGAGTGCAATGAAAAAACTACTTTATACAAATACTAATACAACATTTTGTCAATAAAGTATAAATACTAATATAATATTCTGACAATAAATTTGCCTAAATACTACTGTACTGTATTATCTAAATATGAATATAATATGCCAACTGAGAGAAATAAACTAACGTCAATTTTATTCAAATATATGCACCTATACGTCCATGTATAAATAAGTTTTTATATGTGCAAAATTTCGTAATGAGCTCGTTGAAAATGTTATAGAATTTAATTAGAGCAGCAATTATTCAGCGACTTCATAATTTTTAGGTTATGAATTCTTTACAGGTGTCGAATTGGAGGACGTTGGTGGAATTGTGCAGGGTAGCTATGAAATTCATAGAAAAACGAAAGCACACTGAAAGGATAAATAACGTTTGCCATTGCGAACACGCCAGGCTTCGACAGAAATTGTTCTCGCTGCAGTCACGTACGGCCCTCGTGTCGGAACAACATAAAAATGTAATTACTCCTGTCATGGGGAACGAGCTCGAAAAGACGGCGAAGAAGAGGACGAGGTCGAATTGAAGAAAGGACGTGATATTTAGTTTGGCGATGAAGCAGAGATTCATAACGGAAGAAAAATCTTCTGGAAATATATTAATCTTTACCGACTTTAGTCGGTAATTTCTGGATGGGAGTTGTTCTTATAGAAAATTATAGATTGTTAGACAATTCTGGATTGTCTTACAAAATAAGAAAAATGTCTTCTAGTGGAAGGAAAATTTTCTAGTGGAAGGAGACAAGAATCACTTTTATTTTTTTGTTGGATTATGAAGAACATTGTGTATTTCATACTAGACATTTAAGCTTTCGGGTTATAAATAATAACGTAGTGTAGTTTGGGCTCCATTCCTATATTGTTAAATTTTTCTAGTTTTTATGTTTTCGAATTGATGGATTTACAGCTTTTTCATTTTCGTAGGATCATATTTTAAATTTTGAAAATCTAGTTTTGAAGTTTTTGAATCCTCAAATTCCCTAGAAACTTGATTTAATAATTATCGAATTTACAGTACTCAGTTTAGTTTATCTCGTCTAACTTAATAATTAATTAAGACAAGTTAATAAGTGACCTCAAATCTTCAAATTCTCGAACTTTCAAATCTAAAAATTGTCAAATCCTCAAATTCTGCATGTTCAGAAATTCCTAAATTCCTGAATCTTTAGAAATTTTTAAATTTCTAAATTCTAACATTCCCAAATCCCTGTATCCTCAAACTGACACGTTCCCAAATCCCTAGGTGAACAATAAGTCCCTAAATTTCTACATTTTCAAACTCCTACGTCCACAAATTCCTTTGTCCTAGAAGCCCCAAATTTTTTAGTTCCTATATGCCTAAATCCTGAAATCTCCAAATCTTCAAATTCTCGAATTTCCAAATCTCCAAATTCTCGAATCCTCAAATTCTTATATTTTCAAATTTCTAAATTCCCAAACTTTCAAGTCCCTAAATTCCTACGTCCCAAATTCCTACGTCCCCAAATTCCTATATCCCCAAATTCCTAGGTCCCCAAATTCCTACGTCTCCAAATCCCTACGTTCTCAAATTCTTACATCCCTAAATTCCTACGTTTCAAATTTCTACGTCCCAATTTCCTACGTCCCTAAATCCCTACGTCCCCAAATTCCTACATCCCCAAATTCCTACGTCCCCAAATCCCTACGTCCCCAAATCCCTACGTCCCCAATTTCCTACGTCCCCAAATCCCTACGTTCCCAAATTCCTACGTCCCCAAATTCCTACGTCCCCAAATTCCTACGTCCCCAAATCCCTACGTCCCCAAATCCCTACGTCCCCAATTTCCTACGTCCCCAAATCCCTACGTCCCCAATTTCCTACGTCCCCAAATCCCTACGTCCCCAAATTCCTACGCTCCCAAATTCCTACGTCTCCTGATCTCTACGTCCCTAAATCCCTACGTCCCCAAATTCCTACGTCCCCAAATCCCTACGTCCCCAAATTCCTACATCCCCAAATTCCTACGTCCCCAAATCCCTACGTCCCCAATTTCCTACGTCCCCAAATCCCTACGTCCCCAAATTCCTACGTTCCCAAATTCCTACGTCTCCTAATCTCTACGTCCCTAAATCCCTACGTCCCCAAATTCCTACGTCCCAAACTACATCCCCTAATTCCTACGTCCCCTAATCTCTACGTCCCCAAATCCCTACGTCCCCAAATCTCTACGTCCCCAGATCCCTACATCCCCAAATTCGTACATCCCTAAATTCCTATATCCCCAAATTCCAAAGTCCCCAAATCCTTAATTTCCAGAACTCCTAACTCCTAACTGATCTCCCAATTTTTAAATTCTTAAATTTCCAAATTCCCAAATTCTCACATTCCCAAATTTCCAAGTCCCTAAATCCCCAAATTTGTAATTCCCTAAATTCTGGAATCTCCAAATTCTCAACCCCCCAAATTGTCAAATCCCCAAATTTCCAAATCTTCAAATTGTCAAATCCCCAAATTTCCTAATCTTCAAATTGTCAAATCTCCAAATTTCCAAATTTTCAAACTTCCTTATTTCTCTAAATCCCTATCTTCCTATATCCCTAAATCCCCAAATTCCCAAAATGCTCAAACGTGTGCGTCACTCAGTTTAAAGTTTGTCCGAAAGAATTAATTTAACAAAGTCTTAATTTAAAGAGTAAACAATACCATGGCTGCATGGAATCGATGCAGTTATTAGCGATAATTTGCTGGCGGGTATAATTAATTCCCCTGATTCCGCTACCCAGCAGCAGGAAAAAGAAAGTTAAGAGAGTTGAAGTAGTTTCGATCGATGCGACGGACTTTCGTGTAAATATTCAGTAACCACTCCTTCGCTTTATCATTATTCCAGAAAAGGAAAAATTTGAATATTGTATTCGGGGAATTTTCTTACGGAACCGCCATTTTCTCCGATATGCGTGCCAGAACTTTTCTATTCTGGGATACGACACGAACGTAACAAGAAAATAGACATTTTCATCAAAAATTGATGCTCGCAAGTAATCCCGTTTCTTAATAACGTTTTTCTTTTATTTCTTTCTACGTTTCATACTTTTTTATGTCGGAAAAATCATAGCGAACATAGCGAAGAATTTAGAGTGCGATTTTATTCAAAATTTATTAACTTTTAATGAATAAAAATTTACTCATTAAATGACATTTAACAAATTCATTAAATGACGATTATTCAAATCAATTTACATTTAGTAAATGTATTTATTGAAATTTTTCGTTCAATTTTAATAAACCCAGTTATTCTGTACGAGGAAAAGAAATATAGAGAATTTCATTCTCAACTTAATCATTCAATAACTGAACTATATTTGATTTCCGTAATTGTACAATAATAGAATGCAATTATTAAATTTATTAACGTTTAACAACAAACTGAAGCTTCAGTGAATTTTGCAAGAATAGAATTTTTATAAAAATAAAACCGATCAATAATGTTCTGGTCAGACTACGTTAACCACAGAATTTTAAACGACTCCTTTCGTATAACTGTACAGTTATCTTATACACAAGTGTAACATAATGTTTGTTAATACGACGAAGTGGAATTACAATGCTCTAAATCTATGTCATTTATCTGGTCAGTGCAGTTCTAAATTGCACGAACATAAAGACACAGATAAGACCTTAGAGGTTGAAATCAGGTCACTGTTAAGTGCAGGTCTGATTAATGTAAGTGACGTAAATTACGTGGATTTTTTTCAAACACTTTCTTAATCGGTTCTCCATTTAAGACAAATACTGTGGATACATTTATTACATAGAACTGCCATTGCAATGTGTTCCCTGAAATTTAAATCGAAATCTCTTGCCGGAGAAAAATAAGCACAATTCGATTTTCAGTAAAAAAGAAAGAAGGGAGGACAAGAAGAATAAAGGCGGAAAAGATATAACAGTCTCAGAGGAATTATCGGAAAATCCGCCATATTGGTCCAAACTAGATATGTCTTCAGCGGGAAATTCAAATCGATTTATGTGAAAACAAATTTTTGTAAGGTAAAACAAATTTTGTTAGTAATATACTTACACATCTATATCATTGATTTTGTTATAATACAGGTACTATTTGAGTGTTCTTCAACCAACATTCACCTTCAATTTTTGTGGAACACAAAGCAATAATTTTACATATTAAAATGAACAAACAAGCTTATTTGTAGAGATATGCTATTAGAGTTATTTCGTATTGAAATGTTTGTTTTTCCATAAAAACATTCGAGTCTTCTTGCCATGTTACGTCACTTCTGCACCGTTTTTTTAATCTCCCTCTTCCGGGTTAGATAAGTATGGCAGCAAGTAATCAAAAACGCGGACAAGGTTTCCTGAGACTCTCTGGAGGGTCATTAAAGAAACTTTCACAACAGAGTCATTGTTACGTGGATCGGGACGATACTTGAAAGAAACTCGTGGTGTAAGAACCTTCAACCTCCAACGTCGTCCAAAATATTTCGATGACGTAAGACTGGACGAACGAGTGGGACCCACTGTTTTGCATATTCCCTTTCATTCGATCTCTTGCGTGTGTTTCCCCTCGGAACACATGCGTCTGTCAGAGTTTGCACGTGGCGCGAAACATAGAGGGGTATATTCGCATTACCGCGATCAAAATGTACAGTGTGCTACAAAACTCGTCATACCCTGCAGAATATGCGTTTGTATTCATTAAAAGCTGTACGAATATTCGTTTCTTATTGTAACGAACAATGATCATAGTATTTATAACTCATTTACTGAGTTATTTCTAATATTACGCGAGGTTAGATTGCAGGAGTCGGCCATTTTGTGTTGAAAGCACCCACGAGCCGTTTAGGTTTAAATGTATATCGAGACTTTTCGTTTTTGGAACTTTTGGGTTCTGAGATTTTGTAATTTTGTAATTTTGGAACTTAGGAAACTTCGGATTTTGGGACGTTGGCTCTGTGATATTGAAATTTTAGAATTTTGGGGTTTGTAGCTTTGGGGTTTGGAATATTGTCATTTTTGAGTGTCTGAATTTTGGAAATTTGGTTTGTTGTGGTACTGAAGCTTTAGGATTTTGAAGTTCCGGGATTTTGAGAGGTTGGAACCTTGGAATATTGGGATTTTGAGATTTTAGGACCTTGAAATGTGATTTTGAGGCTTTAAGACCTTGAAATGTGATTTTGTGACTTCAAGACTTTGAAATATTGATATTTCAGAGTATTTGAATTTTGGAAATTTGTAATGTAGTGGTACTGAGGCTTCAGTGTTGGGATTTTGAGAGTTTAAAACCTTGGAATATTGGGATTTTGAGATTTTAGGACCTTGGAATGTGATTTTGAGGCTTTAAGACCTTGAAATGTGATTTTGAGGCTTTAGGACCCTGAAATCTTGATATTTCAGAGTATTTGAATTTTGGAAATTTGAAATGTTGTGGTACTGAGGCTTTAGTATTGGGATTTTGAGAGTTTAAAACCTTTGAATATTGGGATTTTGAGATTTTAAGGCCTTGGAATGTTAATATTTTAGAATATTTGAATTCCTGGACTTCGAAATGTAGTACTGAAACTTTTGGAGCGTGGAATATAAAGATTTCAAAACTGTAAGTCCTTGGAATGTTAAGATTTTGAGACTTTAGCACCTTGAAATGTTTATATTTCACTTTATTTGAATTTTGGAACTATGGAATGTTCCTAAGGCTTTAAAATCTTGGAATATTAGGATTTTGAGACTTGATGACCTTGGAATGTTATGAGTTTGAGACTTGTGGACCTATCAAATTATGGAACTTAGGATTTTTGCAAGTTTAGTTCTTTAGAACCTGCAGAGTTTATGAAGTTTGGAATTTTGTAACCTCAAAACCTTGCTACTTTGTGAAACTTACACTCTAGGACCTATAGAACTATAGAACTTAAGAATTTTACGATTGAAGCAGGAATATTGCTTTAGAATCTTTGAATATTGTGATTGTGAGACTTCAGGACCTATCAAATTATGGAACTTAGGATTTTTGCAAGTTTAGTTCTTTAGAACCTGCAGTTTATGAAGTTTGGAATTCTGTGACCTTGGAATCTGAGACTCTAGGACCTTGAATCTGAGACTCGAGGATCTATAGAACTATAGAACTTAAGAATTTTGCTTAACAATCTTAGAATCTTGTAATTTTGAGTCCTTAGGACCTTCTTTTGAAACTTCTGTAACGCTATTTTGTAATACTGAGAATTTGTGAACACGCAATAAAAATTTGAGACTTGTTGGAATCTCCACACTTGAGAACATTAGAATCCTGAAACTTCGAGAAATGTTTCCTGAAAGTAATCATTTTAAAACTCTCCCCAAAATGTTGCAGTCCCCTTTCAAATTCTCCTTATTCGAATACAACTCCAAATTGTCTTCAGATTTTCCTTAGAACTCCAAATTTTTCCGAGTAAGAGCAAAATAGCGAATGTTCCGAATCCAGTAACGCGATAAGTGCGGAGCTAATCGAATGAATCGTATTCCGTACACGTAGCACCGTTCTCGATTACTGGAAGTTAATTCGTCGTAGAGGTATTTAGGATCGATCGGCGACGATTCATTACACAAAAGTTCCGTTCAGATCCGTCGAAATTGAGCGTCTCTCGAAACGCGAGACGCAACGGAGTCTGTGCTCACAAAACAGCTTAATACTTCGTTCGAATCCTGTCAACGTCTTTGCGTGGGAAGACAAGATGGATACGGTAGACTGGAGTAGCGCCAAAAGTGGTCTTATCGTAAGAAACGAGGAGACACCAGCGATACTTCTTTCGATTTATATTAAATGCCGTGCAGACTCTGCAGTAACCTGTCCACGAGGAATTATGTGCATGAATAAAGGTGCTAGTCCCTAGTTTCCTATTTCCCCTATCTCGAAGGGGTTGAAACGTCCAGACAACCGGAGGAACCGGATCGAAAGAATTAACGTTGAGACTGGTCATGGTTCGTCTTTGAATATCCACGCCGAGGGCGAGCTAAGGGCAGACACCGGGCCAAGGGTCACTGCTAGGCTTCTTTGGACACCTGATTTGAGCTGCTGCTCTTTACTACATTTATTCACTCTAGTTTTTACAGCTGCTGTGAACAATCTTCTTCCTTGCTGGACATCTTTCCAAACGGTGTCAAAATTAAATAAAATCAACTTTGTTACGAACGCAGCTTTGGGTTACTTTACCTAGGGATGTTAAAACTTTTAATTATTTACATTTTGCAGTAGAGTTTCATGTCTGTAGTTTGCTGGGTTCACAAATTTATTTTATGAGGTGAAAAGAAGAGTTTGCGGATGAAGTGTTCTCTCTTTTATAATAGCATTAAATAATACTGAGTTTAGTAACAGTACTCTAGAATTTTATTTATCAATGAAATTCTTAATACCATCAAATAGTACTATGTTCAGTACAACATATTGAATTAACTCTGTTATCAAATTCACTAAGCTATAGTAACATTTCATTTAGTTAACATTTCATTAAGCTGAGTTATAATTTAGCTAAGTAGTAACGACTACTTAAATAATTTAGTTACACTGTTGTAAACAAAATACATCGTTCTAATATTGAATAATCATTGTAAATAATATTGAATAAAAAATATTGTAAATAAAGTGCTTGCAATATTATATTACAATATAATTGCTGCAATACTATAAATAAAGTTACGTACAATGCTGTTCTAATTATGGTTGTTCATTAAATCGGTTCACACGAACGTGTCTAAATCAGCCGAGTGTTTTGGAGTTATGCTAGTTGATTTTAATGAACTTTTGCCACGAAATCGATTCTCCCGTGGTTTGATACCTTCGCTGGAACGTGAAAGATTCTGCACAGATTGTTGGGGAAAATTGATGAAAGATCAACTAGGTGGGAAAGATTCCGATGTTCATCGAATCTAACGATAGCCCCTCGTAGAGTGCGTGGATAGAATTAATATTAGCGAACGTATCTATACTTTTCTCTATTTTTATACGTCAATCTTCGAGCATCTTTGAAATCCGTTCTTCGTCAAAATATTAGTGGACGATTGAATTTTTGACGAAATTTTTATAGTTATTTTCTTTAGTTTGAAGTAGGGTAAATTTGGACAAGTTTAGCTGAAGGGCAGGTTTGGATAAATTTGGACAAATTGGGACGAATTTGGATAAATTTAGGTTTTGGACAAATTTACATAATGTTGGACTAGTTTAGATAAATGTAGACAAGTTTAGACAAATTTGGACAAGTTAAATAAATTTCGACAAGCTTAAATAAACTTGGTCAAGTTTAGATGAATTTGGACAAACTTTGACAAATTTGAACTAGTTTAGACAAAATTGGACAAGTTCAGATAAATTTGGACAAATTTAGATAAAGTTGAACTATTTTAGATAAAATTTGGACAAGTTTAGATCAATTTGGACTAGTTCAGACAAATCTGGACAAGTTTAAACAAATTTGAACAAGTTTAGGTAGATGTGGACAATTATAGACAAATTTAGATAAGTTTAGACAAATTAGGACAAGTTTAGATAAATTTGGACAAACTTTGTCTAAAAGAAATATATTTATTATACAAGATGATTATCGAGATAATAGAGTACAATTAAAGAAACACATGCTAATCGCCATTTGTTATTTTTATTCTTAACCTTACAAGCGTGAAGTTGGTCGCATAACTGTCTTGCCGCCGCCATTTTGTTTGCATTTCCAGCAGTAACCTATTGTAACCTATTGCATGTTACATATACTATTGTATATTATCGTGTATTTATTTATTTATATAATATTTATTCCAAATTTATATATTCCACACTTATATGAATTGCATGAGAATATTTAATCTAAAAAACATTAAATATTTATATTAATTGTACGATAATATTTATTCTACACGTATCACATACTTGTACTAATCATACAATATTTATTCTATTCTTATACATTGCATGCCTGCATTAATTCCACAATATTTATCATAAACTTATATTTTATTTATTACACATGTTTATACATTCATTCTAAACATATGCATTACATCTTTGTACTAATTGTACGATATTCATCTTTTTATAAATAAACATCCTCGTCTAAATATTTGTAAATATATAAACATCCTGTAAATATAATTATCCTCGTATAAATAATGCTATTAATCCGTGTAACCTCATACATGCTTGCATGAACCCTATAACATACTCGTGTTTACCACAAACTATCCGTGCTCAGATTGAACCCGAAACAGATGTACGTGCAAAGAAAGGGTTAGATGAGCGCCATCCGTATTAAGAAGTACACATCGGTGGACAGAGATTTGATTTCCGTTCACGTGTTAGAAAAGGCTATCGATAGTATCTTGGCGAGAGGTCTAACGAGATCAGCGGCGAGAGTAGACACGCGGTGAGAATAAATTTTCGACAAAGACGTTCCGTCATCCAGTGTCATCGGGGTCCTAAATGCGTTTACGATAAGACCGACACGATTTCGAGGATTCCTGGCAGGAACGAGCGGTACGCAGCCTTACTTCGTTTGTTCGTTCTTGGCCGGATCGATCGTAATTTCCGTCAGTGACTCACGAAAAGAAGAGGGACTCCGACCTCCCTGTATATACGTATATACATGCAACGTGGGAGAAAAGACACAGGGTGAAACGCGAGGGCTGACTAATCGCGAAGCTAAACTACCGACAACCCCCTTCTGATTACGAGCCGTTTTCTTAGAATCGCTCCACGGTTCTCCTTGTCGATTTTGTATAGGGCGTTCACGAATTAAACGATCAAACTTTGCCGGAGTGTGCTCTATGAGTGGAAAGAACGCTGGAATGGTATACCGTAGACGTACGAACCCGAGGAATTACGGTCAAACTTTTGGAAATGAGGAAATTAGAAGTGGGGGCATCAACTGAACAAATAAAGAAATCGACGGAAATAAATCTTGTTCGGGGGCCGATCGCTTTTACTATTTTCTCGACATAATATTTTGTAACTTTCGTAATAAGGGGTTGTTCATCTGCAACTGCTCATTCAGAGTCGAACATTATTTTTAATTATCGATTTTAATCATCTCTATGTAACAATATAAACATCTACTAAACCTACAAATAAAGAAATCGACGAAATCTTCGAAAAGACGGGGGTAGTTTTACTATTTCCTCCATATATTTTGTAACTTTCGTAATAAGGGGTTGTTCATCTGCAACTGCTCATTCAGAGTCGAACATTATTTTTAATTATCAATTTTAAGCATCTGTATGTAACAGTATAAACATCTACTAAACCTACAAATAAAGAAATTGGAATCTTGTTCGAAATGGGGCGAGTTTTATTTTTTCGTCGATATTTTTTAATATTTATCTAATAATTTTTACAATAAGGGTTAATCTGTAACTGCAAATTGAACTAACAGTCGAACACCGTTTTTAATTATCGGTTTTAAATATCTGTTTTTAACAATACAGTGCACGCTCGATAAATGCACGATTCTAGCGATCTGAGTATTTAAAGGGCGTGCATTAAACGCGACCTAACGAAGATTCTTTGTAATATTTTGTATGAAATTAATAAAAAAAATTAATACTGTGTGATTTTAAGTTGAAATAGAATGTAACCTAATACTTTTTTACACAGAATTTTTTTATAAAACAATATGGTAATCGTCTTTTAAAAAAATGTTTCTTTTTGTGAAAAATTGTAATGAAAAATGCAAATTGTCTAAATATATTTTTTCTTGATATTTTACTATTACAAGTAAATACAATTATAATTGTAAATATAATTACAAGTTTCTTGTTAGTTTAAACAAATTGACTTGTATATTTTTTTTATGAAATTGGTTTACTTGTATATCAAATACCTTTTCTTAATATCTGTAATATATTTGTTATTTAACATTTTAATATAATAATAATCATTGAAATAAAATTTAATTTCAGTGTTTCATTACGTAAATTGCTACAAATGCATGGCAGTACAATTAAATTAAAATATTGAAAATATTTTACTAAATATTAGAACCTGCAGAATATTTTACTCAATAGAACCTTGTACAACCTTAATGTAATTTTTGTTAATAAATTTTAATAGTACATTGTAAATAATTATTCACCAGACATTTCTGACACTAAATTAACTAAAAATATATCGTAATTATCTCTTTTTCGTAAAATACGTCGACCAATAAACGTCCAGTAATTAATAAAGGCAAGTATAAAATAAATTTGATCAAAGTACACAAAACACAAATAAATTTTCTGATTAATTAATCTTGAGCATATAATTCGCAACGGATACCGCGTAACGTCGTCCAATTTTGGTGTATTTAACTTTTAATTACCCCCATTAGAATTACCTTAACGTGACGGGAACCAAATAACGTTTCAACGTTCTTTAAATTTTAATATACTCGTTTATAATAATTGGTTCCGCGTTCATATTAATTTCTACAAAATTCATCGAGCAGAATTGTGCACATGCAATATCGCGCGTAACGAGTATGTTTAATAATTTTGGTAGAATTTCGCAAGCACGAAAAGAAAATATTTATAACAAATAAATATAACTGAAATATACATTTTTGTTCGCTTTACACGTTACGGCGTGTTTGATGAAAAATTTTATCCGCTTTTTTCGCAAAGTGATTTCTGATCGTAAAAGTAATTGAAAATACTTTGGACGATGTTTCGTTCTCAAAAATTTCAAGTTACAATATAAACCACTTCTTTTTCAATGCCGTATCCCTTTCATCGACATTCCGATCCATTATTTCCCTTAAAATGTACTCGTTCAATGAAAATTGTTCCGTGTAAAGCTCGACTTTCACAATAGATTTTCTGTAGTGAAAGATTACGGCGCAGAGGCTACAAGAAGAGAAGTACAATGTGAAAGGCGATGTAGGTGGTTACTAGAAGTGTATCTAGAATTCTGGACGCCAGCCATTTCCTAATTGTGTAACCTTTCTGGCTTCTAGCCTGGCAAAGGTCTAATAGGTCTAATAGGTCGAACAGAACAGTCTGTTCCTACCACTATACAGAGCATTCTGCCTCGCCTTACAGGTTCAATTAAAACCTATTGTATAAACAATGCAGATATTGTTTCATTAACGGATTTCCTTGTTCTAGATTAAAAAAATCCATTATCTTCCTTGTGCAATCGGAGAATCTGAAGGGAGATACAGAAAATATCTTTCTGTTATTCCTTATGGGTTCTTTGCAAGAGTTTTAAGAACATCAAATGAATTTTAAAACTGAGACTTTACGACTTTATAATTTTAGAACTGTCTTGTACGACTTTATAATTTTAGAACTGTCTTGTACAACTTTATAATTTTATCATTTTTACTTTTTTGCTTCTTTCAAATCAAGTTTGCTTCTTTTAGATTCTGTTATTTTTGGGATCTTGAGTCGTTAGAACATAGAGGTTTATTTTGGATTTTCGTGAGGACACAGTACAATACACGAATCATGAAAGTCCGCCATTTTGTCGTTTTTGGGACCTTAAGTCGACAGAACATTGGGATTTGAGTATTTTGGAACTTTGGAACTTTAGGACAGTAATAAAATACAGGAATATTGAAAGAAAAGTAACGAGGTATAGAAATATTGAGAATAGAGTAGCGTAGATCTTGAAAATCCGCCATCTTGTCATTTTTGGGACCATAAGTCGAGAGAACCGTGCAATCTGAGTATTTTGTAACTTTGGAACTTTAGGACAGTAATAAAATACAGGAATATTGAAAGAAAAGTAACGAGGTATAGAAATATTGAGAATAGAGTAGCGTAGATCTTGAAAATCCGCCATCTTGTCATTTTTGGGACCATAAGTCGAGAGAACCTTGCAATCTGAGTATTTTGTAACTTTGTAACTTTAGGACAGTAATAAAATACAGGAACCCTAAAAGAAAAGTAACGAGGTATAGAAATATTGAGAATAGAGTAGCGTAGATCTTGAAAATCCGCCATCTTGTCATTTTTGGGACCTTAAGTCGACAGAACCTTGCAATCTATTTTGTAACTTCGGGACATTAAGCAGTAAAATACAGTAATACTGAAAGGAGAGCAATGGATATAGAAATATTGAGAATAGAGTAGCGTAGATCATGAAGTCGGCCATCTTGTCACGAGACCTCAGATCTACCGATTAATTCTTAATTTCTGCGCTGGATTGCATTAGACGCAAGAACGTATTCACAATCTAAACTCCCTGTTATTTTCTTGCTATGACACCTTTCAAAACGCCGATGTTCAGACGATTTCAGTCAGATTTTATTTTTGTGGTATGTCTAGTTTCCAAATAGCAGTTGCAGCGCGATTTCGTGTTCGATCAAAAGAAAGCGAATGTAAGCCTTCTTGTGGAAACTTACGATGACTGTCCTAACGCAATACGCATTGGTTCTACTTTGGTACCCAAAACGCAAAAAGTCATGGGTTGACACAACCATCATCGACCGCAAGAATCACTTCGGAAGACAATGCTATTTGGTGGGATCAGGTGTCATCATGAGCTGAAACCACGTGGAAACAGTTAATACCGATCGCTACCGTCAACGAATAATCAGTTTGAACCATGCATTGATCGAAAAGCGTCCAGATTGGGCTAGAAGACACGGAAAAGTGATTTTGCAACACAACGCCGCATCACACACAGAAAACGGTTAAAGGCACAATTTCTGCACTTGGTTGGTACTCTTGCCTCACCCATACTCATCAGACTTGGCCCTTTCAACTTGTTTTCATCAATGGAACGTTTCCAAGAACACAACAGTTAAGATGTCGAAAAATCGATGACTGATTTCAAAATGTGAACAATTTGTGAGGGCACAATTTGAGGAGCAGTAAAATGTATACCTAACAATAGTACTTTAAATAAAGCATTTTCCCCTTTTTCCCAAATCTAAATTGTTTTCGTAAAAAATTAAGAACCTTGGAACTTCAGAACATTGAGACAACAGTAAGAACTGGAATATTAGAAGCAAAATAACAAGATGTAAAAATATTGAGAACAGAGTAGCGTTATGTAAATTCGCCATCTTGTCATAATGTGACAACAAACGTCCCAGCGTACCGAAACATTCGCGATAAACAAGTATCTTCGAAATTTCATGTTACAAGTCTGATATTACTGCATAAATTTTGCCACAGGCTGTACAGATTGCAAACACGATTGTATATATATATAGTTAATATTCATAGATAAACAACGTTGTATGGCAATCGATGCCGAACGACGGATACCGCTCGATAGACGTGTGATTCTCTTTCAATACATTTTTACGGTAACTCGTTTTTCGTATTGAATCAGATATAATTCAAACGTTATTTAATTCCATCCCAGCCGAGCCAGAAAGTCGATTTGATGCACGTGTCGAGTTTTGATTTGATCGTTTTCCGTTTGAAACGGTATCTCGTAAGAATGCAAATCGCGATATCGCACGGGATACGTAATAGTCTTCATAACTGTTTGAATCCTTGCTTAATTTTCATTTTATTGTATATCCTTTCGTTTCATTTTTTTTCTACGTGCTACAGAAATTGCTATTTTTATGAAACGCCCGCGGAAATTGCTGCAGCACGTAATACATGTAGTTCCAATCATTTTATTCATTTCCAATCATTATTATTTACTGAAATAATAAATGTCATTTAACCAAATGTTTGTATTGATAAATACTGAATATTGAGTCATTTATTGCAAGTTCATGCATTCTTGAATCTTTGGTTCCGAGCAAACTAGTCAATTACATAAAATGGTGGCCATTCTAATATACGTATATTTTATTACTTCCATGTTGATTTTTTCGTTCATAAAATAAAATTTTATAGTATGTAATATTTCTGTTATATAATAAATCATCAACTGATTTTTCTAAAGTCTTGATAAGTACATAAAATGTATAACCTTCAAAACTGTTTACAGTGACATAACCTTTCGTTTCAATTGAATACCTAAAAATAAATCCCTATTTTCTTAACAAAATTTCTAATTAAGTAAGTCATTTACATCGACGAAATAATTGAATAGAACGAAATATAAATTGTCAACGTTTCTTTGAGCACGAAGAATGAAATTTTATAGTCGAACGTGAAACGTTAACACGGCATATCGTGGAACAGACTGTAATCAACTCCGTTTAAGTGAAAGCCAGCCTCATATAATATTTATTACCGGCGTAACACTTTTCTCTCGTGATCGGAGTTCATCTGCGATAGAAAAGCGTACGTTTACTTTCAAAATTTCAGAACCGTTTTAAGCGATGACGTTCGTGTATACACACACGTTCGTTTCGACAATCGTACATCGCTTCGAGCGATTATTCGCGTGTTAGTCGGCCGACAGTCTCGCATAATCACGAGGTTATGCACGTTAAGAAGGATGTACGAGTTAACTTGGATGGTTGCATTAGTGGAGATGAACTCATTCCGCCTATTTCGCTCTGTCCTACCTCTACTGGCGGTCTAGCAATCGTTTTACATTCGATTCGCTTGGAACATTGTTTCTAATTACATTTTTTCTGATTTTACCTTCGGGGCTTTTGCCGGAACTGGCGGCCATTTTGTTGACTATACGCCATTTTGCTATTTTTGAGCACTGGAGAGATTTATTTAATATATGATGTAATATATGTCACACACGTGTATGTAGATATATTGTACATATATATGTACATATGTTTGATATCTATTAAATACTTATATTATATTTAATGTTACATAACCTCAACTTTAAGATTTCTACCTTCTGATTACGAAATGTATGGTTTCCAATTTTATTTTACTTTTATTGTTAAAAAAATAATTTTCTGCGGCTACCAGAAAACTTCATAAACTAATTACCCAAAAATCCGAAAAAACTTCATAAATTCTACTTACCCAAAATTCACAAACTCACCTAAAAAGCTTAAATGCAAGAGTTCAAATATCCCAACAACCAAAAATACCTAAACTCTGCATTTAACAGGCCAGAAATAAGCAAAATTTGCGATAAATAGCAAATTATATGGCACGTACATTTTGAAAGAAATTTATAACGAGTTAAATAACAGATCATTCAATAGAACTATAATCTGCATTGAACTGTGACCATGATCGTACTTTATTACCCCTGTAATCATTCAAATTTCGCGCGCCACTTTTCGTCCTACTTGAAATCAACGAATGCGGCTCTCTTTACTTTCTTCGCCCCTTTTCAGCTACTGTTCGAACTTTAACGTAATGGTTAGCTCGTGCAGTGACGAGGTCAGATCCCAATCCAAGTCACGAATGAGTCACGAAACGAGAGCCGCAGTCACGAAACCAACGATTCTCCATGCTGCTCGCGAAACCATTATACAGCGCGTCTCAAAATTGGCGGTCCTCGCAAAAATTTGTAAAAATTAACAAATAATTGAATTTCACCATTATTCATTGTGTCGAAACAAATTTTAAGGCTGTTTATTAATGTCATGTACATAATCCTATTAAAGACATCAAGTATTAAATATTTTACCCTTACAAGAATATCGTGTGTTATTTTATTAGAATTCATGTACAAATTAATTGTATAAACTTGAATTATACAATGAATGTAAAAATTGTATCAGGAACTTGAATTATTATATTGTAATTAGCATATGAATTTAATATTCACATTTTATGAATATGATTGTAATATATGAACTTGTACTGTAAGTAATATAAAAGAGAATTGTATTATTGACTTGTATTATTTCATCATGATTAATATAAAATTTAATTTTATTGAGCTGTATGATTATATTATAAATAATGTAAAAATTAATTATACATGAATACAAATAATTACCTTATTAAAAGCACATTGTGACTATCATAACCATTTTATTTTTTTAATACTCTAATTGTTGTAACAGGAGGCCTCACAAGGAAAATAATTTAGTAATTTTTATTTTTTGTAAGTATACTCGTACTATTATAACAAATTAACTTAATTGTCGACCGTATAATAATATTTATTTTATAATCAAGACTGCTATAAGCTAAATAAACTACGAAAGTAACAATAAAATAAAGGATGAAACTAACGATAAAATTGTTGATGAAAGAATTTTTACGTTTTCCCGCAAAAATTTCAAAAATATCGCCAGTGTCTGTCGAAACGATCCGTAAAAATTTCAGTTCTGGTAAGAACCATAAATTTCATCGTGTTTCCAAGATCCTTTGATGGATCGATCTGTCTCGAGTTGCCGAGAAAATTTCTTTCAAGCTTCGACACAAAAGAGCGGTCAACAAAAGGTATGCATGTATACACACACGCACAATTGCGTACGTTATCGATCGTTGTAGGATGCAATTCCCGGTACGAGTAAATCTCTCGATATTGTTCTAGGGAACATAAAAGTCTTCCTTAAACGTACTACACTACCCAAATCGACTGCACGATATTCCATGCTCTCGTTATTGCTTATGCTCTTTCGCCGTCCTTCAGCGTGCAGTTAGCAAACCGTCTACAAAATAACAAATCTTCGACCCTACGGAGAGTAAGAGGGTTAAATAACGCGAGACGCTCTAAATCTGGCTAAACAAATCTCGCGTTCGCCTCTTTACGAGCGAAATGTCGCCAACAACGACGAACAACGTCCATACGAAGAAAAAGTACAATCGATAAGATGAGGCCGCTCCCCGTTACAGACACCACATTTGTGCGAAGAAGAATAAGCTTCTTTTTACGCACTCTACTGCGAGAAATAATTTATTAGTGGTCATCGAATTGCTACTAGAAATTTTCACCACTTTTCACGTTTCTTGGTCTGTTCAAATTGTAATTGTTTAATTAGCTACCATGATACTGTACATAATATTAACACATGTTAATATCTTGTACTTCCACCCTTTGCTTTGGTCAGCTTATGATTTATACCTTCATTATTTTCCAAAATATAATTCTTTTCTACTCAATGTTGCAGAGTTGTAAACCAGTCTTTTAGGCTCCATTTTCCAAACACTTCAGAGATAAAAATTTGGAACTTCTGTATTTTTAAATTTCTAAATTCTTCGATTATTATATTTCGCAATAGATTTATAGATTTGAAAGTTTACAATCTATACATGTTTCATGGTCCAAAATGTATTTGAACATTTGGAATTGCTACATGTATGAATTTTCAAATTTTTCAAATTTTTAATTTTTTAAATTTCTAGATGCCATTTGTAAATTTGAGTCTCTGAATTTTTTTATTTTAATTTTAATTATAACTTAAATCAAAACTAAAGTTAATTTGGATGTAAATCTAAATTTAAAAATTTCTAAATGGATTTCCAAATTTGAAAGTTTCAAGTTTGTAAATTCCTATATTTCCAATTCCCTAAATAATTTTTATAGTTTCTAAACTTACAAATTTCTGTGTTACTAGAATTCTAAATTTGAAATTCCTAAATTACCAAATACCTAAATTTCTAAATCTTAGTAATTTCATTCAAATTTTTCTAAATTTCCAAATACTAAAATTCCCCAATTCCTAATTTTCCAATTCCTAATTTCCCAAATTCTAAAATTCCCCAATTCCAAATTCCCCAATTCTTAATTTTCCAAGTTCTAAAATTCCCCAATTCCTAAATTTCCCAATTCCACATTCCCCAATTCCTAATTTCTAATTTCCCCAATTCCTAATTTCTAAAATTCCCCAATTTCTAATTTCCCAAATTCTAAAATTCCCCATTTCCTAATTTTCCAAATTCTAAAATTCCCCAATTCCTAATTTTCCAAATTCTGAAATTCCCCATTTCCTAATTTTCCAAATTCTAAAATTCCCCAATTCCAAATTTCCCAATTCCTAATTTTCCAAATTCTAAAATTCCCCAATTCCAAATTCCCCAATTCCTAATTTTCCAAATTCTGAAATTCCCCATTTCCTAATTTTCCAAATTCTAAAATTCCCCAATTTCTAATTTCCCAATTCCAAATTTCCCAATTCCTAATTTTCCAAATTTTAAAATTCCCCAATTTCTAATTTCCCAATTCCAAATTTCCCAATTCCTAATTTTCCAAATTCTAAAATTCCCCAATTCCAAATTTCCCAATTCCAAATTCCCCAATTCCTAATTTTCCAAATTCTGAAATTCCCCATTTCCTAATTTTCCAAATTCTAAAATTCCCCAATTTCTAATTTCCCAATTCCAAATTTCCCAATTCCTAATTTTCCAAATTCTAAAATTCCCCAATTTCTAATTTCCCAATTCCAAATTCCCCAATTCCTAATTTTCCAAATTCTGAAATTCCCCATTTCCTAATTTTCCAAATTCTAAAATTCCCCAATTCCTAATTTCCCAATTCCAAATTCCTCAATTCCTAATTTTCCCAATTCCAAATTCCCCAATTCCTAATTTTCCAAATTCTAGAAAGCTTCACTAGACCCTCACTAGTCCGTAGATCTACCGATAGCCAACAAATATGAAAAGCTATAACTGTTCTAAAAGACCCAAAAGAAAGTTACAAAAGTAGCTCGGTTCTATTCTTGTATAATTGCCACGATCATTAATAACTGTGAACTAGAACAACAAGTCAATGGACGTTCGTCGAAATAACGGAGAAGCCATACTTAGCTTTTCCAATACTACCTCTTTTAATTGTCGTCGTATCTCTGCATTAAATATTCCAGTTTATCTTCTGCATATCTTAGCCTACCTTGCATTCTTAACATTTCAAGTCTTCCAGGAGTAATATTAAATATTTTATAAAATAACAGTACAGAAAAATTTCTAATAAAAGTCTTCATATAAACCTATGTACAATTATCAAATGCAGAGTACAACCATAAAAATTTTTACAAAATTCATTACGTTAAAACGAGTTATGTTAAAATTTCATTAAAAATGAAAACATTCGTTGAATACTTAAATTGCATTTATCGAATACTTAATATTCTCCTATAATAATCCCCTATCGTGACTCACTCGCGACGCACACTACAGTTCATATGTGACGCACCAGTCTCGTGTTCACATCGCTTCAATTCGAATTATAATCTTTACAATCAGAAATCGTTGAACACAAAAGTGTCTTACTTTTCAATCTTCGTTATTCATCTTCAGATTGCAGCAAGTGATAAATGACGCAACTGTCTAGAAAATTGTAGGTTATGTGGTTAATATGCACTCAGCGAATACTTAAACCTTGTAAGAATAATACACAGTCTGTTCCACAAGAGCGTGGACGATATCTGTGAAATTTGATACCCAATACAGCAAAGATTGCGTCAAACATACAATGTCTTCTCTAATACGCAATAGCCCTTCAATTCTCGTAGTATCATTTCTGTCACCGAAAAGTTCAAGTCATTTCGAGATATACGGTAAACGATTCGAAGTATTCTTGTGCCAACACCCGAAAGGGCCAAAAACGAGTGTTAGAAATGCAGCAAAATATCTGCACAAGTCTCGCGGATTTGTAAATAAGTGCAACGTTATAAAGAGACATGTGTCGATGATCTGATCGGGGTTCGAAGCAAGCTACGGAACTTGCGTCGGGGTTTCTTTATGTGTCTTTCCGGATAATTTAAATGCTCGGAAGATGATTAAACTGTACCCAGGGGTCTCTTAGTATCGTAACACTGGTTTAAAAGAACCAGAGACCATTGGATACTTCAAGAGGACGACTCCAAACACCGAAGCCGCCTTTGTACGGAATGGAAAACAGAATGGTGTCAACGTGTTGATTTGGCCATCTCAGTCCCCCGATGGAAATCCAATCGAAAATGTTTGGTCTCTCATGAAGTATAAACTCCGAGGAGAGCGTATTTTAAAATTGAAGACGCTAGTTTGTCGTATTCGAGAAATATTGCAGATTCCTGTCTCATACAAAGCTGGTTGAAAGTATGCCCATTAATCGCTAATGGTGGTGATTGGACACATTAAGCAAATGCGTATTAGTTCTTTAAATGTACTTTCGATACAACCTTTTTACAGCAAAGATTTACTTGCACTCAGATATCGCGTCCACGCTCTTGTGGAACAGACTGTAATAATGTTTCCCAGTAATTACCTAAAAGTTCCACCATTTTCGACACACTTAACTCTTATGGTACTTGTCTCTTTTCTCTTATAATTACCTATTCACGATGCAAGATACTCGTTTATTTTTACCCTGTAAACCAGACAAAATTCAAGAGTTCACAGAGTTCTTGAACCTTGGAGACCTTGGTGGCCAATGAATGTGACTATATGACTCCACACGTGTTTGTATAAAAATCTTCACTCGGACCACCGCCATTTTGCAAAGTATTTACCGTTCCTGGGACACTGTGTATAACACGATAAGATGACCAAACGAGATGTTCGACCACGTACCAGCGAGTACTCGGGAAGTGGTCTAGATCCTTGTCCCAGTCGGTGAAATGGGGTCGATTTAAGTTGCTCGTTATTTCGGTATAATGATTTTTGCTTTAAGAGATAATTGGTTCTAGTTAATACATAATGGAAGGAGCACTTCAGTTCTATTTTGGTAGCGTAACTTGTAAAATGGATAACACTTTTTGATGATTTTGTGCTGTTCAAGGTTATAATGGAACCTTGAAGGTCATGTCATATTTTACCTTTATCAAGATAACTTTGTATTTAATTATGCGTGTTTAAGTTTTCAAATGCCAATTTCAATCTCGTAGACGAATACGTGGACTAGTAACATTCTAGTAATATACCAGGATTTGCAGTTGCATAATTTTTTATGTTTGTTTCCGTAAAAGGGCAGAGTATGACTCGAGGCATATCTTACGATTTTGGGACCCTAAATATCTAATTTCAAAATTCTTACATTTCTAAATTCCTAAATTCCTGAATTCTTACATTTTTTAATTGCTAAATTCCTAAATTCTTAAATTCCCCAATTGCTAAATTTCCAAATTCTAAAACTCCTCAATTCCTAAATTACCAAATTCTAAAATTCCCAATTCGAAAATTCAACAGTTCCTAATTTTCCAAATTCTAAAATTAACCAATTCCCAAAGTTATAAATTCTAAAATTCCCTAGTTCCTAATTTTCCACATTCTAAAATTAACCAATTCCCAATTTTCCAAATTCTTAAATTCCCCAATTCTTAATTTTCCACATTCTAAAATTAACCAATTCCCAATTTTCCAAATTCTTAAATTCCCCAATTCTTAATTTTCCACATTCTAAAATTCCCCAATTCCTTATTTTCCAAATTCCAAAATTTCCTAGTTCCTAATTTTCCACATTCTAAAATTCCCCAACTCCTTATTTTCCAAATTCCAAAATTCCCCAATTCCAAAATTCCCTAATTCCTAATTTTCCACATTCTAAAATTCCCCAATTCCTTGTTTTCCAAATTCCAAAATTCCCCAATTCCAAAATTCCCCATTTCCTAATTTTCCAAATTCTAAAATTCCCCAATTCCTTATTTTACAAATTCCAAAATTCCCTAGTTCCTAATGTTCCAAATTCTAAAATTAACCAATTCCTAAATTCCCCAATTCTAAAATTCCCTAGTTCCTAAATTTCCAAATTCTAAAATTCCCCAATTCCCAAATTTCTAAATTCTTCAATTCCCCAATTCCTAAATTCGCCAATTCCTAGTTTTTCACATTCTAAAATTCCCCAACTCCTTATTTTCCAAATTCCAAAATTCTCCAATTCCAAAATTCCCTAGTTCCTAATGTTCCAAATTCTAAAATTCCCCAATTCCCAAATTTCCACATTCTTAAATTCCCCAATTCCTAAATTTATAAATTCTAAAATTCCCCAATTGCTAAATTCTTAAATTCTAAATGCCTACATTCCAAAATTCCTAAATCCCTTCACCCCTAAATTCCTAAATCCCTAAACACCTAAATTCAAAAATTCAAAAATCGCAAATCTCAAGTTCCTAAATCCCAAAATCCCAAAATTCTCAAGTTCGCCATAAAAAAAATTTCAATCATTCCTCTCTAAGTCCCCAACCTCCTATATTCCCAAATTCAAAAATTATAAATTGATGTACTCTCAAGAGCAAATATCTGCCAGGGAAAATGGCGGTGAAGATCCCTAAACCCCAAAAACCACACCCTGACTATTCAATCCCCAGACTCGACTCTTAAAAGAATTTCTCTTCGAACAGCGTATATACTGTTGCGACAATCGAGAGAATGATACAATAGTTGACCAAAGTTTCGAGTGCAAGTTCGAATATGTCAAAGAAGTAGCCTCTCGAAGGTCTTCCATAGTCGGACACCTTTGTGAGAAGATCGCGCAACACGATTAAGTTCATTGTCTCTCTAATTAACCAGCGAACTCGGCAACTCGCCCCGGAATCCCTTTCCTTTGTTTACAAATATTTAATTACAGGCGTCACACGCTCTGGATTACACAGAGGCGTTTAAAGCATGTCGGATTAGTCGAAAGTTCGCGCACACTTGATTGCACGATAGCGGAGGCGTCCAAGGGATTAACTTTAAGGAACCCCTACACCGCTGGACGAAATGATAAGACTTTGTGGCTGTTGCGTGAAATAATTCATTAAACACCGATTTCCATGGTTAAATTCTTCATTCTGAATCGAGAAAATGACTGGTAAATTATATGGACAAGTGTAGAATATTCTGTAAACAATTTTAGGTTAGAAATATTTTTATCAAGATTAGATATGCTTTTTGGAAGTGGGATGTGTTTTGCAATTTAGTAAAAATAATGTAATATCAATGAGTATAATTAAATATAATTAAATATATACAAGGTCAGTGTAATCACTTGATTACACTTCATTTGTGATTATACTATACATTATGATTTATACTTATAAATAATCAAATAATATAATATGATTTATTATATTATAATAAATTATAATAGTCCAAATAATGTAGTCAAATATAAGCAACACGAGTATAATCAAATGTGAACAAGATCAGTGTAATCAAATATAAATTATAATCAAAAATTGAAGATTGTATACTCAGGTAAAAGACACAGGTTTCTGATACAAAACCCAACTTGTTTATTACTGAAATTATTATTATACTTTCTCATAAGTTAGACATGTGAGATCTGTTTCTTCACATCCGCCATTTTGATGTTTTATGCTCTTCATCGAATGTACAAAATTAACCATAAGTGTATAAAATTGTCAATGGGCTCAGACTGTGATGTTAAGTAGATCATTGTTATGAATCGTTATCATTGTTATGAATATTTATCATTGTTATGAAAAAATACAGGGAAAATTTTAGGATTAATTTGTTCATTGAAACTCGACTCGTGAGGGCCGCCATATTTAGGAAGAATAACTATAGTGAACTACAGAAATGTACTAACCTCTCATATTTTCAATGATGCGAGCTTCTGGTAGGTAATTATGATCGACAACCCTTAAATACTAATTTTTACTGAGTAAATAATAAATTATATAAAAGAAATAATGTAAAAGAAATATTAACGTTAAGTTATGTTAGGACTCGACTCGTGAGGGTCGCCATATTTAGAAATAACTATAGTGAACTACAGAAATGTACTAACCTCTCATATTTTCGATCCGAGCTTCTAGGTAATTATGGTTAGTATTAAATACTAATTTCTACTGTGTAACTAATAAATTGTGTAAAAGGAAAAATGTAAAAGAAATATGTATTAATGTAAATTAGGTTAAGTTATATAAAACTTGATTTTAAAGTACCAATCTTGTATATTCTTTTTATACCAGCATTTATGGAGCATCATAAGCAAACAAATCATAGCGTTACCACCATTCGTTCATTTTACATTCACAAGATTCGTTTTATAAAGGTTAGAAAGTGAAATGCCTCGTGGAAAAGAACTTTTAGAGAGAAAAAACCATGATCGATGCTTTTCGCATGGAAGGCAAAGGTTACGGCTATATTGCGAAGCAAATAGGTCGTTCAAAAAGTGCTATTGTCGATTATGTTAGCAAAAGACGTAATCATGGTGAGAATAAGCTATCCAAAAGTGTCTCCTCGAGATAAACGTAAAATTCTACTATTAGCTTGCGACTCGATGCCATCGATTCAACTGCGAGATTGCAAATTAAATGTTGCAAAAAGCATCCATAGAACCGTTGTACCATCACTGTTAAAGGGAAAATGATGGCAGAGAAAAACGGAGATAAATCAAGACTCATTCGCTGAAGCAAACGAGAGTCGATTGGAAAAATTTTAGTAAAAATATTTGTCCTGGGAATGAATGTTTTGCAGTTACAATTTGTTTGTGCAGGTTATGTTGACAATTTCTGCTTATTTTATCGATAAATGAAATAATTAAGGTTTAATTTAGTGGTAGGTTAGGTTAGTTATTAAGATTAAAAATTTATTTATTTCTGATGTTAACAATAATTTTTAAATAAATTAAATAATTGGTACAGTATATACTATTTACAATTTTTAATCATTTTTAAGATTGAACTAGGATTACTTTATTATTAGTAATGAATAAAAACTTAATAAATCATTTTAATTAATCGTTAAAGCTAGAAGTCTAGCTATATAAAATTAGAAGAATCTATAAATTGATTTGATGATACACGATAATACATATAACAACAATAATAATTATACATAACACTACTAAATTTTTTGTTTTCGCTGGGTGTCAACTATTGAATCAAATTTTATGTTTAGAAAAAAAATTTACAACCGCCATCGGGAATTAATACTTGTAATATAATAGAAGAATAGTTTGTGCAGCGACTGCTGATCATAAATTTTCCATAAAGTGAACTTAGCCTGAGCTATGTGAACAAATAGACAAAAAATTCCTTAAAGTGTCAACTACTGGTACCTTTACCTTACAATTAGTAAAAGTGAATGCACCAGTTAAAGTTGTAAATATACAATAAGAGCCGTAAATGCACTTACAAGGGTATAAAATTGAATTCAATTATCCAGTTAAAAATATCGTAGTTTGTCGACATCCTCGAGTCCGATTTTGACCGTGGAGGATGTTGTGTATAGATCGAACGAGCTCGTTAATCCGTTCTAGGGAATACAAGGCACCGATACATCGAAAGAGGGTTGTTCGCTTTCCCGTCGATGCTGACCACCGGAGGTAATTACCGTGGCCGGTGAAAAGCTCTCACGCTCAAACCCTTTCGTCTCGCAAATGCTCGCAGACGTCGAGATCTCGACCCTTAAGGCAATCCCTTTATCGGCGAGTCTCCGGCAATAACCGGTCATTTTTCTGCAACGATCTCTGCAGCTTCTCTCTCTCCTTTTCGCACAGGGGTACACACTTACTTGCTACGAAGCAAGCAGAACAAACAGGGCCCTTACAGCATGCTACGTACTGAACGTACATACGTATTTCGAACGCGACCATGGAATGGGGTCAACTGTGAAAGTAGGGTCACTCGGCGGGCTCACTATGCTGATGCAGTCAGATCGATTTTTGTAACAACGATTCTCTCGATACCGCTGCATTTAACGCTTCTGTGTCTGTATGGAAATTTATGAAGGGTTAATTGCATTAAATACGAACGAGAAACGCTGTCTTGATCATCTTTCACGATACAACGCTGCACGAATACGAAATTAAGGTACAGGGCGGTGCACGGTTTTCGGACACGATAGGATTTCTGTGGTAAAATTGGAATATTTGTTGTAGGTGAGGAGATCCGTGGTCGAAAAGTGACGTAACAAGTTGTATAAAGAACGAACAAAATATTTATTTAATAAGAAATACAAAATGAACAATTCAATAACGCGAGGAAAAGGCAAAGAACAAAATTCAATCGAACGCGAGAAGAAATTTTAATGGTGATATAATAAATAATAAATTCCGTTTGATGGAGACAAATGTTAATTCGTGTATCGTTTCGTTTTATCACCAATAATATTGAGTAGTATTTAATTACTAAATATATTAATGCATTAATTGTCGAGTTTATGAAGTAATTCTGTTGAAGAATTCATTGTTATTTATTGAGATATTAATCGTTTGGGTAGATTGGGGGTGTAACTCGTGGTATCAGTACTGAATTAGAGATATTTTGCAGAATAAGAAAAATGTAGCAGCAGAAAAAGGATATTATAGAATTTTTACGAACTTCACAATGTTCGAAATTACCGAATTCTTAGGTTCGCAAATTTTTTATTACATTGCATTTTTTGATTTTTCAGTTTCTGAATTTTGAAGTCTAACAGTACTCGAGCTTGCAAATTTTGGAGTACTAAAATTTCCAAATCCCTAAACTAATTCACAAATTTTTATGCCTTATGTCCTCAAATTACCTAAGCTCCAAATTTTTTCGTTTTCAAACCCTCTAGGTTTCAAATTTTGAAATAACTCAATTCTCAGATTACAAAATGCCTAAATTTACAATTTCCCAAATTTCAAGATCCTTCTCTAAATTCCTATATTCTCAAATTTCAAAATTCCCAAATTTTCAACCCTCTGAATTCCTATATTCTCAAATTTCAAAATCCTTCAATTTTCAACCCTCTAAATTCCTACATTCTCAAATTTCAAAATTCCCAAATTTTCCACCCTCCAAATTCCTACATTCTCAAATTACAAAAATCCAAAATTACAAAATCCCCAAATTCTTCTATTCTCTAATTTCAAAATTCCCAAATTTTCCACCCTCCAAATTCTTACATTCTCAAATTACAAAAATCCAAAATTACAAAATCCCCAAATTCTTCTATTCTCTAATTTCAAAATTCCCAAAATTTCCACCCTCCAAATTCCTACATTCCCAAATTTCAGAAACCCCAAATTTTACACTCCCGAAATTCCTACATTCCCAAATTACAAAATCCCCAAATTTTCAACACCCCAAATTCCTACATTCCCAAAGTACAAAATCCCTAAATTTTCAACCCCCCAAGTTCCGACATTCCCAAATTACAAAACCCTCAAATTTTCAACACCCCAAATTCCTACATTCCCAAATTACAAAATCCCTAAATTTTCAATCCCCCAAATTCCTACATTCCCAAATTACAAAATCCCCAAATTTTCAATCCCCCAAATTCCTACATTCCCAAATATCTAAATCCCCAAATTTTCAATCTCCCAAATTCCTACATTCCCAAATATCTAAATCCCCAAATTTTCAATCCCCCAAATTCCTACATTCCTAAATGTCAAAATTGTTTCCCTTGCAAACCGTTTCCTTTCTTTACCACTTAACAGAAATATGAAAAGTACGTGTACCAAGAGAAATTTCTTTCTGTCATAATATTTAAAGGTAGATTCAATATTCTTGCTCTGAATATCAATGTGCAAAACGGTACAAATTTATGGGACGACCTAATACTCCCTTAACCTATATTCGAAGAAAATTGGTCCTGCACGCCAAAGAATACACGGGGTGTTCCACTTAAAGTAAAATTATTTCAATTGATTAAAATATAGTAGGATCATTGTTTAAACACAAAACTTTTACAAAACTTTGTTGTATAGAGTGTAGAAGATGTATGAAGATCAACTTTGTTTTTTTTAATAGCACATTTTATTTTTTTATACTACAATCTCACAACTCTGTTAAAAATTCCTAACCTATTTAAGAAATCAGTTTCACTGATATTTTAATGTTAATATTTTAATAATTTTATCAACATTTATTCCTTGCTATTTTAATAATTTTATAAACCTTTATTCCTTGCTATTTTAATAATTTTATAAACATTTATTCCTTGCTATTTTAATAACCTTATAAACATTTATTTCTTTCTATCTTCATAACCTAATAAAAATATTGTATTAATATATTATTACTAACTTTCAAGATTCTATTTTATGAATATAATTTTAAAACAGCTGCTGCAGTTGTTGACATATTATGGCAGTAACTCATCATTTACAAATAATTTCCATCATCCAGTAACTCATCATTTACAAATAACCAAATAACAAATTTATTAACGTCGAATTATCTTCCTTTCGACATCATTTAATTTCTATTCAAAATATTTTCTGTATAAATTATATATAATATTCTCTATAATTTTCTGTATAATTTCACAATTGATATAATATTTTCTGTACAATGTGTATATGTATATGTATAATTCTCTTCATAACTCATATATTATTTCCTGTATAATTTATATGTTATTTCTATCTATAATTCATACATAATTCTTTATATAATTTTCTGTATAATTTCATAATTGATATAGTATTTTCTGTACAATGTATATATGTATATATATAATGCTCTTCATAATTCATATGTTATTTCTATCTATAATTTATACATCATTTTCTATATAATTTTCTATATAATTTTCTGTATAATTTCATAATTGATATAGTATTTTCTGTACAATGTATATATGTATATATATAATGCTCTTCATAATTCATATGTTATTTCTGTCTATAATTTATACATCATTTTCTATATAATTTTCTATATAATTTTCTGTATAATTTTCTGTATAATTACACAATTTATATAGTATTTTCTGTACAATATATATATGTATATATATAATGCTCTTCATAATTCATATGTTATTTCCTCTATAATTCATATGTTATTTCTATCTATAATTCATACATCACTTTTTTAAATAATTTTCTATATAATTTTCTATATAATTTTCTGTATAATTTGAGAGATGAGAGTCGTTTAAAATGGTGCACCCTATATGCGTAAAATATTTCCTAACCACGGCAGTTCCGAAGATCTAATAATAAAGAATGACACTGCTATCAGCAGCATCTAGATGTAAGATAGTCTAATTAGAGCATAGAAGCTGGTGACGATGGTTTAAAATTCATGTGCCTATTGACCTTACTGTAGGTTCAAAGTGCGGTATCTACATACAACAGTGATTACTTGTGTCAAGAGCAGTCACGGAGTGAATATATAATACCGGTATACACGCAATAATTAGAGGAGCATGGCTAAGCATAATCAAATCTAAACACGTGCATCCCTCCTTCACGGTTTTAATGGGTTTTATTAGGCGAATTTGTGATTCCGGTAATTTAACCTTCCTCGAATAACTTCTGAAGCATAATTTAACCTCTCGATGTATCGCATTGACGTAACTGGGGGGCCACGGTATAGACATCCCTGATTGGAAGAAAATAATACGTTACTGTCATATATCGTGTGGCTATGAAATATATTGCGATGTCACTGTTCAAATATATCAAGTATCGTATTAGTAATACTAACTAATTAATTAATAATAATAAACTAAACTAAAGATGAAATAATAAATTAAATAGTAAACTAATACTTATAGTTGCTGATAGTAAAATAATAATGGAAAACAATACGTTACTGTGATATATCGTGTGACTATAAAATATATCCTTGTAAAAATATATTTCGCTTGAACTATAATATTAGAAATTGTGAATTCAAATATTACTTACTTAATTTCTGTATTGAACTTACCAGTATCTTGCTGTAATTGAAATTTACGTTTAAGTTTGCAATCTTAATTAAAATATCGCAAACTATATAAAAATAGTTTATTGTAGTGACAGTAACTGAAAAGGTAGAAGACAAGAGCCTCAAGGTACTTTTTACATTTATATTTTTATGCGCGCGCAGAATGAAAACAGTCCATCCTGCGTCATCTAGCGGATCAAATCTTACACGTTGAAAAAAAAATTGCGTTTGTCACAGATGTTTCCTTTTGAAACAAAGAGCTTGTTTGCAAAATTTAGGCAGAATCGAAACATGGTATTTGGAAGTTTCCCTCTTTTGAGTGATTTACAACTTACAACAGCTCGATCAAAAACCAAAGGACTTCTGAATTTAATTATTCTTGCTCTACGATGTAATTTGATGAATATCGTAGTCAATTGAGGCAATAAAATCGATATTAATTGGTTTTCAACAATTGAACACGTGGCGCCATCTCTCCGGCGAACAGGGTGAACTACACACTTATGAAAATGTAGTTTAATTAGTTCCCATTTTGTACCGCTAGATGGAGACACACAAAATGGAAACCCTAACCTAAAAACTGTTTAAAATTAATAATAGTATGTTAAAGATAAAACATTCCGTCGTTAATTAGTCTTGTACTCCGATGTAGTTTGATGCATATTGAAGTTAATTAAGTAAATAAAATCAGTATTAATTGAATTTGTCGAAAATGGTACTAGTGGCGCCATCTCTTCTGCGAACAGGGTGAACTACACACTTTTGAAACTGTAGTTTAATTAGTTCCCGTCTTCTACCACCAGATGGCGGCACATAAGACAGTAATATAGGATTAATATTTCCTATATTAATTAATTAAATTATTTATTGTTTTGAAATAATTTTTTACTTTATTTGAATTGATTTGGAATAAATTATAATATAAGTTTTTGACGTGTTATTGCATGTAGTCTTATTTGCAGAATCAATGAATAAATTTTATGATTCTGTTATTTTAAAAATTGCAAACGAACTAATTGACGATTGCATTCGAGACCAATCATTTGTTACAAAGATAAACAGAATTCTTCTTAATCGACGGTTTCCAAAACATCAATCTTCCTATCCGACAGTTTGAACTTGACGATCACCACGGTAACCCCTATGCTAATTAGGATTGCCCTAAGAATGGTCAAAAATTGATAATAGTTTGGTAAAGTCAAAATATTTCGAAGTGAATTGGTCTTGCACGCCGATGTGATTCGATTCATATCATAGTCAATTAAGCTAATAAAATCAACTATTTTAACTAAATTAAACCGGAAACGATACACGTGGCTCCAACTAGCGGTAGAATGTAGGAACTAGTGAAACTACAGTGTCAGAAGTGTGTAGTTCAGCCTGTTAGCCCGACAGATGGCGCCACTAGGACCATTTTCGAAAAATTCAATTAATACTGGTTATTGGCTTAATCAATACGCATCAAACTACATCGGAGTACAAGACTAACATCGGAACGTTTTAACTTTAACATACTATTATTAATTTTTAACAATTTTTAGGTTAGGGTTTCCGTTTTAGGTGCTGCCATCTAGCGGTAGAAAATGGGAACTAAACTACAGCTGGCGCCACAGGTTCAATTCCCAAAAAGCCAATTAATATTGATTTTTTAATCGACTATAATATTCATTAAATTACATTGCAGAGCAAGAATAATTTAGAATGCTTTTGATTTCATCCAGCTGTTATCAATTTTAAACCATTCCAGGGGGGAAACTTCAGAGTACATGTTCCAGTTCTGACATTTCGCGAACAAGCTACTTTTCTCAAATGGAAACTGTGAGAACAGCTTTTGGCGACTCGAACGTTTTTTACCATTCAAATGTTATTCCCTATATTACCAACGAGATACAGTATAGTGTTTGAACCGTTCTGAACACATAATACACGTCTTCGGAATATACAAACAGCATTTTCATAAGGATAGAGATTTTTCCCGCCATTTTCCCTGGCGCCATATTTGCTCTTGAGAGTACATCAACTTATACAAGCTTCAGTTACGTTTATTATAGTAGAATATTAGATTTTCTAATGCAAGGATCACAAAAGCTAGCAGTAATCCTGCTACAAATATACATGTGATTATGTATACATCGCCCGCATCAATTTGGGATAACGTATACCTACTCTCTTCTTCCTGGTTTTGCAACTCTAAATAATATACGTACAACAGTCTCATAATCCCGACTTCGTGTAGTTTTATTATCCTACATGACAAAAATAGCAAATTATACGGTAGAACTGATGGAAACACCAAAGAATATAGTCGAATGTATTCTATTTAACCCCTTACCTTATAATATAGTGACGCAACAGTTGAAGTGCGACAGCTCTTATTTTGATCTTGATTGAATTTTGAGTTTGATTTTAATTCCAACACAACTGCCAATGATCGCCATATTTAAAATATTCATAACATTTGAATATTCTTTTCCTGACTTAATATGGTAGCAATAATTCAGTCGATGTGTCTGACGCACTTGTTCAATAAATCATAAGTTAAGGGGTTAATGGTCATTTTTCGAATACGTTACCCTATATCGATCGTTCTCTTGTATTTAAAGTTCCATGCAATTCCAGAAACTATATCCGATTGGAACACATGTTTCCCAATTGAATTTAATCGGCAGCCAATCATACCACTTGCTTTCTTTATGTCTGTAGCTACGTATATCGCCCATTGCTTTTCTTTTGTGCACCCTAGCGAGAACAGCTCCTCCATCGTATCTGCAACGGCGTACCGGTTTTCTTTCAAGACCTCTACGTGATCGGACTCGTTCATCTAAAAACAAATGGATGCAGTGGATAGAATTAGTGATGGTATATTAATGAAAAATTAGTCGGATTTAAAAATTTGAGAATTTGGGAATTTTTTTAATTGGGAACGTGGGAAGTTGGGGACTTCGAGAAGAATAGTTGAAATTTTTTCATTGAAGAATTTGAGAATTTTGGGATTTGGGAACTTTGACATTTGCAATTTTGGAATTTTAGAATTTAGATGTTTAGCAGTTTAGGGATTTAGGGATTTAGAGATTTAGGAGATTAGGAATTGGGGTATTTTAGAATTTGGAAATGTAGGAATTGGGGAATTTTGGAACTTGGAAAATAAGGAATTGGGGAATTTAAGAATTTGGAAATTTGGGAATTGGGAAATTTTAGAATTTGGAAAATTAGGAACTAGGGAATTTTGGAATTAGGGAATTTTGGAATTTGGAAAATAAGGAATTGGGGAATTTAAGAATTTGGACATTTGGGAATTGGGAAATTTTAGAATAAAAAAATTTAGGAATTGGTTAATTTTAGAATTTGGAAAATTAGGAACTAGGGAATTTTGGAATTAGGGAATTTTGGAATTTGGAAAATAAGGAATTGGGGAATTTTAAAATGTGGAAAATTAGGAATTGGGGAATTTAAGAATTTGGAAATTTGGGAATTGGGAAATTTTAGAATTTGGAAATTTAGGAATTGGTTAATTTTAGCATTTGGAAAATTAGGAACTAGGGAATTTTGGAATTGGGGAATTTTGGAATTTGGAAAATAAGGAATTGTGGAATTTTAGAATGTGGAAAATTAGGAACTAGGGAATTTTAGAGTTAGGGAATTTTGGAATTTGGAAAATAAGGAATTGGGGAATTTTAGAATTTGGAAATTTAGGAATTGGTTAATTTTAGAATTTGGAAAATTAGGAACTAGGGAATTTTGGAATTTGGAAAATACGGAATTGGAGAATTTTAGAATTTGAAAATTTAGGAATTGGAGAATTTAGGAATTGGAGAATTTAAGAATTTGGAAATTTGGGAATTGGGAAATTTTAGAATTTGGAAATTTAGGAATTGGTTAATTTTAGAATTTGGAAAATTAGGAACTAGGGAATTTTGGAATTTGGAAAATAAGGAATTGGAGAATTTTAGAATGTGGAAAATTAGGAACTAGGGAGTTTTGGAATTTGGAAAATAAGGAATTGGGGAATTTTAGAATTTGAAAATTTAGGAATTGGGGAATTTAAGAATTTGGAAATTTGGGAATTGGGAAATTTTAGAATTTGGAAATTTAGGAATTGGTTAATTTTAGAATTTGGAAAATTAGGAACTAGAGAATTTTGGAATTGGGGAATTTTGGAATTTGTAAAATAAGGAATTGGGGAATTTTAGAATGTGGAAAATTAGGAACTAGGGAATTTTGGAATTAGGGAATTTTGGAATTTGGAAAATTAGGAATTGGGGAATTTTAGAATTTGGAAAATTATGAACTGGGGAATTTTGGAATTGTGGAAATTCAGAAATTTGGTATTATGGGTATTTAGAAATTTCGAAATTAGATACTTAAGATTTTGAAGATTTGTAAATTTTATAATTTTGCAATTTTCAAATTACATAAACAGAAATTTGAACATTTGGAAATTTGAGGACTTAACCCAAAAAATTTATTAATGATTTTCTTACCTGAAATAGAATATCCGGCAAAGCACCCGATAATGTAACTACGTTGTACGTAGTATCCTTCACTAAAGAATGAAGATCTTCAAAAGGATGTGTGACTGTAGTCCACCATATGTAATTGAGTATGAGTGCACTAAAAGCAGTTCTAATTAAAAAAGCAAACGTAGTCAACCATAAGTTCACGATTCTCGCGCTTTTGGAAACAGATTCCCATGGATGAGCTGCAAATTTAACGTTATTTTTTTGGAATTATCATCAACTTCCCATCTTACAAACTTAACCACATTTCTCTAACATATTCCCATATTTTTCGAGCAATAATAATCTTAAACATTTTTTTCATTTATAAATGATATTTTAAACTGTCTAATTTGTAATTAATTTTTCAAGAAAATTTATAAACGAACAAAAACATGGAATATTTTAAACTACCTAATTTGTAATTAATTTTAACAAAAAGAAAATTTATAAATTAACAAAAATTTTGAATTACTAATTTTACTACAAATATAATTTAATTTATTTGTATCTAAAAAAAGGTATGTTACGTTAATAAATTTTTCCTTACTTTGACCGACGATTGTGCCAAAATTGTAGAAAAGATGGTCGTTCAATTTTACAATCAAGTCTCTGCGGGTAAGAACTATTCCTGTTTTTTGGGAAACATAACTGCAGACGGTTAGCAGAAAGTACATCCACAGAATCGAGTACCAAACTTTTGGAGAAAATAATTTCAACATCCAGGTGGATAGAAATTTCAGTTCACGTCGAATGAACAATCGGTATCTGCGTGTTGATTGTGCATCTTTAGAAACATGATTTTTTAATATACAAAATTAAATTAGAGTGAGATTGAAAATATTGGATTTTGATAATGAATAAATTTTGACAATTTGAGAATTTGGAAATTTCGGAATTTAGGAATTTGGAATTTGAGAAAGTGGAAGGTTAGGAATTTCGAAATTTGGAATTTCAAAGTTTGGAGATCTGGGGATTTGGAGATTTGAGAATTTGGGGATTTGGGTATTTAACAATTTGGGAATTTAATAATATACAGATTTGCTCTTTGAAAAGTTAAAAATTTAGAAACTTGAAAACTTAGAAGTTTGGGAAATTCAGGATTTGAGAATTTAAGAATTTGGGGATTTGAGAATTTGGGGATTTGAAGATTTGGAGATTTGGAGATTTGGAGATTTGGAGATTTGGAGATTTGGAGTTTTGGAGTTTTGGAGTTTTGGAGTTTTGGAGATTCGAGGATTTGCAGATTTGGAGATTTGAAGATTTAAAGATTTAGGAATTTGTGGATTTAAAGATTTGGAGATATGGAAATTTGGAGATTTGGAGATTTGAGAATTTGGGGATTTGGGTATTTAACAATTTGGGAATTTAATAATATATGGATTTGCTCTTTGAGAAGTTAAAAATTTAGAAACTTGAAAACTTAGAAGTTTGGGAAATTCAGGATTTAGGGATTTGAGAATTTGGAGATTTGTGAATTTTGGGATTTGGGAATTTAATAATTTACGGATGTGCTATTTGAGAAGTTAAAAATTTAGAAACTTGGAAACTTGAAAGTTTAGGAATTTCAGGATTTGAGAATTTGAGGATTTGAGCATTTAGATATTTAAGAATTTGGAGATTTGTGAATTTTGGGATTTTAATAATTTAAGGATGTGCTATTTGAGAAGTTAAAAATTTAGAAACTTGAAAACTTAGAAGTTTAGGAATTTCAGGATTTGAGAATTTGAGGATTTAGATATTTAAGAATTTGGAGATTTGAAAATTTGGGAATTTGGGAATTTAAAAGTTTGCAGATTTGCTATTTGAGTTAAAAATTTAGAAACTTGAAAACTTAGAAGTTTAGGAACTTCGGGATTTGAAAATTTGGAAATTTCAGGATTTGGAGATTTGAGAATTCGGCGATTTGAGAATTTAGGGATTCCACTTCAATTACTTCTAAAGAATAATACACCACGAATTTGTTTCTTATAAATAATACTAGTTATTCCTGCTTTAAAATATTTCGACTAACTTAGTTTGCCATAACGGCATAGAAAACTGCATTGCCTTTAGTCGATCGCTATATCGAGCTTCCACTCTTGCTACCACATCTGTTTCGTTTAATTGAATAGTTCTGCATAAACCATCTGAATAGCTTCCATTAGGATGTGGGACTCCTAATGTTCGATATTCACTGAGCATTGGTTTTAATCTGAAATAATTAAATTTGTCAAAAACTGCTTTAACTTAATTGCACAGAGATTAGTCTTTCAATTTTACTAAAAAATTCATTTTTAAACTCTCAAAAATTGTTACGCTAAAGAAATAACAAAACAGAAATATTAATATTTTGTGTATAATAAATTTATTCAATAAAAAATATTGTGACGTTGCAAATTTGCAACATGAAATTAATCTGATACAATTGCAGTTAAAAAATGTAATATAATTAAAAATTTATGCCTGTCAATTTTTCTGTTCTATTAAAAAATTCATTTTTAAACTCTTAAAAATTATAACACTAAGAAAATAACAAAATATAAACATTTTCTGTATCATAAATTATTTAACAAAAAAGAAAAAATTGTATAGTATTATAATTCAGATGTAAGATTAATATGAAACAAAAGATTGTAATGAAAGATAACAAATGATTTTGTTATTTTCAATTATAATTAATAACAATATTTAAGTTTAGTAAAATTCAAGGATTATTTGGTGTATTTTACTGTTGTAAAATATTAATAAAGTAAATATAATATAATAAAATATTATTTAGTGTATTATTTTGCAAGGAAGGTTTAATATAGTACCAGCTACATTTATAAATAATTTTATTTACGTAAAATTTAAGTATTCCCCTAAAAGAGTCCAAACATCGCCGATCGCTCCGCTCACTTTGGTTCCGTTCGCTTGGGTTGTGACCATATTGATGATCTGAGAATTACGCAGAAATATTATAAGCTATACAATAATAAAATAAAATAGCAGTAATTATAAAAAAATTGTTAAAGAAGATAAATATTGAAGATCAATTTTAATTTATGGGGATGAAGTTATCGCTTATTTGTTCTATAGTAACTTTAAATTATAGACACAATTTATTGAAATCTTTGAATACAAGACTTTTACATTCATAAATTTTAAGAGAAACAAGTTCTGCAATTTAAAATAGGATATTAATATTGTAGCAGTGAAATAAGTGCAATAAGTCTATATTATTAACCCTTAGTAACACTGGGGTATAAAACGACCCTTTAGCTTCAATTTTTATATCCTGAAAATCTGAATAAATACCTATTTTGAAACACCAGTATTTTACTGTTATATTTCAAGAGTGTTCAGCTGAAATTTTAACTCTTTATATTAAAATAGCAAAAAGCTTTGAATTTTTCTTTGTTTCTGAATTTTTGTTCATATTCAACGTTTAAATTTATTTAAATCAACTGTGAAATAGATTAAAACATTTTTTGAATATTATTTATAATTTATTTCAAGTAAAAATAATGAGTGGCTTTATAAATAATATTTTTAGTGACTGGGGTCTTAAACGTCCCAGTGTACCATGTTAAAGAAATGTACGTTATAAAATCTACCAAAAAATTCGTCCTTTACCTCATAATATGATAAACGAACAATTTCCCCTTGAAAGTTGTGCGTCTCCTTTTCCAGACTTTTTCTTAAAATTTCATCCCTCATCGCGGCAAACGATGGAATGCTGAAAATCGGCACGAAATTTCCGCTTTGCCTGTCCCATATTATTCCATTCACGCATTCAACCGATTTCAAGACCCCGTGAATTACAAAAACTAGCAGTAATTGTCTCATAAAAGCGAATTTTTTATTTTTTTATATAAAAGAAAAATTGGGACTGTGTTCCAGTTCTGACCGCGCTATTTAATCGAAATCGCACTAACCAACGTTTATTATAACGATACAGAATTTATATACGAGACGTTTTAGCGTGTCATTAATCACGGAAACCATCAGCATTTATATTTCTCTGTGGTAGCCATTTGATGAACGCGATTATGCTATTACAAAGCATTTACCGTTGATTAAAACTGAAAATAACGGAAGTTATTTTAAAGAATTTTTCTTCTTACCTTCAGTTCCTGAAAAGTTTGTAAAATCTTAGCGAAAACTTAGGGACATCTTAGGGATGTTATAGAATATAGACAGATAAGGCGAGAGGTAGGTCATTTCTCTCTGTTTCAAAGTTCAAAAATTTGTATATCAAATTTTATATCTATTCTATTATGAATATCTTTTATATGAAACCAAAATTTGTTCATAAAATATGCTGAAAAACCTGGTAAATTTTAGTTATTTATTGTACTATTTAAACAATTAAAATTGAATATTATTCCTTGCACAGTATTCTCTATAATCCATTTTGTTACAATCAGAATTTTTCTTTGTCTGTACTTTTTAAGGACAAGAGGTTAGGTTCTCTATTCTCCTTTCCCATTTCTGATTAAATATCATAGAATTATAGTTGCATGTTACATTACAGTTATCAAATTATCAGATGTTAGTTCACCATCTCATAAATCATCACACGGTTATGAATATTACCCTAGGAACTACGTTCCGCAAATGCAGATTATCATCGATGTGATTGAAACGTGATAAACGTTTTGCACGAACGAGGAGGAAGAAATTCGATAAATTCAAGGCGTACTTTTTCAACATTTATTCCTGGAACCGGTCAGGATCGATGGCGGGGAAGAAATGAATTGATCAGTTTCATACAAAAAACATGGATCGTATATATCATACTTGATCGTGTATATATATGTATAAAGATCTTAAACTTATGATCCTTCGTCGAGGTTGACATAAATTAATCGAACGTCTAAACGACGACGAGCCTTCGACGCGGCCGGCAATGTTTACGTATTTAATTAATCGCATGATACACCGATTCGAAGGTTCGTCATTTCCAAGAAAAGTTCTTTCTCGCTCTTTCAGCAACTTAATCCTTTAAGTAATACTCTAATCGTCTCCTCGTTTATCATCGCTCGGATGAAACGTTCCATCTGAATAGAAAATTATCAAAAGTATAATACAAATTCGAGCACGCATCATTCATACTCTAGGCTCTCTCGTTACCTAATTCAACTTAATTACTATTATATTCACTCTATCGCTCGAGACGGGCGTCGTTGCTCTTCTTTACCGAATGCTGAGACTAGTTTTGAACCATTCGGTGGACGCCCGTCTCACAATCGTACGTTCTACGCTCTATACACGAATGATAATTATGATCCTGTATAATTTACACAATTATAGCATTGACAATTCTGAAGGTCGTTGAATCGTCTTTACTACAGCAGTCGTGTGTGGACTGTATATACAGTCGGTGGACAAAGTGATGAAAACATTCAATACCCTTCAATTTGAATTCAATCAGTTCTACAGAAACCATCTTTATAGCTACTCGTAATTTCTTTAATTCTAATCCCAAAAAAGGTACAAAAATATCTATAAAGCTTTAAATTTCAATTTCCCCCTCACAAAATAACCTGTACTTCAGATGTAGACTAAAGAAATAAAAATGTACACCATTTTGTCCAACTTCCGTAGATTCTCGAACTCCTCAATCGGTTTCCTTAACTTAATCTAAGAGATTCGTTAGAAAAGTTACCGTATAAATTCTGACAGTCATTTAAGAACAAGTGACCTCATTAGTTTCTTACATAAAGTACAGTACGAAACAGAGAGACAAACGATTCGATACAAAAAAGGTGCACCTTTGATTTGAGCAGGATAATTGCTATTTCGACACACGATATGATTCAAATTGCTTTTTCATTTCGTGAATTAAATACACTGGTAGTCCTTAGTTTCTCTTTAAATGCACAATGAAATCGCGTATTGACTTACTGCTACAACCGATAGTTTATTATTGTGCCGTTTCTGGATATCGGTTTGATACATCGTTCGCAAGTGAATCTAAAGCAATGATGGGCAGATCAAGTGCCCGTCGAAGAGTTCATGGGGACATCTTTGTGCACGGTACGAGGTTATGGAATCTACAGTGTTTAAGTTGTCACATTTAAAAATTTGGTCATTTGGAAATTTGTTTCCAAATTGAAAAACTAACTATTAGTGCCCGCGGGTGCAGCTAACCTGTACGTGCACCGTGCCCTCGTGAACGAAGTTGCCCATCACTGATCTAAAGTACATCGTTACCAGTTCGTTAGACATTACAAACACAACTAACGTTACATATTTATATTACACCCTAGTAACAATATATCAGTCGAAATTTCACGGTTTCGCGTATGCAAAAATATAACTAAAAACCATATAAAAAGTTCCATAAAAGTTACTCGATTTACAAATGTCCTCACGTCGACCTTCTAACATTAGCACAGAGAGAACGTTAATTTCCATATACATAAATTCAACGTATAAACTGCTTGAACGTTCTGGCAAATACATCTTTTTATCAGAATAATATAGAATACTTTCAAAATACAATTCGACTTAAATAATGCAAGGTGAAAATGTACGCGACAACATTAACGGTACAGTCTACTGGTCTATACTGTATACATATTCATATATTTATACGTATGTATATCCTGTATTATCTGTATAAAAATTGTCAAGATTGTACCACCGGTCCGACTCGTTATCGGCAGTATAAAATATGTAAATCTCAAATACGAAATAAATAAATACGGGAAGGTGGCAGTGATTAGGTATCAAGGACCCGGTACCTATGTCCTGTTCAACGAACATGATCATCTGAAGCTTTAAAGATTCAAGTCGTACCTACAAAACGAACCGTATAGATATCTTGTACAGCGATTATTGTAAATATGTAGAAACAATAGAAATTCGTCCATGAACGTGATCTTGACCGCGTTCACTTCGATACCCTGGTCTCGGTAGTGACCTTACTGGGGTCTGGTAACCTGACAACTAATTGTGCTCCGTTTTGCATTGGTCTGGTACCGTTAGGCGTGTTCATCTTGCCCGGTGCTTGCGGCGCCGTGGGCAGAACCTTCTTCGCTCCGCTCAGCTTCGGCGAACAGCACTGTTTGTCGTCGTAGTCGTTCAAATTAACGTTCGTCGTCTGGTTGGGATAACTAGGTACCTTCATCGGCGTACCGTGTTCACTGAAACCACAATTCAGCCTTTGTTCGACGGGGTTTGTGTTCTGAAAGTTCGGAGGCAACATCTTGATCCCGTTGCTGTGGTCGCTCAAGTTGCAAAACGTCTGTTCCGTAGCCCCCTTGAAGTTCATTTCCTTCGGATCGCATTTGTAGATTGGCGCTGACAACTGTGTGGAATTTGTTTTATTTGTGCTTTTGTGACTGCTTCCGGAATAACTGGTGATAGACTCGTTACAAAAGTCGCTCAGGTATGTTTGGTTTATGTACCAGTTGTGCAGACGGTGATGGATCTCTGGAAATTGCGGTCTTCGGTTCGCCACCTCGTGCCAGCACTCTATCATCAGGCTGTAGATCATCGTTGGACAGTCCTCGGGGCAAGGTAGTAACTGACGTGATCGTATCATGTCTATTACTTCTTGGTTATTGTATCCATAATATGGCTGAAACAAAAGTAATGTTTGAATCCTGATTGAAGTTTAACTATTTAATACAGAGCTTCTCAAAATGTGATAGGTCCTCATATTTTAATATTTAACGCGGTACATCCAAACTCAGCTCATAAACCCATCAGTGTCTTAGGACCTACACTTTAGGAATCTCTGATTTAATATTATCAATTGAATCATTACTTGTAAACCGTAGCTGTAGATTTCCCACAGTACGACGCCGAAACTCCATACATCTGATTCTGTCGTAAATTTGCCGTAAAGGATCGATTCTGGGGGCATCCATCGAACGGGTAATAGACTTTTAGACTGAACTCTATAGTAATCGCTACTGTATATATCCCGTGACAACCCGAAGTCGGAGATCTTCACTGTCAAATTATCTCCAACCAAGCAATTTCTTGCAGCTAAGTCTCGGTGAACGTAGTGGTGACTAGCTAAGTATTCCATACCTTGAAAACGATATTATTGTTCAGTAAAATTATACAGTAACTTACAAATCAGTAGTAATAAGTCTTAACTAACCGGACGCAATTTGCAAAGCAATATGTAAGAACTCTGGTTGTTCCAAAATTTTTCCAGTTCCGTTGTTTAATGGAACGTCTGATCTCGGCGAATGACAAATGAGAAACTCGTGCAGATCTCCTTGGGTCATGTACTCGAACAACATACACATTGGTTCGCCTTTCAATATCACGCCCAGCAAGCAAATGATGTTTGGATGTCTGAGATCTGTCATCAGATCAACTTCCCGTTTAAAGTCACTTTGTGTTTTTGGACTTGCGTTTTCTTTCAATGTTTTCACAGCTACGTAAATCGGCGGTTCACATTTATTGCCCGTCTGTAGTTCTCCTTTGTACACTTTTCCTGAGGGAAGCGTAAACAGATATTATTCAATGTATTACGTAATGCGCTGTATAAGCTCATCATTTATTTTATGTTTACCGAAAGCTCCTTCTCCCAGTTCTTGTAACAGCATTACGTTGTTGGTGGTAAACTGCGGTACTCTATTATTAGATGTTCTACTACTGCCGCTACTTAATGTTCCAGTTCCAGGAGTTGTATTACCAGGACCGGCTAAAAGAGAACTCATTTCCATAGGTTGCGTAGTACTTCTTCGACCATCGTATATATTCTTGTCACATTGTATACCCGTTAACATCTGTTAAATGAAACGTTATCGATTTAGCAGAATTCGTTTCGACATTTTATTTACACACGAAGAAAAATCTTACTTTATTCGCTGGCAAATGGTTCATCTGCCTCCTAGATTTTCTGCTTCTGTAGCAGCAGCAATAACAGACCAATATGACAACAAATCCTCCTGTCAGCACAAAACCAACAACTGCATAGATCCATAAGTTTCCAACTGCAAACAAAAAAAGTTCAATATTACCTGATACTCTAATTTCAAGTTATGATTTCAGCGTTTAGCGAAATTTACCACATTTGGGTATGTTACAAAATTCCTTCTGTGGTTTACTATCGACGTAAACGTAACACCATGGTTGTGACTCTTTGTCACCCGGATTGCGACAATATGAATGCTTTCCAGCTAATTCGGGATACGCGGAAACCTGGAGGTTAAACTCCCCATGTGACCACTGCATGCACGGTCTTCCGCTAATACTTGTTTTCACGGTACCTCGATAAGACTTTCCATTTCCCCAGTAACAATCGTCTGTAAAAAGCGACTTGCTCAAATTATACATAACCAACAAGATTTGAGGTGAAGGACTAAATATTTATAACAATAAACTTACCATCCCGCACATTGATTCGCGAGGAAATTCCAAGGCTCAAACAATCATGAGCTTCAGGGGTATTCTCCATTGGTAAATCAGAACAGTCAATTAAAGGCACTTGATGTCCAATTAATGGGTGTCTCTTTGCAATCGCATACTCTTGTTTACACAAGTCATTCTCTAACATTTCACATTCATGTCGACAAATTCTTCGTAGCTTACGATTGATCTCGTTCCTGCCGGAGGACTGTGCATCACCATAGCTTTGATTAATTATTTTCTTATTGGAAGGCTTTCCATCTTTGTATGGATTAAATTCGGAACCAGGACCCAACGTAGGGCTACGTTTTCTAGGGATACCGTGTGACCTTGTGATATCGTCCGCATCATCTCCGTCACCCATATCCCTTGATGTATCCCCTTGGTTCGAATTTAAAAGATAAAACAAACTCGTGCTAACTTCAGAGTTCTTAAGCTTGATAATACTGGCCGGATCACGACATACTGGAAACGCGGAGTAACATAGCGATGGTTTTGCATATCCTATACAACTTAACGAAATCTCACTGAAACATGAAAGATAAAGTTTGTATTAGTTTCATGTTGCAATCATTTATATGCTGATTAAATAATGTATACTTACTTTGAATATTTAATAACGCCAAAAGCTTTCATCAACTTGTCATCAAGTAATTCCTGTGTCATTGGATATGGAATATAAACGGACTGATTTCCTAAAAACTGTGCACATGTTTTTCCTACGTATACCTAAAAATATATTACAGAAAATTTTAATGAAAGAATCATTTTCCAGCTTGTTATAATTAAAGTACAAAGCTTTGTGTACATACCTCACATTTTCCTTCATGATTGTCTTTTCTCCCAGGAGATAATTGCATATTGACGTTTCTAAGGCCGCCGATTGAATGAACGTCGATATTGCTAGACTGAGAACTAGTCGGTTGTGGACTTGGCGATAATATACTGAATGGATTCGTTGAAGCCAGGTGAGAGATGTGTGGCGTTGACATTCCAGTCCCTGAGAGATCTAATCCATCTCCAGGTCCAATGCTATGAATAATTTTTAAGAAATTTAATTACATTGTACATCATAAAAAAATATATATTTGATATTATACAAATTCTTATAACAAGATTAGCAGGTTAGGAGTGCAATGATTATTTTGTTCCATTGTACTAAAAAATAATACATTTTGAACGTAATATAAAGAAGTATGGATTCATTTTTTGCTCAGAAAGAAAACACCAGCTCGCCATTTCGTTAGGTGAATATTTTATGTCATGATTTTCACAAAAATAAACGATTGTTTTTCACAACATAACCTAACTTAAATACAATCACAGGCAGACGAAACAACATTGTGATAATAGAATGAAATATCTTAAAATGAAAATAAAAACAGGTATTTGTAGTTATTGTATATTTATTTGATTCATGCCAGTTACATTGTTCTGGATATAACAAAAGAACGAATTCGCGGTAGTTTTCTATAACCTCACTGTAAGACAACAAACAATCACCTCGTTTCTGTAATATTAGTAACATTTTTGACACTATTTATGGCACGTACAAAAATACACGTATTTAGCAACAATACTAGGTACAAGAGTAGCTTCATAATTATAAATTATCTATCAAAAATTTTAACAGAAAGCTTATGTCATTTGACACCACACCCGGCGTCCATTTGTAAACTGACGCTGATCATAACTTTCGGCGGTGGAATAGTGAAGCGTTATTATTTTGTATAAAACAAGATTTTTGAATGAAACACTATCAAAAAGTTATATTAGCGGAAGCTTGATTCATTAATAAACTTTTTTATATGATATTTTGCAAAAGCTATGGATCTTTAGATGTTTTTTCTTATTTTGGAAGTGTAATCTTCGAATAGCAGAAACTATACTTTCCCAATATTTGAAGTGGAACACAGTTTTGTGGGGTACAGTAATTAGCAAGCTTTTACTGTTTATAAATTGTGAATAAGAATTAAAAAAGTGCTCACAGTTTGGAGTTTATTGTCACAAATATAATATTGTTAAATTGTCACAAACATAATATTGTTAAATTGTCAAAAATATATTTACCTATCCAGGAAGTCACTATCGCCGATCATATCCGGCGAAAATCTATCGTCTGTCTGACCGATAGCGTGGTCAGGATGGACGGGAACTGTAAAATAATATTCCCAAATTACAAAATTGTAAACTTCGTACATAGGTGTTTGAACATGTGCTAAATATCGAATTAAATAATATTCTTCTTCCAAGCAGAAAATCTTTTTGGGGGACTAAAAATATTAAGGTACAAGTCCTAGCACATAATTTTAGATTTATTTAAAGAAACATGAACTTTTTAAAATCGTATATTTTATGAAATAAAATACTGTAATAAAATCGTGTATTTTACGAAATAAAATACTGTAATAAAATTACTGGGTTTTATAAAATACTGTATAATCAAAAAGTGGGTCACAAAGAGATATAACCTTAAAAACCTAACCAACTATAAATATTTGAACAGTTCTGTTGCAACAGTTGCAGAACTCTTTCACAAAGTACCTATGGCGATTGTTACAAAGTAAAGTTGTGGCAGCAGTTAATTCGTGTAGTAACAGTTTAGTTATAATTGCACGAGTATAAAAAACCAGTTAGCAAAGTTTGAAAGAGATGGGTTACAAAATCGCCTAAAATCTCTCTGGTCCAGTTGGTTGAGGGTGTTTCTCTTTGTCGGGGGAGCGCTTTTTGTACGCCTAGCACGTCGCGTGGTCCTTTTGAAAATCTCCGGATTCGCACGAGCCTGCATTTGCAGTTACGGTTTATTCTCTACGCTCTTGCTCGGCCTGTGCTCGCCTTTGTGCCGTTATAATTCTAAAAAGAGTTGGGACACGATGAAAGGGGCGTGCTGTGCTCGCTAAAAATCTCCGACCGTCGAATTTCCCGATCTTTCCTTCACGCTTTTCTATTCTCCCATTTTCTCCTTCTTTGTACACGAATTCTATTTTCACCATTCGCCTCTGTGCCCGGAAAATTACAACGGTTCCTTTTCTCAAAGAGAATTTCGAATCAATTATAGCCAGCCTATAATACTTAATTTGAAATTAAAATTAAAATTAAATAAATGAATAATTCTTTAACTCGATTATAATTAATACACATTTCAGGAATAGCATCTTGATGAATTTTTAAAAATAAAATGAAATAAACTGGTCAAATGGTTTGGTTTAGTGTTAAGGGTACAAACGTTTGGCGCCAATTTCAAAATTGATCAAAGAGAAAATGCGAACATCAGTTCGTTCATAGTTTTTGACAATTTTAATTTCTTGTTCTCATTCGAACCCCCATTTTTAATATGATTTTTGCTAAAAATTAAATGAGTGTAACACATGCACTGCACATATAGCTATAACTATACGTATGTATACAAATTATGAATATGTAAGTGTGTATTTTACATAAAAGTGATTGCTTCTGTGGAATTTTTTCATCAATTTCACCATCCACCGTGTTTTTCTAATTTTCTGAGCCACCAGTTTGTAATTAGCACTTTGATCAGCACCTGTATTTTCATGAAAATACGAATTCCCCAGTCGCGAGTTTTGCCCGAAGAATTTCGACGATTCTCATCAGGGAAATCTCGCGAAACATCAAACGACAGGCAAAGAGATCCTTTTGAGGAAAAGTAATTTCGTCTTGTAATCGAGCGGGTTTATTATAGGTAAATTGGTCTTTAGGGAGACACCCTCTGTGTTTGTCCCGTTCGCAAGATGTGTCCGAAGTCCAGGGGCTAGTACAAAGTAAATAATATCGGAAATCTGAATCTACCCTCAGTCTCCAAGGAGACTGTTCGCTAACTTTTCCGTTGCGACGTTGTTTGAACGCCACTCGTTAAGGAAAATAATCGATTTCACGATAAACACACCATACAGTCTTCTGATTTGATCTTCGGAAGCAACTGTCTAAACTGAGAGGGAGTGTTTACTGAGGGACTACGTGGACGTGGTTCATCGTACTGCTTCTATTTTATCTTGGGTAATAAAAGTTATTTGTACAATTATTAAAAATTGTCTAATTTTTATATATTTTTTGGAATCTTTGAATTCTTATATTTCTGAATTTTCAGATTTATAAATATTCGGTAAATTTGTAAATACTAAATTTTTAAGTAGTTTTCAAATTTAGATTTCCAAGTCTTACGATTTTTACGAAGGTTGTTAGATTTCAAAATCAAGTTTTTAAATTTATAAATTATCAAGTTTTTTAGTAGACTTTATTAGATTTTTGAATCCTCAAGCTTTAATATTTGTACATTTTCAGAGTCCAAAAAGACATTTTAAATATTTAGATCTCTCAAATTTCTAAATTCCCAAGTTTAAAAATTTCTAAACTCTCAAATCCCCAAATTTCCAAATTCACGAATTCTCAAGTATCCAAATTTTTTAATTTCCTAATCTTAAATTTAGTAATTCTCAAATTATTAAATTTCAGAACGTTTTAAATCTCCAAATCTTCAAACTCTAAATTTTGAAATCTCAAGATATTTAAATTCACAAGTTTCTAAATTTCTAAATTACCCAGTTTCAAATTTTTTAAATTTCCAAAGTCCAAATTTGACAACTCTAAAATATTTATATCTCAAACTTTCAAAAGTCTAAATTTTCATATCCTCAAATCCCCAGATTTTCAAAATCCCAAATCCCTAGATTTTCAAATTCCCAAATCTCCAATTCCAACTTAAATTCCTTAAATTTCTCAAATTTCTCAAATTTCTTAAATTTCTCAAATTTCTTAAATTTCTCAAATTTCCTAAATTTCTCAAATTTCTTAAATTTCTTAGATTTCTTAAATTTCTTAAATTTCTTAAATTTCTAAAATATCTTAAATTTCTTAAATTTCTTAAATTTCTCAAATTTCTTAATTTTCCTAAATTTCCTAAATTTCTTAAATTTCTTAAATTTCTCAAATTTCTCAAATTTCTTAAATTTCTTAAATTTCTTAAATTTCTTAAATTTCTTAAATTTCTTAAATTTCTCAAATTTTTAAATTTTCTTAAATTTCCTAAATTTCCTAAATTTCTTAAATTTCTTAAATTTCTTAAATTTCTTAAATTTCTTACATTTCTTAAATATCTAAAATATCTTAAATTTCTCAAATTTCCTAAATTTCTCAAATTTCTTAAATTTCTTAGATTTCTTAAATTTCTTAAATTTCTTAAATTTCTAAAATATCTTAAATTTCTTAAATTTCTTAAATTTCTCAAATTTCTTAATTTTCCTAAATTTCCTAAATTTCTTAAATTTCTTAAATTTCTCAAATTTCTCAAATTTCTTAAATTTCTTAAATTTCTTAAATTTCTTAAATTTCTTAAATTTCTTAAATTTCTCAAATTTTTAAATTTTCTTAAATTTCCTAAATTTCCTAAATTTCTTAAATTTCTTAAATTTCTTAAATTTCTTAAATTTCTTACATTTCTTAAATATCTAAAATATCTTAAATTTCTTAAATTTCATAATTGTGAAATGCACAAATCCCAAAATCCCTAAATCCCGAAATTTCTCTGAAAGAGCATAAAATCCCGAACCCACATGAAAACTTCCGCAACCTCGATTCCGTTTATCAGAGTCCTTCCAACCTCCATTTTCATTTATCACGAATTCCGCTCACGTTTAAAACAGAAAGCCCGGTATAATTACAGCCATCTTTTCATCGAACGGAAATATTTGCCGTTCGTGCGCCAACGGAACGTTAATAAAGCTGAACTGATGAACGAGATGTGCATAAAAAAAAGAAGAAAGGAAAAAATGAAAAATGGAATCGTTCGAAAGCTCGTCCGATGCTTTATGGACTCCGGAGAGGATTTTTATGCTGCTACGTCGACAACCAGTATATAACTCTCTCGCATCGATTCTGTTTTGATTTCAATTATCTTTCATTACGCGGACCACATTGTATGATTTCCGGCCGCGAATTCGATACACGATATTCGGCTTCCGTTCGATTTATCGCGACGTTGATAACAGATGGCTATCTAGATGACCATTGTTTTTCTTTCTTTCTCTCCCTCTCTTTTTTTTCATTGAAATCGAAAAGGTTCTCGCGCGGAACGAAAGGAAATAAACGGAGTACCGTAAACTCAAATCGACCGTGACTCGATCGAAATTGTTTTTCAAACGATTGTTATTTTCATTGGCGAAATGGATTTTTCTGTTCACTGATATTCGCTGTTAATCAATATTCTATGCCATACGAGTGGTATGATAGGATAAGTTTCGTGGAACAAAACTTCATTTCTTCTTAATTAAACTCCTTGTAGAATTACAATATTAAAACGCTACGTTAATTAAGGTTAAGATTAAACGTAATGACGTATAAAACATAAGGACGCACAATTTGAAGTTTCCCGCCAAACATTTCCCGCCAATTTGAAGTTTCCCGCCAAATTTCATTTCCCGCCAATTTTCGTTTCCCGCCAATTTCAATAATAGGTTAAACAGTGCACTTCACTTTTAATTTGTCTGTTTCAATGTTTGTACGAGTGTTTCTACAAAGAATAAGAGAGGTATGTTCTCTCTGGTATATATAATCGTCTAATGCATTGGCACATTTGCGAGGGAATGAATTTTATCGATGAAAACGAGTGGTCGCGCAAGAACCAAAGTCGAACGTGCTATGATACAGAGATGCAGCAGCGGTTACGTGTCCAACCCACGTATTATGTATCTCGAACAGGAAGTGAAAAAGATAAGACAACTCCGGGGTCATTAATAACCCCTCCTCCGCAATGGGCTCGCGTCTGGAGCCTGTTCTTTCTTACAACTTCGTACAACTTCCATTCACCTGGTTTTATTCGCAAATAATATCGTGTCTCGTGAATGGCCATTCAAAAAGAATAATGGCGGAAAAAATAACGGTCAACATAACCTAAAAATTTGACCGTACGTCTGAATAACGAGATGAACATCCTAATATTCATTTTTTGTTTTTGAGTTCATGTTTAATTTGGATAATGTTGAGAACCATGAATAACTTTTAATATAAAATTATCCATTGATCCTCCAGTACATTTCATTTGAGTCAAAATTGATTTCATCGAAAGATACACATTTATAAATACGTTTCTAATAAACTGATATGTAAATAAAAATCTGTTGGAGGTACGAATATAATATTCTCATATTTTAATGAAATATTCTCATTTTATTCTCTTAAGAAAAAAAGTGTATCAAAACCATACAAAAATTGCAGATGCTCTATTACAAGTATTTCTGGTATTTCCCATAACAGTGAACTAAGATACTCCAATGGTGTATTTCTGGTCCTAATAAAGGGTTAATATCGTGGAGATCCAATATCCAGAACACCCGCCATCTTGGTCACCATGCTCGCTAAAAGAATAAAAACGAAATAAGCTAGACACTGAAGAGAACAAAACTAAAAGAGTCTGAACAACTTAATTCCGTCTGCGGTATATTCGATAACAATTTCATCCTCGATATCGCAGCTCGATTAGTCGAGTAACACCGAAGAAGAAGAGGAAGAGGCGGAATAAGGAAGAACGTGAAAAAGGGAAGAAAGCGAGATCCAGAGGCCGGCAGAAGGCAAATCACGTACACCGCCGCCTTCGCCGGCTACTGAATTGAATTTCGGACAACACTTACCACGCCAGGCTCATGAATAATGCATTTGCCGGAGTGGTTGGTCGCGGGTGTCGCGCACGGAAAAGTGTTGACCCCTTTGACCAAGATGGATGAGCCAGCCGTTGATTATCAAAGACAAACGTGGCCTCCAACCGCGTTTCTTGTGGCCGACTGTGTGTGCACACCGTGTACCAAGTCCACAAAAGGGAGCAAACGTGGACAAGGGTCTTCTACTGAAATTTACTTCGAAACAGGAATAAACAACTCCCCTGATGAATTATTGAGGAATAACGAAGAGTATATTGATAAGAGGTGCTGAATGCGATGATATTAAATTGATGTACACTGCTTCATCTTATTTCACGTTTACTGATGGGGAATACTGGCGATGTGTGGTTAATACTTGCGATAATACGCTTGGTGATAGGATGTTTGATAGTGTGTAACATAAGTGGAACTATTCGTGATAATACAACAGATGGTGAACGGTTATACAACGCTTGGTAGTATGATGGGTGCGTACATCACATAATAGTACTCATAGTACTACGTTCTTCGGGCTATTTGTGAAGTACACATTATGACACATACAATGACCGGTAATATTATGCTCACTACTACGCAAAGTAATTTGATGAGTATTAATATTTCAAGTGAGAGATAATTTCAAGTCTACGCGAGGTAATACTACGAGTGGATGATACTACGCGTGGTAATGCTACAAGTGAGTATTATTACTCGTGGTAGTGCTAGAAATGGGTAGTACTACGCGTGGTAGTGCTACGAGTGGGTACTACTACGCGTGGTAATACTACGAGAGGATATTACTACGCGTGGTAGTGCTACGAGTGGATACTACTACGCGTGGTAGTGCTACAAGTGGGTACTACTACGCGTGGTAATACTACGAGAGGATATTACTACGCGTGGTAGTGCTACAAGTGGGTACTACTACGCGTGGTAGTGCTACGAGTGGGTACTACTACGCGTGGTAATACTACGAAAGGATATTACTACGCATGGTAGTGCTACGAGTGGATACTACTACGCGTGGCAGTGCTACAAGTGGGTACTACTACGCGTGGTAATGCTACGATTGGGTACCACTACGCGTGGTAGCGCTACGAGTGGGTATTACTACGCGTGGTAGTGCTACGAGTGAGTACTACTACGCGTGGTAGTGCTACAAGTGGGTACTACTACGCGTGGTAGTGTTACAAGTGGGTACTACTACGCGTGGTAGTGCTACGAGTGGGTACTACTACGCGTGGTGATACTACGAGAGGATATTACTACGCATGGTAGTGCTACGAGTGGGTATTACTACGCGTGATAATGGTACGATTCAGTAATACTACGCGTGGTAATGCTACAAGTGGATACTAGTGTGCGTGGTAATGCTACGTACCCACAATACTACGCGTGGTAATGCTATGTACCCATAATACGCGTGATAGTAGTATAAATATACCATAACTTTAATCCATAATTTTTTAACAAGCAATAAGCCACTAAATACTTCTGAAGATCACTTGAATAACGTCCGTAAGATCCTCTAATCAGTATCTACAATTTTACTTAAAATTAACCTTGAAATACAAGTTGAGCCAAGATATCATCCCAAAATAATTTTCTGAGGAACTAATAAAAAATGTGAACTCTTGCTGAAACCTCCATCTATTTTCCGCAATACATGACAAATCTATGGGCTCCGCATGTGATACACTTCTGCCAAATTTCCTGTCTGGATCACTGGTACCGCATTCCTCATAAATATAGTATCGATCCCCCTTGATTTCCTCGCCACTGTTGTATTAACTCCGATTTGTATACGCTCTGGATACTTTCGCATAAACACAGCGGCCAAATAGGGGTTGAAGGGGGGCGGCTTAACGATGAAACCGGCGGTAGCAGGCTTTATTATAATTTCATGTAATTTCGCTAATGGGGATTAGCCGTTGGGCGAACATAGAATACTATTAAGGTGAAACTTTCTCGTGCGGGTTTAAGCCGTAATCTACCTTAATACGGTCAATGGTAGGGGGATTATTTTTCGGGGGTACCCAGTCTTGTCGGCATACTTTAAGGGGCGGCGTGGAAAGATGCCGCAAGGTATGCATATATTTCCCTACTAATATTCCCCCTAGCTTTTTTATAACGTTTGGTCCATCATCTTGACTCATTACGTTTCTCGCGTTTGCTAATTGGTCTCACAGAATTTATGACATCCGACTTGATGTTGAAAAAGAAAGCAAAATATTTATTCTATGATACGTTTGACGTGAATTAATACCGCTGTCGGGGATAAAGGACACGCATCGAAAACGTCTCCGATCAGTAGCGCCGCGAGCATTAATATTAATGGAATACCGATAGGACACGATAAAAGCGATTTAATAGTGTGGTTAATGGCATTATATCATGGCTACTACGGGAGCCCATTAGCGAAATTACGGGGAAATTAGATGCGCCGCTGGCTCGTTGCACCGATCCTCCTTTCTCGGATACATTTTTCAACTGCACACGAGGTACAGTCCACCATCTGCGTCCAACTTTCGTCCAATTTCGATGATCCGTGCCCCCGAACGTTCCTCGCATTACGAATGCTAATTAATTGCATCGTTAATGCGCCCGTTTTTCGATCGAGCGCTGATTATTGTGGCAAACGCGCTCGTTTCGCGGGAACCGCTTCTGGTTTACACGAACGCAATATTGAAAGTGATTTTTATTACTCGGGGTGATTTTCTGGTTCCACGAAACTTCACGAAGCGACTATTTTGAAGATCAAACTCAAGAGTTTCAGATGCTTGGAAGTTTTAAGTATCTTCAATTGGGGAAGCTTTGAAAACTTCGGAATACTTTCAAAATATCGAATTAATTATCTTAGGCTCGACAAGTTCTTGAAGTCAGGAAAATTGTCGGAGTGGTCGAAAAATCCCTGATGCGCTTAAGGTCTTCTTGAAGTTAAACCGATTAGCGCTGCAAAAACAGGGACGTTTAAATCCTCAGTTTCGCATAATAATTATTTATAATAATAATTTATGATATATTTTGTTCAGAGTAAAAAATGGCGAATTTTAAACGATTGATCTTGAAGTTCGAACTCGTTGCCACATGTTCCACCAATAATCACTGCCGTCGTTTTCGCCATTTCCTGGAGAAGGTTAAACGAACCGTTGCTCCGATAAAAATAATAAGTTACAGTACTCGATAGAATCTGGGTCTCCCGCAATTCTCACCGACCCGTTTACGAGGGTACAAATTACACGGCGCGTTAAAGATACCGCGGGATCCTCGGAAAAAGGATCACGGAAGAAAAAAGAAATATATTCTAGCGAGCACGATGATGAAATAAGCCATTAAGTCACCGTCCCCCTGTGTAATATCAAGGGATGCAACCGTAATCTCGTCTAATGTCAGGCAATGAAACGTAATAGCATAATGTATCAACGCGTATCGTCGTCCTCCATCGTCCTAGAAAATTATTATACGCGAACTTTCTACCGTTCTGTTGGTACGTGTATTATTACCACGCGTTGTATCGCCATGCGTAGTAATTACGTCGTACGGCATTATTATGTGTAGTAATTACGTTGAATACTATTGCCATACATAATAATCACGTGGTATATTACTGTACGAAGTATTATTTACGTGCGGGATTATTACATGTACTTGCATGAAGCATAAACGTAGAATTATCTATGTGAAGTTGAACATGTGGTAATATCTACGTGAAGTACTGCCGTGAGTAGTATTTCCATCATGTAGTATTATCACGCGTAGTACTACGGTATCGTAATATTACTGGGAACTCGTGGGTATTAATAGGTGTGGTATTATCCGTATGTAGTATTACCACACGTAGTAAAATTTATGTGAGGCATTGCTATGTTTAGTAACATACGTGAAGAACTACCACGCTCAGTAATGTTTATGTGCAGTACTACCACGCGTAGTAAAATTTATGTGAGGCATAACCACGCGTAGTAATGTCTACGTGAAGTACTACCACGCGTGGTAATATCTACGTGGAGTATTACCACGCTCGGTAATGTCTATGTGAAGTACTACCACGCGTAGTTTTACTCACGGGAGGTATTACCACGCGTAGTACTTCCTGCATGTAGTACTATCACGCGTAGTACTACGGTCTCGCAGCACTACTGTGCGTAGTAGTAGTCACGTGGGTATTACCACGCGTGGTATTATAGATGTGTAGTAGTAGTCACGTGGACATTACCACGCGGAGTATTATTCACGTGTCGTATTACCACGCGTGGTATTTCCTACATGTAGTATTATCACGCGTAGTACTACGGTCTCGTAGTATTTCCTACATATAGTACTATCACGCGTAGTACTACGGTCTGGTAGTATTATTGTGAACAGTACTAGTCACGTGGGGATTACCACGCGTAGTAATATTAACTTGAAGTGTACCACACATAGTAATATCTACATATACGTATTACCACGCGTAGTACTATACGTAATATTAGCACGTACATTACTACCTATATGTAATAGTACCACACATAGTACTAGCAACACGTAGTATCATCATGCGTAGTACTACGATCGTACAGTACCACAATACACAGTACTCATGTGTATGGTAATGTACCTATTAATATCTATGCATATGTAATATTACCATTCATAGTATTACATATGTGAAATATTACCATGCATAGTATAAGCACGATATTACCACGCGTGATACTTCAAACGCATAGACACGCCATTTTCTTCTCAATTATCAGAAATTATTCCAAACAAAGCAGTCGTTATCCAAAGTCTGCGACCAAAGATCAACATTCATTACGAAAGCACCTGATAATTAATATTTAATTATTGTAGCTGTTTAAAACGGAATTCCGATAAAGGCAGTCAAATTAATGAAAGGACCCCGGTAAAGCAGACAGGCATTAAAAACTCTTACCTGCCAGACAGAAAAAAAATGTTATTTCTGAATACATTAGTTCCTCATTCACCATCGACAGCTAATTAACATACGAGCGAGAGAGGGCTAATTAAATTCCGTGCGTAGCGGGCGAATCTAATCGTAGAACCAAAGATCAACAGACCGTCAGAACGGTCAAACATAAAATTACAGGTGAAGACCGAACGGTCGGGTCGATCGATGTAATCGATTCTGTCCAATAAAACTGTGCGATTTAATAAAACACAGGCCACGGGTCGAGACTGTCAGTTCTTATCATCCGTTCGCAGCCCGTTTCCAGTGAACAGTCGAAACAAACGACATAAACGGGGGATTGGTTGTCAGAAGGGAAATAAAGTCGTCAAACGGTGAGTTCGTTGGACGGGTAAAATGTACTATGATCACAAAAGCATTTAAACGCGGGTCTGGTCAATTTTGTCCGCCAAACCGCAACTGCGACATGTCATCGACGTTTGGGATAATTGAAAATCCAAAAATCCTCGATAAAAAGGCGGACGAGATTCACTGACGCTCGGTGGAAAACGTAAAAGAATTCGGGAAAATTATGAGGGTTGATAAATTCGACGTACGTTGAATGTAACGCGCGTTAAGTGCAACGTGCGTCAAATAGAACGCGCGTCAAGTGTAACGCACGTCAAATAGAACGCACGTTGAACGCAACGTCAGGCGAATACGGTACACAGCGTTAATAGTAAATGATTCAGTGAGTCAAAATATATTTGAAAATAACGCACGTTGGATTTAGCGTACGTCAAACGCACCGGGTATTAAATGTAGTCGAAAACAACGCACGTCGAGTATATTGTGCGACGCATATACTACGCGTTGATTACATAGCGTGGTGGATATACTACGCGTCGAATACAACGCACGTCGAATATACTGTACGTCGAATATAATACGTGTTGAATATAACGCACGTTGAATATACTAGGTGTCAGATATTGTACGCGTTGAATATAATACGCAAGGAATATATCACGCGTGGAATACTATGCACGTCGAATATACTGCGCGATAAATATACTACACTTTGAATACAACGCACGTTGAACGTACTGTTTCCCGATACAACGCGTCGTATGTGCCGTTCGTCGATTAAAACGTACATCGAATGTACAGTTCGTCAGATGTAATACACATTGAATGTACAGTTCGTCGGACATAATCAACGTTGAACGTTCGTCGAATACAATGCGCGTAGAGTATAACGTGCGTCAAATACGACGCACATCATGCATAACGTGCAGCTAATACAACGCACATCATCTATATATGTCAAATACAACGTGCGTCATCTATAACGCGTGACAAATACAACGCTCGTCGTTAATAACGCGCGTCAAATTCAACGTACGTCGAATACAACGCACGTCGAATATAACGCACGTCAGATTCAACGCACGTCAAATACAACGCGCGTCAAATTCAACGCACGTCGAATACAATATGTGGCAATCTATCAATACATTTATATCTAATATGTGACAATTCAGCACACAGTCCGATATACAAAAATAAATGTATATTTCTTTGAATGAAAACCATAGCTTAACGAATCAATTAGAGGAGCTTCTTTGCCAACAAAGAGCTCTTACGGAAATCACTTAAGGAGTTAATGCTTAATATAAAGACGCAAGTACGCGAGAGTATATTCAAACATAACGGTGAAATTGAAGGCATAAAAGTTTGAATCTATCGGTAGCGAAACGGCCCGTCAGAGGACGATCATAATTCTCCCGCCATTAATTGGAAACACTTCTACGAAGGCCGCAGGCTAATAATCCTCGTGCTGATCTTTTTCCCGGATTATCCCGGCTGCAGCCGAGCGGTTCCCGTGGAAATTGCCTCCTTTAGTGGCGCCATAATTCCCGTGGAATTTATAGCGGCTTCGACACCCTTGGACGTCGAGCGTACTCGATTACCATAAGTCGTGTAAAATCGAAGATTTATCGTACACCCATAAAGCGTGTCTCAGGGCCAGACCCACGAACTTTACGGTGCCTTCATTGACGGACCATCGAGCGGAAAAGTTTCGATAATCGGTCTCTTTCATGATTTAATTTGCAGCCGCTTTTTTTAACCGAGAACCGGTTGAGATCGACACGGTTAACGCTTTGACACATCATTAATTTTAGTTCGGTCCGCGACGTATAAAATATAATTCATCTCATTTTATTATTAATCTGTTATTATTCTCTTAATTCACTGGTTAATCGAGGTCAATGTTAAAATTTGTTGCAGGCGTTATAAATGCAAAAAATGTATTATGACCTTGACCGTGACCTTGAACAGTAAACGCATGCGCAGTAGACAACCCTGCGCAGTAAACATGCGCAGTAAAGTTTATGCAATAAGTACAATGAAATGAGATATAATAATTTTGCTATAATTATTATTTAAGTGTGCACACACTTGCAAGGTCCCCACAGAAATACAGGAAGTTGAAAGATTTTTAAATGACGAACAAACCATTTCCTCATTGTTTTACAATATGAAAGATTCAATCGAGCTCGTCATTAATAAAAATCGACGGGGAATAAACAAAAAAGAGATACGCGTTTCAAAATACGACATAATTGTCTGTTAGCATCCGTGCGCGGCGTGTAATTAAATTTCCTCGGTGACCGTGTACGTTTTTCGTTTTCCCACCGCAATATCCTTCTCTTTTTATTTAGCCATTTTTCGAACGAATATCCAGGTGTTTTCAATGCGCACGTATCGTTAAAATACGACACGAACACACTGCCGTTTCCGCGGCTTGGCCCGCGAATTCCGCGTATATTGTTCCCGCGATAAATCACGGTAATTTCGTTCCGTGTTATTAAATGAAATTAAATCACCGTTTAAACAGCCGCCGCGTGCAACAATAAATTAACGAAATTGAGCAACTGCGTCGTGACAGGAATTAGCATGGAATTATGGGACAGCACGAGTGTACGGTTAACCCGGCTGAAAGAATGCGAATGTTCTCGATTAGAATTCACATACAGTAGATGTAATGGCCGTCGACAAAAAATACGGTGTTCATCTTGTCGTTGTAAATTGCTCCTCGGTTATTTACGAACTTCAGACAATTTTTTAATATTCTTACCATTTTTTTTTATGTAACTTATGTTTTGACAAATTGTGCTCGGAGCTTTGAGATTTAACTTAATTTTGAGGTTAGGCTAAAAATGTTTTATATACAATGAGAAAGGGATGTGATGAAATAGTATAGTGGAACAGTGAAATAAGGGAATTGTAATATATTAGAGAGGTAGAATAGTACAATAGTAGAATGTACAAATAGTACAGTAGTAAAATAGTAAAACAGTACAACAGTCAAATAGTATAACAGAATAATAGAATATAAAAATAATGAAGTAATAGAATAGTTAAAAAGTACAAAAAACTCGAAATTTTTCAGTTCCCATGTTCAAATTCCGTTATTGCATGGCGCCCAAACATTCAATTAAAAGTTCATTGCTGAAGCGTTGAAAATTTTCTCGTCCCGCGTCCTCAATGTCGTGCCACCACATCCACACGTTTCAGTCCATAAAAAGATATAAACCAGGAATCTATCTCAAAGATCGCAATTTCCCGTGAAGTTACGCACACTGTCCGTAGTCGCACGCGGAAACTCGAAATGTCTACGTTGAAACGGTTTTCTATTAAAGTGTCGAAACTTTGTGAGAGCCACTGGTTCAGCGTGCAGATCCGATCGTTTCGCCGTGAAAAGCAGGTATAGGTGTACGAACACGGGCGTGTACTATGGCGGGAAGAGAATGCAACGAGATAAATGGTAGCCGGCCTCGTACATAAGCGTACTCCGATCCTAAATATCGCCGGAACCGCTTGTAAGCGGCGCAAAAAGAGAATCCTGGTACTCCGACATTCGAGTACCGGCAATCTGGATCCGCGTTTCTTCCTTCGCTTTGTTTCTCGAGCACCGATCGTTCAGGATTTTATTGCTTTATCGGGATCAAAGGGGTTTAATAAAACAGAGGTGTACTTAGCGTGTCTGTTACTGTTGGCAGGCGAATAAGTCCGGGGAACAAGTGGAAAGTTAAATGGAGTATGTAATAAATATGGAGTCTGAAAACATTCTATTATGTCGAGTGAAGATGAAATGCTCGGATGTTTGTGGGAGATTAGATTTAGAAAATGGGATGTGAATGAAGAGTGCGGGCAACTACAGTAGATTGTCGTTATATTGCCGTAAATTAGAAAAATTGAACATTAACGCTAGATTTATGAATCTTGTCAAAATGACGAGAAAACTCATTTCTATCAAAGACAAAATGTTAAATTACGAAGATTAAGAAGCTTTTGTCACAATAACCTTCATCGAGATGAATCATTGTATAAGCTTGTATTATCCTCTTTATAGTTTAGTTTCAATTTAAATATAAGTGGTCCCCTTAGTATACTTTCACTGATCGTGGTTCAGTGATCAATCTTATTCGAATTTTGAATATGATTTGAGGTTTGCAGTTGTACTTTGCAAGATTATAATCACGGAACATAAAAGACACATAAAAATGTAACTTTCTTCGTTCGTTTAACACTAGATTTACGGAACCCGTAAAAATGACGGGTCATACGTCTTTTAATTTAAATGACAAAACTTATTAAGAAATTTTTGTAAAAATGTATGTCAACTTTCCTCAAGCTAAAGAATCAATGTCTTAGGCAGTTCACATATCATCCTCAACTTATTTGTTTTTCTACTTTCAGTTCCAATTTAAATACAAATGACCATAAACGTCCGTAAACCTAGTGTTAATATTGCAGCAGACGTACCAGGTATACCGCTAATTCTTAAGTCCGCCATCTTGTCACTTTTGGGACCTTAAGTCGACAGAATCTTGCAATCTGAGTATTTTGTAACTTTGGAACTTTAGGACAGTAATAAAATACAGGAACACTGAAAGAAAAGTAACGAGATATAGAAATATTGAAAACAGAATAGCGTAGATCTTGAAAATCCGCCATCTTGTCACTTTTGGGACCTTAAGTCGACAGAACCTTGCAATCTGAGTATTTTGTAACTTTGGAACTTTAGGACAGTAATAAAATACAGGAACACTGAAAGAAAAGTAACGAGATATAGAAATATTGAGAACAGAATAGCGTAGATCTTGAAAATCCGCCATCTTGTCATTTTTGGGACTTTAAGTCGATAGAACCTTGCAATCTATTTTGTAACTTCAGGACTTTAAGCAGTAAAATACAGGAATACTGAAAGGAAAGTAAAGAGATATAGAAATATTGAGAACAGAATAGCGTAGATCTTGAAAATCCGCCATCTTGTCATTTTTGGGACCTTAAGTCGATAGAACCTTGCAATCTATTTTGTAACTTCAGGACTTTAAGCAGTAAAATACAGTAATACTGAAAGGAAAGCAATGGATATAGAAATATTGAGAATAGAGTAGCGTAGATCATGAAGGCCATCTTGTCATGAGACCTCAGATCTACCGATTAATTCTTAATTTCTGCGCTGAATTGCACTAGACGCAAGAACGTATTCACAATCTAAACTCCCTGTTATTTTCTTGCTATGACACCTTTCAAAACGCCGATGTTCAGACGATTTTAGTCAGATTTTATTTTTGTGGTATGTCTAGTTTCCAAATAGCAGTTGCAGCGCGTTTTCGTGTGCGATCAAAAGAAAGCGAATGTACGCCTTCTTGTGGAAACTTACGATGACTGTCCTAACGCAATACGCATTGGTTCTACTTTGGTACCCAAAACGCAAAAAGTCATGGGTTGACACAACCATTATCGACCGCAAGAATCACTTCGGAAGACACTGCTATTTGGTGGGATCAGGAGTCATCATGAGCTGAAACCACGTGGAAACAGTTAATACCGATCGCTACCGTCAACGAATAATCAGTTTGAACCATGCATTGATCGAAAAGCGTCCAGATTGGGCTAGAAGACACGGAAAAGTGATTTTGCAACACAACGCCGCATCACACACAGAAAACGGTTAAAGGCACAATTTCTGCACTTGGTTGGTACTCTTGCCCCACCCATACTCATCAGACTTGGCCCTTTCCACGTGTTTTCATCAATGGAGCGTTTCCAGGAACACAACAGTTAATATGTCGAAAAATCTATGACTGATTTCAAAATGTGAACAATTTGTGAGGGCACAATTTGAAGGGCAGATATAGCTGGCGATGGTACTTTGAATAAAGTATTTTTCCTTTTTCCCAAATCTAAATTACTTTCTTAAAAAATTGTCAGGTACACCTGGTAAATAGTCTTGATTGACTCGACAAGGGTTAAACATCCGTAAAGCTAGTGTTAATGTTGCCAAAAACGATGAAATATGAGAGAACCTATTTTTGCCAGAAAGTCTCACGAAAATCGATGACCCAATGACTGCGACTCGTAAGATATCGCCGCCGCAACATTTATCCCGACATATTAAACTCTCACCCCATTGTTTCTAACCTAACCGTACCGTTTGGCACGAAATGCCACACTCGTAGCCGGTCATGTTTAATAAATACACAGTCGCTGTGCAATGCATAGTTTACACAGAAGAGCATTTCACGTACGCGCGGCCGGGTGGCCCCAGGATTATCCAAAATGTCGATACAAAGCTGGCCACACGCGCCATTCCAATTTATCCGTTTTGCCGGGTCCCAGCCGCCCCATCAGTTTCACGATCGCTGGCAACGATCTAAAGAGGTGGCTTCTAATGGAGCGCGAGTCTGCTACGTGGTGGCCATGCCACGGTATTAACCGCTTTCGAATTTCGAAACGGGACGCCTGTGAATTTTGTTACGCGTTACGTGCCATGCATTACGGCCTCCTGCACGAATCCCAGGGACCGGTGATGGACGATGATCGTGTTGCATCTTCCGGTTAACCCTTCCGCTTCAATTATTCGCGCGATCAATACATTCGAATTTTATCGTGCATAGATACGGTGGGCAAATTATTATACACTCTGCATAAATATCTCCATTCTTCTTATTAATCCCTGTTTGCAAATTCTGACTACTCTTGAAATACTAATTTGAAGTCCTGTAAAGTTGGGTATGTTAGGTGCGTCAGAACTAACTACCCACAGCTATATAGAAATAAATAACGAAAGTTAAAATATTATGTCAGTTTTGTGTTCAAAGATCCTTGACAAATTGGACGTAAACTTCAAATTGAATTGTGTTAGAAATTTTTGTAGGATTTGTTGTGTTTGAACTTTGAGTACATGAGACTCGTCAAAGAAGTTAACATATTCAACTAATTTATATTTTTAAATATCGTGTACCGTCAGAACAGTGAAAAATATATTGTCAGCATGTGTTCAAATACAAGTTATTTTCAAAAAGTGTATTACAATAAAAATGTTCCATCGATTAAAGTTACGAAATACGAAAATGTTCACCCACTAAATCCTCATCGAATACTTTGCGTTCTTCTGTGCACTTTTTGCTCCGACCATGCCGATGATCATAAAATTTAATGTTCCCATCCCCAAATTGAAGTCAACAAATTTTTGTCCTTCGCCATTTTCGAATCGTTTCATCGGCTTATTATTATCATTTGGAGGCAGCTAACGTCCGATATCGAATGCTATTTATGCGTATTCGTTATCGAAGCACGAAATAAACTGTAATGCTATTAGGTGGGTGTACAGGGGGTGTTGTAGGAGGGTAGTTCGGTACCCACGTATTTACAATGAACGGGGCTGCACTTTAACTCCCGTTTTATTAACGCCCATGTCACCGCGTGCGCGCGAATTATTGAAACGAAATGGAATCTCGTCGAGTCCCGTCAATAACGATCCCAAAACGTGTGCCTTTCCCGGACATCGGCCTTTAATTGCGCTATTAATCGACCACCGTGTTGGCACTCTGAAACGCGGACGAGACGTGTCCCTTTTTTTATCTTCCAACCATTTCATATCTTTGATGTCCGAACTCAACTTTGTCCAATTTGTTGATATCATAGAAATTTTCAGGTTCCATTTCAGTCGGTTGCTTTTAATATTAAACCTTTGATATAAAGAAGTTTTAGTTGAAAGATTCGATGATTAATTCTTCGCTTTTCAATTTTTGTAAAAACAAACAAGTTGATATTAGTGAACTTTTGAAAGTAATAAAGGAATAGTACTGAACAATTTTTAATATCATTGGTTGCATATTTTTTTTATGGCAATTTCTAATATTTGATGGATGAGGTTTTAGTGAGGTTTTTTATAGTAACTTGGGTGGTCCGAAACTTTTAACCAGCAGTGTACACACTCTCCAGGGAGACACCATCAAAGTCCACGTATAATTTGTTAAAGTACCCCCTGGGGAATTCTGTCTCGCACGAGATACCTGTAGCTTAACGCGACACCATGATACACACGAAATCATGGCGTACATCTGCATGGCCGAGTAAGACAAATATTTTTGCTTGTTAGACTTCAGTTTTTAACGCGTTTAAGGATGTTGGACACAGATAAATAACGATATTGATAAATAATTATGAGAAAGTGATAATTCAACTATTGTACTATTTTAATAATTCAAGATGGCGAAGTGAAACATATCAAAATTAAATGAACTATTGATTAATATTGAAAATGGAGGTACTGAAACTAAAATATTTAACGTTTGAATTGTTTGCATTAATTTAATGCAAATTTAACTATTTTTAAATACTCAAAGTATGACATCTTTACTAATTTCACTTAACCTAACTTTACCCACTTGCAAATTCTTCAGATTTTTAATTTTTGCTATTACAATTTGACATAACCTAACCTTTGACAGAATTTGAAATTTTTACTAATTCAGTGAGAACTTAACCCTTAAATATTCAGCATCTTTTACTAGCCATCCATAAATATTCAAGTCTGACATTTTTGCTACCTCAATTTAACTCAAATCACTTACCCTTAAATATTTAAAATACGAAAATTTACTGTCTTAATTTAACCCACATAAATACTAAAAAAATTAAATTTTATTTAATAATAAAATTAAAATCTTATAACTCAAGGCACAAGATTTTAAACAAAATAAAAACCCAAGTTGCACAGAATTTTTTGTTAATGTAAAAAAATGGAAAAGACGTGAGTTTGAATTGTTTACCATAAAAACGTCAACGTGTGTTTCCACCATACGGCTCAGCAAAAGACGAGACAGTTTTTAAGCAACCTAACCCCAAAGAGTAAAAGTAAAGTTTGAAATTCTTGGTTTTGCGGCACGAAGGAAAATCGTGAAGGATCGTTTCACCCCAGAATGTTTGTGCGTTGTTGGTAGTAACATCCGTTGAAGCTTTACAGAAAACGGGCGTAGATAGGAGACGATGAAGATTCATGCGAGATTACGTGAAACGCGAATTGTTAAGTCTCTTAAGCCGAGGGATTTGCGAGGGACCAGCAGTCTGGAGCCACGTGAAATCTATACCGCGTTTATGGACGATTATGTAGCCGCGTTTCCGGTTTACGTGCGCGAAAAATTGCGATCGACGTCCACGATAACGCGTATCTGACCCGCTGGGGACTGTGTAAATTGCAAATTTGTTGAAAATATCGTCGGCAGTCGGGCGAAATCGCGAACCGATCGACTGCATACGATTTACACGGGCCGAAAAATGTTTCGTGTGGATACAATGCTCTTTGAAACGTTACGGGGAGGGAAATTTAATATTTTTCTCCAATATTGTTTGAAATGAAAATACGGATAAAAATTGGATATTTCTGTTTGTTGCGTTTTATTGTTTCGCGCAACTTCATTTTCGCTGTTTGTCCGGGGTTTATTCACTTCTCCTATTTGACAGGATACCCCCTTTGTACTCTTTCCAATGAATTTGAAATGTTTTTAATTTAAAAATGTTTTCCATGGAAAATACTGCAAAGCTTTCGGTTGACAAAAGAATTTTGTAAAATATTATTGATTTTGCATGATTTTAACTTTAAATATCTTTTTCCGGTTGGAATATGAGACTCATGTGGAACGGTAGGTTCGAAATTAATTTTTACAATTTTAAGAATCGATAGTATTCATGAAATATGTCATTATTTTAGTTATGTATCACTATTTAAACATATTGAGTCTCATTCAAATTGAAGAAGAATGATGTGAGATATTCTTTGTTGAATGAAAAGAAAGATTCGATGAGTTTATTTCGTTTTGAGGTTAGGTTATTTAGCTTCAAATAATGATTGGACATGAGTGATATATATCATTATTTTCTTTATGAAACACTCTATAAACTCAATAAGTTTCGTTCGGATTGTACAATGCAGATTCCGGTAATTATTTTTTAAAAGAAAGATTCAGGAAGATTCTGTGTTAGAGGAAAAAGTATTCATTTGACTTTGAGGTTAGGTTTCTCATCTTCAAATGATCATTGGTACAAATAATGTATATCATTATTTTCCTTATTGATCACCCTATAAACTCACTAAGTTTCGTTGCAGTTGATCAATAACGATTTGAGATATTCTTTATTGAACAAAAAGAGTGTAAGGAAGATTGAATGAGTTGGGTGAAAGATTGGTACTGTCCCTTTCATTTTGAGGTTAGGTTTCAGACCTTTAGATGATCATTGGTACAAATAATATACATCATTATTTTCCTTATTGATCACCCTATAAACTCACTAAGTTTCGTTGCAGTTGATCAATAACGATTTGAGATATTCTTTATTGAACAAAAAGAGTGTAAGGAAGATTGAATGAGTTGGGTGAAAGATTGGTACTGTCCCTTTCATTTTGAGGTTAGGTTTCAGACCTTTAGATGATCATTGGTACAAATAATATACATCATTATTTTCCTTATTGATCGCTGTATAAACTCACTAAGTTTCGTTGCAGTTGATCAATAACGATTTGAGATATATTGAACGTAGAAGATGTAAGGAAAATTGAAGTAATATAAAAAATTGGTGCTGTCCATTTCTTTTTGAGGTTAGGTTTCATTACTAAAAAAGAATGAAGCAAAATGAAGAAAGTAAAAAAATAGACTTAGAGGTTAGCGACAGAAGATCAATTAAGAAGTACATAAATTTTTCCACGTGACTTAACACCTAAAATCTTGTTAAAGTCGTTGACTAGAATGTGTTCGAACAAAAGAGAAGCGAGGTACCGAAGCAAAATTAGCCAGGTTATCGGCGCTAGCTGTTGACTGGTTGGCACGAAAAAAAGCCTGCTGCAGACGACCACCGGGGGAAAAGAGAAGAGGGACGAAAAAAAGGACACAGAGAAACGTGGTGGTCGTGGTTACACGAAGAAACGAGTCGAGATAAGGTCGATCGAAGGGTGGAATCCGTAGGCGCCACGGCACGACACTGTAAAAAGGAAGAAGATAAAAGGAAGAAGAGCTGTTAGGTAGCGTGTGTGGCGTGCTGTGTGTTGCGACCTTCTAATGAATAGGCCGATAGCGACACCTGGGGAATTATATCGGTGGACCTCGTTCGCCAGGAGAATCCTGCTAGCGTGCGGGAAAAGAAAAAGGATCGAATCGAGGAAACGAGCTGTGGACCCAGGTGAACGATAACCAACGTTCCTCCCGTTTTATTGCACCTTTTTTCCTTTGACTTTAGGTTAATACGCTTTCAGGTAGATACCCGAGGTGTGGTGCGTGCTAATGCGGAGCTTCTGGAGATTCGCTCCTTTCATGCGTTTTTCACGTGTTTCCATCGAATTCCAATTAATCCTTGTGGACGTTAGGTTAGCTTTTGGATGCTGGTTAGATATCATTTAGATTTAGAATTCGAATAATTTAGATTTATAGGTTGGATAAGTTCGATTTCATTTTAGGGTGTTTTGAGGTTATGTATTGTTCGAGTGGTAGCTTTGTGATGTGTTTGGGAACTTGAGGACTTTGGAATTTTGGATTTTGAGACCTTGGAAGATTTTTGGGACTTTGGGATTTTTTGATTTTGGGGATTTTTGAATTTTGAAAGGTAGGAGGGGAATTTTGGGATTTTGGGAGATTAGGACTTTCAGATGATTGGGAACTTGGGAATTGGGGATTGTGGAAATTTGGGAATTTAGGGATTTTTTAATTTAAGAAATTAGGAACGTAAGAATTCAGAAATTAGGAATTAGGAATTTGAGATTTTGGGATTTGGGAATTTGGACATTTGCAATTTTGGAATTTTAGAATTTAGGTCTTTGGTAGTTTAGGGATTCAGAGATTTAGGGGTTTAGGGATTTAGGGATTTAGGAATTTGGGAATTGGGGAGTTTTAGAATTTGGAAATTTAGGAATTGCGAAATTTTAGAATTTGGAAAATTAGGAATTGGGGAATTTTAGAATTTGGAAAATTAAGAATTGGGGAATTTTAGAATTTGAAAATTTAGGAATTTCAGAATTTAGGAATTTGGAATTGTGGAAATTTGGGAATTTGGGAATTTGGAAATTTAGGAATTTGGGAGTGTGAAAATTTGGGAATTTGAAAGTTAGAAATGTAGGAATTTGAAAATGTGAGAATTTGAAACTTTGAGAATATAAAATCATAAGAAATTTAGGTGATGGTAAGAACATTGAAAATTTAGTATCTAGGGATTTCGGAATCTTGAGAATTTAGTACCTTGAAAATAAGAAATATAAAAATATAGAACTTAGAAAACTTGAAAAACTGAGAATTTTGTAATTATTGAATTTCATACATTTAAAATATCTTGTCTGATTTATAAGTCCTGCAATACAGTAAATTTTTGCGTCAGAATAGAATCTTCTTGATCCTCAAAGGAATATTCAAATCTTTCAAATCCTACAACATACATATACAATAATACACATATATCTACAATAAAGGATATAAAAGAATAATACCATTAAAAAATAAAATATAGCGAATAAAATTAAAAAGCTACCGATACAATTTTCCACGTTTATTATTCCATCGATTATTACCTTTCTTCCAATTCGTAATTACAAACCGATATCCTTCAAAAAAGTAACCCACGTTGTTTTTACGAAAGATATTCAAGTAAAGATTACCTTGAACGAGTGGGTAACATTAACCTGTTATCAATACAATTTATAAAGTGAAACTCGAAATTATAGATCGAACACGATACGCTCGAACGAGTCCAGACGAAAAACCGGTCGTCTTAATGGGCTAATATCGAAACATTGCTGTGATTATTCTTTGCCACGTTCGATTATCGACGACTTACATTAATCGACAGGATACCTTCTTGAAATGTATGCACTTTAATCAGTAATATTACATTTCATTGCAAACACTCCATCTTAGTTCGATTCTATTTAGAATCACTCGCATCGCTGAATTTACATAGAAATAAATATACACAGCTGTATAAGTGTTAAATTTATTTTTTTTTAATACATTTCATCGTTTTACAAGTACAAATTGCATGAAATATGTTTACATAAAATATAAGTTCAAATGAAATATATTTATATAATATATAAGCATTTCTAAAAATTTTAAAAAGATTAACAAAATTGTAATATATTAAAATTGTCACTTTTTATCTAATTCGTTAATAATTATTTAATTTTAAAAATGTAGTTTATGCTGATTTATATTATACGTATGTTTTATCGTTGATTCAACATACAACTTGCAGTTAATAACTGAAAAGGTTAAACTTCGGTATGGCCATTTTATCTTGACCTCAGCGCTCTTCTGAAACTATTATCCACTTCTCGCAAGCCGCGTCTACACGTATAACACTTTTGAAAGAAGTATAAAAGGTGGATGATATCGAAGTCCAGTATCGTTCAAACTTACGGAGTCGAAGTTCTCAAAGGGAGAACTGTTTTCGATTGAATTCGGAAGCCTTCCAGCGTGACTGGCCCTACAATATCGGTTAACAAGCCGTCGAGAAACTGTCAGGACTTGTTCCCGAGTTCCAGGAAAGTTGCCGGCGTCTCGCTAGAGATTTAAAGACGACCGCAGAACTCTTTTCCATCGGTCGAGTTCGACGAGCACTCGCGAAAGCACTTGATTTTAACCGCAAACCACGCTTGCCATCCCCCTTAACCGGTGTGAAATTACACACCTGATTTATCCTAGCTGCACACCTAAACACTTGAGACACCATTGAGAACCATGGAACCTATCGTAATTAGCGCTCGAGCGACTCGGTTGTGTCGATTTGACCAAAACAGTACTAGTTCCTGGAGTAAAAAGTTCGTGGTAAATCTGAAAAATGTCATAAATATTGATCAAAATTTCATAAGAAAAAGATCAACTCTTTATTATAAGCTTTATCATCTTGTCCGAACGCATCGATGTCAGATGCAGTGACTGTCCGAATAGCATCGAAGAGAAACGAAGTTGCCCGATGTGTCATTACTCGTCCATTTATTCGATGTAAATATTTCAAATTACAAGTAAATATGCTCCAAATTACGTTGTGTTTGGTCTCATTTCAATCAGGAAAACGTCACAAATATGTTACTAAAAGTTTCATAACCAAAAATCAAAAATAAAAAGGTTTTATTCTTGCTTTATGCCACCGATATGTTGTTTGTTTACGTTCGGTTCGGACATCTTCGCTTGCTTTGCTATACGATTTCGAGTGTCACGTGATCCGAATAACACCGAAGAGAGACGAAGTTACTCGACGTGTCGTCCATTTCCCGCGATTATGACTGCGAAGCCACGATATGAAACACTTGAAATTACAAGTAAATATCTCCCGAATTACGTCGTGCTTGGTGTTATTTTACTCAGGAAGACATCACAAATATGTTAAACTAAGTTTCATAACAAAAAATCTAAAATAAGAAGGTTCTATTCTTGAATTAAATTGTTCTACCATGTTACTGTTTACGTTCGAGCATACGTCGTCTTCCTACATTCGGCAAACTTCAATCAGTACAGGAACTACACGGTAAAGATTCGCTAGTATTGTTTATTGTATGTTCAAGTTGAAGACGTTTTAAATTTCATATCCCACGGCGTACAGTTCGATCAAGACGAACACAAATTCTAAACACAAGGCACACGAGAAAGATCGAGCTTATCTTGAATCGACGGGCTCAGTCACGCCTGCCTCGAAGATGCTTTTGCGCTCGGGGCAAGGTTTCAACTTTATGCGAAAGTTAGCTGGTGCGCAAGCCTCCAAGCTCGAAGCTTCAGTTTCATCGTGGACGTGCTTAACGAGAGGTATCTTGGTTTAATGATACGCCAGACGAGCCGTCTCTAATTATACGCCTCGAAATTTGTTAACGAATTTATCAGCAAACTTGGCTGGATCCGCTCGTTGCCTTCCTACGCATGGATTATTTCCTTGTTTGTTGTATTCCATTTTTCCTCTCTTTTCGATTTTATTTATACAGAAAATTCGTCTCGTTACCGGGACAATTTTCAACGGTCTATGTAGGGGTGGATATAAATTCGTGATGTAGACGTATATATGTAGATGTATTGAAATAGGTGCTCTTTAAATTTTGCTCGAGTGAGGATTTATGCATGATTTCGAGGTATTTTGAAACTCTCAAACTTGTAACAGTTTTGAAAATTTGTCTTTGAAGAAATTTGACAATTTAGAATATAGAAATATGAAAATATGCCTTTGAAAAAAATTTGTGAAATTAAAATATAAAATTGTGAAAATATACCTTTGAAAAAATGTATAAAATTAAAATATAGAAATGTGAGAATATGCCTTGAAAAAAATGTGTAAAATTAAAATACAGAAATGTGAAAATATGCCTTTGAAAAAAAATTGTAAAATTAAAATATGAAAATATGCCTTGAAAAAAATGTGTAAAATTAAAATATAGAAATGTGAAAATATTCCTTTGAAAAAAAATTTGTAAAACTAAAATATAGAGATGTAAAAAATATGCCTTTGAAAAAAATGTGTATAATTAAAATACAGAAATGTGAAAATATACCTTTGAAAAGAATTTGTGAAATTAAAATATAAAATTGTGAAAATATACCTTGAAAAAAATGTGTAAAATTGAAATATAGAAATTTGAAAATTTTCCCTTGAGGAAATTTTTAAGTTTGGAGTATAGAAATTTGAAAATTTGCTTTCGAATTAAGTTTGTAAATTGAAGGCATAATAATTGCTTCAATTTGAAAAGCGGTACAATACCATGTAACAATTAAATTGTACAGTTCAGCGGCTGGAATCTCTCGATCGAATAATTAAGATTTCGAACATGTTTGAAAACGAACGATATCAATGATATTAATGTTCGAAAGTAGCGTAATACCGGTTACATAAATTTCGATGGGAGATAACCGAACACCCTCTGCCACTATTAAAACACGGCACATCGCATCGCGAAAACTAATTAAGATAAGGCGGAATATTATTAAGATTTAAGTTACATTCGAATTTCATTCGTCCAGTGGCCCGTGGCTATGGATACGCCCCTGGTGTTCAGGTTTTACCAGTGCGGTTATCCGAAATTATCCTTGCAACCCCTTCGGCCTGGGGGCGTATTGTGTGTTCCGTGTGCGTTTAATGCACACGAAACAGATGCCTGTACAACGACGAGTTGTTGCAATCAGAGTTTCGTTCAAAAAATTTCTCTCTGAATGGATGTAAATGAATCTACAGTCTACGTGAAATTGCGGTTTAGCTTTTTTTTACATTGATCGAATACTTCTATTCATGGATCGAAATATAAGCACTTTTGTGCGTTGCAATCCATCGGGTTTTGGATTACAAATTTAATATGTAACTATAATCTTGTTATATTACATATTGCGTTTTTAATGTATCAAGAGTATTATTATTAATCAAAGACTATTTGTAACTATGTGGACTCTGCATAAGGATATTTCTGACATCAAATTTCTCAAACTGAAACTATTTGTTATTTCATATATTTAAATATTTGATATAAAATCAGTGTGACCACTTGTCCGAGCAACCAATATCAACGTGTCTGGCAAGCAGCTCGTTAACAACGACTTCTGAAATCTCCGAACTATCCGTTGCCTCGAGCAATCTCTCTCGTCTTATTGCCGAATATCCTTCGATTAACGCATTCAGGCAACGATGCAGTCGCAAGTTGCAGCAGACAAACTTCCTGGAGGAAGTTTCTGGCGTGGCACAGAGTTTCCAGGTAAGCTACTTAATCGTGCCTGACTGTAAATCGTGGTTGGTTTGCAAGCGTAGCCGATATTTCCTAGATAGCCGTTAAAGCCCGCTACGGGAAATGTATTTTGCACTGGGCATTGTTGTGTTCCGGAGCCACGGAACACCATCAATTATCCGATTTTCCTGACTCGTTGCTGATAACTGGGCCTCCGCTTCGGCCTACTCCTTCGATCGATTGTATTTAACCTTTCGTCACGTTTGAAAAATAAAGGAATTCTTAATACTTGGTTTTAAAATATAGGTATTAATACTTATTTCTTAAAATAAAGGAATTTTTACAATACTTGTTTTAAAAATTAAGGAATTCTTATTACGTGTTCAATAAAAATTATCAATGTTAATTACTGAAATTACTACACCGATGAAAATATTTGTTTCATACATTTTTTATTTTAAATTGCAAAATTTGTTAATATGCTTTTTTGTAACAGTCACACCACAATGTCACTCCATTTGTTTATTTACATTTCTGTTATTGAATTTTTTAAACTTATTTCAAGTCTTATTTGCTTTCTTAATTTTATTTGAAATTTCCAACATTTATTTTATGTTTTATTTTAATATTTAATTTTATTTGAAATATAAAAATTTACCTGAATTTTCATTTGAAAATGTAATTTCATTTTATAGTATGAACATTTATCTCAAGTTTTATTTGAACATTTAATTTCATTTGAAACTGCAAAATTTATCTGAAGTATTTTTTTTAGGATTTTTGTTATTTGAACATCATCAATTTTTTATGAACATCTTCATTATTTGAACATCATCAACTTTCTTTGAATATCTTCATTATTTGAAAATCACCAATTTTTTATGAACATCTTTACTGTTTGAAAATCATCAATTTTTTATAAATGTCTTTATTGTTTGAAAATCATCAATTTTTTATGAACATCTTCATTATTTGAACATCATCAATTTTCTTTGAATATCTTCATTATTTGAAAATCATTAATTTTTTATGAATGTCTTTATTGTTTGAAAATCATCAATTTTTTATGAACATCTTCATTGTTTGAAAATCATTAATTTCCTTTGAATATCTTTATTGTTTGAAAATCATCAATTTTGTATGAACATCTTTATTACTTGAACATCATCAGTTTTCTTTGAACATTTATTAATTGAACATTCTGTGAAGATCTTAAATTGTATTTGAAATGTACTTAATCACATTGCAGAATAAGACAACATCTAAAAATGAACTTCCTATCGCGTGTCATCGATACATGATACCTCGCACCTTTTAATTTCGAAATTTTCCTCTCTCACGATATCGCCGTCGGCCCGTCTATTTTCTGAAATTGCACAAAAGCTATCGTTGTACGACGACCGAAGGCAGTTTCTCATTGTATCATTGTGTTAGACGATTCGATATCGCGAACCGAAACTTCCCGGGAACCCTTCTCTCTCCAGCCACCACTAAATAACCCAACGAAATCACGACGGAATCGGGTGCGGAGGCTTTTCACCAAGGTTCACCACATCCTCTTACGTTGCAGCTGCTGCAACGATAGAATCTTGGATACTACCCGTGAATACATACGTACTACGCTTATCTGTATATGATTACATAGCTGTACAGTTTCAAACTACTTCTCAGGCTTTCTACACCTTCCCAAGTTTCTCCTCCCTTTTATCTTTCGAGCTATTATATTGTATTTGATCGCTGCTGCACGTTCGGTGCTTCCACGAAAGATCCGTGTGAAATGTTCAACACGTTCTGTTATTACTTCCAATTTTACTGTCAATTTTGTGCCATTTTTGCTAGTGGAATTTGCAGGGAAAACAAGGACTTGATGTGAAAGAATACAGGGCGTCTCACAATTGCTACCCTGAAAGGGGTTGTAGCTGATTCTGAACAATTTTTCTTTGCAAAAATGGGAAAGAGTTACTAAATAATTCGATTGGCACCCTTGAAGTAGCACAAAATTGACAGAATAACAATAAATAACAGAGTTGTAGAAATTAATAATTGTGGAAAATATTTTTATTATACTTGGCATATCTCTCTTAATTTTATTATGTTAACTTGTTTATTTCTGAAACGTCTAAAAATCAGATCTCGTGACAGAACCGTTCTTACTCAAATTTTTAATAATTTTTCATTTGAAGTCTAATAATTTATGTATAAAATACAACCTCATTTTCTCTGTTCTAATAGCTATGAGTAACTAATGACAAATAAATTATGCAACAAGGGTTTAAATAAATAATAAAAATGTATTAGGTTAGAATGTGTGTATGTGAACGTAAAAATGTCGGAAAGTAATAACGAGGTATCGTTGACATAATTTAACGCAATAATTTTTCGATCGAATCGATCATCGAATCGTGTCTGGTCGAAGAGCATTTGACGGAAACTTTTTCAATTATTTCCGCAAAAATGGTCGGATCAAAGTTGCCAGCTGGCCGCGTAGATTAATAATTCTGGAATTAATTAAAATTCGGCCGCGACGAAGGCGTAATAAGGCTCAGCGAAGCGAAAGAGGATCCGACAGTGAGTCGATATCAGCCGGGGCCAGTGTAATTGTGAATTAATCGAATCAACCGGAAATACCTATCAAATTTCGTTAAATATCCTTTTATGATTGTTCTGCTGCCGTCGGAAATGTCAGTGCAATTATTTTACGGTATTACGTAGTGCGACAAAAATTGTTTTGTATGTTATTCACAAGGTTATAATTAAGATATCTAAATTTTGTTATAGTATTAGGACATGTAAATTCAATTGTAATATTTTAATTAATTGTGCTAATATATTATTCTTAGGTATAATAATATTTTAGTATATTATTCTTAGGTTAGGTTAGAAAAATGGCGGTCATCTATGAGGTTAGGATCAGACTAGTTCAGTCAGTTCAGAACATTTCATTTTTGGAAATTTCTCGCACTTTAATCAAATCTTATTTGAATTTTTAATATGCTCATACCTAAATTCACATAATCTTTAAACTTTAATATTGTACCTATTGTACCTATAAAATACAACCTAACCTATACAGTAGGTACAGTAGTTACAACCTAACCTATACAGTAGGTACAGTAGTTACAACCTAACCTATACAGTAGGTATAATAGTTACAACCTAACCTATACAGTAGGTATAATAGTTACAACCTAACCTATACAGTAGGTACAATATCTACAACCTAACCTATACAGTAGGTACAATAGCTACAACCTAACCTATACAGTAGGTACAATAGTTACAGTCTAACCTAACCTATAAATAGGTACAATAGCTACAACCTAACCTATACAGTAGGTACAATAGTTACAACCTATACAATAGGTACAATGTATCTAATGTACCTATACAAAACAACCTAACCTGCAATAACTACAATAGTTATACAATAACACATTTTAATATTATACCTAAGATTAGTTACTAGCACACTTGTCAAGGGGTTAAATTTTAAATAATAGTACATTTCACGAAAAGTCGATCTCGAAGGAGACTCAGAGATTAAGTAAACACCAAGTACCTGGCTGACAAGGTTTTAGGGATAACTAAGTGTTCGGGCTGTTCGTTAAAAACCCGAGGGCAACACGGATAAGTGAATTAGGGACGTAGGGGGTCAGACGTCCTTTTAGTGCAGCCATTTACCTTTCCCAATTTTCTCTCTTCCCTATGTCCTCTCGTTGTTGCGGAGCAGAAAAAAAGTCGCGAAGTACCTGCCCTAATAGCCCTAAAGGTTTTCACAAAGGTGGAAAAAATGAAAATCGTTGATGGCAAAGGGTTGCCTACCCTGTTATTTAAATATCTCCCTATCATTCTCTTGTTACGAATTCATTTTTTTTCTGCAACGAAATTATTTTAACACGTCCTTCGCAAAGGAATATATGAAATTTGTAAAATATTAGGAGGATCATTTTTTAGATGAAGTTGTTTCTTGTAATAAAAAAATGTGCTGTGTAACATGAATTTTTTAAAACAAGTAAATTTTGTTTAACAAGTAAAGACTTGTTTAAAATACAATAAAAATTTAAAAATATATACATGGTTATAAAAATATAAGAATATAATAATGTGACAATTAATTTGTAGAAAGTTAAAAAATAAAAATGTTATAGTTGGGTTTAAACGGAATGTTAAATATAATTTAAATAGCATGTTAAATGGAGGTTTATTAAGCTAAAATTGTTGTCGAATATTTTTTATTTTATCTTGTATTAAATTGACGATTAATTCAATAACCTAACACTTTTGTTAAGAATAAAATTACGAATATTTTTTATTTGATTTTGTATTAAATTGACGATTATCGATCGTTGTTAGAGTTTAACGTTTGTTGAGTTTTATTTCACGAATCATTACGTTCCGTGCCGCTTAGATGGGTCAACATCACCCCGAAAACAACACCTTCCCGTAAAAGCCCCGTTAGGCTGGCAAACTCGTTCCAATCGTGTACTGCCGGCAAACAGTTTCGACACGGCTTATTACGCCTGCCCTGAATAATTGAGCATCGTGTTAATTAACTCGACTTCTCACCCCTGAAATTAAACATCACAGGGGAATGGGAAAGAGACCATGAGCTATGTTGATCGGGTTTTGTGAACGTCAAACGAAGTTTTAAGGAAGCCTGTTTTATGCTAGCTGTTGTTCATACTGTTTTTACGAGTACGCTAAAAAAATTTATTACTGTGCTTTCAAAATTAACAAATTTCACTTCGATACATTAAAATTGCAAAATATACAAACATTCAACAAGTTCTTGAATTTTCTGAATTTGTTGAATTTGATGAATTTTATGAACTTTTCAAATTCTTTAAACAAGTCAAAATCTTTTCCCAAGTATTCAAATTTTCCAAGTCTGACATTTTCACATCACTCCAACTTAAAAACATCCAAATCTTCAAATTTTCAAATTTCTCAAATACATAAACTTCTAATTCTACAAATCCCAAAGGTCTAGATTACTAAATGACACGATCACAAGTTTGACCTTGACCCTCAAGTTCAAGGTCAAATTTTTTTATCATCCCATCATGTAGTACTCTTCAAGAGCATCAAAAATCCCCAATAGAATCACACGTGTAAACTCGATCGTTCTCCTAGAAAATGACATTATAGTCCAATTATTACTGTCCCTATCACATGTGATCATACAGAAAAATTCTACATAAGAAAAATACGTGAAAAATTCTATTCGAAGTTTTAAAACACAAAGCAGACAATATAAGAGTACTAAAAAAGGAAACTTCAAAGTCAAATTTTTTTATCATCCCATCATGTAGTACTCTTCAAGAGCATCAAAAATCCCCAATAGAATCACACGTGTAAACTCGATCGTTCTCCTAGAAAATGACATTAAAGTCCAATTATTACTGTCCCTATCACATGTGATCATACAGAAAAATTCTACATAAGAAAAATACGTGAAAAATTCTATTTGAAGTTTTAAAACACAAAGCAGACAATATAAGAGTACTAAAAAAGGAAACTTTAAAGAGGAAATACAGATGAAAGAATAATCTCGTTAGTGAAAAGGGTAAGAACCGTTCAGACTCGTATTATGGGTGATGCCATAGCTAATTCAGCCTCATCCCATGACCCACGTCGTTCCTCATAAGTCGGTATTCAACCGGGAAAGTTTTCAGCGTGTCTCGACGCGGAATTTCGTGCGAGAAACTTTCTCAAAAAGCTCTTGTGCCCGGCGGCGATGAAACAAAACTGACAGCGTTCCTCTGACGAAGTTACCGGGCGACACCCCTAACAAATTCTAATCTAATCGGGGCCGATGCGCGAAGAAAACCCTCTTCGACCAGCCCCAACCCCCCCTTTTTCGTCCACCGATGCGATGGCCGGCTGCTCAACGACCCTTCGCCAACGAGCAACTTTAATATTAGCACTCTGCAAGTCAAACTCACCCTCTCTGTCGAGGATTCCAACTTCTTTTCGTCCCTCTTTCGCCTTCGTCTTCTGGCGCTTTTTATCGCCGCGGACTGGCGTGACAACCATTCGGAGATGACGAAAATAGGAGGACGATGTACAGACAGAAGCGGGGTGTAGGGCTGACTTTTCGTTGGGAAATTAACGATTCTTTTCTCTCAGGTTTGATTTCATGATAGAATATACGACTTTGGAAATTTGAGAGATTTTCGAATTGGAGGAAGTTTAGGAAATTTGAGAATTTTTACAATTTTAGGAAATTTATGAGATTTGTAAAATTTTGTGCATTTGGGAGATGTAGGATTTTTAAGAAATTTGGGAAATTTGAAACGTGTAACAATTTTGGAAAATTTGTAAGATTTAGCAGCTTTAGGAAATTTGAGAATTTTTACAATTTCAGGAAATTTATGAGATTTGCAAAATTTTGTGCATTTGGGAGATGTAGGATTTTTAAGAAATTTGGGAAATTTGAAACGTGTAACAATTTTGGAAAATTTGTAAGATTTAGTAGTTTTAGGAAATTTGAGAATTTTTACAATTTCAGGAAATTTATGAGATTTGCAAAATTTTGTGCATTTGGGAGATGTAGGATTTTTAAGAAATTTGGGAAATTTGAAACGTGTAACAATTTTGGGAAATTTGTAAGATTTAGTAGTTTTAGGAAATTTGAGAATTTTTACAATTTCAGGAAATTTATGAGATTTGCAAAATTTTGTGCATTTGGGAGATGTAGGATTTTTAAGAAATTTGGGAAATTTGAAACGTGTAACAATTTTGGGAAATTTGTAAGATTTAGTAGTTTTAGGAAATTTGAGAATTTTTACAATTTCAGGAAATTTATGAGATTTGCAAAATTTTGTGCATTTGGGAGATGTAGGATTTTTAAGAAATTTGGGAAATTTGAAACGTGTAACAATTTTGGGAAATTTGTAAGATTTAGTAGTTTTAGAAAATTTGAGAATTTTTACAATTTCAGGAAATTTATGAGATTTGCAAAATTTTGTGCATTTGGGAGATGTAGGATTTTTAAGAAATTTGGGAAATTTGAAACGTGTAACAATTTTGGGAAATTTGTAAGATTTAGCAGCTTTAGGAAATTTGAGAATTTTTACAATTTCAGGAAATTTATGAGATTTGCAAAATTTTGTGCATTTGGGAGATGTAGGATTTTTAAGAAATTTGGGAAATTTGAAACGTGTAACAATTTTGGGAAATTTGAAAGATTTAGCAGCTTTAGGAAATTTGAGAATTTTTACAATTTTAGGAAATTTATGAGATTTGCAAAATTGTTGACACTTGGGGAATTTGGTAAATTTTGGAACTTTGGCAATTTTGGGTATTATACAAAATTTGGAACATTTCTAAATATTGGGAGTTTCGAGAACTTTAAAAAATTAGGGAGAGTTAGAATTTTGGGGAAATTTAGAGATTTATAGATTTGAAAATTCGAAAATTCGAAGATATTCTAAAATTAAAAATTTTCATACGTATCACTAAATAATAATAAACAGTGTCACTAAATAGCGATATCACTAATAAATAAGCGTCATACCTAAAATTAACGCCCGAAGTGAATAAACGAGTAAGAAATTATCGACCGAATGCGTGGTAGAATTTTTTAAGCGATTTTATCGTGACCAATATGGATTAAACTGGTGAAAGCAGAAACGTTAGTGGGTTCCTTATTCCCCCACGGAGAATCACACCACCCGAGGGAATCAATTTCTCCTCACGTTCCCGGCGAACAGACGTCAAAGGGGAATTTCGATGAGTCGAATTGACAGTTTTACGATCTCTCGCTAAAGCTTCCTATATTTCGTTCGTCTCCGGCAAGGATCAGGAAAAGCTTTTCCTCGACATCGAGGACACTTGGCCGAGATCCGGACGTGTTTTCTCCTCGTCTTAATTCGAATGCCACGATGAAGGAACGATTCCAGTTATTTCATGTAGCTGAACATTTCTTCTTACGTGTACTCATTTCACTCTTCTCTTTTCTTTTTATTGAAATTTTTCGCGAATTATTTGCTTTTTGCTTCTTTCGATTTTTTGTGAGAAGCTAGATTTCTGGTGATTTTAAGGGAAATTTTTGTGCTGAAAGAATATTGTAAACTATTTGTTTTTTTTTAACTTTAATTTTATTTTATTAAAATAATTTTATGTAAGTTGGTATTATAGTTTCTAGGTTCATTTCTTTAATTAGTTGTACTATATGTAATTAATATTAAAAATGGTAACATGTATGAGATACTTTTCAAGAATAATAGTATTCTAATTTTCCCGTTGTCCACTCTCCATTTTCCATTTTCCAATTTTCCAAAACTTCAATCTTCAAATTCTTAAATTTAACAATTTGGTCATTAGGAAATACAAATTTTTAAATTCAACAATTTGTTAATTGGGAAATAAAATTTCTTAAATTTAACAATTTGAAGTAATTAAAAAACGTAGAAGATAAAAGTCCCTCAATAAAGAATATACCTTCTTTAAAATAATTGCTCAGATAAATGTCTACATTTCACTCACCGTGTCTGCTCTTGGAGGAATCTACGCGAAGAGTTCCCTCACTTTGTATCTGATCCTTTCCATTTGTCACTCGACAAGTGTAGAATCCCACATCCGATACGTCCAGGTTGATAATCTTCAAGCGACTTCCGGCGATATTTTTCGCTGCATGCTCGTGTGTCTTCGTAACAGAACATTTATTAGTTAAAAACTTCATTGCAAATCAAAATTCTATTATTAAATCGCTATGTATTGTGAAATTTGACAAGTACCAGAACGCAAGCTTTGAATTTCGCGCCAAATCTAATGAAAGGTTAGGTTAAATATTAAATGTAGGTTATGTGAGGTTAGGTTGTTACGTCTGTCTGTTACAATATCTTTTAATAGTTAGTAAAGATAGTATACTATTGTAGTAAATAGTATAGTTAGTTATTATATTGATAAGTTATATTTTGTATTAATATTAGATTGATATAATTTATTATAATAGTGTATATTAGGTCGTTAAGTGCACACTGGATCGTTATAAATTATATTAAGTGCTTACTACATCGTTACAGTTTATATTAACTGCTTATTAGGTCGTTACAATTTATTCTCCTATTTGGCGCGAAATTTGAATGTTAGTTTAGGTCAATTTATAAAATACATCCTTATCTTCATTTTGCTACATATATTTATTGCGATATTTTCAGCAAACTGCTAAAGGCAATAGTATACCATACCCTCATGTTATTAAAATTATCTTAATTTATAATAACAATTATGTCGTTCAATTTATATTGAGTACACATTTGTTATAATTTTTACTAACAGTATATTTAATTGTTATTAAATGCATATTAGGTTGTTACAGATTAAGTACATATTAGGTCGACAGTTTATATTAATTGCATATTACTTCGTTATAATTTACTCTCTTATTTGGTGCGAAATTTGAATATTATGTCAGTTCGTAAAAAGCTCATTCTTTATTTTCCCATATATATTTACTGCAATATTTTCAGTAAATTACTAAAGATAACAGTAGATTCTGCCCTCATGTTATGAGAAGTATCATAATTTATAATAATAGTATATTTGGTCGATACAATTTGCATTAAGTACACACTAGTTTTTTATCATTTTTACTGACAGTATACTCAATCGTTACAGATCATATTAAATACATATTAGGTTGGTACAGTTTATATTAAGTGCATACCAGGTCATCACAATTTATATTAAGTGCATATTACGTCGTTACAGTTTCCTAGATCGTTATATTTTACTGTTTCCTGTTTGGCGCGAAATTTGAATGCCAGTTTAACAACAGTACCAGAAATTGCAAAAAAAATTGTGCGAATTTTTATAAAAATATTGCAATGTTAATTGTTAAAGGTAGATGTAATTTTTGGTTTTACCTGCGCATGTATCTTCTTGATAGTGATTTTTGGTCGTTTCTCTTCGAGAGGTGCCTCATTTTTGAACCATTTTATCTTCGTCGGTGGAGGATCACCGACAACCTCGCATCGCATGTGTGCGACACCGCCAGCATCCTTCGAAATATTCGATAATGTGCGTATGAACTTTAGTGTGCCACTTTTGGCCCCTGACACAGCCTCCATATCGGTTCTGTAAAATAAAGGAAACTTGTTATCACAAAATTTGTAATACATGTTCTAACCATAAATTAAATTTGCAAATCCTTTGAATTTTATTTATTAAACAAAATCTCTAGCACTATTTAAAATGTATAAAATTACAAAATATATTTTGCAATTACATTTCATAATTTTCATAAACTTGCAAAAATTATTTTAATCTTCAAAATGTCGAAAATCTATTTTCATAATTGACTCACTTAATAATAAATATTTACTTCGCGAATAAAAATGATGAAAATGCCTCAGATAAATCACTGCAAATTTAATCATCAATACCTCTTTTTTCATAGCAACCGTAAAGTATTACAAAAGAAGCAACGAATATAGGAAAACCACTGTGTAAGTAAAGCAAATAAACTAAACCGTTTTGAACGACGCTAAATCATTGGATGTAAATTTTCAGTACACCCGTTAGGTAATTCTCATTGAAATGTATGAGCAACATGTTGTCACGAGAAATTGACCAAAGAACGTTCAGGACGCGAGTTAAATTTTTTATCGGCTGCCGGTTTACATGCCCCGTTTAGCATGATTGCAGGCATAGACAGGCAGCTCGTATGAAAATTCAACGATTATTATACCTTGTATTCGCATTTTTACAACGTGTAAGCCGCGTCGTCCGGGCAAAATATTTCCTGCGATGGCTGGGAATTTGTTACGACATGTATTACAAGCGCAAAACATCCTGTACAGGATCCTCCAAAAGTGACGCCTTTTTAAATTACATACTGGACGCGTTTATTTCTTGTTTTAACTGTTTTGTGCTCTTATTAAACCTGGTACACGGTAAAATGCATTCTTTACTGTTACTGTTCTGAATTATGTGAATTTTGTGAATTATGTGAATTTTGTGAATTTTGTGAATTATGTGAATTATGTGAATTATGTGAATTATTTGAATTGTTTGAATTGTTTGAATTGTTTGAATTGTTTGAATTATTTGAATTGTTTGAATTATTTGAATTATGTGAATTATGTGAATTATTTGAATTATGTGGGTTATGTGAGTTATGTGAATTATGTGAATTGTGTGAATTGTGTGAATTATGTGAATTATGTGAAGTATGTGAATTGTGTGAATTATGTGAAGTATGTGTATTGTGTGAATTGTATGAATTATTTGAATTATTTGAATCATTCGAATTATTTGAATTGTCTGAATTGTCTGAATTATTTGAATTATTTGAATTATTTGAATTATGTGAAGTATGTCAATTATATCAACTATATGAATTATATTAATTATACTAGACATACTGAAAATTAATTAAGTAAAAGTAAAGGGAGTGTCTATTTGTTACTTTATCGATAGAGAATCAATTAACCTAATCAACCACTTCAGTGAATATATTTATTTCTAACATTAATAGTTAATAAAATTGATTGCCTAAAAAATAATTAATAAAATTAAAAAATTGACTGATTGAAAACTTTTGTATTGCGAAAGCATAAATGAAACTAATTAACTTCACTGAACGTATTAATATGTAATTATAAAAATTGAAAAAATGAATTTTGTGAACAAGAAGTATAAACATCAATTTTGAATAACCCTGTATAAGTTTGACACGTCACGAAAAATTGCAACAGGATATCTCAAGTTTCCATCACAGTCCGAGATGGTTTAAAACGTCTCGAATCCCATGGTTGAAAGTGGTCAGTGTCTCTGGGTAGATTTTTATGGGTCCACGATCCCACACCGTGTGTGTATACCATGGATATACCCTGGAGGCTGGTGTTTCCACCCACATGCAGATCGATCGCTGGACCCGCTTCATCATCCAACCTGGCTCGCTAACAATGGAACTTCGAAACAGGGATCATTAAAGGAGTCGAGTTTTATCTGCGATGTTCGCTGAAACTTTCGCTCGATTGACGAAGGAATTTTGATTAAGCCAATGATGAAAGATAGAAGAACTCTGGGTCGAAAAATGGCGATCGTTTTTATCGACAGTTTCTTTGGGAATGATATATGTGAAGCATTTGTTTTGAAAGTGCAAGTCAGATGAACTATAACAACTAATAAAACTTACCTATAAATCTATGGTCAGATAGAAATATATAGTTAGATAAAGATAGAAGATGGAAATTTATAGTTAGATAAATTAGTTAGACATTTGATAAGTGTCACTTGATAAGTGACATTTGATAAGTGTCACTTGATAAATGACATTTGATAAATGACATTTGATAAGTGTCACTTGATAAATGACATTTGATAAGTGACATTTGATAAGTGACATTTGATAAGTGACATTTGATAAGTGACATTTGATAAATGACATTTGATAAGTGACAAGCATTAAAAATGAACAACTGACGATTACTAATGAATAATTTAGCAATCAACAGTCAACTCCGGAAACCACAAACAATTATAATAAAACACCTTACCATAAATATCTCTTTATATAAATATAACAACCTAAAAATACTTACAACATTTTTCCACCCTCAAATTACAAGATAATTGAATTTGGTATCAAAATTGAAAGAAAAATACCTAAAGGGTGAGCTAAAAATGAATTAAAAATTAATGTTGTCTACCCCCGAGCTAATTCTCTGAACATTTAACAAGGTAAAGCACGGATCACACATTTTCGAGAAACATTTCGATTTGCAGGAGTATGTAACGACGCGATAATGCGACAAACGTGATTGAAATTACGTGTCGTAACCGATCGTAACGAGGGCATTATGGTTACGATATCGTGCGTACACGGGTCGACGACTTTCAGCCAACTACATTATTCCTGAACGCCACGTGGCTCCATTAATATTGATGCACCGATTCTCGGGAACCCCTTCTGCGAAAGGGGATGTCGAGGGAGAGAACTGACAGAGATTCTGCTAGACGTTGTTGCGACACAGGGCTTTAGCCCTCCGAGGATCTTACAGGATCAATTCTTCCTCGATCCAAGTATTGTTTGAATACATTTATTTTGAGATGCATGTTCAGGTAGTCTGACGTGTCGAGGATAGACGATTTTCGGAACTGTCGAGTGTAGAGACTTTGGGTATTAGAGGCTTTGGGGATGCTTGGAAAGTTGGGGAATTTGGGGAATTTGGGTTTTGGGAAATTTTGGGAATTTGAGAAGTTTGAGGAGAACTGGGGTTTTAAGAAATTTTGGGAATTTAGAAATTTAGGAATTTGGGGAATTATGGATTTGGGGATTTGGTGATTTAAGAATTTTGAGATTTGGGGATTTGGGGATTTGGAGATTTGGGGATTTGGAGATTTGGAGATTTGAAGATTTGGGAATTTGAGAATTGGGAGATTTGTGGATTTGGAGACTAGGGGATTTGGGGATATGGGAATTGGAGAATTGGGAGATTTGGGGACTTGAGAATTTTGAGATTTGGCAATTGGAGAATTTGGGAACTTTAAGATGTAGGATTTGAGAATGTTGGGATTTGTGAATTTGAGAATTTTCAGATTTGGATATTTGGGAATTTGAGAAGTTTGAGATTTGGGGATTTTGGGATTTAGGAATTTGGAGATTTGGGATTCTGAAATCCAGAAGTTTAGGAATTTCGAGTCTTAAGAAATTGAGAATTATGAGATTTGGGAATTTAGTAATTTTGAAATTTGTGGATTTCATAATTTTAGGGATTTGATTTGGAGAACATAAATTTTGAAAATTTGGACAATTGGAATTTGAGGAATTTTGATTTAGGGATCTAATATTTGAAAATTTAGAAATTTAGTAATTTATGTAATTAAGCATTTGAAGTAGAGATTTGGGGGAATAGAATATCTTGAAGTTTTGAGAATTTGAGAAACTGGAATTTTTAGAAATTTAGAAAATTTAAAAAATTTGAGAATGTAATTGTAAGCTTCAGAAATTTCAGAATTTTAGAATTTTTAAATTTAGAAATTTGTAAGTCTATGAATTCTAAAATTTGAAATTATAAACTTGTGAATCTTCACAATTTTGCATTACATTATAATACTTTACATTACATTGTATGAAGAATATAATCAAATTTTTATATCATACTGTCTCACATAAAATATATAAATATTTTATTTCATATATTACATTGCATAGAAACGTAGAAATATATTTTACATAAATAATGTACAAATATTTCATATTACATAAAAATATACAAATATAGCTTATATAAATAACATGTGCATGAATTCTATAGTAAGTGTAACCTCGAATCCTCGAAGTCCCATCGAATCCTCGTAAGTCCCATCGAAACGAAGCTAAAAATCGCTCATTAAATTTCATTCTCGGTCATCGAACTGCGACATCGTCGTCGAGCAATTCATGAATCATCCCCAATCAGAAGCAATCGTTCGGGCTGTTGTTACCCACGCGAAATTGAAATCCGTACAAAAGCATGCTTACAAGTTCCGGTTATACAGGAGGAAAGGTGTTAAAACGTCGCTAAGACGGGGTCGTCGAATCGTTAGCACTTTGACGCGCCCAGCATGTTACGTCACTTCCTTCGCTGCCGGTTTTAAGCAGTCAGAAGACCGTCTCAGACAGGGATTAGGCGTTCGCGGGGTTTCTATAAATAATGCAACGTTTAGCCTCACTCGAGGGATCGGTTTTGTCCCTCAACCCCCGGACACGGGAACAACGTTTTAAAGTCGCCATGCAAATCATCGACGAGGCGTCGGATTATCGAGAAGTCGATCTGCGCATTTAGGTGAACCTATTGTCTCGTTTTCTTTCGCGCCGTGTAGGCTTATTGTTGTACTTCATCTGGCTGACTCGGGGATAAACTGATATTTTATTACTGTTTTATTTTATTTTTAGATCCGATGTCATGTGTTTCGTCTTTGATTTGCGACCAGTTGCTTTGCAGTTCAGAAGATTGCGATTTTGTAAATCGTGTGCAGTCGTAAATAATAGGTTATGTACTAGTTGTGGAAACAGAAGTATGATTGTGATTTTGTAAAAATTGTTTGTGTACTAGATTTGTAAGTTATGTGTACCAGTGATGGAAGCATAAACGTAATTGAAATTTTGTAAAATTCTGTGTACTAGAGTTTTAAGAAATAGGTTATGTGTACTAGCTATAGAGGCAGAAGCATGATTGACATTTTGTAAGATTTGTTTGTGTACTAGATTTGTAAGTAACTTATGTGTACCAGTTAGGGAAGCATAAACGTAATTGAGGTTTTGTAAAATTCTGTGTACTAGAGTCTTAAGAAATAGGTTTTGTCGACTAGTTATGGAGACAGAAGCATGATTGATATTTTGTAAAATTGTTTATTTGTATACTAGATTTGTAAGTAAGTTATGTGTACCAGTTAGGGAAGCATAAACGTAATTGAAATTTTGTAAAATTTTATGTACTAGAGTCTTAAATAGGTTATGTGTACTAGCTATAGAGGCAGAAGCATGATTGGCATTTTGTAAGATTTGTTTGTGTACTAGATTTGTAAGTAACTTATGTGTACCAGTTAGGGAAGCATAAACATAATTGAGATTTTGTAAAATTCTGTTTACTGGAATTGTAAGCAATAGGTTATGTTATACAGGCATAAATGTGACTGGGTTTTTGTAAAATTGTGCATGTACTAGATTCATAATAGGTTGTAATGGAAGCTTTATGGCAGTCGTGTATTACTTATAAAGTATTCACTATGTATAGTGAAAATTACACTGTAATTAGATCTATATTATACTGCTATTAATTAAAATTGTACTACCATATGTACTGTCAAACTAAAATTACTTAAGATTAATTATAATTACAGTGGGTTACTATTTTTAAGGTGTTATTATAATTAGTAAGGCACATTTCATTAATATATAATAAACTTTATTATATTTATATATTGGTTAATTGAAACCTAAAATTATTTAAGGCTAGGTTAAAACTATACCAAAAATTGTACTAAAATTATATTGTGATACTATTATGAAGATGTAATTAAAAACTGTAATAGCATTATTAAAGTGTAGTTAAATTATTAATTTGATTAAAATTATAATTGTAATGTCATTATGACTGTGTAATTAAAATTATATTTGGTAAAGTCTAAAATTATTTAAGTTTAATTATAATTATACTATAATACTATTGTTAAGGTGTAATTAAAATGATTAGATTGATTAAAATCACTGTTGTATCATTATTAAGATGTAGTTAAAACAATCAGGTTAATTAAAATTGTATTGATTAATATAGATATTGATTTTTTTATTGCAGAGGTAAAAATATTTTCATTAAAAATAAAAAAATTGCGAACTTTATTTAATATTGAACATGAAAGTACATTGTCTTGAGATATAAATAATTAAAAAAGGAGGTATCTAATAAAATATGTATCATCTTTGTAGTATCATTAAGGTATAATAATCAACTTACTCCGTTTATAATCTAGTGTTTTCAATTACCTAACCCAACCGTTTCGTTCAATTTCCTCCATCGCCATCAAGGGATTATCAAATTATCAGCGACAAAAAGATTATTCTCGGATGTTTGAAAAAATAACCCCTTCGCTAGAAAAAAGGGATACAATGAAATTGAAATCACCGTTTAACGACGTCCCAGCGGTATTCGACGTCGAACGACACGAGGAAAATTAAACAGCGTCCAGACAATTTCTCGACGAACTAGATGGGGTGTTAAAATAAAAAAAGAATGAGAGAGACCGGGCATTGCCTCTGTGTTTACCATGCAAAGTAATTCTATGCATTTTGAGGAGGCGCCGTTTATCAGTCGCTCGACTGACGAGCGACTCTTGTTTTCATAACGACCAACGAAAGGTCCTCGATGAAAAGGCGAAAATTGCAGGTAGCGACGGAAAAATAACGCGCTCTGTCGAAAATGTTCGGTCACGGTAAACGGCCGGGGTGGAAACGGGAACTCGATATGTGAATTGTAGTCCGAGTCGCAGATTTTTACGAATTTGGGATTTTGCAAGTTTGGAATTTTAGTATTTTGGGGTTTTAGAATGTTGGGACTTGGGATTTAGTATTTTGGGGTTTTAGGATCTTAGGATTTTAGTATTTTGGGGTTTTGTAATTTTGGAGCTTTGGAATTTTAATATTTGGGGGTTTCAGAATGTTGGGACGTTGAACTATTAGTATTTTGAGGTTTTAGAATCGTAGGATTTTAGGGGTTCTGTAACTTTGTGTCTTAAGAATCTTAGGATTTTAAATTTTTAGTATTTTGAGAATTCAAAAAGAATTTTAAATTTCTGGTATTATTAACATTAATGGACGCTCAATATGTGTGTGACGATTGATGAACACAGGTGGTCGCTGCAATATCACACAAAAGAAAATATTAAATTTGTCGCAGTAAATGTGTCCTAACATTTCTTTTATGTGTATGCACACGTTGAATTATTTCATGAATGTACATAAAGTTGTTTTAAATTAATTCTTCAAATTGCCAGGTACGACATTTGACTGCGTAGGCGGCCATTAAAGTGTTAAAATATCCAAACTTCAAATCCCTAATCCAACTCAACAAAGATGAACCTACTAATTTGAAAGATGAACCTACAATCTCCATGTTCCTCTACATTTTCATGAGTGCCTCCCGATGAATTTATTATACATCCACTTGGCTGATCCTTCCAGCAGTTTGTAGATGATTTCTCGAAGGATTCATGTAGCTCATCCATTGTTACTGACAGACCTAAACGTACCTTCCCATCTGGCAATATCATTAACAATTTAAGGCAGCCGTACGTCAAGAACGGTCAACGCTGCGGGCCACAGGTGCACCCGAACTTACCGATGACTTACCGATCACGGCTTGATTTATATTCAATAACCAACGGGGTTAGTTACTCCGGTTGGCCACGTGCAATCACGTTCCACCGTGTAAACACACGACGGATACACAGCCGTACACACGAACACTACCCTCTCGGCAAACTTGGTGATTGGCTCCTGGAGCCGAGGGTGGTTTCCGGTTTGCGCATCGATGCGGTCAACTTGCTGGATACGTAAGAACCTTCAGCTTCCTGATCAACGATATTGATAGTCGATATAGATGGATGGAGATGGGAATAGTTGGGGTAACAATTTTATATTTATTGCTGGACATTCTCTTCGTCTTATATTCAATGATATTGATTGTCGATATGCAGATGAAGGTTGGTAGAATAGTTCATTCTTGATGTAATAATAATTTCTTACTGTTTTGTTATAGCTATTGGATATTCTCTTGGTTTCAGTTAATCGATGCACCACCCTCTGGAAAATATTGAACGATACAGTGGATACACAGGTGGGGATAAATAGTTCATCGTTGATATAATAATTTCGTACTATTTTGTTGCATTTGTTGTTGCAAATTCTCTTTGTTTCAATTCATCCACCACCCGGAAGATATTGATAGCCAGTACATAGATAGAATTAGGTAAAATAGTTCATCGTTGTAAGAATAATTTCTTAATATTTTGTTGTATTTAACAAGCAACAATGGGGGTGGTTTTTAATAAAAGTAAGATAAGAGATGTGCTCTGAAAATAAAAAGAAGCAAAAAATCCTAAGAGATTCCAAGGATGCTAATTTCATAAACTTGAAGATCTCAGAAGGTGGAAATTTGCGAAGAAAATTCAAAATTTTCATATTCTCCACTAAAACACCCTATTCTCCAAAAGGTGCAACTACCTCACATGGTTTACAATAACCACAGTCGATGGAATAACAGAAAGAAATTTTCTTACGAAAGAAAACAATTTAAAAATTAAAATGATTATGTAGTAGCGACAAGTAATATAAGAGGGGTGGTTTTTAATAGAAATAAGACGAGAGGTATCGTGAGAATGAAAGAAAAATGAAGAAACGTAAGAGATCTTGAGGACACTTATATTTTAGTGAACTTGAAGATCTCAGAAGGTGGAAGTTTGCGAAGAAAATTCAAAATTTTCATATTTTCCACTAAAACACCCTATTCTCCAAAAGGTGTAACTACCCCACATGGTTTACAATAACCACAGTCGATGGAATAACAGAAAGAAATTTTCTTACGAAAGAAAACAATTTAAAAATTAAAATGATTATGTAGTAGCGACAAGTAATATAAGAGGGGTGGTTTTTAATAGAAGTAAGACGAGAGGTATCGTGAGAATGAAAGAAAAATGAAGAAACGTAAGAGATCTTGAGGACACTTATATTTTAGTGAACTTGAAGATCTCAGAAAGTGGAAGTTTGAGAAGAAAATTCAAAATTTTCATATGCTCCACTAAAACACCCTATTCTCCAAAAGGTGCAACTACCCCACATGGTTTACAATAACCACAGTCGATGGAATAACAGAAAGAAATTTTCTTACGAAAGAAAACAATTTAAAAATTAAAATGATTATGTAGTAGCGACAAGTAATATAAGAGGGGTGGTTTTTAATAGAAATAAGACGAGAGGTATCGTGAGAATGAAAGAAAAATGAAGAAACGTAAGAGATCTTGAGGACACTTATATTTTAGTGAACTTGAAGATCTCAGAAAGTGGAAGTTTGAGAAGAAAATTCAAAATTTTCATATTCTCCACTAAAACACCCTATTCTCCAAAAGGTGCAACTACCCCAGATGGTTTACAATAACCACAGTCGATGGAATAACAGAAAGAAATTTTCTTACGAAAGAAAACAATTTAAAAATTAAAATGATTATGTAGTAGCGACAAGTAATATAAGAGGGGTGGTTTTTAATAGAAGTAAGACGAGAGGTATCGTGAGAATGAAAGAAAAATGAAGAAACGTAAGAGATCTTGAGGACAGTCCATTTGCAGAAACACTCGAGTAAATAGACGCGACCCCATGATCGTATATCACCGTAGCGATAAGAGGGAAGTCCGCGCAGTATGCATTATTTCGTCGTGTTGCAACTGGCTAGAGGGTGAGAAGAATGGGGTGCCAGTGCATTAACATATTCATACTTAATATTCCAGTCACAGCGTCGTGGCGACAACGTCCGCCCTCACGGATTTATATTGCTCTAATATACGCGATTACTTTCTCCCAGCCGAGTCGAGATCGACCGGAAGTCACGATTGATTGCAACTTCCATGAGGCGTTTCGCCTCGACGCGCTTCGACTGACGTCTTTCATACCAAGAACTTCAGTCGATGAACCTTGTTAGCGAACTCGCTGATTGCGATTAATTAATCAACGCATTAACGCGTTGACTTGAACATTTGATTAGGTGTTCTTGACAAATCTTACCAAATATTTTTACGACACTAATTCATAGTTCCTAATTTAATTTTAACTGAAAGAGAATGTTTAATATTGCAAAGTACATCTATAATGATCGCACGCGAGGAGCGTTTTCAGGAAACTTCCCTCCAAGATGAGATGTCGCTTTTATATCGTTATTGAAAATATATAACATTGTCAACTCAGTAAAATTTAATATATTGGAAATTTTGCCAGTAATTTTCTATTCTTCGAACGATTGCACACGTCCGTTAACATATCAATTTGGAAACTTGTGAAGGAACATAGAAAAAATTCATAATATCGAACGGAAAGTTTAAATTGACTCTATCTCATGTTAATGTGCAATACATTTACGCTCCTTTACGGCCTCGTGAATTATGAAATTAGTTGTCCCTGGAGGATGTGATTAATTTTAGCGTGGCAACTTTGAAGAACCCTCATAAGAATTTATTGAAACAAGCTATAAGTTGAGTACGCTCGAACTCACTTGGAACTTTGGAGTTGTTAAAGCATATTGAACTCGCGTTCAAGTAACTCTTCATTATAGTGCAATTTATATTGGTACTATAACTCCACATAATTTTACTAAAATGTTACATTCATTATTTTTTAATTTAATTATTAACGTTGGTGGTATTAAAAATTGTGGAATTTTAGGAAGTTAAAAAATGAGAAATATAGGGAATTTGGGAAATTTGGGATAGTAAGAAAATTTGGAGAATTTGAGGGGTTTAGGTAATTTGGGAATATTCGGAATTTGGGGAATTTGGTGAAATTAGTAATTTTAGAAGATTTAGGAAATCTAGAAAAGTTAGGGAATTTAGGGAATTTTTGAAATTTAAGAAATTTAAGAAATTTAAGAAATTTGGGAAATTTAGGAAATTTAGAAAATTTGATAAAATTAGGAAATTCAGGAAATTTAAGATATTGAGGGAATTTGGGATATTTAATAAATTTAAGAAAATTGGGAAATTTAGGAAATCTAGAAAATTTAGGAAATTTGATAAAATTAGGAAATTCAGGAAATTTAAGATATTGAGGCAATTTGGGATATTTAGTAAATTTAAGAAATTTGGGAAATTTAGGAAATCTAGAAAATTTAGGAAATTGAGGAAATTTTAGATATTGAGAAAATTTTGGATATTTAGTAAATTTCGGAAATTTAAGAAATTTAGGAAATTTAGAAAATCTAGAGAAGTTGGGGAATTTATGGAATTCTTGAAAATTAAGAAATGTAAGAAATTTAGGAAATTCAAGAAATTTAAGAAATCTAGAAAAGTTAGGGAATTTAAGGAATTTTTGAAATTTAAGAAATTTGAAAAATTTGAAAAATTTAGGAAATTTAAAAAATTGAACAAATATAGAAAATTCTGGCAATTCTCCAAAATTAGATAATAGTAACTGTACTCCAGTACTCTAATTTTGAGAAAAGCACCTCGTATCCCTATCACGTGATAGTCGTATATTTCAATCATATTTATCGCTCGATATCGATGAGAAACCGAGTAGAAAGGGGAAGAGTAAAATTTTCTATCGGGGATGTAGGTGAAATTAAAAAAGGGAGGAGAATACGGCAGGGAATGGGTGCTCGGAGGATTTCATGGGTTTGCTATGATGGAAAAGCGAGAGCAGGGGATGCCGCAGGGCTTAATAAGGAAACGGCTCGATTGGTTCGATTCGAAAGGTAATAATGCCACTTCCCGTGTGTCGTCGAACTGGCTGAGCTGTAGGCGTGATTAAATTTGAATTCTCTCGTTCCTTCTGACAGGCTAATTCGGCCAGGAAGCGTCGATAAGGCCAATCGAAATTCCGAACGAATCGAGCCGCCTACCCCGTCTTGCATTTCGCTTACGTGATTCCTTCTTCACGGAGATTTCGGAAATGGAAAGATTTCTATGGAACGTGAGGAAATATTTTATAATTTTATTTTTCACCAATTTTATAGGGTGTGTAGTAGGCTCTTTATTCTTTAGAGGAAATTTGTAACTTCATTTTGGGGGTGTTTTGTTCTAGATACTCAAATTTTCAAATTGCCAAATTTTCTAGTTTTCCAATTTTCAGATTTTCAAGTATTGAAATTTTCCAATTTGCCAATTTTCCCATATTCTCATTTCCAAATTTTCCAATTTTCAGATTTTCAAGTATTGAAATTTCCCAATTTTCCCATTTTCCCATTTCCCCATTTGCAAATTTCTAATTTTCCAATTTCCAAGTATTCAAATTTTGCAAACTTCCAATTTCCAAATACTAAATTTTCAAATTTCCAATTCCCCAATTTCCCAGTATTCAAATTTACCGATTTTCTAATTTCCCCATTTTCCAATTTTCCAATTTCCAAATTTCCAATTTTCCAGTCTTTCAAATTACAAATGCCAAATTTTCAAATTTCTAATTCTCCTATTATCCAGTATTCAAATTTTTGAATTTTTTCATTTCCTCATTTCCCCATTTCCTCATTTTCCCATTTTCCCATTTCCCTATTTCCTCATTTTCCAAATTTTCCAATTTCCATTTTTTCTATTTCTCCATTTTCCAATCTTCAAATTTCTAAATTCTGAAATTCCTAAATATTCGAATTTCCAAATTTTGTCTAATTTTTCAAAATAAAACTAGATAACAGAATTTTATTAATAACAAAAAAAATAATATTTGATAACATACCCATTGGTGGTTGCGTCGAAAACGTCATTGTAATCCTCATCAGTGCTATAATCTTGAACGTCCGGATCCAAATCCTCTATATCGCCATTTCCACTGACTGTAAAAATAATTGAAAGAAACTATTTAAACACTGTATATAGAGATTAACAACAAGATTAATAGAATTATATGTAAAAAATTGTTCTTAAAATTGTGTAACACTGATACTACAATATTGTATATGGCATAATAAGAATTTATTATATTTTGATGAAAATAATGACACGATGTAGTATTATTTGCTATACATTTTACACATGTATGTATATCCATATGGCATGTATAAATATGCATATATAAACGCGTATGGACATTTTACATACATGTACGTTTCAATAAAATTATGTATAAATGCATATGAACATTTTAATACATATATGCATTTTAATACATGCATACATGCCTATATATGTAAATGCATATGAACATTATACTCGTATGTATACATACATCCATACAACCGTACTTACATATGAGCATACATATGAATACTTTACATCTACGTATATATTCATACAATCATACATACTTACACACATACGTACATACATACACATGCATTTGAACAGTTTCCATACATGTATATGTCCATACGATTATACGTACATACATACACAGATACATTCATACATATACACATGCATACGAACAGTTTCCACATATGTATATGTCCATACGATCATACGTACTCACATACACATATGCGTTCATACATACACACATGCATACGAAGTTTTCACACATGTGTTTCCACATATGTCCATACACTCGCACATACCCTCCGTACATACAGCCATACATACATACATGCACATGAAAATTTTACATATATGTATATTCATACAGTTATACACACACGCACATATGGACATTTTCGCACCGTATATCATATCAATATTCAAGTGACCTACCAACGCAAAGATTAGCATAAAAACAAGGGGTGTCAAATTTTGATTGAGCGCTCCGAGACTTTCCCTTCGCAATACACCTTCAAGCAACAAACAGGGAAGTAAAAATTGTTCGGCCGCATTCAGAAGTATAAGAAAAGTGTTCAGAGTTCTGCATACTTAATAAAAAAGAAAAAAAAACGGTAAGCTCTTAGGTTCGATCGCGATAAGGGAAAGCAACCCTCTTGCAGAAGCCGACAGCCGTCACCCTATCAGGCCACGATTTACCCCAGAAGCACGCTAGACACACTCGGCGCCGTGTCTCAAGTTATCCAACTACCTAACTAACAACGTAACGGCTAACTACTTTGAACAACGGTAGCCGTTCGTTGTTTCGTACACCTGCGCAAATACCACATCAACAGACAGTCTCTTCAAGGTTCATACAAACAAATTTGCGTCAAGTGCAATACGAAAGTGTAATTTATACGATTTTGTAGATTGGATGGGAAGATTGATTTTTTCGGTCGGTGATTATGCAGATTGGGGACTTTTCTGAATTTTTATAGCTTTTAGTTACTTTCTTGGTTTGTTCTGTGTAAAATAGAATTACTCGGAGGAGGTTATTAGGTTAGGTTACAGAATACGGACTTTTCAAAATTTTTATGTCTATTAGTAACTTTCTTGGTGAACTTTGTTCTGCATAGAACAACAAACATCAATCGGAGGTTATGTTACGTGAGGTTAGGTTAAGCTTGCAGCTAGAAAATTTTGTTCTTGTATAAAACAACAATAATCAATAGAAGGAGGTTTAGTTGAAGTAGATGAGCTAACTTTCTTTGCAAATAGGTTTGTTCTGAAACCCACAACGCCACAGATCCCAAAATTCCCAAATCTCCAGATTTCAAAGTTCTCAAGTACCTAGATCTTAAAGTGCCCAAATACTCAAATCTTCAAATTCACAAATTCACAAATTCCCAAATCTCCAAATTCTTAAATCTCCAAATTCTCAAATCCCCAAATCTCCAAATCTCAAATTTCTCAAATTCCCAAATCCCTAAATCTCAACATTCTCAAATCCCCAAATTTCCAAATCTCCAAATCCCCAAATCTCCAAATTCTCAAATCCTTAAATTTCCAAATCTCAAATTTCTCAAATTCCCAAATCCCAAAATTCTCAAATTCCCAAATTTCCAAATCCCCAAATCCCCAAATCTTCAAATCCCCAATTCCCCGAATCCCCAAATCTCAAATTTCCCAAATCCCTAAATCCCAAATCTCAAAATTCTCAAATCCCGAAATTCTCAAATCCCCAAATCCCCAAATCTCCAAATTCTCAAATCCCCAAATTTCCAAATCCTCAAATCTCAAATTTCTCAAATTCCCAAATCCCCAAATCTGAAAATTCTGAAATCCCCAAATCTCAAAATGACCAGCTCCCAAATCTCAAAACTCTGAAATCTCCACACGCTACATAACATAACTCCCAGAGTCTCCCACTAACCGTACCAAATCTTACCAATACCCCAAAATTAAGAAAGTATATTAACAGTTCTACCTCAAAATGTCGCCACCCTAAATTAACTACATACATTCTATACCTACAAAGATAATCAATTTCCATACATTCAATTCCGTTTCATCGTCATTCCACCTTTCTCCTTTATTTTTAATTTCGAACCAAAGTACGTGTCCATTACGCGGCCGTACGGTTACTCTTGAAACTCATCCCAGGATTAAATTGCTCCATAAATTTTTATTCCATAGTAAACGTTCCATGCACAATCGACATATCCGTTATCGTGTTCGATCTGGAGGGTGGAAAGAACATTCTAGCAAAAGGGGGATGGCTAGCAAACGGTAAGAGCCAGGAAACTGTGAGTTTAAATTTGCACTTGGCACCTGATCGGCTGACGTAGCAGGCAACCAGGCAACCAAGCACCAAGGGGTGCAACGGGGTGCATGCAGGAAGCCGTATAATTCGCTCGATTATTTAATAGCTTGGCCTGGCGCCTAGCTACAACATTGAACAGTCTGGCCTCGACATTCTCCGCTTGCGATCTATATTAAACCTTCCATAGTGAATTGCTCATTAGCGAATTAACGAGCAACCCGATGTCTTAATTAACATTTGCCGCGCGCCGTGATCGCCGAATGACAACTCGTATAATTTATCGCTGATAACATTCTTGTTGCTAGTGGGTCTACGGACAGGATGTATTCGAATGTATTTTTCACAGTTAGAGTCATGTAAGTGGAACAAGAATGAGATGCAGAGATTATACGTGTCGGAAACTATAGAAAATGATACCGAACACGATTATCGTTGATTTCATGATGAGTTGATGATCGAGCATTGTCAGGGGTCTCGTTACGTTCGGCAAAAATATTGGCAAAATGGGTCCCAGTTCCAATGACCTTGACCTTGACCTTGATGTGTATGTTGAGGTCGTCGACCTGAGTGACTTTTCCTTACAACTTGGTCGTCGTTCGTTATTTATTACAAAGTAATTAACAGAAAAGTATTTGGAAAAATATTAATGTAAACTAAAAATATCAAAGTAAAATATTAATCTACACTAAGAATATTAACATAAAATATTAATATAAACTAGAAATACCAACGTAAAATATTAATCCAAACAAATGAAACCTAGCAGAAATAAAAACAAAATCGAGAGCGAATAATGTCTCGTAAACAATATAAATTTAAAGGGAATGAAAAAAATAAATATCGTGGATTAAAATCTACGTAACCGATCGACAGTAATAGCAATATATTGCACGTCCGATGCGATAATTGAAATTATAGGGTAGCTTATTGCTCACCGTGAGAGGGATCACAATGTGATTTAGATCACGACGCCAGAGATTATGGAGTGATACTGGTCATTTCGCGACAAATCACATTATAATCCTGATCATGGGATTACGTGATATCTCACGGTGTAATCCATCGTGTCACGGTGCATTATTATGCATAGTATGGTGCAATTCACTCTATGAAATGAGAAACCGCATACAGATTACAATTTTCCTATCACAAATTTATGTAATTTTCCTCTATTTCGCTACTCGTTCTATTTTGATGAATTGCGTTATCGCGTGTTATATTTCGACGGATTATATTGGTACACGTTGCATTCTCATGCGTTATGTTGCAGCGCGTTGTATTTTAATGCGTTATATTGCCATGCGTTACGTTGCCATACATTGCATTGCTATGGGTTGAATTTCAAGATGTTACACTTCTATGAGTTATATTGCCACGAGTTTTACTGCCATGCATTGTACCGCCACGCGTTATATTGCCACGTGTTATATTTTAATATGTTATATTACTATGAGTTGTATAGCCACGCGTTATATTGTCACGCGTTGTATTACCTCGCGTTATATTGCCACGCGTTATATTGCCACACGTTATATATTAATGCGTCATATTGCCACGTATTGTACTGTCATTCGTTATATTGGCATTCGTTATATTATCACGCGTTGTATTACCTCGCGTTATATTACCTCGCGTTATATTGCCGCGCGTTGTATTTTAATACATCATATTGCCACGTATTGTACTGTTACTCGTTATATTGGCATTCGTTATATTATCACGCGTTGTATTACCTCGCGTTATATTGCCGCGCGTTGTATTTTAATGCATCATATTGCCACGTATTGTACTGTCATTCGTTATATTGGCATGCATTATATTATCACGCGTTGTATTACCTCGCGTTATATTGCCACGCGTTATATTGCCGCGCGTTGTATTTTAATGCGTACTAGTGCCACCTGTTGTACTGACAGGCGTTGTATTGTGACACTTTATATTGCCACGCGTTGTATTTCCTCGCGTTATATTGCCACACATTATATTGCCGCGCGTTGTATTTTATTGTGTTATATTACCACGCGTTGTATAGTCACTCGTTATATTGGCATGCATTATATTATTACTCATAATATTTAACTCGTGTTATATTGCAAGAAACAAAGCTGTAACTGTCCAAACTATATTGCTAAAAAAAACAAAATTTATCAAAATTTGTCAAATTGTAATTTGTTTACAAAATATATTAGAACTTGTTACGAAGACTAATTACAAAAAGAAAATTATATTTCACACAAAATTCGCTCTTTCAGAAATAATGTAATGTTCCATATAAAGTAACAATCTCTTACGAAACTACAACTATAAATACATCTTTATAATTCACTGTCATAAGTAAATAAACTCGTAATCTACATAAAACGGCCAACTTCTAAAAAATGACAACTATATCAATTCTCCCTTAAACTTATTCGAAACATTTTACAATTAATTCTAATTAAAAAGACAATCAACGAAGATTTCTGCGAACACAATTTAGAAAGGGAAGCGAGGATGGATTATTCGCGCGAGTTTCTGCAAAGAAAACCGAGAGAATCGAAAGGAAGCAGATTATACGTCCATAGGATTTATTGAAAAAGAGAAAGGAGAAATTCCGACGGGAGCGGATTATACGGGAATACGATTTACTTAACGCTATGGCGGTTTGTAAAATGTAGACACCCTGTATGAAAAACGGGGGGTGGAAAAGCTTGCACGATTCCCGGGGGTGCACGTCGGGAAATGATGTGAGCACGTAACACACAGCAAGGGAGGGCCAATAAAATCGAACGCTATTGTAGTCTCGCGTTTCTTTTTGTTTGTATTTATTTGTTTTCTTCTCCCGTGCCCTCTTCCTCTCCTTCTCTTTTCACAGCCATCTATCCCTTTCGATTTCATTCTTGTTAAACGAAGCTCGACGAACCGGCTCTTGAACAGGGCATTGAAACGTGGATTTAATTTTGTGAAAATGTCGGTGCCACGCTTTTTGTTTCGCAGCTGTTAAATGTAATCGAGTAGAATAATAACTGTCGGATTAATTGAAAATTCCGATAATTGAAGGTGAAAATAATGAGTCTGTTCTACCGCTGCTATCTGAATAATTATTTTTATCGATATTAATGATCATTTTAATCTTCGAATTTGGTGATTGTCCGTTCATTCTGATATTTTTCAGAAAGCTTCTGAACGATTTTAACATTTTTTCATTCAGAATACTTCTTAATGATTTTGAAATTTTTTTATCCAGGAAATTGTTGAATGATTTAAAAATTGTTTGATTTAGGAAATTTCTGAACGATTTAGAAGAAAATTGAGAGTTTGATTTCATACTGTAGAGACGGGGATGAATATTTGAAGAGGAACGTTTTAATTTTTTTTTGACAGTGGAAGCTGGTTACATTTTGTTCTCTTCCACTTTTTATCCCCCGAATTTTGTTCATTCCGACACACGCGGTCGGCATTTAAATCGCCGGAAAATTCCGGGGATTCGATGGTCGAGTCTGGTGACATTCGATAACGAGCCTTCATTTCTACAGGGTGACATTATTCACTTCGTACTGTAACCATTAAAATTTATTTCAATTAAAGTTTCTTTATTATTCGTAAACATGTTAATAATTATAAAACCTAAATATCAAATTTATTGAAAATCACACCCTTAAATATCTCGCAACAAAAATGTACAACTCAATAAACTTCATGTTAGACTTTGTCCTTAAATTTTCTTGCTTTTAATTTCAACTTTCAATTTAAACGTACTTGAAACTTCAACTGAAATTAGGGTTAAACGCGAGACACCCCATGTAACATAGTTTTCCAGGTTTCCGAGCTGATACGCCATCAATTCGTTTCGCGTTGGTAAAAACGCATTTCCGTCGGGTTTTCGTGTTGCCTGGCCGATTTGAGATTATTTAAAACGGTCGACGACTCGTTTTTCCGCCGCGTTGCGGCCTGTTATTGTCGCGTTAATACTTTCCGGTTTGTTGCGACGCCTGATCACGTTCCCCGCGGCTGAATTTATTTTTCGACTCGTCTGCTTCCGATACTCGTCCATCATGCCTATGTACTCGTTAACTCCGGATCACCGGAATTTTCCGCGAATTTTTTCTCGTCCTACCACTCTTTTTCACAAAAAGAAAGTAACGTTTCGTGCAAATCGTTAGGGTTAAAACATGTTTTTCTCGGGAGCCATTTTGGAGAAACTAGAAGTATAAATAAAATAGTGACAGACTCAAAGAGGGAAAACCGTAGAGAATTTTTACCGAGGTTCGAAAGTTGAAGTCGTTTCAGAACGGTGTACAAAATGGCGGATTTTAGATTTCTTATTAAACCCTATAATGGAGTCAGACTCGTGACGCTACAGTTCAAAGCAGAACTTTTGCATAGAGATCGAGTTTTGAGTATGATACCAATTGCAGTTTGAATAATTAATCACTAAATCCAAAATATAACATTTCAACAATATTATTTGCAATACATTTTACATATATGTGTATGTTAGGTGAGGTTAGGTTAAGCTTTCTTGGAAAATAGCTTTGTCTGTATACAACAATAATCAGTAGAAGGTTCGTTTAGGGTAGATTAAGCTAACTATCTTTGCAAATAGCTTTGTTTTGAAACCCACAACGCCCAGATCCCAAAATTCCCAAATCTGCAGATTTCAACGTTCTCAAGTCCCCAGATCTTGAAATGCCCAAATACCCAAATCTTCAAATTCTCAAATTTCCAAATCTCCAAGTCTCAAATTTCCAACTCTCAAAACTCTCAAATCCCGAAGTCCCAAAATTCTCAAATCCCCAAATCTCCAAATCTCAAATTTCTTAAAATACCAACTCTCCAAATCTCTAAATTCTCAAATCCCCAAATACCCAACTCTCCAAATCTCAAAATTCTCAAATCCCTAACTACCAAAATTCTCAAATCCCCAAATCTCCAAATCTCAAATTTCTTAAAATACCAACTCTCCAAATCTCAAAATTCTCAAATCCCCAAATACCCAAATCTCAAAATTCTCAAATCCCCAAATCCCCAAATCTCAAAATTCGCAAATCCCCAAATTTCTCAAATTCTCAATTCTCCAAATCCCCAAAAATCCCTAAATCCCCAAATCCCTAAATCCCCAAATCCCCAAATCTCCAAATCCCCAAATCTCCAAATCTCAAAATTCTCAAATCCCCAAATCCCTAAATCCCCAAATCCCCAAATCCCCAAATCTCAAAATTCTCAAATCCCCAAATTTCTCAAATTCTCAATTCTCCAAATCCCCAAAAATCCCTAAATCCCCAAATCCCTAAATCCCCAAATCTCCAAATCCCCAAATCTCCAAATCTCAAAATTCTCAAATCCCCAAATCCCTAAATCCCCAAATCCCCAAATCCCCAAATCCCCAAATCCCTAAATCCCCAAATCTCCAAATTTCTCAAATTCCCAATTCTCCAAATCTCAAAATTCTCCAAATCCACAAATCCCCAAATCCCTAAATCTCCAAATCCCTAAATCCCCAAATCTCAAAATTCTCAAATCCCCAAATACCCAAATCTCAAAATTCTCAAATCCCTAAATCCCCAAATCTCCAAATCTTAAAATTCTCAAATCCCCAAATTTCTCAAATTCTCAATTCTCCAAATCCCCAAATCCCTAAATCCCCAAATCCTAAATCCCCAAATCCTAAATCCCCAAATCCTAAATCCCCAAATCCTAAATCCCCAAATCCTAAATCCCCAAATCCTAAATCCCCAAATCCTAAATCCCCAAATCCTAAATCCCCAAATCTCCAAATCCCCAAATCCCCAAATCTCCAAATCTCAAAATTCTCAAATCCCCAAATCCCCGAATCTCTAAACTTCTAAATCTCAAATTTCTCAAATTCCCAAATACCCAAGTATCCAAATCTCAAAATTCTCAAATCCCCAAATCCCATTCTCCGTTTGCAGTAATTAACTCTGCCAGCACCATCCGAAAAACTTGTAGACTAAGGTGTTAAAATCCACCAAACCATTATTTCATATTTCAAAGTGACCCAAATACCAGAGCAAACAACTTCCAAATTTGAACCAAACCTTTTTCAACCCCTATGCCAACCCGTATAGCAAACCCGAATTTTTCATTCTCCTGCAATTGGCATCGGCAACTTTACCACTCGGTACTTGGCAATTAGATGTTGAAGAGGGAGGTTCTCCACAGGGGTGGATCCGGATAACGCGGTGAAGGAAGCCGCAACAGTGGACCTGGGGAAAGTTCAAGCTTGTCGGCAACAACCACTCTCCGACCCTCTCCAGAGGGTGTTTTCGTCGGTCGACTGCTACGGACAGTTTCCCCAGGCTTCTTCGACAACTCTGCTATCCGTTTCACGTTGTGTTTGAGTTTCGTTATCTATCGACAGGTCAAATAGCTGGCACGATCGCGATGGACCAAAGCAAACTCGTCCACTGCGAATTGCATGGATTTTGCCTTCCAAAATGTTTCCCTCCATGATGGAACGTGATGTGGATCCGTGTGTCTCGTTCGTCGGTTATTTAGCTATTAGGAGAAATATGTGGATATGAGGATTCAGGGGAAATATGTGGATGGGGATATTGGAATGTGGGTATCTCGGATATTATGGAGAATCGGAGGATGCAAGGATTTGAAGATGTTGAAATCTAGGTACATCAGAATCAGATAAGTGGAGACTTGGAATATGGATGCAAGGATTTGAAGATGTAGAATTCTGGGTACGTCAGAATCAGATATGTGGAGATTTGGAATATGGATTCAAGGATTTGAAAATGTAGAAATCTAGGTACATCAGAATACGATATTATGGAGACTTGGAGGAGCATGTGGATGTAGGAATTTGAAGACATAGAACTTTGGGTACATCAAACTCAGAAATTCTAAAGATTTGGAGGAACATGTGGATGCAAGAGTTTGAAGATATAGAAACCTAGATATATTAGAATGAGATATTCTGGAGACTTGGAGGAGCATGTGGATGTAAGGATTTCAAGATATAGAAATTCTGGAGAATTAGAGAAATATGTAGATGCAAGGTTTTGAAGATATAGAAGTACATCAGAATAAAAAATTCTGGGGCGTAATATGTGGATGTAAGAATGACCTATCTCTCACAATGTAGATGCTACTTCACCTGGCATCCCTTTCACGAACCTCATCCATCTTTCCCTGAGCCTTCATTCAGCCATCCTTTCATCTTCGAAATTACAACGGCAAGCAAAGAATCAAGGTCATTAAGTCCAACGAATCGTCCGAAATCCATACAAAAACTTATCACCGAGCATTTAGTCTGGTTTCCCCCTGCGGCCACCCTTTCTCACTCGGGTTCTCTTGCGAAGGCGGGCAGCCAAGATCGCGAAAGGAGGAACTCGTGACGCAGAGAAATGGCATTTCTAAAGAAGGCACGGGAGGAAGCTTCTCTGACAAGGCTCACAATGCCACGGGACGCCCTGTTGGATTTATGCGCGTGTCAAAGGCTCGGTATGCACGCGCGAGACTGCACGCTGCACACGTGCAACGCCCGGCTTCGAGATGGAAAATTCTGACGGCACGCCATGGATAAATGCATGCTCTGATGGGGGTATTGTTGAATCTTCTGGGGGTCGGAGGTCGTATGAACCTTCTGTACCCACTTTTTACTCTCGTTGCACGCCTTAATCGGTCGTAAGCCTTTTGGGGTCCTAGTTTCGCTTCCACATCGAGCTTAGTTACGTATAGTTATAGTTATTTTTATAATTTACAAGGTAAATATAAATGGTCACTGAACGTCTAGAATCATCGCAGAAGCTAGTTTATGTATTTTCGTTTATTTGTTTTTATAGGTTAGTTTCAATTTAATCTTAAGTGGTCATTGAACGTCTAGAACCATTAAGGTCATACCTAGGATCACTAGGTATAAGCTTGTTTACGTATTTTCCATTAGTTGTTTGTTTTTATAGGTTAGTTTCAATTTGACCAGAAGTGGTCATTAAACGTCTAGAATCATTACAGAAGATAGTTTATGTATTTTACATCATTTATTTATTTTTATAGTTTAGGTTCAATTTCATCATAAGTGGTCGTTGAACGTCTAGGATCGTTGTATACTAGTTTATATATTTTCCATCATTTATGTATTTTTATAGGTTAATTTTAATTGAATCCTAAGTGGTCATTAAACGTCTAAGATCATTATGGAAGCAAGTTTACAGCTTAGTTCCCCTCGGAATGTGAGTGGTCATTAAACATCCGTAAATCTAGGGTCAACGATATTATTCACACTTGACATATGCATAAGTATACGCCTACCCCATGAGTAACGTTAACATAAATCTTATTTCTAGGGGTGCACTTTCCAACCAGAAATTAACGAGAGTTCAGAAAATTATTTTAAAATTGTGTAAAACAAGTATGAAAAGCTTGATAAAGAATCGTATGTTATCGATAAATATCAAATAGGGGTTGTGCCTATAGGAACCTTTTTACACGGCTGAAAACGAATCAATTAATATCAGGTATAAAGGTCTGCGTGTAGCCGGCATCTCGACAAATTTTCTATCTAGATCGGAATTAAGGCTACGACCGGAAGAATTCGCGTGCGGAATTGCGACAAAATCCAGCCGTCACGGCTGCGTGCTGCCGCGTCAACCCCGTCGTCGCAGAAACGTGTCGCGAAAGGTTCGTGAACATATTTCTCAGTGGCGAGTGAAACACAACCGGCATCGTTGCTTATCGCGGCGAATATTGGACGCATTATTCAAGCTAGCCAGGTCGGTATCAGCGGATACGACTGTTGCGTGAGCGGCCACGGGCTGCGTGAGTATTGCGTTGCCCGTCGCCCGCGGTGAACACGGAAATCGTGCTGATGTCGCGTCCGCTCGTTTTCCTTCCTCCGCTTCGAAATATCGCCGTTGAATCAAGTTCCATCGATTTCGATTTTAAACGGTTTCTACAAAACGTATTTTTTCCACAAATCGCAGCTGTGATTTTTAGTAGCTTTCAGCAACTAGAGATTTAATACTTTTTAGCAACTACATTTTTAGTAGATGTTTGTTTGGATGTGGATGAAGACATTTGTACTCCACCGTTGGAATATTTATTCTTTACCGAAAGATTTATTCTTGTAAATGTTACACAGTTCGTACAGTGCAAAATGGTTAAAGAGAATTTAAAGAATTTCAATTTTAACTTAAATACTACTTGAACTACTCTGAACTCTGACTACACTCTTGTGGTTCCTTGACGAGTGGTCTCTTCTGGTGGATCTTGGTGTTTGTGGAAGGTATCTGCTTTCTATAGGTATGTAGGTATGCATTGACTGTAGTGACATTTGAGTATACATTTTATTTGTATATCCAGATGAGTGTGATCAATTTTCAATACTCACAAATATTTACGACGGATGTACAACTCTGGATACAATGAACATTTGCAGAAATGAGACCATCAAAAGGATAGAACAAATTCTGTCACTTTCTGAACATTTGTCCACCTTGTAAGTCTAGTTCTTGTATCATCTGTTTCTTCAGTCTGTCACTTTCTGAACATTTGTCCAGCCTTGGTATTTGATGACTACCTGCAAACTTCCTCTATGATTTCCAAACTTAAAATTGTGCAAAGACCTTGCATACGATATGATCTTGAAACACTAAACCATTCGACCATTTTGTGAAAGATTAAAAGCACACGCAATGTTCACACCCTTTCCGCTGCCCGGTATTTCTTATTGCACATGGGTGTGAAAAGATGCAGAGACTTTGTATGTCCCATTATGCGCAATGACGAATGATGGTACGATGAAGCGTGGGCAATCTTGACGATTGAAGATTAATAGAGATCTGTCCGCGAGATTTGTCCGGAGATAAAAACCCGATTCTACCTTGACAGGCATTTCGAATATTTTAATGATACTGTCGAGTAAAGGTAAAAAGTGTGATCGATGTGAATCCTCTTAAGAGTTGCAGTCATGAATGGTTAGAGATCGATTAACTGTAATCATGTGTTACCGTTGATAATGTATATTTGCAACCTTGCTTTCATCAGTTTGCGATACAACTGAATGTGAAGGAAATTAAAGAATATGCCTTGCAAGAGTTACAATGTTTAGCAACGATTAGAAACACTTCACTCGAAGTATGTTATAGGTCAATATTTAGCAACGATTAGATGAAACTCTTCACTCAAAGTGAACTAAGGACTTCTAAGTCCTAATATTTAAATATCGTCCCAAGTCTTAATATCCACAAGTGGAACTGTACAACACCGATATTTTTCGACTTATTTGTAACAATGTTCCAAACTGAACTGTCCATACGTTCCAAAGCGAACGTTATGTATCCAATGTTCCCAAAAATGAAATACAGTTTTGCTCGTTCTCCGAGCAATCACCGATAGAATAATTCACCGGATCGGTCGGGCTGAAAAATAAATTAAGACGACCCATAAAGAAGTTTACGGCATGAAATTTTCAAAGCAAGACAGGAAAGGACTGAATGCAGCGTTTTCGGCTGTCGAGGGTCTCGAATGGCCCGTATTTTGACACCGTTGACAGCCTTCCTTATTCTTATGGTAATTTGCCGTTCCTTTAAACACCCCTCTCGCCGCCGTACATTCCTTTCACGCGTTGTCCTCGAGGAACAGGCTTTTCAAAATCTTTTCGTAAATCTACGCCCGGACTGTTCCTATTGTGACGCGATAATACGCTCAGGGACGCATATAACCATGTTCTGCTAGATGCAATAGATCTCTCGCGAGAAAATCCTGCTGGGAATTCAGCGAAGTTCGATCATTTTTAGAAGAACTGGAAATGGATGATGCACTGAGGACGTTTTGATTTCGTGAAAATTTCTGCGGTCACTGTCTGTTATTTGATGATCTTTCTTATGGATTTTAATGATACAATTAGCTTGTATGGACAGCACTATATTATATACTATAGTATACTATATAGTATAGTATACTATAAGATACAGTACCATAGTATCAAGATTGTAAATTCTAAGTACGTTACTGAAACCAACCCCCATATTTTCAATGATCCTTTTATATGAAATTATGATGAGTCTAAAATTATAGTAATACTTTACAAAAGAAGTTGTGCAAAATAAAATTGACGTATTATATTAAATACAAAGTGAACTTCCTCCATGACTACAAGAATGAATAACAAATGTTTGTAAATAAATATAAATATCCTCCGATCACTTAAATCTATTAAACTACAAATTTTTAAATTTCATCCATGACTACAAGAACGAAGAATGTTCGTAAATACAATAAATTGCCTTATAACCTCGAATCGGAATGTTTTCTCAGCAGCTGCATTTTGAATCGTTTTCCGCGAATAGATGTACAGAGGTAGGTATACAGAATGTTAATGGTGGAAGTTTAGGGGTGTGAAAGAGAGCGTTGCGTCGATGATGGAGAACGGCACCCCCAGTATTTTACAGAGACCGCAGAGTAGCTGTCAAAATAAAAAGGCCGAAGGACTCTCGAGTATTGTGCACGGTGTGAAATATCGTTCGCGTTTAGAACGACTATTGTGACGGTTCGACGGTTCGTTAGAATCATTTAACGGCTAAGTAACCGGCCAAGGGGGAGATATATATTTGTCTAGTTCCGACGTGAATTATCTGCGACCATGGGACCATCGTCGTGGGAATCGATTATGGTGTATAGAACATCATGGACGCTCGATTAATTTATGGTCTGCGATCTGCCTTTCGTGCGGGGTTAAAAATGTCCACGGGTCTAATCTCATTCAGGGGATAATAGATATAATTGTATATGATGTATAATTATGTACAATGCGTGATTCATATTGCATTTACCATCATGTTACTTTTATTGTAACGTTAATTAGAGCTGCTTAACCCACTAATCCTGTGCTGGTTGCACAAAATGTTCTCACGATTACGAGTTAACGTCATATTTTATTTTTGTGGTATCCAGTTTCCAAATACAGAAGTAAAATATAAGAATATTAAAAGGAACAAGATATAAAAATATTGAGAACACAGTAGCGTAGATGAAGTCGACCATCTTGTCATGAGACCATCTACCGATTAATTCTTGATTTCTGCGCTGGATTGCACTAGACGCAAGAACGTATTCGCAGTATAAACTCATGTTGTTTTCTTGCTATACCTTTCGAAACTCCGATGTTCAGACGATTTCAGTCAGATTTTTGTGCTATGTCTATGAATAGTTGGCACTTCGTGGTTTCAATCGACGAATAATTGTTACTCCATGGCTACAACTGATGAATAATTATTCCATGGCTTCTATTGAGGATTACTGAGTATCGCTCCAACAGAATAGGCACTTTGTTATAAATTATATTTCTGTTTCTTTGCTTTTTATAGAAGGGTGGTTTATATAAAATGAAACAGTGTACTAATAAGTAGAATAACTGTACGTTATTTATATTTAATGCAAATATAATTCTATACCAGGTAAACGCCTTAACGTAGAATTATTTGGACAGTTGCGTCATTTGCAGCCAACTGATTATTCCTACAACGTAAAAACAACTGAAGACAGTCAAAATGTTAGGTACAGTATTCAGCACGCTTTGATTACACAGATTATAATCAGAATTGAACCCAAAATTCAGTTGCAGTGAAAATACAAGTCTAGTTTATCACATTCGAACCATAGTGTGCGTCATGAGTGTGCGTCACGACGTGTGGTTAATAATTCTGAATTTTTGGGCTGAAGTGCATCAGACGCAAGGGTATATTCGCAGTCTAAATTCTCATGTTATTTTGTTGCTATGAAAATACCTTTCAAAACGCCGATGTTCAGACGATTTCAGTCAGATTTTTGTGGTATGTCTAGTTTCCAAATAGCAGTTGCAGCGCGTTTTCGTGTTCGATCAAAAGAAAGCGAATGTACGCCTTCTTGTGGAAACTTACGATGACTGTCCTAACGCAGTACGCATTGGTTCTACTTTGGTACCCAAAACGTAAAAAGTCATGGGTTGACACAACCATCATCGACCGCAAGAATCACTTCGGAAGACAATGCTATTTGGTGGAATCAGGTGTCATCATGAGCTGAAACCACGTGGAAACAGTTAATACCGATCGCTACCGTCAACGAATAATCAGTTTGAACCATGCATTGATCGAAAAGCGTCCAGATTGGGCTAGAAGACACGGAAAAGTGATTTTGCAACGCAACGTCGCATCACACACAGAAAACGGTTAAAGGCTCAATTTCTGCACTTGGTTGGTACTCTTGCCTCACCCATACTCATCAGACTTGGCCCCTTCTTGTTTTCAACAATAGCTCACGTTTCCAGGAACACGTTAAGATGTCGAAAAATGGCGGATGACTGGTTTCAAAATGTGAACAATTTTGGAGAGCACAATTTGAAGGGCAGATATATAGCTGGCGATGGTACTTTGAAAATTAAGAATTATACACCTGGTTTTAGGGTGTTTCAAGTATGCAGTGTAAAATTGAAGTGGTCTATAATACTTAATTATTTAATAATAAAGCTGAAGCAGCTGCTTGAAAATGCAGCGAGCATCACACAGTAATTAATCAAGATCACGAACAATTGATATTAATTAGCTTGCAATGAGACGCTGATTGAAGGTGCAGCGACAGAAGCAGATTACAAGGACTTTAACTCGACTAACTGACAATTAATTAATATCCGTTGGAGCTCGAGATTCGATTGTTTCGATCAACTGCGAATAAACAAGTAGCCCTTAATTGAAGTCTAATCATGTCCGAGGAGGACAAGTGAATTACTCAGGTCTGGATATCGATCGTGCATAAAGCATCAAGGACAGGTCGTCTCAGAAGACATAGGTTCGATTAAACACTGGCTAATAAATGACCATTTCAGCATCGAAATCCGATTGCCTTAGCAGATATTGTCTTGGCTAAATACAGCTTAATGATTGATTACCACTGCCTGGAGCTGATCACTTCTCTAGATAACGACTCGACTAAATGGTGATTAATAACTAAGCTTGTACCGCACCTGTTATGCCTTCATCATCCAACTAATCACCGGAGAAGGAAAAAAATATCTTAACGAAAGATAGAAAGTCAGATTAACTAACACCTTGTAATTTTCCATCCTTGTTGGTGGCGAGAATGATTTACAGTAGCCGGATCGCTTCGACTAGTGAACTTGCAAATTATTTTATGAGACATAAGTGGGTTATTATGGGACTTCTGGTCTTGGTGGAAGACTTTTTCTATGGGATACATAACAATGTGGGGCAAGGATACATTTATTTCACATTTTTATATTGTTAAATTTCTGGACTCAAATTTGTAAATTTCTAAGATATTGGAAATAATTTTTAAAATTAGGAAAGATAGAAATTTCAAGTCTCCTAATTCTTAAAATTAGATCTAAGTTTCAAATTCCCAAATTCCATCGTTGTAACTTTCCACATGTCTAAATTTTCAAAATTAAAAATTTCCAAGTTTCTATACCCTCAAATTTGTTAATCTCCAAATGCCCAAATTTGCAAAATTTCAAACAGTACTTAAATAAATACAGTATAAAATAAATACATAAATAAATAAAGTACGTAAATAAGCACTGATCGAAGAATTAGCGATAAATTGGCAGTTGAAAAAAGAATAAGTTTTTACAGTGTACAACTTTGTTTCGCGTTGTGTACTGTTTGAAAGTAATGTAATGGAAACGATTTACGGCAGAGGTTCATGGAGGAACTCGACTCCAGAAACAATTTAACTTTAAGGGAGCAAAGGAAGAGGGTGGTTCTTCTATATCAGCCAACATTTATTTTGCCACCGCCCCTGGTGGCAAGGGTGCACACGCCACCGGCAACGCTAGATATTTCTCTTCATCGTGATCGCTTTATTAGCACGGACGCGCGAGAACTACCCATTAATCATTGTTTTTCACTTAAGAATTTAAGATTAATGCCGCACAGCTGGAAAGAAAGCGGCACGCATACAGACAACCTCAACGATTCTCGAAAACGATATTGTACTTCGTTTGTATCTATTAATTTAATATCAGCAAGTCTTTCTGGGGGAAGTTTTTAGATAATTTCTGCATTTGTAGATAAATGCGTAGTAATTTAACGGAGAGGCAATTTCTTATAATAGAGATGTGTCTGATATTTTTGTATATAGTCAATGTTATCTAATAGTTTAATACTTAATAAATTATCTACACTTATATTTTCTTACATTCTAAACGGAGTTTCTATGTTTATGTACTCTCCAAAAAATAAAGTTGCAAACAAAAAATTGTTAATATTTTCATTCAAAAGTCTCAGGTTCAATTACACCACCTATTTTGAGCCCTGCTGTATAAATATCTCAAGTTGATGTTTAGAATGAAAAATATTCAAGGTTAGAATATTTACCAGTTGGTAAATTATCTACAAACTACTTAATAAATTATACATTTAATTTTACTACACTTATACATTCTAAACGGAGTTTCCATATTTATCAATATACTAAAATTGCAAACAAATTTTTGATATTTTCATAAAATGTCTCAAGTTCTATTACACCGCCTATTTTGAGTCACCCTGTATGAATATACTAACAATTTCCAAAATTGCAATTTAGAAAAATATGTAAATAGTACTCAAAAATCTAAATCCAAATGAAAAGGATATCGACGAGGTGTAACACTCATAAACAAACGCAACGAAATGTTCCGTACAATAATCAGCAAACACCATAAACATGCCACGGTATCGATTTTCGACAAGCAACGCGGGACTAGCAAAATGCTCGGTGGTATCGATTAAACCACGAGCCCCGTTAGCCGATGATTCCTCCTCGTCCCGTTAATTCCTAACCCTGGCCCGCTATCGAATTCGTTCGTAATTACTTCGATTAAATTAAACGAAAGATAGCTGTACAGGCTGGCGGGCAAACGACGTCGTAACTGAAAACTCGATTCGCCTGTTAATTAGTAGGTGGCCAACACCGAAAGTGTTTCCGTCGTCACGTGAACCGGTTCAACCCTATTTCGACCACCCCCCGCTTCCTGCCTGTGGATACAACACCTGTGACACGTGCGACAAGGGATGATGTGCCTTTGATGCCGCGCGATACGATCAATCGAATTTTATCCATTTCCTACGCGACTCTCCCTTTGTTTCAGCCTCGTTTCGTTTCATTTTCCATTTGCATCTGGGATTTACTCTTTTCTTGCGGCTTCCTGTTATTAACCCTCCCGGCCTGGAATAGGTTTTTTCCTGATGAGAGAAAATTTCTTTTTATTTGCTGCTGTTTAACGAATAACTTTTTTACGTTTTTGTGGATTTTTGGGTATTGTATACTTTGGGGTAGTTTTTAATATTATCGTGGGTTTTTGGGGTATTTTTGAATATAATTGCGGATTTTTGGGTACTTTGGGGTACTTTAGGGTAGTTTTTAATATTATTGTGGGTTTTTGGGGTATTTTTGAATGTGATTGCGGATTTTTGGGTACTTTGGGGTACTTTAGGGTAGTTTGGAGTATTTTGGGGTTTTTTAGGGTAGTTTGGGGTAGTCTAGGGGGATTGTGGGGTAGTTTAGAGTATTTTGGGATTTTTTAGGTTATTTTGGAGAGGCTTGAGGTATTTTGGGGTATTTTGGGGTATTTTAGGGTAGTTTGGAGTTTTTTAAGGTAGTTTGGGGCATTTTGGGGTATTATTGGGTAGTTTGGAGTATTTTGGGATTTTTTACGGTAATTTGGGGTAGCTTGAGGTATTTTGGGGTTTTTTAGGGTAGTTTGGAATATTTTGAGGATTTGTAGGGTAGTTTGGAGTCTTTTGCAGTATTTAGAGATGTTTGTGTTTATTCTGGGGTATTCTTAGGTATTTTTGTTTATTTTGTGGTGTCTTTGGGTATTTTTGTAAATCTTTGTATATTTTTGTGTACATTTTATACTTTTTGTTGTAGTGTTTGTACATTTTATACAATTTTGTGTATTTTGCATATATAGCATGATCTTAAGGATGTGACAATTATTTTAAGATTACAAAATTCAATTTTTGTTAATGCTTTTGGTTTACAACAATTATTGTCTCGATTTAACAGTCGAGCGAATATTATAACGTCATAAATAACAAGTAGGCTAAATCGTACGATTTACCGTGGTAAGCAGATAACACGTGAAATTCAAGCAATTAATTAATATGAATTATTCAATCATTAAATCGCCTCGTAATTCTATATTAATGAAATAATCCGCTATAATCTGAACGAGCAATCTTTTGCCCGTAAACGCCATGCAAATGAATCGAGACGGTAATAATATTTGAATTTATTAACCTAACATTACTACGGATGATTAAATGCGGATGGTCTGTATGAAGGGAACTGAAATTAAACATGTTATCTTCTTTACTCCTCATGTTGCAGCGATAATTATTATTAATTAATTACATAAGTGTCTAACATTGATAGATTGATAGATTGATAGATTGATAGATTGATAGATTGATAGATTGATAGATTGATAGATTGATAGATTGATAGATTGATAGATTGATAGATTGATAGATGGATAGATTGATAGATTAATAGATTGATAGACTGATAGATTGATAGATTGACAGATTGACAGATTGATAGATTGATAGATTGATAGATTGATAGATTGTTCGATTGATCGATTGACAGATTGATAGATTGATAGATTGATAGATTGATAGACTGATAGACTGATAGACTGATAGATTGACAGATTGATAGATTGATAGATTGATAGATTGATCGATTGATAGATTGATAGATTGATAGATTGATAGATTGATAGATTGATAGATTGATGGATTGATAAATTGATCATTCATATAACAATCAGTAATTGATAAATTGATAATTTATACTACAATCGATAACTGCTAAATTGATAATTCATACAATAATTCATAATGGACAAATTACTCATACAACAATTGATAACTGATAAATTGATAATTCTTACAACTGGGATAAATCAATAATAATTGTATTTATAATTTAGTGTGTACTACAATAATTACTCCATTGCAAATGAATAATTTATTATAATTTTTTTTAATCGAATTCTTCAATTTTATATTTTTGCATAATTAATATAGCGTAAGTAAAGAACATTTAGTTATTAGTTGTTACTAGATCAATTATTACAAAGTATATAGGTACAACTGATAATGATCGATTATTGTCGTTTATCTGGTGCATTTACATACATTTCATATTAATTAATCTGTTAATAATTAACAAAAAATTGTTACTAGTATTTTGATGTAATAGAGACCTTTATACTTTCTTTTAATTAATTTTATTCAATGTAATTATTTTATATTTTTTTTCATCCCCTCAAAATCTCCTCACAACAAACATAATAAAACATAAACAAATCAAAATCAAATGCAAACGTTTAATTAAAACTTTTGAATACCAGAAGTTACACAAATCACCCCTTCCGATTAATACGAGAATAATTAATCAGCGCCACAACACAATTGTCCCAGCAACAAAATTATCGGGCATCTTGTCGCAAACGTGACTATCGAATTAATCTAATACCGTGCAATTCACAATTTGCATAACGTAACAAACACTATTCAATTTGCCATCCGACAACCTAATTATCTCAACAATGTCGTCGTTGTTTCCGCCATACATTCTCACTCCCTCGATAGTATCTCGTCTTCCTGTTCCTCCACCATCCCTAACAATGACATAATTGTTTCACGACGGGAAAGGTTCGCGAGACCGTGAGTAATTCCAACCCCCTTTCACAAAATACGAGAGAGAAAGGGAGAGAGAGAGAGAGAGAAGGACATAGTATTTCTCGGTGTCGATCGCAAATTAACTCGCCTTAATTAATGGTCTACTTAACCACCCTCTGTTTCGTTCGAGCGTTTAACGATCAAGGCGATGCGACCGAAAGAACAAGTCGAACATTCCCTTACAACCCCTTATTTTTACCCCCCTCTCTATTTACCAAAAGTGTGTGTGCAGGGTGCAATGTGGACTTTTCAATCAGGACGAAGGGGTGTAGGCTTCTCTAATTTGTTTTCGATTTTTAGATAAGTGATTAAATACTAATAATTATTTAATTATTGAGCTTTTACATTCTTTTTTTAGAAATCAATTATTGAGTCTTCCAATTTTTTTTTGGAATTCAATTATTGAGTCTTCAAATTTTTATTTAAGATTTAATTATTACTTCTTCTAGTTTTGTTTTAAAGATAAGTATTGCAATTTTTGATTCGTCGAATTTCTAAATTTTTAAATTTCAAATTCTCACATTTTCAAGTTACTCAGTTTTGAAATTAAAAATTTAGGAATTTAGGAATTTTGTAAACTTCGTGATTCCTAGATTTCTAGATTTCTAAATTACTGAATTAATAAATTTAGGAATTTTTAAATATCTAAATTTCTAAATTTCTAGATTTCTAGGTTTCTAGGTTTCTAGGTTTTTAAATTCCTAGTATTCTTAATTTATAAATTACTAAATTTTCAAAGTAGTATATTACTAAATTACTAAATTACCAAATTACCAAATTACTAAATTACTAAATTATCAAATTACTAATTACCAAATTATTAAATTACTAATTACCAAATTACTAAATTACCAAATTACTAAATTACTAAATTACCAAATTACTAAATTACCAAATTACCAAATTAACAAATTACTAAATCACTAAATCACTAAATTACCAAATTACTAAATTACTAAATTACTAAATTACTAAATTACTAAATTACTAAATTACTAAATTACTAAATTACTAAATTACTAAATTACTAAATTACTAAATTACTAAATTACTAAATTACTAAATTACTAAATTACTAAATTACTAAATTACTAAATTACTAAATTACTAAATTACTAAATTACTAAATTACTAAATTACTAAATTACTAAATTACTAAATTACCAAATTACTAAATTGCCAAATTGCTAAATTACTAAATTACCAAATTACCAAATTACCAAATTACTGAATTACCAAGTTACTAAATTACTAGATTACTAAATTACTAAATTACTAAATTATTAAATTACTAAATTACTAGATTACTAAATTACTAAATTACTAAATTACTAAATTATTTAATTACTATATTACTAAATTTTTTAATTTCTAAATTTCAAGATTTCTAAATTCCTAGATCTCTAAATTTCTAGATTTGCAAATTACTAACTTCATAGGTTGCTTGATTTCTAGTTTCCTAAATCCCTAGATTTCTAGATTCATAGATTCTTAGATGCCAATATACCTAGATGTCTACATTTCTATTTCTCTAAATGCTTCCTAGATTGCAACGCTTGCAAATTCTTATATTCCTGTATTTTACAACTGCTGCACCCCTAAATTCCTAGACTTCTAGATTTCTAGATTCCTAGATTCCCAGATTCTTACATTCCTCGGTTCTTAGATTCCTAAATTCTTACATTGCTATCTCTCTAAATTTCCAAACCCGAAAATCCCAAACTTCAAAAATCGAGAACATAAACCACCCCGGTATGTTCACCCCTGCACCTTATCCTTGCAAATACCTAAACAGCCACATAAACACCGCAATGTCCGTAAAACAGCTCGGTAAAAAATCGGGCCGGTTGACCGTGAGGTTCAAACCCTCCGAATCTCGCTGCGAATGCACCCTTACGCGTGGCGTATTGTGGCGAACCACCCTCTCTGGTCGTTCGCCAAATCCCTCCGACGAACGGGACAAAACATCTCTTTGATGTGAAACAACCGAACGTTCTGCGTTTCTCTCCACCTCGATCCGTTCGCTCTCCCCCGTTTTATAACCGGGCACAGGGTACCGCGGGGGGTGAGTTTTCTGTGTGACGTACTCGCTCGCGATTATTGCGTTCGCGGTTCCTTCCAGTTTTTTCGACTTCTCGCGCGGAAAAAGGCTGGCATCGATTTTACCCGGTGTATTTTTTTTCCTGTCGCCCTCTGTACGGCTACACACGCACACAGGGGGGTGGCTCGGAGGGGGGTTAGAACAGAAGTGGCGAGAAATTGGCTGAGCAATGTCGGGTTAATGGCCGGATGCCGCGCTCAGCTTTGCGCGACGTTTATTGAAATTTCGTCGAGGACCCTGCCACGAGTGTTTTCGGGGGCTGAATGTGGTTTTTTCGCTCGGGGGGTGGTCGAGGTTTTTCGACACGATGGCGAATGGGACGGGAAAGACGAACGGTCCTGCGCGAAATTTAACCCGTTAACCGAGAATTACGGGTTTAATCGACGTTCCATGTTTAACGTGGATTAGACATGATACCTGATGTCTTTTACATTGTTTTTTATTTATACCTACGAAAATTACTGATATTAGTAGGTACCATACAACATTATTTCATTTCATTGCAATTCATTACTGCTGCAAAAATCATTTTACATAAAATTGTACGACTATTTACAGTCATCTTGACTGAGGTGGTTATAGTGCTAACTATTTCTTCTAAATATTACGTGACATCATATGTTATATTTATTTATATTCTGTCATATGTTATTTTTATTTATATCATCTCATATATTATATTTACTTGTATCATGTCATATGTTACATGTACTTGTATTAAGTCATATGTCATATGTTACATATACCTGTATTAAGTCATATGTCATATGTTATGTTTACTTGTATTATGTCATATGTTACATGTACTTGTATTAAGTCATATGTCATATGTTACATGTACTTGTATTAAGTCATATATCATATGTTATATTCACTTATATTATGTCATATGTTACATGTACTTGTATTAAGTCATATGTCATATGTTACATGTACTTGTATTAAGCCATATGTCATATGTTACATGTACTTGTATTAAGTCATATATCATATGTTATATTCACTTATATTATGTCATATGTTACATGTACTTGTATTAAGTCATATGTCATATGTTACATGTACTTGTATTAAGTCATATATCATATGTTATATTCACTTATATTATGTCATATGTTACATGTACTTGTATTAAGTCATATGTCATATGTTACATGTACTTGTATTAAGTCATATGTCATATGTTACATATACTTGTATTAAGTCATATATCATATGTTACATTTACTTGTATTATTACATGTGTTACATGTATTTGTATTAAGTCATATGTCATATGTTACATGTACTTTTATTAAGTCATATATCATATGTTACATATACTTGTATTACGTCATATATCATATGTATATACTTGTATCAAGTCATATGTTATATATGTACTTGTACTATGTCATATGTTATATTTATTTGTACTATGTCATATGTAACATTCATTTGTATTACGTCATATGTTATACATCCGTTACATTCAGTATACAAAATATTAACACAAGTTTCTCAAACCTTGTACCAAAATGGTACCTAGAGTAACTTCAACCAAAAAGTGTGAATATCAATTTTTTATTAAAAATGTTATTACATGAAAAATAACGTCGTAGGCCATAGATTGCCCCGTTCAACGAGATTACTCGCGACGAGGGTGAACGGTCAATTGATTTCGTAACCGGGTAAAAGAGGGCCAGCTCCGGCATGGCGACAATACGTTTCAGCTCCATTAACTGGCAACGAGGAGCAATTAAAATTCTGCTCGCGACACGGTTGCTCGGCCTTATCGGCAAACTGCAGCCGCGAAACGTTTTATTTCAGAAAGGCGTGACGCCGCCGGCGGAATTACGCGGTAGTCGTCTGGACGTTTTAAGAGAATAAAAGGGAGAAGGAGAGACAAGGTAACGGACGGCCAAAGAAGAATAAAAAGAAGAAGAAAAGGAAACGCGTGTTCACACGTGCTCGAAAGCTCGGTCTTCAGAACAAAAAGAAGAGTCTGGAAAAGGTAGACGAGGGTGGCTTTAACGCCCCGTGTCAGACGATGATGACTTCTGCCACCCTCTTGTGTCACTCGAACTATTAGTAGGGTTTCATGGGACACAGACACATACTTCTGGACATTCTTCTGCGATCGACACTGATTCCTCCATGAATATTCTTTATACCGTTAATCACCCCCAACTGTGACTTCCCCCCAACACTACTTTTTTTTGTTACTGTTTAGTACTCTGCTAAATATTATTATATTTGCTATCTATGTGTTTTCCTTAAAATAAGATCTGCAACTAAAATATTTTGTGAAAATCTAGGTTATTATTAGAGTAACATTATTCCTTAACAATCATGGCGGTCAGAGCGAAGCTCTAAAGACAGTGAATATACAGTGTCTCAATTCATTTTTGTGTAAAGGTTAATATATTAGTGCGAAATAAACAGTTTATCACTCCTTTATCAAATATTTGGCGAGTGCATAAATTTGGAGGGTAAGTTTAAAAATATGTGGTACAGCGTTACATAAACCAACCCCGTTAATTTGAGTTCTCGGAAAATTGTGGCCAATATTCTTTGAATACTTATTCATCGCGTGTAAACAATAAATTGTGGGAAAATATGGCGCATTAACGCATTCAGCTGATTTGCATGGAAACTAATTTTCATAAATATACGAACCGGTCAGAAAAAATTGTATTGTGCTTTATCTACAGAAATACTTCATAAGTTATCGTGTGCACCGTCACAAATTATATAGAAAATTCGATTTTTTAGTATAATATTTTTTTTATATTGTTCCATGTTACCTATTGCAACTTTTACTTCAGATTGAATTTGTACAATTATTTGAAACAATAGTTCGTACCAATATTGCACTTTTTATGATTCCATTATATTCCATTTTTTACCGAAATTGAATACATGAGATTTGTGTAACGCACTGTAACCTAACGCAAATCGATACTTGGAATTTGTTTCTTCCTTCTCGTTACTTGATCAGAACTTCGCGATAATTGATAAATAGTTGAAACTTCGTGGCTTCGATTGAACAACAGTTGAAACTTCGCTTCGATCGAGAAATAGTTGGTACTTTATGGCTTCGACTGATGAATAGTTGGCACTTCGTGGCTTCAATTGACGAATAATTGTTACTCCATGGCTTCAACTGATGAATAATTATTCCATGGCTTCTATTGAGGATTACTGGGTATCGCTCCAACAGAATTGGCACTTTGTTATAAATTATATTTCTGTTTCTTTGCTTTTTATAGAAGGGTGGTTTATATAAAATAAAACAGTGTACTAATAATTACAATAACTGTACGTTATTTATATTTAATATAAATATAATTCTATACCAGGTAAACGCCTTAACGTAGAATTATTTGGACAGTTGCGTCATTTGCAGCCAACTGATTATTCCTACAACGTAAACACAACTGAAGACAGTCAAAATGTTAGGTACAGTATTCAGCAAGCTTTGATTACACAGATTATAATCAGAATTGAACCCAAAATTCAGTTGCAGTGAAAATACGAGTCTAGTTTATCACATTCGAACCATAGTGTGCGTCATGAGTGTGCGTCATGAGTGTGCGTCACGACATGTGGTTAACAATTCTGAATTTTTGGGCTGAAGTGCATTAGACGCAAGGGTATGTTCGCAGTCTAAATTCTCATGTTATTTTGTTGCTATGACAATACCTTTCAAAACGCCGATGTTCAGACGATTTCAGTCAGATTTTTGTGGTATGTCTAGTTTCCAAATAGCAGTTGCAACACGTTTTCGTGTGCGATCAAAAGAAAGCGAATGTAAGCCTTCTTGTGGAAACTTACGATAACTGTCCTAACGCAATACGCATTGGTTCTACTTTGGTACCCAAAACGCAAAAAGTCATGGGTTGACACAACCATCATCGACCGCAAGAATCACTACGGAAGACAATGCTATTTGGTGGGATCAGGTGTCATCATGAGCTGAAACCACGTGGAAACAGTTAATACCGATCGCTACCGTCAACGAATAATCAGTTTGAACCATGCATTGATCGAAAAGCGTCCAGATTGAGCTAGAAGACACGGAAAAGTGATTTTGCAACACAACGCCGCATCACACACAGAAAACGGTTAAAGGCACAATTTCTGCACTTGGTTGGTACTCTTGCCTCCCCCATACTCATCAGACTTGGCCCTTTCCACTTGTTTTCATCAATGGTACGTTTCCAGGAACACAACAGTTAACATGTCGAAAAATCGATGACTGGTTGTTGACTGGATGTTGTTGATAGCAACAATGTTGATAATATCGATAAAATTGAAAAAATTGAAAAAATTTTTCAAATTGAAAAAATTAAAAAAATTGATAAAACTGATAATATTGATAGTATTCACAATGTTGATGATAGCAACAATGTTGATAATGGTTTCAAAATGTGAACAATTTTGGGGAGCACAATTTGAAGGGCAGATAATGTATACCTAGCGAGAGTACTTCGAATATTTTTCCCTTCGAATATTTTTGATATTCCAAAAAATCGATTCAGGGTTAATTTTTCCCTGCGCACAACCTCAACCTCCACATTAAACCTATCAATTTTAGTAGACAATGATATTTAACCTCTGAAAAAGCTCCATTATCCCAAGGAAACCACCGTCCTAATTGCAAAGTAAATAAAAAGCCCAAGACAATCTCCAGATCCACGCTTTCAATCTGGAGTCACGCAGATAATAATCGATCGAGACACAATTACGAGGGATGAAAAGCTCGATTCTCGAAAGACACTGGCTACCAGGAGCGAAAAAAAGCGTGTCCGCTATCGAGAAGGGCACAGAGAGAAAGAGAGAGAGGAGAGGGTAAAGAGAAGAGCCATAGAGGGAAACTCGTCGATATTCCGCGACTTTATCGGCCTGCAGAATAATTCATGAAAGAGGGCGGATAGTGCCAATTATAAAATAACGAAGCCGCCGTAGTGGCGTAGAAGAGACCGTAGGAACAAGAGAAGAGCAGAAAGAGACGGACAAAAGGATCCGAGTACACTGGATATCGCGATGGAGAGAGACAAAAGGAGCTACGAGTAGAAGGAAAAAAAGACAAGTGAGGGGTTGAGCAGGAAGGAGAAAGGATACGCGTTTTTGTAGATGCAAAGGGGTGAAAGGGAAAGTGGAGGGCGGAGAGTCTGTGCGCGAAGAAAAGAAACAGATTTCAAGAGAAATTATTGAGATTCAAGATTTTTTATGTACTGGGTGTTCAATGAAATTGGCACGTGGCGAGATCGTTAGAATAAGTCAAATAATTTTGGAGCATAATAGGCAAAATTGAGGAATTTTCCAATTGGCGATAATTTTAAAAGTCTCAGAACTTGAAATCTGCCCTGAAATTCTAAACACCTAAAATTACCAAATTTAAAAATTCTAAAACCCCAAAGCTTCAAATCTTGAAAAATTCAAAGTGTCATGGTTCCATATTTCCAAACTATCAGAGTAGAAAAATTTCACAGTTAAGTTCCAAAACCGTGAAATTTCGAAACCCTTCAATACCAAAACCTTGAAAACATTAAAATCTCATAACGAAACTCTTCCAAACTAAAGTTAAAAAATCACCCCAGAAACCTCGACTAAAAATCAATACAAAATACCCTTTTGTGTACAGTTACGAAGAGGTTGTAGACATTACAAGCTCACAGAAAACTCCCCTCTTCAACAACCTCCGTCATTTCGATTTGTAACATCCAAAAATAAAATTGAAAAAAAGAGAGAGGGTGCAATAGTGTCCACCCTTGGTTTCATCGTTACGATGACCCTCCTCTCTGATGTGACCAGCAATTTCGTACGTCACTCGCAGAAGCTTCGACTGCACACCCTTTTCTGTCCAAGAGAGACTCTCTCTCTATTTTCTCTCTTTAGTTTTTATTCGTCTTCACCAGGAATTTTATCGGCTTTAATTAAACTTTAATTCAGTTCGTTCCAGCTGTCGTTCTGAAAATAGTAGCGAGGGGGTGTTCGACGTGGTCGCGACTGTCTCATAAGTTTTATGGGATGTTGTAGATGTTGAGAGCCATTTAGTGATCTGAACGATGATCTAGATCTTTATAACTTCGACATTTCGTGAAAGTAGAATTGCTTTTTGATTGGACTGAAATGTCGATTATAGGTTAACTTTTATGAAAATGGCTGGCTCCGGTTGATTAGGGGTTGTATGGCTTCACTATGGGGAAATTTAGACAAAATATTTGAACTGAATATTAGTTTAGTCGTCCCAAATATTTTGAATAGTTAGTTTGTAACTTTAAATAAGTTTTAATAATTATACCTTTGAAGAACTTCATGTAAGTTTGAGCTATTTTAAATAGTCGTAAAATTACGAAATTTTAAGCAATTGCATATTTAAACAATTTTAAGCAATTTTATATTTGAACAAATTTAAGTACTTTTATATTTGAACAATTTTAAGTAATTTTCTATTTGAACAATTTTAAGCAATTTTATATTTGAACAATTTTAAGCAATTTTATATTTGAACAATTTTAAGTAATTTTCTATTTGAACAATTTTAAGTAATTTTATATTTGAACAGTTTTAAGCAATTTTATATTTGAACAAATTTAAGTACTTTTATATTTGAACAATTTTAAGTAATTTTATACTTGAACAATTTTAAATAATCATATGTTTAAATAACAATAATCTGAAGTGATTAATTGTTCTGAAAAATACGTAGCTTATAAATCAAATTTTGACGAATATACACGATCCTTAATGAAGCTAGATCTCTCGTTTTGTGTAATTAACGTAGCTTAATGAATAATGCAGAATACGTTTATTGTACTCATTAATAAGATACAATGAAATTTTAGAAGAGAATTGCACTACATATAATAGACGGAGTTCTCATTTAAATATTGAATGATATTGTGATTCCATGGAACCTTTAATAAAGCCGAAATTGCACATACATAAAACATCTGCGTTCATTATGTAATATTATTCGTGCCTCCATATTGCAGGTAGGTATGTTAATATTAAATTTAATTCACGCTTCGAAATTTATTCATATCCTGTCGATGTTAATGGCAACGATAGTCGAATTTCGATTCCAATTTTTTTCAGAAATGCGTTAACAAATTAACAAAACTCGAATCTCACAGGTATAATTAATTATTAAATACAAATTCAAGTCTAATTACTTTACTCGTTAATCTAATTATTTTACTTGTAACACATATCTAATTATATTACTGGTAATTATTTGTGTTTAAAATTAGGTTAGGTCATACTTGAAGTTTAAACAAAAATAAATTCGAGTGTTGAAACCTACTAATAATTCAGATGCACTTAACCTAACCTGAGTCGACAATGATCCAAACTAATCTGACATAACCTAATAAATGTAACTTAACCTTAATATTAAACTACGATAACCTAACCTATTTGTCTTAATTGCTGAGTATAACAACCCATTAAATTTACATGACAAACTATATAAAACAAACAAATTATCAGATACAAGCTAAATAAAAATTACAAAAAATCTAACGATAAGTAAAATACTATATGTACTAAAATACAGAAATATACAATAAAAAATAATAGAAGGATACTTTTTCGAAGGACATCTCTTCACGATGCACCTTTCGCACAGGATGAGAAATTACCAGGGGTTTGATCCACAGTACCCTCCCTGACTTCAGATGTCACTTGCAGAGAATCATTTTATCCTTTCTAGGCTGTCACAGCGGGGCCTCCTTCATCCATACGGAATTTTTCGCCTTTAATTAAAATTCACCGCCAGGGACAACGAAATGAACGGTCCAGTCTCGTTTTTCGCGAAAAAAGGATCGTGAACTTTCATCTGGCACGTCGATTAACATCCCTTCTATTTTTTAACTAAATCTCGTTTAACTTTTATGAATTGCACATGCTCATGTTAATATTAATATTTTCTTTACACTGGTTTTTACTTATATCATAACAATTCTTTGATGCTAATTTTCTTTTTATAATGTATACTCTGTAATAATATTTTCTTTATATGTTTCGTACTAATTTTTTGTTTACAAGTCTGTAATAATGTTTTGTTCATGTTTCATGTTTTTTGTGTATAATATATGTAGTCATCTTTTGTTCATAATGTATGTATTCTAGTAATCTTCATCCCCCAAATCTTTCAAGCTTCAAAATTAAAAAATCTTCAAAATTCATAATATCAAATGAAGTCGTCAAAACTTCATCTACAAAACTCTGACAGTGCAAAACGTATTTGCACCCCAAACGCACCCTTCCTCGAACAAATAATACGTTATACTAATTCAAAGGTTGTAATGCATTTCTTCAACAATATTTCACTGTTTCGTTGAAGGAAGGTGGGCACGAAAGACGTCACGAACACTATGGCGACCCCTGTTAAATAAAGGACGGCGTTCGACGGTGGTTGATTTTCCGTGGAAGTAATTAACGACCATTAACTCGCCGTTTTTTGGTCGAGGTCGAGGCAAAAGATTGCGCGAGTGGATAATTAAATCGCTTTCTAACTATGTACTTTGCGCCTTTTACGCCAGATTAACGACCTTACACCCCCTGTTGCCGGAAGATCGTGCATAAGTATGCTGTTTCGCACCCCTCGCCAACAAATTTCCGCGTCTTTTCACGCTTCGACTACCAACGCAGCCTAACGCTGAATTTTCACCCGCTGAAACTGTGTCTTTTCTTTTCGAGCTCATTAACCATTCAAATTTCTTCGTCTTTGTTCAACCCTTGCGTTCCAATCGGGTTGCTCGACTTACTTTTCACTCGGAGTTTACGAGGTTCCTTTTAATCGCGATTTATTTTTAAAGAGTATTTATGCTCTCAAACCCTACGGGATGGAATATTAAGGGGGATGAATTTTTACCTTGAGAATATTGCGAGGGTGCATACGTTTCAAATCTATGTTCAGACGATTTGGAGATAGCGTCTTTTATTTTTTTCTAGATCCAAATACAGAAGTAAAATATAAGAATATTAAAAGGAACAAGGTATAAAAATATTGAGAACACTGTAGATCATGAAGTCGGCCATCTTGTCATGAGACCATCTACCGATTAATTCTTAATTTCTGCGCTGGATTGCACTAGACGCAAGAACGTATTCGCAGTCTAAACTCATGTTGTTTTCTTGCTATGATACCTTTCAAAACGCCGATGTTCAGACGATTTCAGTCAGATTTTTGTGGTATGTCTATGAATAATTGGCACTTCGTGGCTTCAATCGACGAATAATTGTTACTCCATGACTACAACCGATGAATAATTATTCCATGGCTTCTATTGAGGATTACTGAGTATCGCTCCAACAGAATAGGCACTTTGTTATAAATTATATTTCTGTTTCTTTGCTTTTTATAGAAGGGTGGTTTATATAAAATGAAACAGTGTACTAATAATTACAATAACTGTACGTTATTTATATTTAATGTAAATATAATTCTATACCAGGTAAACGCCTTAACGTAGAATTATTTGGACAGTTGCGTCATTTGCAGCCAACTGATTATTCCTACAACGTAAAAACAACTGAAGACAGTGCAAATGTTAGGTACAGTATTCAGCAAGCTTTGATTACACAGATTATAATCAGAATTGAACCCAAAATTCAGTTGCAGTGAAAATACGAGTCTAGTTTATCACATTCGAACCATAGTGTGCGTCATGAGTGTGCGTCACGACGTGTGGTTAACAATTCTGAATTTTTGGGCTGAAGTGCATTAGACGCAAGGGTATGTTCGCAGTCTAAATTCTCATGTTATTTTGTTGCTATAACAATACCTTTCAAAACGCCGATGTTCAGACGATTTCAGTCAGATTTTTGTGGTATGTCTAGTTTCCAAATAGCAGTTGCAGCGCGTTTTCGTGTTCGATCAAAAGAAAGCGAATGTACGCCTTCTTGTGGAAACTTACGATGACTGTCCTAACGCAGTACGCATTGGTTCTACTTTGGTACCCAAAACGCAAAAAGTCATGGGTTGACACAACCATCATCGTCCGCAAGAATCACTTCGGAAGACAATGCTATTTGGTGGGATCAGGTGTCATCATGAGCTGAAACCACGTGGAAACAGTTAATACCGATCGCTACCGTCAACGAATAATCAGTTTGAACCATGCATTGATCGAAAAGCGTCCAGATTGGGCTAGAAGACACGGAAAAGTGATTTTGCAACGCAACGCCGCATCACACGCAGAAAACGGTTAAAGGCACAATTTCTGCACTTGGTTGGTACTCTTGCCCCACCCATACTCATCAGACTTGGCCCTTTCCACTTGTTTTCATCAATGGAACGTTTCCAGGACACTTCAGTTAAGATATCGAAAAATGGCGGATGACTAGTTTCTCAAAATGTGAAGAATTTGGGAGGGTCGATATAATGTATAGCTAGCGAGGCTACTAATAATTTCTTCCTCTTCCTTTTCTTAAAAAAATTAAGAATTATTACGTACACCTATTTAACAAGTGTTACTCGAATGAACTGCATTTCCAAAATCCGAAAAATTAGAATTTCACGTCGACGAAATATTTCGTTCAATAGAGTCCTCTTTGGTTTAGATTCGAGCTCTATTGTGTTTCGTTGTCAAAGAAAGTCACAGGAAATTACCTTGGAACGAATAGAGACACCCTTAAGAATCGAGAAGGGATCTCGAAGGTTTCCCTTGTATTTTCCTCGGCAACTGAATCACATACTGTAAACGATAATTTTGTTTGCTGCGTATTTTCCCGTCCATGCGAAATTAAAGATTCCGCTGGAGTCTTTCCACGGAGACGACATTGCAGGGGTTGCTCTAGAAACGGAGATCAAAAGGCAGCGAAATTGAAGAAAATGTAGTGAAATACTGGCTTTTGATAACCTCATCCACTACCCCTTGTTCTGATTAAGATGGCGAAACAAATTTTTGGGGGTGAATTCTATTTTAAAGCAATGTATATTTTGATGTTACACTACTATATTTTTAGTTTCTTTTTACAGAAAGACGGATTTCTTTTGAAAATAGTCAAAAGAAATCAGAGAATATGTTTAGCATAGTAACAATAGAATGATGAATTTATAATCGACAAATATAACAAAAAGTAGCAAAATATTATTTTTAATACTTACTCTAACATTAAATCAAATTGTATTTTTATATTTTACTAACACTGTATTTCTGTATTTTTTTAAAATCGATTTAATATGTTTGATTATTATTATCGCAATAAAATGAAATTTCAAACATATATTGAAACCGAAATATAAATGGACGATTAATAAGAATTTCATTTTAATCAATTTCCAACCCCTAAGTTTAAAAATTCAGACCAAGAACACACCAAAATCAATTTAAAGAACGGGAGCACCCTCTTCGAGAAGCAAATTTCCCGAGCAAAAACACCTTCAACCCCTTCAGCAAATACCGAAGAACAAATACGGAACTAATTGTCTTGCATCCCTGATTTTTCGCCCCTTCGATGAACGTCTTATTCAAAATTCACGAAGTGCGTTTTATTTAAAACACTCCACCCCAGCGAGCACTTTCACCGAGAACCACGATTCGGACTTAAAACAGAAGTTCATCGGTTCACCCTTCACGAAACCCACCCCCTCGTACCCTTGTTTCACGCGCGAAAGGACACGCTCGCGTTTCCTTGAATTGTCCTGGACAGGAAAGTAAGTATTGTTCCCCGGTGAATTTCGTTGTCATTCGTCGATTCGACGGAAAGGAAAACACGGGGGTTGGGGGTGGCACGTTCGCAAAGGTAAACAACCGACCGACCCCATAGAAGGGGAGCGAAACGTGACACGGTTCTCGTTTCTTTCGCTACGTTCTCTGGTGCGGTGTTGATTAAAGAAATTCTCGGGGGTGAATTTCGGTGGCGTGTGGCGGGAAATTTAAATTGGGAACTTGGTAAAGATATGTGGAGTCTAAGGATTGTAGAATTCGGAAATTTTGTGGAGTCGCAGGATTCTAGAATTCGGTAACTCTTTGGGAAAATGTGAGAGTAAAAATGTTGATATTCTTTTGAACAGGAAAATTTGGAAATTTATTTCTGTGTTTGTGAAGTTATAATTTTACAAATTGTCAAATTTCCAAATCTATTAATTTATAAATTTATAAGTTTCTAAAGTTACAAATTTGTAAATTTGTGCATTTTTATGTTTTGAATTTCTAAGATTCTAGATTTCTACTTTTTTCAATTTCTATGATTTTAGTTTACTAATTTAGTGATTTAGTGACGTAGTGAGTAATTAAGTTAATGACTTAGTAACTTAGTGACTTAGTGACTTAGTGATTTAGTGATTTAGTGATTTAGTGATTTAGTGATTTAGTGATTTAGTGTTTTAGTGATTTAGTGATTTAGTGATTTAGTGATTTAGTGATTTAGTGATTTAGTGATTTAGTGATTTAGTGATTTAGTGATTTAGTGATTTAGTGATTTAGTGATTTAGTGATTTAGTGATTTAGTGATTTAGTGATTTAGTGATTTAGTGATTTAGTAACTTAATAATTCAGTGATTTAATAACTTAGTGACTGAGTGATTCAGTGACTTACTGATTTTGTGATTTAGTGACTTAGTGATTCAGTAATTTAGTAATTTAGTGACTCAGTAGTTTAGTGATTGACTGACTTAGTTATTCAGTGAATTAGTAATTTAGTGACTTAGTGATTCAGTGTCTTAGTGACTTACTGATTCAGTGACTTAGTAATTTAGTGACTTAGTGACTTAGTGACTTAGTGACTTAGTGATTTGGTGACTTAATATTTTAGTGACTTAGTGATTCATTAATATACTAATTCGCGTACTGTACCATATCTGTACATAAAAGCTTGAAAAGGCGTCTTACCAAGAATATCAGGTTCAATTCAAAAAGAAAAAATGGAAAAGAAATACAACTCCGACGAGTTTGTTTGAACGTAAAAATAAAAAAAAGAAAGATTTGTGAACATCACGATGACATCCACACGGGTTGCATGGTGCATAAGTGGTTTCGTTATCTAACAGGTGGAAAGACCTGCCGGCTGCAATTAAGGCGCAAAAGCAGGTTAATTGAGGGACGGTAGCGGGTTACACGCCCCCACGGAGAACAACCACTAATTTTCTAATTAAAGGAACTTCAACGACCTCGTCGAAATTCTACGCGAAACGTTTTCGTTCGTTTCAACTACACGTCGTCATACTGTACATATATTTTCATATATTTCTCTCGTTCCGCTCGTCGAAACATGGCTGCCTTCGTTATACGGAGAGGGATGCAGAAATGATAATTAATTTCAGTCACAATTGAGAAGCAGCCTTTATATGACAATTCAACTCGTACGATGTGCAAATAGAGGCTGGAATACGTATTTGATAACGATGTTTTATTTTTCCAGTGATTTAATTGGCAAACCATTACTTGGAGTTAATTAAATTTTTGAAATAAGTCGGAATATCGATCACTCAGAAAGTTGATATTACAATTTAATTATTTTATATTTGATTGACATAATAATGTAGGTTGAATAATTTCACACTGATATGTTTCTACTTATTTTTAACGATGTTCAAAACGACTGTCTGTCTGATGTTCCGAAGCGAACCTGTCTATTTCGTGTCTCCCTGTTCGATCGCTTATTTCATCAAATGTGAGCTCGGGGCGTACAATTTTTACTAACGAGGCTGAGGGAAACAGTTCCAGATTTCTATTGGGTACACAAATTCGGGAGGAAACGGAAATCCGAGTGGCGGTATTCCACAAAAGTGACCGTAGCAAGTAAAGCAAGCACCTCGACACGAAGGAAACTGCAAATAAAGGACTACTAAGATCAAGGGTTCGGTTGTGAATAATAAACTAGAAATACTCGATGGAATCGACTCAGGTATTGATGCTATGGAACCTATTGAAGTCCGGAGAAACTGAAAACTTGAAATTAGAAAACTAGAAACTTGGACCTAGATCTAATCCTCTAGTATTCTAAGACCTAACAGTGACTCTGTTTTTCGTGACCACGATTTTGGCAAAGCAACGAGTCGCGAACGGTAGAAATAACGATCGAAAGCTGTGGTCGCGAGCGGGTTGATAGCGGGTACGAGGGCGGAAGCGGCGTAACAGAGCCGCAAAAGACGGTTAATTGGGGGAGCACGTAGCCATTGGGGGTGCAACGGGGTGCACGCGTCTCCATTGGTTCGAGAACCAGGGAGATTCTGACCTGGACATCAAAGCCAGAGCTTAAAGCGACGTATCCGTTCGCCTGAAGCGGGTTTAAGGGGTGAAATTCACCCCTGTTGCGACGCTACGGATATCCTGCCAGCAACCCCTGTTGCGGGGACTACCGGATGAATACGCCGAGGAAATCGCTGCTGGTGCAACATACCTAGAGAACGAGTTAACAGCTGCACAAACTAGATGGTCGACATTCTTTCACAAAATAGACTAGAGGTGGAGAAACTATTTGGTCATAAAATAGACACAGTAAACAAATAGACAAGAGAAACAGACACTTTTCTTTTCAATTTGTTATGACGTCTACAGATAGATACTATTAATTTTCCAATTTAAACGAATTAAAATAATATTACAATTAATTCTGTATCAGATTGAATTGTATTTCAAACTGATAGAGACATTTGTTTTGTCACTTTGTTATAACAATTCTTCTTCACGTAAATAGATTTGAATTTTCGCGCCATCTGAGGTCACATTCGATTTAGATCAAAATGGCGGTACATTTCATACATATTTATTTTGTAATTTTTGTTATGTAAATGTTATATTATGTAATTTATACTACTATTTATTTATTTATTAATTAAGGAACTAAGCTAGGCACCAAATTATCTTGTTTGAAATTTCATAGATGTTCACATATCTTAAAAATCTAATACCGAATCACACAGAATACTCTGTTTTATTACACTCATGCCATTATTATCATTAATACAACAGAAATGATCAATTTCATTGATAACTTGAAACAATATATCAATTTACAGTTAACTAAAATAGTATTGAAATTTTCCCGCCGAAGATTACAAACGTTCCCAATTTATGGAGGTATTTTCATTAACCGTTCGATACAGGGAATTTCCCCCTAACAATAAGCACTAATGATCGTTGAAACAGTATTCAGGCGTCGCTGAAGGTGTCTTAATGACCGGTTCATTAATAAACGCGTGTATTATTCAAAAATCGAGCAGGCTTTCACCGACCGAACGAACGCAACGTGCGGATGTGTTATCAACGCCGATAACACCAGGTGCACGCGAGTTCGCGACAAAATCGCAATCAGTCGAGACATTAAAACGCGTTCGGTCTCGTTGACCCTTTTATCCTGCTCGCTATCTACCTGCGTGCAAACTTTGCCAACATATTATTCCCCGATTTCACGCAGCTGGAAACCCGTTGATCCGTATCTTGTGTCTCGACTTTCCTCCGTTTTTTTCACTTTTTTATTTTTATTTTATTCGAACAGGGCCGCGCTTACAGACGCGTCCTTAAAACCTGCAAACTGTCGCTTTAGTTTTGTAATTGTATTGTTGCAAGTTTTTTAGGTAGTTGGTTACAAGAGTATTATTATACATAGTGGAATATTGGTATATTACAATATTACAATATTAGAACATTACAATATTAAAATATTACAATATTAGATGATTACAATATTACAATATTAGAAAAATACAATATTACAATATTTGAACATCACAATATTACATTATTAAAATTCTAGAAAATTAGAGTATTAAAAGAGTATTAGGATATTATTACATTATTATTACAAGAATATTATCAAATTTAATTAGCACAAATTTACCATGAAAATTAGCAAAGAAAAATATATAATATAACACAGTATCTTAGTACTTCTTAAGCTTTTATGTTCATTACATTTTCTCCTATAATAAGTACAATAATATGAATGTAATGTAGCAGTAAAAATTGTGTTCTGTATTAATAAATGTTTATGTTAACCTTCATTTTTGTTTATGCAAACAGAATTTCAATTTCTATGAATTTATATGATTACATTTTTTTAAATTTCATTAAAGATTACATTTACAAAAATTTACATAATTATTACATAATATGTTGTGTATAAAAAATTACATGATTATCATATGATTATATGTTTTATATAAAAATTTACATGACTATCATTATGTCTTGTAAAAAAATGAAGATAACAATAGATAAAACTTAATATATTTTTATCAGTAAACAACCAAGGTCCAAGAAACTGTGGGCACAGCACTGAACACGAACAGAAAAGTGTTCACAACACGTTTACACGTAGAAGCTTGTTGCCACGAATTTAAATAACCATTTGAAACGCAGGTACTACTTAAAACGTTGCTTAATGTGGTCCAGTATAGTTTATAGAGACAAGTTTGTTGTAGTTTGTGATTTACGGGTGTTTTCGTGAAAGTCCATGTTATGGAGACAAGGTTGTCAACTGCCTGAATAACAACGAATGATTTATTTTTCAGCGATTATTTAATCGATAAACTATTGAAACACGAGTTCAGTATATTTTTCTTGCGAATATAGAAAAATATTTCGATGATTGATCATTTCTTAATGGAGAGTTTATGGGTAGCAATTTTATAACTAAAAAAATTACTAAATTTCTAAACTCGTAACATTCTTCATCTTCTTTCAGCACCGTCAGATAAGAGTTTGTATATCATCCATAACTGTCCACATTCAAATGATGTCATTCAAGTAATAAAACACTTGTGTCAGTCGAAATTGTCCGTGTGGATCTTGATTTCCGCGCGGCGAGGGACCAGACACGTCCACTGTATTTGTTTGTCCCTATTCCATTTTCATCGTACTGGAAATCCTTGTGGGATCCCCAGGAAAATCCCTGTTCCGTGTTCCTCGGCTCGTTCCTCGGATATACGCGGTATGTCTGTCGTCGAGGACTCGCGTTTAGGTAGATCAGAGTGTTAGACGGTGCAAACACGTAGCCAGTCAACGTGGCTACGTGATACGACGAGAAATCGCGATCAGCCTGCTGAATTCGACGACATCTTGCGTTTTCTCTCTCTCCTTTACAGATGTTACTTCGAATAACCGTCTACCATTGCTTCTTACATAATCTGATGCATCTCTAATCTGATTAATTAACTCTTCTAGTGTAAAGGACCTCGTATTGCTGTATTATAATGTGTATCACACGAGGTGTGTTGCTAAATTATGCTCACTGTTGGAAGTAAAAAGAAATTAAAATTTGTTAGAGATTTTAGATAGTTTCAAAATTTTTAAATTTTGGGAATGTGGAAATGTGAGTTTGGGAATGAGGAAATTAGAGGGTTAGGGAATTAGGAAATTAAGGAATTAGAAAATTCAAAGATTAGAAGCTTGTAAAATAGTGAAATTGGAAAATAGAAAAACTAGAAAACTGAAAAATTAGAAATGTAGTAGATTAGAAAGCTATGAACTTAGAATACTAGAAAATTAGAAAACTACAAAATTACAAGATTGTAAAATAGCAAAATTAAAGAATTAAGAAATGAAATATATAGAAAATTGTGGAACTAAATTTCCAAATTGAAACTAAAATCCCAGCAATACATTAAATCTCCCTAAAAATCTGTAACACCCTTTACCTCAAGTTTCTCACTCTGTAAGTTCTTTCATCGAAAGTACTTCGTTCCCCGCCTAACCTAACGTAGAATTCGTCCACGCCGATAGATTATGCCGTAACGCGAAATAATCGTCGTTCTGTCAACGACAGGAACGAGAAAGCTTCTTTATGCTTAGGTTCATTGGAAACGCGTCGACGCGTTGGGGACACGGATTGGATTCTTTAGAGACCAGTCTCTTTCTTTATTTGAACAAGTCTGAAAACTTGATCGTACTTTTCTGATACGATGGGGTGACGAGTGATTCTTTGTAGCTGCACGGGGTCGTCCCTGCGGTTATGTTGCAAAATGCGGGGATTTTCCCCCATTAAATCCTACTTCTCTCATTCCTCTGCCAACCCTCTTTCTTTTTCTAACCCTCGTCGAGAAAGCCACGAATGATCGACTGCAGCTTCTCCAGGATCGATTCACCGTGGAATTATGGTTGCATGACTCACTACTTTCATATTTTTCAATACCCAATTCAAGATGTCTGCATACTGTGATAAGAATGTATACATTGTAATAAATGTAATATTTGTGCAAACATAGATATTATCTGCAATTAAACTTATATTTTCCTAGTTGCTACTTTTTAAGAATATATAGTTTCCTTTTTTGTACTTGGCTGTACTTTGTATGATACATATATTTATGCAGACTTCGTTACCTTTGTAAAATACACATATTTATGTAAACTTCATTTATGTAAAATACATTCTATTTCACAAAATTATTTCTCGTATGGTTTATGCTTGAACACTGTCACGTGACCTGTCAGTTGCGACTGCTGCTACAATATAACCTCTTACAGTACAATTTATGTGTCAGAATTATTCATATCTAGAATAATAAAAGAAAGAAATGTTATGTCAATTTTGTATGCAGGATTGACAAATTATAATTGGGCTATATATTTATGTAAACTTCATTACCGTCATAAAATACATTCTATTTCACAAAATTATGTCTCCTATGGTTTATGCTTGAACACTGTCACGTGACTTGTCAGTTGCGACTGCTGCTACAATATAACCTCTTACCGTACAATTTATGTCAGAATTATTCATATCTAGAATAATAAAACAAGGAAATCTTATGTAAATTTTGTATTCAGGATTAAACAAATTATAATTGGACATGAACCTCAATTTAAGTGCACCTGAGAGGTTATAGTTTCATAACCGCAGTTTTTTCAGTGAAATAGGAAGCAGCTATCAGTAGAAGTCAGAGGCACATCTCGTTGCCCTACAATATATACATAAATTGGCCGTAGCCCGGAATAACGGCGAGTTGGCCGTTTTATAGCTTTCCAACGGCGAAACACGACTTGTAATTACGTTTCTGAAGGCAAATAAGAGCTCTCGGTCCCGGGTGCACGAAAGAGGCACGAAACGGGAGAGCGGTGAGTTTCGTTGGCATACAACTTGAAACTCAATCTAACGGCTTTTCCACGTTTTACGCTGCTCCGCTTTCGTCCTTGGATCCTTTTCCCTCCTCTCCATCTCACAGCCACGGTTTCTTCTTAGGCCAACGGTGACACGGGTATCCGACTTCCTAAAGCCGCCACGCAAACAGAGGATACACCTTTGTCTGTCTTTCTAATTCACGGGACAACAGAGAATATGTTGCCGAAGTTTTCATCTCCGTTTCCGTGAATACACAACGGCGAAACGTTGTTTCGCGAACAAATCTTTTCTATCACCTCACAGGCAGCCAAAGCCACCGGAATAAACTGCTTTGTTCGAACTGTGCGACGCATACGTTCTCGAAACTTCATACAATTTCGACCATATGTACTAAAGAAATGCTCGAAGTTATTCGTTCTATTTTTCGTTGTATGGACATTATTTTTATCGTTGTTTCAAATATAATATGTTTAAGTGTTTCCTTTTATTGTTTCTCATGATAAAAATCCTATTTCTCGTTAGGAAAAGAATTTGTCTCTGCAAAATGATTAATATTGCGCCTGATAGGTTAGGAAAGTAACGACGGTAGCTACAGAAAAACATACCTCTGACTACTTATGGTAAAGTTAAATGATAGATCCATAAATATACTTTCTGTAATTCATTTACTTTACTTTATTGGTTCTGTTTGTAAAAAGAGGACGTTTGAGAGACATTTCGTCTCATTTTTCCCGATTCTGTAATTCCAGTTTCTGTGTTAGTACACCTGCGTGTTTAAAGTTTGTAATGTCGGTATACTGAGAGAAAAATCTCAACGTGGGTTATTGCGCGGACTTTTTCGTGCATGTCAAGAAGATGAAAGGAAAAGAAGAGTTGACAAATAGCAGAAAAAGTGACTGTACCATAAATCTATTAGAAACTAATTACAACGTTCTACGTCTTCGTTTTCCGGGGAATGAAATTGTTACGACTCGATATGATGCTTACGACGCAATATATTTATATAAAATCGATTCGTCAGTTTTATCCATTATCCTCTTACACTTGCAAGTATCGCTTTTTTCCAATACCATCAATGGAAAGTCCACGATGAATCCCTGGAAGGATTGCACGGCAATTTATGGTCTCGGGGAATACATTGTCCCTTTTTCTCGTCGCGATTCAAACGACCAGTGTTTTTAGCCGTCGGCTTATCATTTGCTCCATTTATGTAACACAATTGCTGTCAAACGTTGTTCCCTCGGTGGACTGCAAGAACCCGTGTATTGTGGTGGCTGAGACAATAACATCATTCATGTGAAATGTCCTCTTTACTCTGAATGGAATGGAAAAGTGATTGTCAGAGAGATTGTGCGATATTCTATGGAATGGAAGATGCGTTGTTTCTAAATAGACAAGTGGAAAAGTTATGAACAAAATAGATTGAAAAATTACTGTCTCATTATCGACAGTCATTAAATGAGAAATTCTAGTTTTATTTGTTCGTTGAAATAGAATTTTAAATATTTTAATTGCTGACCTGAAATCAATTTTACATATTTTTATTTGTTAATTGGAAATCAATTTTAAATATTTTTATTTGGTCATTGAAAATGAATTTTAAATATTTTCATTTATCATAGAGACACTTAATTATTAATTTATGCTAGATGACAGATATTTTTATGTACATGTTACTTTACAGAAAATTAATGATATTTTTACTTATCAATTTAGAGTAAATTAAAGATATTTTTGTACATCATTTTAGAAAAAATTAAAGACATTTTTATTCAATAATTTATAGGGAATTAAAGATACTTTTAGTTATTAATTTACAGCAGATTAAAAATACAAAATACAGTAAGTATTTATTAAATTACTTTAAACAAAATGCAAAGACATTCTGTACCAAAATTTATAATAAATTACTGTAGTGATCTGAACATTTTTTTTGTACATTCTGAACATACTTTCTATTCTTATAATCATTTAAAAATTCCCTTCTGTCACATGAAGACTTTATATAACATAAAAGAGATAAAACACTGTATCTGATTATATCAAATAAATTTAATAATATAAAAGAACTGTATAGACAAATAATTTATTGTAAAATCATCGACGCTCTACAACCCTAACCTCAAAGACGTCAAATGCGAATTTTCAAATAATTAAAGCCACAAAAAAATGCAAAAGCAATTCATATAAAAATCTCAGTAAGATAATACGATGAGAATTTCAGGACTGTTCGATAAGCCGTCCATATTAAAGCATCCATAATTACATGAAGTACCTAATATTGGAACGGGGGTAGGTTTAACTGGAAAATGAACCAAGAAAGGAAAATCAACGACGAGAAATCCATAAAAGTTCCTTTGAATACCTTTCCGCACCACTATAGAGGCTAGGTATTAGCATTCGTTCTTTTTTTCTTCTTCCTTTTCTTTCGCCAGCTCTTTTGCTCGGCTCCCTCTTACCGGCCCGATATTAGGGCGTTTCTTTTCTTTTATTTTACGTTTTCTGCCCGGTCGCCGTCCATTTCCTTGACATTCACTTTGGCGTCGTCGAACACGCGTGGAGAACACACTTTGTGCCTTTGTGAAATGCTTCCTGGTGCTGCGATTCGTCGAATTCGTAATCCGAGCCAGATTTCGATGGAATTTTCCTTCTTGTTTGATATCGTGAATACGAATGGCCACGGTTAGACATGATTTAGTAGTTCCGATGAATGTTGTGAATAGCAACTTGCAAGGTAAGGAATTTTTACTGGTAATAAGGTAGAGTGGTTTTGCAAGATGATGCAACAAGATTCATGTTTTTTATGTGATAGGATACAAGTTTGACAAGAAGATTACCGGATACATTATCTTCAATTCATGGTCAAGTTGAGAAGCACACTGATTTTCATGTGAATTACAGAAAGTCTAATATGAGAGTTGTGAGATTTGGAAATTGTGAAGCTTGAAAATTGGTAAATTGGAAAATTGAGAAACTAGGAAATTGTAGAATTGGTAAATTGGCAAATTGCAAAGTTAGGTAAGTAGGGAATTAAAAAGCGAGAAATTGGGCAATTAATAAATTAGCAAATTACAAAGTTAGGGCATTGAAAATTGGTACACTGGGAAATTAGGAAACTGGGGAATTAGTAAATTGATATATTGCAAAATTGGGTAACTAGGAAATTGAAAAATGAGACCTGGGAAATTGGGGAATTAGTAAATTAGCAAATTGCAAAGTTAGGTAACTAGGGCATTGAAAATTGGTACACTGGGAAATTAGAAAACTGGGGAATTAGTAAATTAATTTATTGCAAAATTAGGTAACTAGGAAGTTGAAAAATGGGACACTGGGAAATTAGGAAATTGGGGAATTAGTAAATTAGCAAATTGCAAAGTTAGATAACTAAGAAATTGAGAAATTAGTTAATTAGGAAATTAGGAAATTGTAAAATTAACATATTGGGAAATTGGGAAATTAGAAAATTAGGGAATTGGTAAACTGAATAGCTGAGAAATAGGGAAATTGAAAAAGAAGGTAGTTACAGAATTAGGTAATTGAAAAATTGGGGAATGGTATAATTAGCAAATTTGGAAATGAACATATTGGCAATTTAGTAAATTACGTATTTACAAATTACAGAAATGCAATTGAGAAGTTGGGAAATTAGGATACCAATAAATTATAAAACTACATAATTACAAACAAAGGAAATGAGCAAGTACAGAAACTTAAGAAATTAGCAGACTCAATAAATTAATAGATAAATGAGCAGAAAATTCGCAAATGACTTTAAAAATCCAAATATCAACTGCTGTAAAAATTCCTAAATCTAAACTATGTAGCGATATAGAAGCTACTCTTTTCTGTCCACTACGTATTTCCCTGCAACCCCTGCGACGCGCCTCCGCTGTACATAATTACTTAATAACAGCGGGCTCTGCTTAAACGGCATCGCAGGAAAACTCTTGCCCGTTGTTTGCCAAGCTTTCAACTCTCCCCACGGTTGAAATATTTATTCAGGACAAGGAAAAAAAAGCCCCGTTAAAAACTGCCATCGCCCTCGATACGTCTGTTTTGTTCGTATCGACGAATTTAATACGCGTGATCGGGGCTGCGAAACCCGGGGCAGAATATTTGGTGGCACGCGACCCTGTTTATCCTTCCCAGCTAATCCACGCCGGGCGTTTCTCTTCGCCCCTCGCTTTTTTTCCCTGAAAAGACGGCTCTGTTTGCCCCGGCAATTTATTCCGGGTCGCGTCGCTCTTAATACGCCACCGACGCGATATTTCGCCGGTAACTACGATCGCGATAGATATCTCGTCAACGATTCCCCGTTTCGAATCGCGAATTCAACGGGGTGCATCAAAGATCGAGGGGGGTGGATTAATTGGCAGATTTGCCACCCTGTTTCCTCGCTCATCGATTCGTTCTTGTTTGGATGATCAGGGCGACTGGGAATACGGGATTTATGTTACTGGTATCGTTTGAATATATTCTTAATGTATGTTTAGATAACGGTGGATCAACGAGGACTTAGTAATCTGATTTTTATTGGGACTTGTGTACTTTTATTGAGCTTTGGAACAATTGTTATGGTTAATCCAATTTGGGGACTGGGTCAGGGTAAATAAATATTTAAGAAATTCAATGTAACTCTTGGCGAAAGACTTGATACATTTTAAATGTTTAATTTAAAAATTATTTAATTATTTATAGTTAGTTCATTTTTAAAAATTGAATTTGAATTTTAATAAGATTTATCAAAAAAGCTAATTTATATTAGTAATCAATAATACTCAATTTATAACCAAGTTCTTTAAATTTATTTATTATTCAAATTTAGATAATTAAATTAATTTATCTCTAAAATTTAATTCAGTTGAATAAAATTAAGTAGGAATTTTATTAAATAGAATCTGATTTAATACATGAATTTTAATTAAATAAAATTTAATTCACTAAATCAGATTTAATCGAATAAAATTAAGCTTAATTTTATTTAATTGAATTAATTTATATATATCTTTTTATGAGATCTTAACATTCCTAAACAAATTTATTTTTATTTATTCCTGAAATTAAATTCAGATAATTCAATTTGTATATAAAATACTATCTCATCGTCCCTAAACAAAGTTTAAGGACTTCAATGTAAAACCTTAATTTATTAAATACAATAAAGAAAATTTAACAATAAAGACATGTTACACATATCTACAAAGAATAGAATGTATTAAAATAGAATAGAATAGAATGTAATAGTACTCCAACCCCTCGACAACCCCTAAAAAGCTCCCCCAAACTATGGTCAAGAAGGTACTCGAAGCTTCATTAAGAAAAGAAGTCTCCGATGAATCCGCGATCGATGGTCTCTCGAGCGTGTTCGCAAGATTCAAAGCGGAAAACGCGCAGAAAGAAAGCCACGGCGCCATCGAAGCGTGAGAAGAAGAGGAATAAAAACGGTGCAACGAGCGAAACGGAAATCTCGATGGATCACGCGTGAACGAAACTTCGGACGGTATAGCGATCAGTCAACCCTTAAGGAGTTGCAACCCCCCGTTCACGGTATCGTGGATACGCCCCTGACCCGTTGCCCCCGGCGAATGGGGTGGCTCCGTCGAGTTTTGTTGGCGTACAACTTCAAACTCAATCTAACAGAGTCTTCTTCGTGTTTCCCGTTGCTGATGTTGCTGCTCGGCCTCGCCCGGAACCTGACCCGTTGTCGACGGTTCCGGTAACATGGCGGAAATTGAAATAAAATGGAGGATTTAGAGATACGTTTCTGGTTAATTATACGTTTCAGAATGGAAGTTGGTATAATTAGGTGAAACGTTGCATGCTACGTTACCGAAAATATTTTACCATAGGAATTATATTGTCATGCTTAATATTGTATAATTCGATTATTTGTATTATTATAGTTTGTGAGATTTTTTATGAACCTTGGTCAAATTATACTTATCAAAATTATAGGGATAAAGTTCTTTGTTGAGTGGTTTGATTCTTTTATTTGATGAATATTCAACTCCCAAAAACCTTACCCCATAAATCCCTTAAAACCTAATAAACATCGTCATTAAAATCACCTCCCATTTCCATTCTCCGCACACCTTTAAAATTCCTCTATTTACCTACACTTGTAAAATTCCTCCCTAGTCCTCCAGCAGACAACGTATATCTGAAACAAGACCCATCCACCTTTTGCAGCCTGTTTAAAATCTCGATTCTCGTACCGCCCGAGGGTAATAAAGGGTCCAAACAGAAGAACGCTGCTGGATAAGAAGCTGAGGGGGTGGCTGAAGGGGGTGTGGATGACAAAGCAGGCTCGTTAGATTGAGTTTCAGGCTGCAAGGGCTGCCGTCTAGTTTTACCGGCGAAATTTTCTGCCGTGAAACGTAAACGCGTGCAACGGCGACAACAACCGTTCGCTTGTTGTGTACTCGAGGAAACAACGCGGCGTGACTCGTTATTGTTGCCACAAACTTTGCCAGCCGCGTTATTTACCGGATAATGACAGCGTTCATTAAAGCCGGCTTTCTTGCTGAACTTCGTCACGTGCGGATACCATTGACATACTATTTGTTCAGAAAATACGAGACAACGCAGCCAAACGTTGATGTGAAATTGTGGAAGTTGCTTTTGGAATTGCTTTCATTCATCTGGTTGTTTAGAACTTGAGCTCGATATTTGCATTTTTTGATAACTTGTGCAAATTGCATTAGGTCTGATAAATCCCTATCTGATAAATTTCTGTATATTGTACCCATTTAATATAACTAGTAATGTAACATGTTTAATAATGTGTTTAATGCAACTAGTAATATAACTAGTAATGTAACATGTTTAATAACGCGTTTAATGTAACTAGTAATATAATTATATGTTAACTATGTACTACAATAGTAGATTATAATAATTGTACCTTAACTGTTCATACCAATGTGAATGTACAAAATTAGATTTGATAAATTCCTGTCTGATAAAGGTCAGTCAGATAAATTCCTGCCTGATAAAGATCAGTCAGATAAATTCCTGTACATAGTATCCATTTTATATTAAACTTTTGCATTCAAAATTATTTTTTATGTGGACAGATGAAACTTTTTAATTGAAAATCCTTTTTTAGTTCTTTTTCAGATGAAAATTCTTTTGAAGTTATCTTTCTATTGTTACTATTGCTCGTTTCATTATGATACATCATATAATACTACAGATTAAACAAAATGGTGTCGCCTTTTGCAAAGGGTTAATCAAAGTGACAAGAACACATATGAACGTTCATATATTAAATAAGTCAGCAAGTTAAAAAAATCTTACAAACCTGTGTAATGTTAATTTAAGAACCACAGGGTTCCACAAATCCGGTGCTAACTTTCCATTCTTAACTCATTCCTAGAGTGCACCCCTACATTCGACACAAAGAATGAAAAGAAAGTATATTTGATTTTTAGCGAATAATAGAACGGTGCGAGATTTGACACGTGAGAAACAAGGCATCAGGGTGGAGCCCTCCATATGTCGTCACATTCGCAGGACTCATCCCTTGTTGCTTATTTCGTCCTTCAATGTCCTGACATTCTCAAGGACGAGGCACGCGACACTCGAGGGGGTGCTCGAGTGCACCCCTCGTCGGAAATTCGGGCACAGGGACCGCCCGTGACGAAACAGGGCTTTTGAACTGCCCGCATCAATCGGGGGACACAAGTGTCTTGTGAATTGACTTCGATTTTTCGGCGTATGGTCATCCTTAACTCGATTTCGTGATTTAACGAGATTCGAGTCACGAATATTCGATTATTCTGACTATTAATTAAGAATTAATATAATAATTGTTAACGAAGCGTTTAATTATGTGTGCACACATACGTTATACATGTTGCACATACACGTTATACGTACGTTATACACGTTATACATACACGTTACACATATGTTATACACGTTGTACATACATGTTACACATACGTTATGTACGTTGTATGTACACAGTATACATATGTTATACATGTTGTACATACATGTTATACATACGTTGCACACGTTTTACATACACGTTACACATATGTTATACACGTTGTACATACATATTATACATACGTTATACACGTTATACATGCACGTTACACATATGTTATACACGTTGTACATACATGTTACACATACGTTATGTATGTTGTATGTCCACATTATACATATGTTATACATGTTGTACATACATGTTATACACACGTTACACACGTTTTACATACACGTTACACATATGTTATACACGTTGTACATACATGTTACACATACGTTATGTATGTTGTATGTCCACATTATACATATGTTATACATGTTGTACATACATGTTATACATACGTTACACACGTTGTACATACACGTTATACATACGTTATACATGTTGCACATGCGTTATAGACGATATACATGCGCATTATACATACGTTATATAAATGCATACATGAACATTTAATAGGACCATTCTCTCTGACACAAAGTACATATTAATCCCATTTCTTACCATCCATCGCAGACAGTGAATTCATTGTACCGGGTGTACGACGAATTTAAACACCGTCCCATCGCGCTGATACAATAGTAATCTAAAAGCCGTAATTCACGCGACCAATTGACCGTGTCACCGGAAATCGTGTGGGCAAACTGTGAAACGGTTGCATTCGAGCATAGTGCATAACGATCGGGAGAAAACTGTCTGATTGAACCGGTCCCCCGTGCGATGCAATTCAGCGAATCAAATTTGTATCAATCAACGCGTGAAATTCGTTGACAACGGTTATCGTGAGATCTTATTGTTGCTTATAAAAATTTGTACCTGACTGTGTGAAACTCCTCCGTAAATATTTCCTTCCTTCTTACTGTATTATATCTTTGTTATTACATTTGAAATATTTTGCGAATTTAGACTTTTGTTGGCAAATGGATTGAAAGGTTGGGTGTTTGAGTGAAAGTAGGTTAGGTTATGTTGCGTATTTTTGCGAAAGCAACAAAATAGTTTTGTTGTTTTATTATTACAACAAACTTTTTCGTACATTTTATTCTTTTTCGTCAAATGTCCGAATGCTAATGTGACAGCTGTTTAAGACGTATATTTTCAATGCACAACGTTATAAAATGAGCAGGCAAACAATCGTCCGAGTATAAATTCAGCGAACACAATCTATCAGAAGTGTTCCGAGCGGAAACTCATAACGAGATCCCAATAAGAAGACTGTAGGTTCTTCGGGGGTCACGTTCGCGGAAGCTCGCAGCATCAGATACCGTCGCGAGAACGCGAATCTACAAATGCCCGGAACAATAAAACTTAATCTCTGGTCTGGCTTCAAAGTCACGAGCGTGTGGCTCGAAACGTCGGAGCCGGTATCTGATGTCAGCACGAAAACGAGGCTTTAACGAGCCACGTTTAACGCACGGGGCGAGCAACGTCTAATAAAGACGCTCTTCCTCGAGCGAAAAGCCTTCACCGTGGAAGAAAATGGCGGGACATCATGCAACGTCGTAAAGCGTCCAATAAACGGTCGAAAAGAAACGGAGATAAATCTGTTTCTCTCGTGTCGGTAATTGGGGGAAAATGTGACGCGCCCTCCGGTGATTCGAAGAGTGACACGTGTGTCTTCGACAGAGGACACTATGGTGACCCGTGTCGTTAATTAGCTTTCGCATCGAACTCTGATCGAGTCCTTCCGTGCGGAGAACAAACGATGTTAATTATCGGACTTCGGGGAATTGCTCGGATAACGGGTAATTTTTGTCTTACAGAGAAGAAAGTAGGATGAGATAGGAAAGCTCTCTCCGGAGATTGCAACCTTCGTTCAAGGTGTTATCGATTATTTTTGAAACCGTGCGCGGCGCGAGAATAGAGGTTTGTTTTGGAATTTTTTTGTTGTGGATGTTTTTGGGAACGAAATTTTAGAATTTGGGAATTATAGGATTTATACAGCTTTCAGGTTTTTAATTTTGTATTTTTTGAGGTTATTTGGATATTTGGGATATACAATATAATATTAGGCTGTTTAGGGTATTTAATATTATACTTAGATTATTTAGACTAGTTAGATTAGTTACATTATTCAGATCATTTATATCATTTAGATTAGTTAGGTTACTTCGATTATTTAGATCACTTAGGTTATTCAGAGTAGTCAAGTTAGATTAGTTAAATTAGTTATATCATTCAGATCAGTTAGATTAGTTAGATGAGGTAGATGAGGTGCATTAGGTAGATTAGATAGATAAGATAGATTAGTTAGATCATTTAAATCATTTAGATTAATTAGATTCGTCAGATTAGTTACAATAGTTAGGTTAGTTAGGTTAGTTAGATTAGTTAGATTAGCCAGATCAGTTAGATTAGTGAGATCAGTTAGATCAGTTACATTATTTAAATTATATAAATCATTTTATATAATCATTTATTTCTTCTCCTGGAAAAAGAAATTTAAAAAATGTCATATAATTTAATCCAAATTGAATTTAGATTAAAAATTGCAATTTACTATTTATATTAAATATTTTCACAGTAAACGACATAAAATAATTGTACAAAACCACATTTTCAATTAAATTTGCACTTCCAAACTACAAATTATTCTATCAAAATATCTTGAACTTATTTTAATTTTCTTCCCTGAAGAGAAATTTAAACAAATTTTACTACAATTGTGTTTGAATTAAAATTGAAATTTGTAGACACAAATTATCAATACCATTTAAGAATGGTGTGCATATAAGTATTTATTTCGTTGAGTCATTGACAATAAAATGATCTCGCTTAACCAGTCGTCATGGTTATTGCACTCTGATTGCCCCCGAAGAGGATCGTAATCCCATGAGTTGCAAGTACCCATAAATCTTTGATCTCTAATTCGTACAACTCGTAAACTGTTCATCGTAAATTAGAGGAAAGCCTTTTGAAATCTCGTTAAGAGTCTCATCAATGTTCAATAATATCAATCACCAATCAACAGTAATTTGATACAGACACATCACGATACTCATGCAACATTACGCTTCTTTTTTTGTACCATACATTATTTATATACACACTTCAAGGTTTGAAAATTTATATTTGCAATTTTACCTCTTAATATTCGCAATTTTCCAAATTTTTATATTTTTACATATTTATGTATTTTAAATGTTACTTTGCAAATTTCAAAAATATTTGTTAATCTTCTGTATGGAAATTTTGAGGTTTGGATGATGGAACATTTGATGTTTGTATATTTGAAAATTTGCAAATTTAAACATTGCTAGATTTCTATATTTCCTGTCTAAGTTTTCAAATTGTTACATTTGTAACCTGTCATATTTGCAAATCTTCCACTTTTCGAATTCTCAAGTTTTCAAATTTCTATAGTTCTCATCTAAGTTCTCAAGCTTCCACATTTCTAACCTATCACATTTGCAAATCTTCCACTATCCCAATTCTCAAGCTTCCAAATATCTACATTTCTAAGTTTTCAAATCTCCAAACTTCTAATCCACCATATTTCCAAATCTCCCAATTTCCTATTGAATTGTGTAAGAAAATGGTCTTCTTGTCGGTTGTGCTTAGGTTGTAGGATGTTCCACATAAAGTTTGACAGTGGATCCTGTAGTTCCAAAACACTGTCGAAGAAAATAAAAATGCGAGAGTCAAGGAGTAAATCAATATTGTCGCTGCTTCTTGACCTATCCATTGGCACCCTCCATGTGGTCTCACAGCCCGAACGTCGGGAATTTACGATCGCGACGTGCACCATCCATCGTTTTGACAAGCCTTCTTTCTAATTTATTTCCAAATCTTCCACATTTCTAACCTATCATTCGCAAATCTTCCACTTTCCTAATCCTCAAGTTTCCAAATTTCTACGGATGTCGACCCACGAGTTGGCGCGTCCAAAGTAAAGAAGCTCCCACCGTGAACACTTCGTTACATTTCGGCAAATAAGAATAATAATGACAACAACTGCTGAATTCGCACTATCTCACTCTCGAGACGTTTACCTGTCATTGTTTTTGGCCTAATGTTCCGCTCGAGCCAATTGCTGCCGAAAATAAGTACGAGGCGTTTTCCTATTCTGACCAATTCTTCTAAACACGTCAGCCTCTTCACGCGCCAACTCGTGGGTCGACAACGACAAATTAATGAATAAATAAATAGAAGGATGAATATAATCAGATTTGTACTTGAAAATTCGAGTACTTTTGTTATAAGGTTACTTAGAAGTGTTTTGTCAACCGCGAGTTACTTGGAGAATTCCAGGACGAAACTCGAGCGAGGATCTGCGGACAATATCGCTACCTGTGGATAGGCAACAAGAGAGGAAAAACACGGTGGAACGAGCTGGGACCGCAATAAAATCAAACCGTTGGAGGTTCATAGTGTCAACCATTGTATTCTGGAGCTCACTTTGATACCGCACTCGAGTCCTCTTCTCAACGAACGTATCCTGAAAAGGACTGCACCGAGCTCGTAATCCTTTAAGGTGAACGAAAGTTCGAAGATCGAAGAACCGTATACCGCTTTCATTTTGTGTTCTTTATTTCCAATCGTTTCGTATTGTTCGATGTCGATCATTGTGATTTACGGTATTGTTCAACGATTGGTTACTGCATTGAATATCATGGCGCTCGATGCGACACGGATTATGATTAACATTATTTGTATCGCTGATGAGCAAGTCATGTACCCGGCGAAAGGCTTGTGGGCAATGCACACGGAGGTGGGATCGCGTGAAATCTAGTTTGGGGTTTATTGATTTCGGATTATAGAGATTTAATATTTCAAAGTGTGAAATTTTGTGGTTTCACATTTTTGGGACGATTGGAGATTTGAGATATTATTTGGAAATGTAGTTTGGATTTGTAAGTCTGCGAGTGGAGTAATTTGGAAATTTAGAAAATTAAAAATTGGAGCTTTGGAATTTGGAAAGGTAGAAAATTAAAAACTAGAAATTTGAAAAATTAAAAATATAGAAATTTGGAAATTTGAAAATTCGAAAATTTAGCAACCTAAATTGTTCATATCAACATTTCTTCTTACTATTATTTCTAAAATATTATAGCAAAGTTATACAGACAAAATTGGACCACCCTGTATGTGACATCGACCAATACACAGGACAGTGAACTTGCAGCAGTAATTTTAGGCGATGCGTATTATCATACATAGTATCCTCTTATGATGTGCAAAATTTGAATCAAAGTGGAAATCTCGTTTAAGTTCACGAACTTCGAATAGACTTTAAGGTACATAAGATTGTTGTAATTCGAAACTGAATTACAATAAAATTTCATAAAAAGTTTAATAAAATGTTCTCCCAAATTCCTATTTATACATAACAAAATGAAATGAAACATTACAAAAACTTTCACATCATAAATTATACAAAAAACTTCTCTTTTCCGTCATTTAGCAATTTACAATAAATTACTAATATTACTAATTACATTTTTATTCGATCTGACATTTAATTCTTTTCTAAGTCTAAGAATTTAAGTTCTCCCCTAAATACTTTACCTTACTTACCTTACTTATTCTTTAAAATACTTTGCAAAAGCCGACTCAAACAATTTTTGAACCAATTAAAATGAAACACCCTATACGTGAAACCGCGAACTTCATTAGCGTGCCCATTAACGTTCATCAGCGAAACAGACCCCACCTCTCCAGCTAAAATTCAGTCTCAGAAAACATTCCGAGGTTTAATCGCGAGATACTTTCAACCGCTTTCTTCATTCTCCAATTTGCTTGATGCAATTACCGTCCTCACGGCCGACCAAACAGAGCGATAGCTGTAAACGTAAAAGGTCTGGATATTAGTTTTTACTGTACAGCTTCCTCGTGGACTTCCGTTGCATTGATCCGCTCGAATGGAATAGAAACGACACCTTAATGGGCTTTTTGCGGCGTTATAGTCTTCTTTGTAGCGCGTAGAGGTGAAACACCGGCCATCTTTGTGTCTCGTGCTCGAAGGAAAATGGCCGAAACGTGAACGCCGTCCAAAACGATTGTCGAGCTCAGCTGTTTCAATTTTATTAACACTAGACCTTCTCGTTCTCCTCCATTCTTTCTTTCATTGCCATCAGTTCACTTCTTTAAATATTTTCTCCCAAACTTTCATCCTGTTTTTTTTAGAAAATAGAATAGTTTCTCGAATAATTTTGTTTTGTACTTCGTATCTATTATTAAATTTGAGTTTTTATGAGTTGGACTTGCATGAAGGTTACAGGGTGTTCCACTAGTGTAAAAGGGGTGGTGTTGATCTCTCGAAAACGTCCCTTTAAATTGGACGTGCAAATGAGCGGGAAATTCAAATGAATCTAATTTCAGGTCAACCTCTAATAATTTAGAATATATTTGTAATAAATTTTCTGTATATTACTAGTATTGTCTTTCGAGGTATCAATGTTGAAAAAGAAAATAATTATTCTACAAAATATATTTGAAGAATATGTATTACGGATGGGTTTCCTTGTCGCCTCTTATTCCTACCCTTTGGCCAAGATGGCTTCAATTTTCCAGAGGTCCCAAAAATCCCCATAAAATACTGTTCTCCACTTGACTCCACTCTCTCGTTCGCTGTATGCATTCCGTTCGAGGCGGGGGCAACCGGGGCAAAAACTAATATTGCCTTTAACGTGGCCATTGTTTTCTCCCTTCGTACACGGCCGGAAGAAACCGGCCACACGTTCGCTACATGCTGATCCTAGATAGAAAGCCGACGGAACAAATGCGGTGTGGGGATTTTTTCGCCGGCAAGGTAGGGACCTTACACGCGGCATCGTCGTGCTCGTCCCTCGGAAAGTTTCGTGATAAGCACGCCAAGATGCAAGCTACGTAAATGGAGGTACCGGGCCACGAAGGCCACCTGGAAAGCCGCGGGGGTCTTTTGTTCAACGACAAACCAGTAACTTTCTATTTTGTTATTAATTTCCGTTAACAATGTGGCTTTGCTACCCTTTCTTCACCAGACGCAAATTTGAGGAAGTTTTATCACCATTCGAAAACTTTTTACACTTTTTACTCGAATCTTAGATTTATTTTCGGTTATCAAAATTATTAGTGTCGAAGTTAACCTTCATCGAGATGAATTATTGTATAAGCTAGTTTGCGTATAATTCATTAGTTAGGTTAGGGTGTTTTGTATTTTAGTTTCAATAATTCAGAGTAGTCTTCAGCAATTTTTAAAATTTAAGGTTATCTTCAGGAATTTAAAATTATTATGACTATTTGAAATTGTATTCAGTAATTTACAATTATCACAATTTAAAGATATCTTCAACCATTTAAAATTGTTACAACAGTTCAAAAATATCCTCAACAATTTAAAGTTACCTTTAATAATTTAAAATTGTCACAATTTAATATTATCTTCAACAATGTAAAACAATTTAGAGATATCTTCAACAATTTAAAATTGTTACAGTTCAAAAATATCCTCAACAATTTAAAGTTACCTTTAATAATTTAAAATTGTCACAATTTAATGTTATCTTCAACAATGTAAAATTATCACAATTTAAAGATATCTTCAACAATTTAAAATTGTTACAATTCAAAGATATCTTCAACAATTTAAAATGATCACAATTTAAACATATCTTCAGCAACCTAATAAAGTTACCTTCAGCAATTTTAAATTATCACCCTCAACAATTCCTGACAATTTTTCGTATCCTTCAAAATTGTTCTTCAACGAAATCGTATAAAACTCCGAAAAAAATATTAATTTGACCAGCAGCAGTCGAATGTTTAATACTTCTGCTCGCAATTCTCTTAAGACATTCCCGTCTAGATGGCATTTTCCTCTTCCGGTCGAGGAACAATCCTCGACGACCATCAAAGATGCGTCTGCTTTCAAAGGAAGTGCTCTCTTATGAATCTTTCTGCAGTTGCGTGTCTCGCATCAAGGCTGCGGTTTTAATGCGTCCTGAAACGTCTACTTCATCATCGTAACATCAGCCTAGGATACGTCATTGATTCGCTTTCTTCGAAATCATCGAGGCATTACTCGGGATTTCAGGAACGAGACAATGACTTTGTCTGTTACCTTGACATTTTTTAAAGGGGAACGCTTGATTAACTGAGCGCCGAGGGTGCTTTTCCAGGGGTGAGATACGAGCTTGGAGTAGGAATGGATAGAACAGGAGGTATGAGACAGTAAATTTTTATAATTTTTTACTATTTTTACTTGGATTTATAGGTTTAAACAAATTATTTTATTACTGTTTACGTTTCCACCCTTTTCTACAACCCCGGTGTGTCTATACTCATATTTATTTACGTTAGAAAAATTTATTTGAGCAATCACGATGCTATTATCTAAGTATTGAAAGAGTAATACAAAATAAAGAATAACGTTTCCACCCCTTGTTACAACCCCGGTGTGTCTATATTTATATTTGTGTACGTTAGAAATATTTATTTCAGCAACCACGATGCTATTATTTAAGTACTGAATAGAAAGAGTAATAAAAAATAGAGAATAACGATTTCACCCCTTGTTACAACCCCACGTTCATATTTAATTTTCCCAAGTTAATTTTTCTAACGTAAATAAATATGAACATACAAGTAATTTACGATGTAATTATTTAAGTATGAAACACTAAAGATAAAGAATTTTTTACAGGCACCTATATGTACAAATCTGAATATATTTTAATTTTTGAAATTTACAAGTTTGAATTATATCTCCAGTGTGTGAATTAAAAATAACATAATATTTGTAAAATTTTTAACAATTTTGTATTCCGTACAAAAGATTCTAATTGCAATGGAAGATATTTCTGAGAGAGTTACAAGAATAAACTTCGGTCGTTGGAAACATAATAAAGAAAATTCGTTCACCGTTCAAAAAAGGAATGTTTTCTGTCGTTCGAGTAGAAAGTCGCCTTTAATCTCGCGATAACTCGAGTTTCTAAAGAAAAACGATCATGCTGCGAGGGATATATCAACCCGTCGACGATAATCGAGCACGGTATGTCCTGGAGGGGATGATTTTGCTAGGGGTTCGACTCGAACCGACACCTGAACGCGTCGACATCGTGAAAAATGCTTCGTCCTCGAAGTTGACAGATAATTTGAAAGCTTTGTTGAAGTTCTATGATAAATCGTTCGTTCCCGAACAAATGATGAATCGTTGATTTTAGATTATAGATTTAGATTATCGAGAACTGTACTGTCGGTTATTTAGATATTAAATATTTTATATTATAATCTTCCGATGCTCTGATAGTTTCATAGATTCATGTTTTACTAGTAGTTATTTTGAGGAATTAATTCGGGGGTAAATAATTTTTGGGGTTAATATTTTAAGGGATAGTCTCAGAGGGTAATATTTCAGGGGACTAATTTAGAGAGGTTGTATTTTAAGGGATTAATAGTTTAGGAGGTTAAATCTTTGAGGGGTTAATATTTTAGTGCGTTAAAACCTTGAGAGATTAATAGTGTGAGGGGTTGATATTTTAAGGAATTGATATTCTGAGGGATTAACACTTTGGAGGGTTAAAATTTTGCAAGATTAATAGTTTAACGTATTAACAGTTTAATCAAGTAATACTTTGAAGAGTCAATAGTGTGAGGGTTGATATTTAAGGTGGTTAATACTTTGAGGCATTAATATTTTCGGGGTTAATATTTTAAGGGGTTATGTACCTTGACTCGTTAATATTTTGATCAGAAATACTTTGAACCGATATTTAAAAACATTAAAAATATTATGAGATACAGGAAATACTTTGAAAAATTAATTATTTTGAAAAATTACTCAACCCCTAAAATACCTGGATATTCAAATACCTTAAAACCTTAATACCTTGAAATATCGGTAACTAGTCTCAAATACCGAAAAATCGGTGTTTTAATATCGTCACAATTAAACACTCGAAAGCTACCATTTATCCGTCATTGGAACCGAAAGGTAACGACAGATCGGTCAAATCAAAGACGGACAAATGGCTCTGGCGACTATCTCTTCCACGTTTCCGGTTCTTCACGTCCGCGCGAATGCCAAAACTTATCGGTTTCCGATGTCGTCCTTCACCAACAATTGGAAAACTTTTCTCGTAATCCGTCAGATAAATCACGCATCCCTTATGCACCCTCTATCCACTTCAATCTGTCCTCCTCTCTTTGGGTACACTCGTGGGCATCGTGTGCTTCGTTAACAAAATTTTGATCCATGGAAAAGATGCATTAATAACCGTTTTATTCTCTTTGCAAGGTTCTTAGGTTTTGAATATTTGAGGAATTTGAAGATTTAGGTTTCGGGGAATTCGAGGAATTTGGACAATTTGGGAGATGTTGGAGAAATTTGGGGAATTGTAGAAATTCTGGGAGATTTGAGAAATTTGGGGAATTTAAGAAATTTAGAATGTTTGAGAAATTTAAGAAATTTGAGAAATATGGAAAACTTAAGAAAGTTGAGAAATTTAAGATATTTAAACAACTTCAAGAATTAAAAAAAGAAATTGAAAAATTTGAGAAGTTGGAACACTTCAGATATTAGAAAATTGTAAAAAATTTAAAAAATTTAAGATATTCAAGAAAATTTGAGAACTTTAAGATATTTGGAAAATTTGAAAAATTTAAGAAATTTAAGAAATTCAAGAAATTTAAGAAATTTAAGAAATTTAAGAAATTTAAGAAATTTGAGAAATTTTAGAAATTTTAGAAATTCAAAAAATTTGAAACAGTGGAGAAACGAGAGAAACTAAGGAAATTAGAAAAAATAGGGAGAATTAAAAAATTGGGAAAATTATGGAAATTACAGAAATTTAAAGAAATAGAAAAATGGGGAAAATTTACAGAAATTAGGGAAAGTAGAAAAATGAGGGAAGTTATGGAAATTTGAAAAAGTATGGGAATAAGAGAAATTAGGGAAAGTATGAAAACTAGGGAAATTAAAGGAATTAAAAAAATTAGAGAATTCTGTGACTTCAAAATTTAATAATTTGATAATTCTGGAATTCTGGAAATTCGAAATTCAGAAATTTAGAAATTTAAAGATTGAAATTTTGAAAATTTAGAATTTTGGACTTCCAAGAATTCACGTTCTCGATAGCCGAGTTTACCAAATTTGGAAATAACAATGTTGAAAATATGAAAATTTAGAAATACACGACTTCAAAAATAAAAAAATTACCAAATTAAAAAGCTTGCAAAATTAAAAAATCTGTCTAAATAATAAGAACTAAGAAATTTCACAACGAAAAAACCTAAATTACTCAAAATTTCCAAATCTTCAGATTTCCATATTTAAAACCCTATAACCCTATGAAATCCAAAAACATCAAGAAATTTTTAAACGTAATACTCGAAATCGACTGTAAGATAATGAACTATCCACCCCCCACTTCCCATAAGCGATAAGCGAGCGTTGCAGCGAACTGTACATCCACTCATCTTTCACGCGTTTCACGAGTGCCTCCCGTTTTCCTCGTCCTCGAACAATCAGCGTGCGTTCCTCTTCCCTTTGTCTCCAGCCACCCTGACGGGTTCTTCCAGCAGCTGCACTCGTGCTGGAAACGATCGTGGGACACTATCGGAACACTCGAAGCGTTCGAATCGCAAGGAACGCGTCTACGATCGTCGTCTCATGCATCGGCGGATCAAGAGCCCCCGGCTAACTTTCTCCCCAGAAGTCGGAATTTACATCTGTTTTCCACGATGCCAGACAGACGCCCAGCGTCGGATATGAGGAGGATCCACTCGATCGCGAGACGCTCAAACTACCCTTCACGCGGTGGAACGATCAAATCGGCGAAACCTTGACTCGCCTTTGGATACACCTTGGGTTATTATACAGGAAGTGTCAAAATTAGTGCGCCATTTTATTTTACATTGAGGATGGAACATATGGGAGAGTCTAGTCAGACACATATGTGGTTACATGGGATGAAAAAGAGTTCATTTCCTAACTTGAGAATCCTAAATTCATAAATCTGTAATTCTCCAAATTCGTACATTTCTAAATTCCGAAATCTCTAAATTCAAATATTCATACATCACCAAACACTCAAATTTCCTAATTCCAAAAGACTCAGCTTCTCAACTTTTGAACTTCCCAAGTTCCCAAATTCCCAAATTGCCAAACACCTAAATCTCAAAATCCTCAAGTTCCTAAATTGACAAATTCCCAAATCTTCAAAATTCCAAAACTCTCAATCTCTAAATCTCACAAGTTCCAAACTCCCCAAATCTCTAAATCTCCAAATCTCCAAATCTCCAAATCCTCAAATCTCTAAATCTCCAAATTCCTAAATCTCCAAATTCCTAAATCTCCAAATCCCTAAATCTCCAAATCCCTAAATCTCCAAATCCCCAAATCTCTAAATCTCCAAATCCCTAAATCTCCAAATCCCCAAATCCCCAAATCCACAAATCCCCGAATTTCTAAATTCCAAAAACCTCAAACTCCAAAATCCCCAAATCTCCAAATTTCTAAATTCCAAAAACCTCAAATATTATCCCATTACGCACCACGGTCGTTTGTTTACGCGGACGCAGCAACGTTCCTAGCGAAAATACGCGCGCAATTACGGCGAAATACCGGGCTAGCACTGTCCGCATACGTAACAGGCAAACACTGTCTTCTCCATGGAAACTTAGACTTCACGGGGGAGGACAAAATGACCCGTTTAAAGTTACGATGAACAGTCACGTGCCTGGCGCGTCTCTCGAATGTCGTTCGCGTGCTCAGACGTCGTTTACGCGACGCCATGAGATTCATGGCTTGAAATTCTACGATCAAATGCTACGAGGAGGTGCCTCTCCATTAATTGATATTATAAATTAAGCATTCTATTAGCGGTATTAAACGATTCGTCTTCACAGAACATGTTTGATTGCCTCGAGATTGTCGATCATTTTTCAATTTAGGGTGAATTTGATGCCTCTGTTGTTCTCCGGATGGAATGATTGGAATTCGCTGGGTATTGCTGCCAGTGGTATATTTCTCCTCCCTGAATAAACTCGCCATTGGAGGAGGGTGAATTGCTATGTGATGTGAATTTAGTTGGCACTGATGGCTGTATAAGATCAAGACTCGAAGTTAGGTAAAGTTAATAGACTTATAATTAATTTTTGTGTTATATAATTTGTGGTAACAGTAACATCATTACAATTTATATGAAAATTCACTACCAGGTCACCTGCTAATAATTCGTAAACTTTTACAAAAACAATTTAAGTTTGGGAAAAATATTCAAAGTACCATCGCCAGCTATACATTTTACCACCCACCCTTCAAATTATGCCCTCTCAATTCTTCACATTTTGAGAAATATCCGCCATTTTTCGACATCTTAACTGTTCAAGTGTTCCTAGAAACGTTCCATTGATGAAAACAAGTGGAAAGGGTCAAGTCTGATGAGTATGGGTGAGGCAAGAGTACCAACCAAGTGCAGAAATTGTGCCTTTAACCGTTTTCTGTGTGTGATGCGGCGTTGCGTTGCAAAATCACTTTTCCGTGTCTTCTAGCCGAATCTGGACGCTTTTCGATCAATGCAAGGTTCAAACTGATTATTCGTTGACGGTAACGATCGGTATTAACTGTTTCCACGTGGTTTCAGCTCATGATGACACCTGATCCCACCAAATAGCATTGTCTTCCGAAGTGATTCTTGCGGTCGATGATGGTTGTGTCAACCCATGACTTTTTGCGTTTTGGGTACCAAAGTAGAACCAATGCGTATTGCGTTAGGACAGTCATCGTAAGTTTCCACAAGAAGGCGTACATTCGCTTTCTTTTGATCGCACACGAACACGTGCTGCAACTGCTATTTGGAAACTAGACATACCACAAAAATCTGACTGAAATCGTCTGAACATCGGCGTTTTGAAAGGTATTTTCATAGCAACAAAATAACATAAGAATTTAGACTGCGAATACACTCTTGCGTCTAATGCACCTCAGTCTAGGAATTAAGAATTATTAACCACACGTCGTGACGCACACTCGTGACGCACACTAAGGTTCGAATGTGATAAACTAGACTCGTGTGGACATCGACGACGTTTTGAAGGTATTGCCATAGCAACAAAGTAGTACAGGAAACTAAGAATTATTTATCGGTATATCTTGTATATCATGTCTACCCTTAATCACCTAATCGCTAAACTCTTCAGCATGTATTCGAGGGTGGATGATGAGAACACTATAAACTCACGTCATCATTTGCAAAACTTGCCAGTTATATAACTAGTTATAATGCTAACCTAAACTTTCTGGCAACTGGGATCCACGTCAGTCGAAGGAAGGGATATAAACGGGAAGAGGATTAACCCTCCGAGACTTAAGGGTGGGTGCAAGTTCGCTGACTGGTTCAAGCGGAAAATCGTTCGAACCCTTCGATGGCCCAGTTTTCGAAGTCTTCTGATTGGAGTGCTAAATGATGGATCGATTTTATATTATCGTACATGTCAAGTTATAATTTAAAAACAGCTCAAATTACAATTATACTTCCACCACCAATCAATACGACTGAATATACCGAGAACGAAAGCATAACATTTCAATTTCCTTAATGCAACCCGGTTGCGCTTAATCACTGTCAACCGACTCCATAAGTCACGGGGTTGAAACGAAATCTACCCCTCGGTATAAAACCGGAAGTTTCAACCCCGTGAAAAATTCACGAGAACTCGGTAGAATTTGAACGTCCTCCAAGAAACTGTCTAAAAAGCGGTGGCGTAAAATGGAGGAACAAAATAATCAGCTGCCTGTTTGCGTGGAACCTGGAGGGATTAGATTTGCTCGCGTGAAAAAAGTTCGCGTTCGCGGAGGTTTTTAAAATTCATGTCGGCAACCCGGCGAGTTGGTGAAAAGTTTTTTTCTTAACCTCGAAAACCGTTTGACGAAGAGGCAGGGTCGGTTGCTCGTCAAGAAGAGCTGGCTTCGCGAAACTAATGAAAGTAGAGGAGAATTAATATTACACGTTGACGGGGGGTTGAAAACGGGACGAAATAAACGCGAAGACGAGATATTACTGTTGGAGATTATGTATTCTCTGTGGTTCTTGTAAATGGACTGGAAATTTTTGTATTCTTTTTGTTTGCATTTTTGTTAGAATTATTATTATTTGGAGAAACTTATTTACCTCTGCTGCTTTCTCTCGTTTCTGTTTTCTTGTAGTGATTAAATTTGAATTATTCATGATTTACAATGTCTACTGGAATTAAAATAAATTATTAATTTCTCTCATTATTTGTTATACAATTTTAGTTTTCATTCATTTCTGCAAATTTGTATCAATCTTCATTCATTCTTGTTAATTTATATTAATTTTGTTAAGCACAATTATTGATACTTATTTATTTTCATCACCACGTTTAACAAAAATTAAGTCGAGACAAAATTTTAATTAGGTAAATATTAGCGTGTAAATATTTACAAGATGTTAAACTAATTGCTGCCACGAGATTTACCAGGGTGCAAGAGTAAAGTTGTTAGCCGCAACCGCTTCCTAAGTTATTTCTTTAAACAAAATTTATGAGATCAACGTGGCGGCATTTATTAACAATAATTACGGTGCAGGGAAATTACCCTCATTTTTCTCAACATGTTTTCGCACTCAGGCGCCCTTCTTAACCCTTTACAACCCCCTAAGCAACTTTTCCTAACAATTTATGACCATGCATCCTTTTTCCTGCCTGATTTCGCGGATAAAAACACGACTTTAAGAGGCTCGTACATAAACACCCTCTTTTCTTTTATAGCACTAGAACATCTACATTATATCACCGTCTAACTTTTATACTTCCGCAAATAATTAATTTTGTTTTTGTAATAGTGAAGATGTGGCTTGTTTTAAATTGTAAAGGGTGAAATACTTTAAAATTTGCAAATTTGCAAATTTCTACATTTTTAAATTATCAGGTTTACAAATTTTTTAATTTCTAAATCTCAAAATATCGAAATTTTCAAATTATTAATTATTCAAATATTCAAATCTCAAAATTTAAATTTTAAAATGTCTAAATTTCTAAATACTAAAATACCAGATTACCAAATTACCAAATTACCTAATTACCTAATTACCAAATTACCAAATTCCAAATTTCCCAATTTCCCAATTTCCCAATTTGCCAATTTGCTAATTTCCAAATTTCCCAATTTCCCAATTTCCAAATTTCCCAATTACCAAATTTCTCAATTTCCCAATTTGCCAATTTTCAAATTACCAAATTTCCAAATTTCCCAATTTCCAAATTTCCCAATTACCAAATTTCCCAATTTCCAAATTACCCAATTTCCAAATTTCCCAATTTCCCAATTTCCCAATTTCCCAATTTCCAAATTTCCAAGTTTCCCAATTCCAAATTTTCAATTTTCCAAATCTCAAAATTGTCACACTTTCAAATTGCAGTTACCCAAATTCCCAAATTCTCAAATACCCAAATCCTAAAATTTGCAAATATTCAAATTTTCTAATTACACAGTGCTCACATACTCAAACTACTTAATAATTTCCAAATTTTATAATTTTACCTAAATTTAATAATTATTAAATTTCAAAATTTTTAAATCAGTAACTTACTAAATTATTTTCACTTTCTTAAATTTCACAAATTCTGTATGTTCGAGTCCAAAACACTGACTTCCAATGAGAGTCATAAGAAATCTAATTATATTGCCGAATATAAGAAATCAAATTACACAGCTGAATATAAGAAAAGATTGTATTGTTCGATATAAGAAGAAAATGCAAAATTGCATTTGTGCAACCATCGACCACGATAAATAACCGTAAAAATACTTGTACCGACCATCGACAATGAATAACACATATAAATCGTCGAAAATATAAATTCCTTAATACAATATATTTGGTACATCAGCATTTTCCGTGATGTACGATAAAGGTCCTCATGAATCGTCGTCGTAAAATTCGGAATTTCAGGTGTCAGATGAAGGAGAAAGGGCGAGAAGGGAGCCAGACACATTTCCTCGTTATACTTTTTCCCAAAGTTTTCCAACAGTTCCGCGAAACTTCCCATCCCTAAGAACCTTCCACCGGCACGTAATAATATTTCATTTGAGATATCGAGCTCCTTCTTCTCGTTGTTCTCTTCGCATTTTCGCAAACGGCAAGGAAGTGAAAAATCACGGACGATAATAAATTCTGCGAGCAGCGGGGGAGGATCGTTTCCGGCGGCGATAGGGGTGCTACCGCAGAACGGGGGTGAGAATCAGAAAGTGAATCGGTACATCGTCACTTCCTTAAGATACAACCGGTTAACAATCATTTATTATTTTAGTCTGCTTTTCTCGAATCGTTTCAACGCTCACTTCTTAATCAGCTGAGTTCTTAATCAACACTTGACTTCTTAATCAGATGATTTCTTAATCAACACCGACTTTGCAAGTTGATCTACGAATTACTTATTTCTTATTTAGGTAATTTCCATCAGTTCTCTAGATTCGTTTCATTAATTTCTTCATCGGTGATTTCTTGATCAGCACTAATTTTTTAATTAACTAATTTCTTATTTGGTTAATTTCTTCATTGGTTGATTTCTTAATCAACCCTAACTTCTTGATCAATCGATTTTTTAATCAAGACTGATTTTTTTATCAGCACTAATTTTTTAATTAGCTAATTTTGTCATCAACATTAATTTTTTATTTGGTTAATTTTTTAATTAGTTTTCTTAATCAACCCTAACTTCTTAATCAGGTGATTTTTTAATCATCGCTGACTTCTTAATGAGGTGTTCTTTTAATCAACGCTGTTTCCTTAATTAGTCGAGTTTTTAATGAATACTGATTAATACTGATCTATTAATTAACAATGATTTTTTAATCAACTCTACAATAAATATATTTTTTGACAATACCTGCGATTTTGTGCACATGTTCGAATCCAGTGTTTTATTGCTCACCTGTAACATAAATAAAGACATCTTGTTAATTATTAATTAATCAGTTTACATTAATCATAAATCTTCAAGCAAGGCTGCTTAAAATTTCAACCCTCATCGACACATGAAAATATTACCCTAAAACAATAATTCATAAAATTATAATAAATTACAAAAAAAATGAGGTAGAAATAACGTCAAAAAAAAATATTCACAATAAGAGAAATAAATTTGAAGAAAAGTAATAACAGAAATAACGTCAAAAAATAAATAAATAAATAAAATAAAAAATGAATAACAACAGAAAGAATTAAAAAAAATAATAATAATAACAGAAATGTTAAAAAAGAGAAGAAAATAATAGAAATAACTTAAAAAAGAAGTGAATTTCAAAGAAACGCAAGTAACTGTCTTACAATTTTGAATAAAATTCAGAGTACCGAGCACTTGGCACCCCATCTCTTCCCCTTAAATCACGCGACCCAAGAAAAAAAGAAAAGAGCAAAACGGGAGGACAACGCGAACGAAACTCACCCTCTGGCAAAACGCGAAAGAAAGAAAAAAAGAAAAAGAGGTGACGGAGAGCGAAAAGGCTAAAAATAGGGAAGAAAAAAAATGAAGAACGAAGAAGGAAAACTGCGACAAACGGAAGCTGACGGTATCACGAACACCGTGCGGAACCCTTGTAAGAGTAATTAAAGGACGAGAAAGAAAGATTTAATTCCCAAAAGGACGCGACCTTCCCTTTCGCCTAACTGGGTTTTAACGAAGGGAGACCTCCCTTCGGTGGGGTAGAACTCCTACGGGGTTGTAATACGTCACATAAGGCTCATCCCTTAACGGACGTCTAATGGCTCACAAAGGAGCAAGGGGATGATTATATGAGAAAAGAGAACATTTTATGTACAGTATATGGAATACGAAGTAGATATGATATAAATAATAATATTCAGGTAATTTTTTATTCTTGATATTTTGTGTGGTGGTTATATTGGAAAGAGGAAGGGGTGGAGAGAATTATAAAGTTGGAATATTGTTCTACTTTCTGATTTTTATTAAATTTTCACTGAATTGGTCGAATTTCAAAATTTGTGTATTTTTAAGTTGGCAAATTTTTGCGTTTTTGAATTTGTCTACTTGTAAATTTGTAAATTTTTCAGTTACAAAATTTCTGCATTTGTAAATTTGTGAATTTGTGAATTTGGGAATTAGTATAATTATGAATTTGTAAATTTATGACATTGTGAATTTGTGAATTTGTTAATTTCCATAACTGTAAATTTGTGAATTTGATAATTTCCATAACTATAAATTTGTGTATTTGTAAATTTGTATAATTATGAATTTGTGAATTTGCCAATTCATTAATTTGTAAAATTGTACATTTGCAAATTTGTAAATTTGTCAATTTGTATATTTGATACATGTACGTTCCTATATTTCTATATTTCCACACTTCCAAATTTTCAAATTAATTAATTTTCGAATTAGCAAATTTCTACATACCCAAATCTTTATGTACAAGTTTCTACATTCCCCAAATTATTTTTTCTCAAACGCATTTATACATTTCAGCCATAATAGACGACTTCGAGTGTCGCGTATCACGTGATCCGAACAGCACCGAAGAGAAACGAAGTTACCCGACGTGTTATTACTCGTCCGTATATCACATTATAAAAGAAATGCTTGAAATTACAAATAAATATGTTCCAAATAACGTCGTGTTTGGTATCATTTCTCTCACGAAAACATCACAAATATGTTAGTAAAAGTTTCATAACAAAAAATCAAAAATAAAATAAATAAGGTTTCATTCTTATATTAGTATTATCCTACCGATATGTTACTGTTTGTTTACGTTCGGTACGGACATTTTCTTAGCACGCTTTTCTGCATTCGACAAACTTCAATCAATGTAGAAACCACACGACATAAGCGAAAGTTCAGACCCGTGAGATTCTCTTATACCAGGACTTTACTGAATTACATGCAACGGTCTTAGATCCGCTTAGAAGAGTCTTTGTCGTTGGAAACGTAAGGTCTGACGGAAAGAAGGAACCTTTTCTAAGAGTTTCAGAAGCAGGAGGATGTAGACGGACTCTCGTCCATCCCCATTAATCTCACTCCTCTTTTATGGTGTATCGAGTGAACTACATCTTCAGAAAATGCCTCGTGCCAATAATACTTTAGGTTCCACAGATATGGAGTGACTGATCACATTTTAATATTATTATTATAATTTTAATATTCTTAAATAGTTGGTATCAAATTTGATGTATTTTTAAATCACTAATTTTCAAATGCATCAATTTCAGAAATATTTCATTAGTTAATTTTTGAATTTTGAACATTCAGCTTTAAAAAATTTTATATTTTTCAGGTTTGTCAGTTTTTCAATGTGGCAGATTTTCTATTGAAATTCTCACTTCTCAAATTGTTTGATGTATTGATTTTTCAAGTTTCTAACCATCCCATTTTTAAATTTCTCAATTTTTCAATTCTTCAATTTTTCAATTTTTCAATCTTTCAATCTTTCAATCTTACATTTTTTCAATTTTTCAATTTTTCAATTTGTAATTTGTCAATTTCCTAATTTCCTAATTTCTGAATAACGTAGTTCTAAATTTCCGTATTCCATAACTTCCAACTCCCGAAATTCCCAAATTGTCAAAACTGTAAAATGATCCACTCCGTGTAATTTTATTCGCAACGCTTCCTTCGCAATTTCCATCCCTCGTGCCTTCGACCTTTATTAACCGTGCCTTCCCACGGACAAAAAGCACCCTCCTCGATTCGCCTCGGCAAATTGGCGAAAATTTACGGGTCCCGTGGCGACCAAAAGTATCGAATTGATCCTGTCGATACACCGGGCGCGATCCTGGGAATTCGTTCGGGCAATTCTTATCTGGATACAGGACTCTGCGCAATGTATGTATATAGGTCGAAACCGAGGGTGGATTCTCGCGCTAGGTCGCCCTTTTATGGAAGCAAGTTGGGATAAGACTCCCGAGGGAGTTCGCGCTCCAAGGGGATGATGCACTCGCCGCGAAACTGTTGATAGTGTCCTGGGGAAAAAGTGTGGTTCACAGACAACCTGAATACCGTAAACCTGATTCCACTGTTGATTTTAGACTCTTCTCTCCACAATTCACCTGCATCTTGTCAAATTTATTTATTTATTGCAGAAATCAGTGTTGGTATAATTATTAATTTCATTTAATAGGGGGGTGAAATGTACTTCTTATATTTATTTATTTATTGCAGGAAATAATGTTAATATAATTATTAATTTCATTTGACATGGGGGTAAAAATTCCTTTCTATATTTATTTATTACAAAAAGTGATATTGATACAATATTTTCATTAATAATATTTAATATTATTTACTACAATTATCAATATTACTTAACATGAGTATATTTATCTACTTGTTACAAGAAATGATGTTAAAATAATATTAATCATATAATTAACATTATCTAACAGTAAACAGAATTTATTGCAAACAATAATATTAACACAATTATTAATATTATTTTGTGTAAAGATTAACAGTATACATTTATTAACAAAAATGATAGTAACATAATATTACACAGTATTAAAATACATGTAACCTCCATAAAAATCAACAAATTTCTAAAAACCCATCTCAGCAGCAACGAACGTTCCTAAAAGCAAACAACTATTACCGCAAATTTTCTTGCGATACTTCGCCAAGGACATAAAGTAAGCACACTTATCTGTAACCTCGATCAGACTTAAAAGCGGAAGCATCGATATTCGAGCAGATGCACCTGATCATGCTTCTGACCAAACATATTTTCATTGAAGTTCATAGCATGCACAGGATATAATTTTGGAAACGAATCGTTCGGGCAACCCAGGGACATTTAGGGCCGTGTACACACAGACAGAACTTTATTGCGTACCTACATGGCTTCCCATAATTTCAGGGATTCATATAATGGTGGACTACGTCATGCTGCACGCCGTGGTCCCCCGTTGAGATACCGTGCATGGGATGCAGCGTACCCCATAAAGGGAATCCTCCCTTAGGATATATGCACACTCGAGTACGTGTCCTTCTTTTACCTCCCACTTCTATTGCTTCTATTTCTTCCCTTTGTTTCCTTATGTTTATAGTCTCGACATTTTCCTACTAATATTTCTGCCTCCGTTCCTATTTCTCTTCTTACACTACTTTTATTTTTCCATAATACTTTTATGGAGATTATTCTTTTTTATTTGGGTAGCGAAGGAGTCATATTTTGATGTATTTTTTATTCACAGACATCGAGACAGAGACATAGAGACAGAGACATAGAGACAGAGACATAGAGACAGAGACACATTTCTAGCCAATCACATTTGCAAATCTTCCACTATCCCAATTCTCAAGTTTTCAAACATCTACATTTCTAAGTTTTCAAATCTCCAAATTTCTAATCCACCATATTTCCAAATCTCCCAATTTCCTATTGAATTGTGTAAGAAAATGGCCTTCTTGCCGGTTGTGCTTAGGTTGTAGGATGTTCCACATAAAGTTTGACAGTGGATCCGGTAGTTCCAAAACACTGTCGAAGAAAATAAAAATGCGAGAGTCAAGGAGTAAATCAATATTGTCGCTGCTTCTTGACCTATCCATTGGCACCCTCCATGTGGTCTCACAGCCCGAACGTCGGGAATTTACGATCGCGACGTGCACCATCCATCGTTTTGACAAGCCTTCTTTCTAATTTATTTCCAAATCTTCCACATTTCTAACCTATCATTCGCAAATCTTCCACTTTCCTAATCCTCAAGTTTCCAAATTTCTACGGATGTCGACCCACGAGTTGGCGCGTCCAAAGTAAAGAAGCTCCCACCGTGAACACTTCGTTACATTTCGGCAAATAAGAATAATAATGACAACAACTGCTGAATTCGCACTATCTCACTCTCGAGACGTTTGCCTGCCATTGTTTTTGGCCTAATGTTCCGCTCGAGCCAATTGCTGCCGAAAATAAGTATGAGGCGTTTTCCTATTCTGACCAATTGTGCTCTTCTAAACATGTCCGCCTCTTCACGCGCCAACTCGTGGATCGACAACGGTACAGTCTTTGATCTGAATGAAAAGAGGAATCTTGTTCTGCCAGGTGCAACAGCTGCTGTTAATCACTCTGGACTCGGTTTTCTCATTTGGCGTTGATTGTTAACAGTCTGAACGTTAATACTGATGCTGATTTAATCCGGTATGAGAATTGGGAAATAGGATGGTTTTAGGTGCATTGTTGAAATCTTGATGGTGAAGCTACTGAAGTATTTATAGGTTGAAGCATGGGTTAGGGTTGAAAGGTTGGTGCGGGGGAAATGGACGTATATGGTCAGACATTATATTGTATGATGTTCCACATAAAGTTTGACGATGGGACCTGTATGTAGTTCCAAACTGTCGATGGAAATAAAAATGCGTGTGTCAAGGAGTTAATCAATATTCCCTGTCGCTGCTTCTTGACCTATCTCGTTGGCATCCCTTGCTCCATGTGGTCCCATAGCCCGAACGTCGGGGAATTTACGATCGCGACGTGCAGCACCGTGCCGATGATGGCTCTCAGGAGGAACAACGGTCAATGCCGACGAGACTAATATTCCGCAGCCGGCTGTAGATGAAATTTAATCATCGACCGGAATGCCGCAGGCGGATTTGAATCCAGCTGCTGGTAGATTGGCCGGAACGTGGCTCGCTTTATTGCCTCCTGTTAATTTGCCACTGTGTGTTGTTCCGTTCGATACTGTTTGATTTCGGTTACCCTCGAGTCGCTTTTTCGAAAATATTCCGTTGTGAATTCCGTGTTTATCATACCTCGTACGGTCGGACTTAATTAACGCTTCGATCAAAATTAGCTGATCGAATTTATAAACGGAGAAAACCATATTCGAGACACAATGTCTCATATTGCAATTTTATGAAACGTTTATTTGATTAAAAAGTTTCAATTAAAATGTTTTTGTTATATAGCTCAAAACTGCTTTGTTAAAACGTTTTGTTGTTGCATATTGTTATTAAAAATTTTTGTTGTTTTAATAACTAAACTTAAACTATTGAGAAACTTGTTACAATTATTTTGAGTATTTTAAGTTTTTTTATGGAATTAACTCTAATAGAATTTTGACTATGTGGAAAAATATGGCGGGACATTCTGAACCTTTCACGTAATATTGCTCGGCCGGCACGTGTTTTAGGCTGAACTGCTACCCATTTTCCCATTATTTACCGTAAACGTCTGTTCTAACAGATTAGATTTCTTTTAGTGTCCTTTTATAGCCGTAGAATGCGATTTAGGCAATTTATACGATGTCACATCCTGGTACCCTCCGATCTAGCGAAAATATTTATATCGGATTGAATTGATACCATTATTCAAGTTTAAATTTTGGTAACGAACTGAATAGGTCGAATGTAAATCCTTAGATCTAACTATACCTTGAATCAAAAGCATCTTAACACTATATTTATAATGGAAAATATTTAACACTGTATTTATCATAGAAAGTTCCTTAAACCCTTAGCCTACAAATTTTACAACAGGTGCGTCAGACAGAGCTGCCTATTACAACAGCATTAAATAAATAATGTTGAAATATTAAGTATATTTTGGATTTAGCGATCTTCATACAAACTGCAGTTGGTATCAAAACTCGATTTTTATGCAAATATGATTTAGTTTTGTGACACTTGAACTGTAAGGTGCGTCACGAGTCTGACTCCATGTTGTAGGCCAAGGATAACACTGTGTTCATGATAAAAAATACCTTAACACTGTATTTATAATAAAAAGTACCTTCATACTGTAATACCTAATACTAATTACGGAAGTGTCTTTTAAATAAAATAGATTCACGTTTAATCCTGAGGCAAATTCAGTTTAGGTTTCAATACACGTTAAATCATTTTCAAGTCCTGAAGTGAGCCCATAAGAGGAACTAGGGCAAGGTTAGATACCCGTTAAGTTTCAGTTTTGCTTAAATTTGGTTCTAGTTAACTCTGAATGGACCCAGTGTCTTAGATCAAGATATACTAAGTAGGTCAAGGCTGAATTTGAATTAGATCATTTGGTAATTCAGGATTTGTTAGGAAAATTTATTATCATTTACTTGTACAATTTTTATTTACTTCTAATTTAACAATATTGTGAATAACTTTATGTTCATGTTAGAAAATATAGTATAATTGGAATATATTGTGAAACATCCTGTATAATCATTTTGACGTTATTTATATGTATGATAGGACATATGTGATGACGCACATGTGTGCTTGCATTTTTGCAGTAATGTAATGATGCCTTTGTAATAACGCAATAATGTGCAATAATATGTAATAATGTACTTATAATAATGTAATAAAGTAATAATGTGTAATAATGTAATAATATAATAATGTGTAATAATGTAATAATATAATAATGTGCAATAATGTAATAATATAATAATGTGTAATAATGTGTAATAATGTACTTGTAAAATCCCCAAAAATTTCACAGTGACAACATAAAAAAGAAGTTAAACATTGTGACACCCTACATGTACATTCATCCTAACGTATTCCAATAAATTCTTTTCCGACAAGAATTAAATAAATAACAGAAGATATTTTGTAAATCACCCTGTACAGAGCGTACATACCTTAAATAATGAGCTACCTATTATGAAATATCGTGTACAATAAAAAAGATCGACCAGTCCACTTGTAATATCGTGTATGAATAGAGATGGGGTGGACGGGAAGACAGATCGACCTTTCTCTGGTTGAAAAACCGACGCATTCAATACCTACCTGACCAGATAAAACCATTAAATGCCTTTCTCCATGTTTGTTCGACTCGATTAACTTATCGATAGCGGTTTGTAAAAGTGTTCCGGCTTGTCAATACACGGTATTGATATTTCAATGCGATATCTCTAGTTAGGATTTTCTCTTTTCCACCCTGTATTCGAATAGAACCTGCTCAATGGTGCCGCCATTTACTGGTTGTTTCAGAATATGTGCTGTTTCGCCACGTGTGTTCTGGTATAAATTACGGTGGCTCGAAAACAATTTTATTTCTTCACTAAATGCGGTAAATTATCTTAAAGTTTGAGCTCGAAAATTTAAGAAATTTAATTAATTAAAATTAGAGAAGTACTTTTTCCATTTCAGAAGTTGGGAATTATAAAATTTTGAAAGTTTTCTGGTTCATTTATGGAGTAATGTAGAAATTCAGTTATTTGGTAATTGGGGAATTTATATTTCGGTAATATCGTAAGTTGATAATTTGAGAATTGGACAATTTGAGAATCGGACAATTTGGGAATCGGACAATTTGAGAATCGGACAATTTGAGAATTGGACAATTTGAGAATCGGACAATTTGAGAATTTGACAATTTGATAATTTTACAACTTTACAACTGTACAATCCTACAGCTTTCCAACTTTACAGCTTTACAGCTTTACGGCTTTCCAACTTTACAATTTGATATTGAAATGAAATTTCTTAAATTTCCAAATTGCAAATTGTTCAAGTTTACCAACATACTAATTCAGAAATTAGCTTATAATAGTGACCATTTTCCCCTACAACAAAACTACCAAAGCATCAACACAAATTCCCCAACCCATAACTCGAATCAGAAGGAAATTATATTCAACGAAAGATGTTGATCCGTGTCGTTGAAGATTCCGATTCCATTTCCCTTCTTTTCAAGATTAAGGCAGCGTGCACATGTACCCCGGTTGGATTGAATCCTTAAGCACCAGTTTCCAGCGTCGATCAATCAGTCGCCGCCTGAATCAGGAACACGTGTCTATTCGACACACGTACTGGTATAAAGGGGTTGAGGGGTGGTAGGTGGGTGAAAGGAGATAAATTGTTGGACAGATGGAGAAATGGGGAGGGTGCAGGTACGCAGACGGAAACAGAAATATGAGAATCGCGGAAATAGGGGAAAAAGTATAAAAATGATCGGATATGGATAGAAAGTTGAAACAATGGTAAATTATGGCCGATTATAATCGCAGTCTGAAAAGATAATCGCGTTCCGAAACGAAAATTAACTTCTAACTTTTATATTTTATATCATGTGCTATTTTTATAAGGGGGATGAAATAATTTATAAGGGGGAAATTTTAACTGGCAGACTTTCTTCGATTATTTATTAAAATTGTCTCAATATTTTTATATTAAGGGTCTATTTGCAATTCTGAAATAAAAACCACCCTCAACTATGTGCAATCAACAACAAAAAATTATCTTGTACTTAAAGAATACACAATTGAATAAATCCATAACGAATCACGTTTAAAAAATTAAATTACAAATTATTTTATTTTCCAAACACCCCTTTCAGACATTTCAATATTAATAGAAGAAGTTCCTTTGTCTAAATATCACGGAATGATAAGAAAGGAAGATATCCGTGAAAAGGAACGTAGATAAAGGGTTAGGTAAAGAGGGTTGGTTAATTAGATCGAGAGACAGAAGAGAGGTAAATAAGGCAGATGAAGGGGGTAGTAGAGATCGAAAGGTGAAACGGACAGGGAATATTGCGAATCGTTCGCCGACGTCACGTACGAACGTCCTTTTGAAAAGCAACCCCTTCTTTCCTACCCTTGGCGCCTGTACGAACGCCTCCAGAAGGCAATCGTCGTCTCTTCTTTCTTTTCCGCTTCGGATCCTTCGACGCGTGACTCAATTGTTCTTTCACGATCGACCGAGACACGTCTCTGCACCGCTGTAAATTTTTACTTGTCCGTTTCTTCGTGCTCGCCGTTGCACTTCGAGCAAGGAGGATTACGAACATTTAGGTGCCCATTATTTTCCCAATGGAATTCTAATTACTGGAAAATTATTATTGACAACATTTTAATTTCTGGAAAGATTCAAATTATTGAGGGTCAAGTATGGAGTCCTACCGAGTATGATTTTTGTTAGGTTAGGAGAGACAAGGACAATAGAAATAATATTTGAAATATAAGAAATCGAATGAAATCTTAGAAAATCTTTCAGAAATTAAATATAAGAGCTTGTATATTTTTATCGTTCCACCGTTTCAAACTTATTTAAAAATTGAAAAACGAAGCTTAAAATACTTGAGACAAAAATGTAGATGTTCATAATAACCAAATTCAAATTTTCAAGTTTAATAATCTACACATGTAATGCAATTACATGTAATTACACATGCAATTCCATAATAAAAAGATGATGAAAATCTGTAAATTTATAAACCAAAAAATGAATGATCTTTCTTCTGAGCGACGCTGCGCGTGAGTGGTTCGCGCAGCGCGAAAGTGGCGGGAAATTCAAACGCCTGAAAGAGCTTGCCTAAGAGAAAGTGTCTCACAATCAATTTCTAAGCAGTTTAAAAGTGACGATAAGATTTCTGACCGCGTCTTTTCACCGGGAACGATCAATTACCAATGGGACGAGCACCTTTTCGGACGGGAAGTGGCTCGTTATCACCGTCATTACGGTCACCGTGATTACCTGGCATTACATCGTTCGAGGTAGATCGATTTAGCTCGAACAGGCGTGGTCGACGAGGTTCGCCTCGCGATTTATCCCAGAGGGATCGAACGATCCTCGAACGAGCTGGGATCGATGAAATTGCCTCGGAGTCAGGTGTTCTTCGACGGTACTTTTTACCTGACTTCGACTCTCTTATCGATCGACCTCTTCAATCGGGAAATTGCTGTGATTGCGAGACATCCGCTGGGATCAACGTGGAATTTTTGCTGACGTAACGACGTACTTCGATTTCTCGCTATTACTCGTACTACTCGTGAACAATGGCGAAAGTTCACGGTGAAATTTCAATTATTTTGAGTCCGTTTCAGCGAAACGGAAACGAACAACGTGATTGTCTACAGGTCTCTGAATGTGAAACGTGCCGGGAATTTTGAAGTACACAAACGATGGAGGTTTAAGATTTCGAATTCTCAAAAGCTGAAATTTTTTAATTGTGCATTCAAGTTTTCAAAGTTAAGAAGCTTGAATTGTAGGGGACAGAAATTTGGAATTGGAGAAAATTGTATATTTGAAATTTTTATATTAAGAAGTTTAGAACTGTGGAAAATTGCACATCTAAAATTTTCAAATTAATTTACTAATTTTTCAACTTTCAAATTTTAAAAATTGCATTTGGAAATTTAGAAATTAGGAATTTAGGAGGTTGGGAAATTAAGAGATTGGGAAATTAGGAAATTAGGAGATTGGGAAATTAAGAGGTTGGGAAATTAGGAAATTAAGAGATTGGGAAATTAGGAAATTAGGAGATTGGGAAATTAAGAGATTGGGAAATTAAGAGGTTGGGAAATTAGGAAATTAAGAGATAGGGAAATTAGGAAATTATATGATTGGGAAATTAGGAGATTAGGAAATTAAGACATTTGAGAATTGGGAAATTGGGAAATTAGGAAATTAGGAGATTAGGAAATTAAAAACTAGGAATTATACAAAGTTGCAAATTTGACAATTTGATAATGTAATATTTGAAATTTGGAAATTTTAAGTAGAAGTTCAGAAATTCCAATTTCTCAAATTCTTTAATTTCCAAATTCCCAAATGTCCAATTACCAATTTAAAAATTTCCAAATGTCCAGCTACCAATTAAAAAATCTTAAAACTTACAACTTTGCTAACCTTGCACAGTTCAAAACTTATAATATTCAGATTTTGTGGCACGATAATACAGAACTACAAAAATTGAAAAACTTAGATTACCATTCAAAGTCAAATGAAAATCTAGTTACCCCGAAATATAAGAAAATAACGCAATACTATTTATCGTCTGAGCGACGAACTGCATTTTCAACGTCACTCAAGCTGTCTGCTTGAAGGTACTCGTTTCTGAGTCTCGACGTAGCGTCGACAGAGATCGATTGAACACTCGAGTCGAACAAGAGGCTGTTTGAGTTCGCGAAACTTGCGAAAGTTCTCAACTTGTACCGTCCTGAACCCGATGAAATAAACATCAATTCTTTCCACCGCAATCCTGTCCGAACATCATCGATTTTAAAACGCTTTCCTTACAATAACTTCGAGTATAAACGTCACAAATACTACCATTCGTGGCGGTGATCACGAACGTGAAACAGTGAGATATCTGTGGAAATAAATCATACACTTTTTCTTTTATAACCTTTTGCGTTTTGGCTTATTAACAAATATTTTCCTATTACATGATACAATGTTACGTTAAATATTTGCTCTTATAGCATGAAATTGATCTGCAGTTGAGAAAAGGATTTTTAGAATCTGACTTACGCTAATGATAAATTAGAAATTTTGTTATAAAAGACGGATTAAAGAGGTGTATATTCATCTACTTATCTAAATTACAACCATGTTTAATTATTTGTTATGGTTTTTCAAATTCCAGTCGTGTTACAGAATTAATATTATATTTTTCATTTTCGAATTTATAAACAACAGGTTGCTTTCGCGCGGATTCGTGAACGCATGCGCAGATCAGTAAGCGCATGCGCAGATCGCGTCGACTCCACGCTTGCGCAGATAAATGTGCGTACGAGTCTAAACTATCAAATTTCGATAATTTCGAGATGTATCGTTAGTTTATGGAACAAAAGGCGATTGTTATGTTATTTTTACGTTTATTTAGTGGTACAATCAACATTACAGATGCTATAATTACGTTTTAGAAGTTATACAAGTTTTCATCAATAGTAGCTAAGAACTAGTCTTCAATAATGTGCTACAGAATTTAATATTGATAATTTTTATGAATAGAAATATGCAGTTATTTACCTAATAATTATAATATGAATCCTCAAATACCTGTACAATTTTCTCGCTTCAAACTATTGTTCTCTTTCTTTCGTTATCGAAAATCGAAGTGACAAAGGTGGTTTCATTTTTATCAAAATGGCCGCCCCCGTTTATTGGCTTTCTTGACGTCGTAAATATTGCATGTAACACTCGACTTGCTTTACGCTTCTATGAATTTTCCACGAGCCAGCAATTCCGGAGTATCTGAAATTCCTCGGTCCATAACTCGACGATCTTATTCACGCAGGAGGCAGGAGACGACACCGGAAAAGGGAACGACAGAGACGGCAACAATTTTCATTTCTGTTGCATACGGGACGTTTCATTGCTTGCACTCACCGATATTGTACGCATATTTTCTGTCTTGACGTTCACGGCACACCAGCTGGATCGATGCTGATCATTATTCGTTATGTTGACAACTACCATTTTTCTTATCGTAAAAATTCTGATAAACGAGATTTATTCGAGCTTCGTTCATTCGTACATGAATATTGAAAAATATCTAGCTGGTTATTAGTTTCACTTTATTAACGTTCTTTGTAAAGACTGCAATATTTTAAATTTTAAAAGATTAATAAAATATACTTGAATCTGAAAATCCCTACATCATTAATTCTTATTAAAATTCCACATTCCAAGTTATAAAATAAATAAATCATTATACACATTATCTCGATAAAAGTCAACATTTCAAGAAAACTATACATTTTGTAACTTGAAACAAGAAACTTGTGAAACGGTCAACCGCCCCGGTTTAGCGTCAGCGAACGCGGACCATTAGTCCGTTGGTGGACCATAATTCCGTCAACGCGGAAACGCCGGACGTGAGAAAAACGGATGTGTACACCGGGTCTAAGAAAACGATTCTTCGATCGCATCTGCTGTAAAGTCAACGAACATATCGGGTCGCTCACAGCAGAATCCGCGTCTAACAAACGCATCGCGTGCGCCCGGTTGTCGCGTGCACAGGCTCAAGCCGGATCAATAGCGAGACAACGAGCGAGCGACCAAACGAATGTATCGCGAAAGAGGGAACAAAAGCGGAGGGGGAGCAACTTGAGTAAACACCGGCAAAAACTGTTGGGCCAGTGTACAAACGAGCGGCTGGGATAACAACAAATTGTATTCGGAAACAAAGTACGCGTAATTGCAACGACGCGTCACGTCGAGCCGCGAGACAGTAGTCGACCTCTGTGACACAGTGTCGTGACTTTTTGCGACGAGCCACTCTTACGTTGCTACCGAATGCGCAGCACGTAAAGGGATTGGCTCGTTCATTAGAACATACGAGTAGCTACTCTTTCGGTCAGGAATTATTTATTCCAGGAAAAAAGAGTCATGGCTCTGCTAAGCAGTTCTTTCAATTAAATTATGATTTTTCGATTGTACTATCTTCGAGGTAGTTGAATATGACAATGCTTACAGTCAACCGAATTTGGATGGAACATTATTTAGCATGTTCTTATATGACCAGAACCGGAAGGGATAGAGGCTGCACCTTGTATGCCTTGAAATCCGTGATTTTCCTGAACACATGTGTTCGACTTTATGCTTCGCGAAAGTAGAGCATAAAAACTTTGATTTAATAAAGTTTTAGTAGCACTAGTAAAGTCTTGATTTAAGCGAAAATTACCTGCACGATATAAGCTAAAGTTTAGATTCGAAAGATTCTTTAGTTCCGACACTTTACTGCAACCTCTAACCTTTGTTTATTGCATTTTGACACTTCAGACATAGGAGTCTACGATTTCGACTGTCAGACGTACCACGTGATCCGAAATGCACCGAAGAGAAACGAAACTACCCGACATAACATTACTTGTTTACCGCGAATGACACTACAGCAAAACTTCGATATAAACAAATGCTTGAAATTATAAATAAATATTTTCCGAATCACGTCGTGTTTGGTCTCATTCTAATCAGGCAAACGTCACAAATATGTTAGTAAAGTTACATAATCAAAAATCAGAAATAAAAAGGTTTTATTCTTGCATTAGTTTGTCTTAGCGATGTTAATTTGCGTTCGATTCGACTGTCAGACGTATCACGTGACTATCCGAATAGCGCCGAAAAGAAACGAGGTTATCCGATGTGTCATTACTCGTCTATTTACCGCGATTATTAGTGAACATGACATGACATGAGTGAAACACTTGAAATCACAAGTTAATATGTACCGAATTATGTCGTGTTTGTTTTCATTTTAACCAGGAAAACGTCACAAATATGTTGGTAAAAGTTTCATAACAAAAAATCAGAAATAAAGTTCTGCATATTTGTCTCTGCGATGTGTTGACGTTCGATTCGAACATTTTCTTCGTTTATATTGAGACTGTTATTTATTTAATAATAAAACGTACTATATTATCACAGTACGTATACGAAAAATGCTGAAACAAAATAATTGGATGTATAAAAGAGAAAATGTTCATCCGCGCATAATTTCATGTTCTTCGAGAAAATTCACGAGCTGGAATGGAAATTCCAGTTAATCTGTATTTTCATCCCTGGAGGAACTCTTCAGTTCTCGTTCTCTAACCGTTTATTTTCCGACTCCAATCAGGAGTTACATCCGCATTAAGGGTTGATACGACCCCGGAGTAACGAGGCTCACCGATATTTCGAGCAATTCGCGCATTTTAACTGGTCCCCGATGTAATATTTAATTCGCGGCTCGCATTAAGGTTACCGCTGAATGAGCAAACGAGCTGCGACGACGGTGGTTAAAAAGCGACGAACGGAACGTTTCTAACCGTCTATGAACATTTATTTCACTTAAGGGGCGCAGTTACACGTGAAAGGTTCCACCCTTCACCCTCGAGACGCAATTATTCCTAATTATTTTCGCATCTTGTCTTGAAATGCGGCAACAAGATAGGCTCGTGAGAAAAGTCTGGATACGACCGGATAAAACGGTCGTTTAAATACTCGGTAAGTTGTTGTTAGAAGACGTATTTGAAATAGCTACTTTTATTAGGATATTTTTCTTGAAATAAAATTTCTTTTTTTTCCAGGAAGGCAGTTTCCGGACGAATTCTTCATTGCATTTTTGGATATTTAGGAAATTTTAGAAATATAGAACATTCGGACATATTTTAACATATATTATGCCAACATATGTGTATGTGTAGATATATTAATATATGTAAAAATATTTGTTAACATGCATGTATATTATTATATGAAGACGTGTAAACATATGTACATTATATTATATGCTTTTATATGTATGTATTCTATTGTTGTATGGACATATATATGAACATTGTACATATGCATTGCGTATTTGTACATACTATATTATTTGTATATTTGTACATATTATATTATTATTATGAACGTATGTATATATATGCTATATTGTCATATGAACACATGTATGTATACATTCCAACGTATATATACATATGTAGATGTACACATATCCTTATATGCATTCACATATGTACACATTGCATTATATACATATACTGTATGCACTTGCATGTACATGTATATGAATATACATACATATTATATGTTCACATATCATTATATATTTGCATATTTTATATTACTGCATTTTATTCAACACCACATAAAATTTCAAACAACTTTCATACATTACTGATCCTCATTTCCCACCTATCTTTTTCGCAGAAATTGCAATAAAAAAATTTCACGAAATATATTAAATAAGTTCACTCAACCATTTCGCGAATTTCGTTTTAATTTTCCTTTTAAAACCATCCACAAGCGAACGGAGAATTTGCATCCTCAAAGTAACCAACTTTTAAAATCCTCTCTCCGCGGAAGAACACTTGCCAAAACAACCCCAAACATTTTAAAGATTCATTCCCCCTTCACGATCAAGGAAAAAGACTGGAACTTTTCCTTTTTTTCTCCTCTTCAAACGAAACAAAAGCCCAGAGAACCCTTCCACGCTCAACTTCCTTTCACGCTAAAAGGAAAACCAACCGTTTTCCGCTCAATAAAATTATACAATTTCTTGCGACGATCGATGGGAAACGCTGGTCGTTGAAACATCGCGGATTCCGCCAACTCTCAACAAGCAAATTTATTACGGCGAATCCTTCGGTTGTGCCATTCGACGTATAATGTAGTCAAGTAGTTGTAATATTTAATTTCATTGATAATGAAAGTTATTAATTAGGTTATTAATTAGAATTGATGAAAGTTATTGATTGGGTTATTAATTAGAATTGATAAAAGTTATTAATCAAATTATTAATTAGAATTGACGAAAGTGATTAATTAGGTTAATAATTAGAATTTATGAAAGTTATTAATATTTCAAGATTCCCGATGCTTATTGATAATATTGATATATCAGTAATATTATATGGGTAATTTTATGATGCTTCAATGGTGAATTTTGGGAAGTTTGGGAATTTTCTTATTTAGAACTCTTAGAATTTAGGAATTTGTGGCTTTAGAAATTTGGCAATTTAGGAATTTGTATATTTAGAAATTTTTTAATTTAGAAATTTATATATTTAGAACTTTTGGAATTCAGCAATTTTTGAAATTTTTGAAATTTTGGAAATCTTGGAAATTTTTGAAATCATGGAAGTCTTAGGAATCTTAGAATCCCAAGAATATGGAAATCTGAAAATCTTGAACTTGGGAATTGAAAATTTGAAAATTTACAAATCTTGAAATTTAAAAATTTGTAATTTTAAATTTCCATAATTTGAAAAATTAAAAATCCCCAAACTCTTGGAAACCTTTGAAAACTTGGAAATTAAAAAAATTTTAAATATCTTGCAGAGTCTCAGAATTCCATAATTAGCAAACCTCATAATTTTATATCTTCCAAGAGAAAAATGTCCATATTTAATCTTAAAAATCTTAAAATGTAAAAATATGAAAATATAAAAATGTCCAAATTTTACAATTTCGAAATCCTTCAAATTTCCATAATTTAAGAATGTGAAAAATTCCAATATTTCTGAATTAAGATCTAAATCTTTCGAAATCGCAGAAGTTAAATCTCGAAAAGTTCCGAAATTCGATCATTTAAGAATCTCAGACTCTTCGTTTCTACCGTCTGTTCATCACACCGTATGACATTATCCAAACTTAATTACGGCGAGTATCGTATCCCGAAATTCCGCTGGAATTCGAGGTACGCGAACGCAATTCGATTCATAAGTTGCGCTCGCAATGAAGTGCTCTCGTGAAGGGCCATGGCGGTTGTCGGTGACTGTATTTACGTTCACCCAGCGCCATTTTCCCTGCTTTTAAACGAATTTCTGAGGGCGATGCTGTGACCTTATGCTGTACACGTTCCATAAACGGCAACCCAAAGGTCCTCATCTCCCAACGACTGGAAACCTAGACATTTGCCGAAGAAAAGCACCATTTCTCTGCGAATTTCCACTACCTCGTTTCTCTTCTTCGTTATGGAATTCACTATTCATTTCCCGTTCGTTGCTTCCTTATTTTCAAACTGAACTCGAAAACGGAACTATCGAATACTTTATAACGTTCCTTTTTGCTCGATATTTTTATTTTCAATAAAATAATTTTTAAATCGTTTTTGTACTGAATGATTTATAACAATTCTTTAAACATTTTGTTCGATATTTTAACGGAATTTCTATTGCATACGTTTTGTCAAAGTTTATGTGGTGCATAACCTTAATTTTTTAAAATATTTAATATTTTTCTAAAATTTCTGTGGTACACGTTTTACCAATTTTTCTATATGCGATGTTTTATAACCTTAATTCTTGAAATATTTTATCAATTTCAATATTTTGATGAAATTTCTATTGCATACGTTTTGTCAAAGTTTATGTGATACATAACTTTAATTTTTTAAAATATTTAATATTTTTCTAAAATTTCTGTGGTACACGTTTTACCAATATATGCGATGTTTTATAACCTTAATTCTTGAAATATTTTATCAATTTCAATATTTTGATGAAATTTCTATTGCATACGTTTTGTCAAAGTTTATGTGATGCATAACCTTAATTTTTAAAAATATTTAATATTTTTCTAAAATTTCTGTGGTACACGTTTTACCAATTTTTCTATATGCGATGTTTTATAACCTTAATTCTTGAAATATTTTATCAATTTCAATATTTTGATGAAATTTCTATTGCATACGTTTTGTCAAAGTTTATGTGATGCATAACCTTAATTTTTTTAAATATTTAATATTTTTCTAAAATTTCTGTGGTACACGTTTTACCAATTTTTCTATATGCGATGTTTTATAACCTTAATTCTTGAAATATTTTATCAATTTCAATATTTTGATGAAATTTCTATTGCATACGTTTTGTCAAAGTTTATGTGATGCATAACCTTAATTTTTTTAAATATTTAATATTTTTCTAAAATTTCTGTGGTACACGTTTTACCAATTTTTCTATATGCGATGTTTTATAACCTTAATTCTTGAAATATTTTATCAATTTCAATATTTTGATGAAATTTCTATTGCATACGTTTTGTCAAAGTTTATGTGATGCATAACCTTAATTTTTTAAATATTTAATATTTTTCTAAAATTTCTGTGGTACACGTTTTACCAATTTTTCTATATGCGATGTTTTATAACCTTAATTCTTGAAATATTTTATCAATTTCAATATTTTGATGAAATTTCTATTGCATACGTTTTGTCAAAGTTTATGTGATGCATAACCTTAATTTTTAAAAATATTTTATCGAATTTTTTTCTAAAATTTCGGTAGCACACGTTTTACCAATATATGCGATGTTTTATAACCTTAATTCTTGAAATATTTGATCGAATTTAATATTTTTCTAAATTTCCATAGCACACGTTTTATCAATGCTTTATGATCTTAATTCTTGAAATATCTGATCGATTTCAATATTTCTTCGAAATTTTTATGGCACCCAAAATTTCGAACATTTTTCAGAAACTGTCATTATACATTTATTAATTTATGTATAGTAATTTATCGGTGCAAGATTGCCAGTTTATCTCGTGGTAATTTTTCGCAAGTACGAAAAGATTTATGACTGTTTTAATTCGCTCATTCTGGATCTTCGTTTTAATACCGTTTATTAGCCGCGGCCTTTACGAAATCATTAATCTGTTAATGGGTCGTCTCGCAGCCCCGACGGCTGCCCCAAGCCCGCATAAACACCGTGAACAAGGGCCAGGGCTTCCCCTTTCGCCCCCCAATTGGGATTCGTCATGCGTGACCGAACGGAAGCTGCGTAATCTGCGTAATACCCGTAACACGCCATTATGTTATTACGCCGGGGTGTTACTGGCCACGTTCACGTGACGTACTGGATTCTGCCAACGGGGCTATTAAAAGGTTTTTAACGCGTCTTCCGAGAACGCGGATCGATCTTTCAAATTTTGCATCGTCAGTGTTTGCCATCCATCGATCTGATTGTTTAATTTCTCGATTTTTTATGAGTAGAGGGATGGACACTTATGGAGGGTATTGGTAATCAGCGGACATGTTTGTACGTGCAGAAAGTTGAAAATTGTTCGTTTGTGTGGTTTAAAGTTTGCTGAATTCTGGAATGTTTAAGAAATGTGTAGTTATAAAATTGTTAAATTTGAAAAATTTGTAATTACTAAATATATGTATGTATAAATTATTAAATTAAATGTATACATAAAATTATATGTATAAATTATTATTAAATTATTAAATGTATTATATTATTAAATTACATATGTATAGAATTATTAAATACATGTATAAATATGGAAACACAAGTTTAGTTTATAGGAGCTTGAATTTTTAGATGTTCAAGTTTAAAAATTTTGGAAAGATTCAATTATTTATTAAATTTTGAAACTTCAAAATTTCAAAACTGTGATATTTCAGAAATTTCAGATTTGAAATTCTGTAAATCCTGAAATTTACAAAATTGCCAATTTTCAGTCTCCAATGTTCAATGCACTAAATATTTAATTTTTTAAATCGTAGCTTTGAAAAATTTCAAATTCTCAAAAAATCCAATATTCTTCCAGATTCTAATACAAAAATATTCAAACTACAAATCCCAAAATTCTACAAATTCAGAAATAACCTAGAAATACAATTTTATTCCCAGAAATAACAACGTTAAGTGCTACAAATGAAAAATTAGTGATAATTATAACAGAGGAAATTTTTACCCGTTTTAACAGACTCCTTAACTCAATTCAGAGCAATATACAGGTAAGTACGTTAACACCTGGAAAAAGTATCCCTCTCGATCTACCGTCAAGTATTTCCACCCTCGCCATTGCAAACCGCCCCCATTTCTCACTGCCTTTTCGCAGAAAGAGCAACGCTCTTTCGTCACGGTATGCCGTACGGAACCCTCTCCTTTTCGATGAAAAATTGTTATCTCTTCCAGCAGGAATTCCTTCGATCCTTATGACTCTAGTTCAAACGAATTACCGCGAATTTGTAAGCAAAAAAGTCATTTTTTAAGTAGACACCGAACAAGAAATATATATTTTTACGCCTTAGTTCCATGGGGATGTTCATTTATTACTCTTAGCTTTATCAGTTCATTTCTTCCACTTTCATTTCGGTTTTTACTTCTATTTTTATCGCTACTTTTATTTATATGTTTACTTGCATTTTTATTTATAGTTTTATTACTACTTTTATTTATATTTTTACTTCTAGTTTGATTACCACTTTTATCTATATTTATATTTTTATTTCTTTAAAATTATTACTTCTATTTTTATTGCTATTTTTATTTATATTTTTACTTCTATTTTTATTACTACTGTTACTTATATTCTTATTTCTTCTATTTTTATTTGCATAATTTTTTAGAATGCAAGTACATTTTTAAAATGACCTCAACACTACCAGTACACAAGCAAACATTTTTAAATATTTCTTTTATTTTCATTACATTTTATTTTTGTTCAAATTAAGCTGTGTAAAATGCACTCGTACTTCAAAACTAAAAATAAACAAATAAATAATAAAACATAGTGCAAAATTGAATATATACATTAATTTTTCATTTTTATCGAAATCAACACAGATTTCAATATATATGCAATATAATACAATGGCACTATATTATGAGGCAAGACATTAACCATACCATATCAAGATGTAGATTAATATGTGTACATATTATTATACATATTTTGTTTAAATATATATATTTCAAAAAATATAGGACACAAGTCGTTCACCATATATGTCATATGAAGATGTATACTAACATGTGTATACATAAATACATATATTTTCTTTAAATATATTGTACATTTTAAAATATCAGACAAGTCGTTCACCATATATGTCATATGAAGATATTAATATGTGTATATATTATTATACATATTTTGTTTAAATATATATATTTTAAAAAATATAGGAAACAAGTCGTTCACCATATATGTCATATGAAGATGTATACTAACATATGTATATATTATCATACATATTTTGTTCAAATATACATATGTATTTTATAGTACATGGCAAACAAGTCGTTCACCATATATGTCATATGAAGATGTATACTAACATATGTATATATTATCATACATATTTTGTTCAAATATGCATATGTATTTTATAGTACATGGCAAACAAGTCGTTCACCATATATGTCATATGAAGATGTATACTAACATATGTATATATTATCATACATATTTTGTTCAAATATACATATGTGTTTTATAGTATATGGCAAACAAGTCGTTCACCATATCATATGAAGTATATTAGTACACATATAATATAAATGTCGTTAAAATACATATGAGACTTTAGCACATATTACAAAATACATTTCCGTAACACAATTGGCCACAGATCCCGCAAATACGTGAGGCTGTTAGGTGAAATCCTTAAGATCATCCTCAATTAATACCACGCTTAATCAACCGTGAGACATAGTTTATTCCCCCTGCAAATTCACGACGCTGGTAATGCATACGTAAACGCGAAGGGCCTGCCCTTTCTGCTCGATTTTCCGTGCGCATACACGTAACCGAATGGAATTTGCCTCTCCGCGGAATTTCATTTTCAGACCCATCCACCATCGCCAGTGTCCTCCGCCACCCCATGCAACCCTTGAAAACGACGGAGCTTGTATTACGTCACAATTTCGCAAGCTAACCTTCGCATTTTTTCCGGCAGAAATTCTCTTTCGAAGTCGGAATTAGTTCTTAAGGGGATCGCCGTCGTTTTCTCGGGTGTTAGACGGGGGTGGTTTCTGTCGATGATCAAAAAGTTTCTATTTCGCAAGATTTGTACATTGTCTATATTGCATGGAGGAGGCAGATGCGATGAGAGATGAAATTTAACCCCTTCTGCAATTTCACCCCCTCTAATTTCACTGCTCAAATTTCATTTTTATTCAAACTCTTGGAGTTTAAGTAATTTGGAGTTCATTGAGTACATGATAAATGTAGTTTCAATATTGTAGAACTGTTCTGACGCATTTGGGGGTTGAAACGCAAACGATGAGAGAAATTGCTGTAATTTTGCAAATGAGTGACAGTGCAAATATAAATCTTGCTCCAAAGTACTCAGTTTGATTTGAATTTTAATATAGCAGCCCCCCAATAAGGGGTTGAAATTTGAACAATACAAAAAACTATAATTTAATAAAATAATCCTAGCTAAAAATCTTGCATAGAAATCTTAAGTTCAATTATAATCTATACAGATCGTTCAGTAGAGTGAAGTTTCTAAGAGAATAAAAATGCAGGAGCAGCGCTGATCAATTCCAGCATCGAGAGTTCGAGTGATACGGGCAGAAAAATCCTGACACTTGCATTATTTTCCTCCAGCGACGGCAATAAGCTTACCGATGCGACTTGGAAGCCAGAAACTTGGAGAAACGAGGGTGGGATCGTAAGGGCAAATGGTAAGAATCAGCTCGAGGTGACTTGAATATCGTGGGACAGTTCTCCGATAGCGTGCATTCCCTAAGTCGGATACTACGCTCGTGGTTCTACGATGCACATATGTACAGACCCTTTTCTACCAGCCCTTGCGAAACTTGTGCTTTTTCAATAAATTGCTGGACGTATTATTGTACTCGATATAAAATTGCGTACTTTATAACTTTAATTTGTAATAGATTTTTAGTAGATTCTTTGTAGGTGTTTTCATTGATTTTTCATAGATTTTAATAGACTTTACTCGATTTTACTAATTTTAAAATCTTATTAAATTTTACTAGGTTTTACTAGGTTTTACAAAATTTTACTAGATTTTACTATGTTTTACTAGGTTTTACTAGATTTTACTAGACTTTGTAAAATTTTACCAAATTTTACTAGATTTTACTAAGCTTTTCTAGGTTCTACTAGATTTTACTAGGTTTTACAAAATTTTACTAGATTTTACTAGGTTTTACAAAATTTTACTAGATTTTACTAGATTTTACTAGGTTTTACTAGGTTTTACTAAGTTTTACTAGACATTGTAAAATTTCACCAAATTTTACTAGATTTTACTAGATTTTACTAAGCCTTTCTAAGTTTTACTAGATTTTACTAGATTTTACAAAATTTTACTAGGTTTTACAAAATTTTAATTGATTTTACTAGATTTTACTAGGTTTTACTAGACTTTGCAAAATTTTATCAAATTTTACTAGATTTTACTAGGTTTTACTAGGTTTTTCTAGATTATACTAAGGTTTTACTAGATTTTACTAGATTTTACTAGATTTTACTAAATTTTGCTAGATTTTACTAGGTTTTACTAGATTTTACTAGATTTTACTAGGTTTTACTAGATTTTACTAAATTGTACTAAATTTTACTAGATTTTACTAGATTTTACTAGATTTTACTAAATTTGACTAAATTTTACTCAATATTACTAGATTTTAGTAGTTTTACTAGATTTTAGTAGATTTCACTAGATTTGACTAAATTTTGCTAGATTTTACTAAGTTTAACTAGATTTTACTAAATTTTGCTAGATTTTACTAGGTTTTACTAGATGTTACTAGATTTTACTAGATTGCACTAGATTTCAGTTGATCTTAATGCATTTTAATAGATTTTAACGGATTTAATAGATTATTAATAGCTTATTACTAAAATATTTGATAAATTGTTAATAAACTTGTAACAGTTTTTTAGTAAATTTTTAATAGATTTTTAATGCATTTTTAATAGATATTTAATAGGATCAAGAAAGTCCTTACAATTTTATATTATTTTTATAATTTTGTAACTAAGCGTTTGTCATCGTACGTCAATATCACATTTACCTATTTTAAATAAACTATTATACCTCATGATAATATTAGTAATATGAATAAAATTCGACTGGAAATTCTCCTAATCTCAATCGCATAAGTACACATCGACAATACGAGCACGAGCAAAAAAGTAGTCAACCACCCACAGCAGAGGTCGTTCGCAGCAAAGCGAAACAAATCAGCGGTTCCCGTATCGAATGGAAGGTTGTATCAATTCCTCCCACGTGACCAATCTTCTCTATCGAAACGATCTCGGGCCGGTTTTTCGATTTTACTACGGCCCCGTATACATATATCGAATTTCACGAGGCCTCCGAAGGACCGTGGCGACGAAAGACGATTCCCCGCTTTCGTTTCTCCATTCAACCTGTTCCTCTATCCTTCCCGAATTTTTTTCTTTTATCCAGTCCCGTTCGCAGCTCGATGGCAAATTGGACGTGGAATTTCATTTCACCGGATGAGAGGTCGGCCCCGGTACCGGAAAGGAAGGAAAGCTTTCCGGAAGAATGCAATATTCTGGCGGCCCGTAGAAGACAAAGAATGTCATCCACACGCGAAACTGGATACCCAAATGAAATTCAATATGGCAACGCAGAAATCATCCCCCTAAGCCTCTCTCTCTTTTTTCTTTCTGCCCGCTGCTGCAATCGAGACCATGCTGCTATCGCGATGCGAGCATAGGTTGCATCCGTCGCTTTATGAAACCGATTCAACCGGCGGATTCTTTATGGGAACCTGTTACGATCCTCCGCTTTTCTTTATAGAATGAGCCGGTGTTGCGGTGCATCGGTTGCTCGAAATGTTATGGGGAGTGCCAACTTATCGTCGCCGAGCAAACTTACGGGACCACACCGTGACTCGCCATTTGCAAGCTGAGTTCGCGAATATTTCTGTGCCTGATGAGAGACCCAGACAGGTAATTGAGAGGGGACCAAATACTCCGAGGATTTCTTGGGGATTTTTGGGACCTCTGCCGGAAGATTCGCCGGTCCTTGTTTACCTTATCTTGTTTTGGTCAACAGAGGACAGTAATTGATGTTTGGTTTTCAAAAAATGAATAAAAAATGAATTATTTTGCGGGAAACTACTGTCTTATATTAACTATATTATACTGCCTTTTATGTATTAACTCGTCGTGGTACTTTTCTTATAAATATAAACTTGAAAGTACAATTATAAGCAACGTTATTCTAGGTAATTTACCCTTAAAATTTCAGGAGAAGAGTGCAAGTTTTTATAGCAGAAATTTTTCACGTACCATTTTTCCAAAATCGGGCTCCGTACCGACCTTGATTAGTGTTCAGAGAATATTTTGCAAAAGAAATCATGGCGAAATATTGTTTATTGGGTTCAGGCATCATGATTTTGACACGATGTTGTAAGGGGTTAATATTACAGTATCGGATTGGATTTGGATTTCACGCTGTAATTGTTCGATTATCGAGCACGTGCAAATTGCGTTTGGGATGCAGAACTTAGGGGTAGAGAGAGATTGGGGATGAGAAGTGGAAATTTAGGGGTTAAGGATTGTGGGATCGAGGAATTGGGGAAGGTAGGAATTTCGGGATTTAGGGATTTGGGAATCTAGGAATTTGGGGATCTTGAAACTTGGGGATTTAGGAATTTGGGGATTTAGGAATTTTGGGGATTTAGGAATTTGGGGATTTAGGAATTTGGAGATTTAGGAATTTGGGAATCTTGAAATTTGGGGATTTAGGAATTTGGGGATTTAGGAATTTGGGGATTTAGGAATGTCGGGATTTAGGAATTTGGAAATCTAGGAATTTGAAGCTTTAGGAATTTAGAAATCTAGGAATCAGGGACTCTTGAAATTTGGGGATTTAGGAATTTGGATATTTAGAAATTTGGGGATTTAGGAATTTGGGAATTTAGGAATTTGGAAATCTAGGAATTTGGGGATCTTGAAATTTTGGGATTTAGGAATTTGGTGATTTAGGAATTTGAGGATTTAGGAATTTGGAAATCTAGGAATTTGGGGATTTTGAAATTTTGGGAGTTAGGAATTTGGGGATTTAGGAATTTGGTGATTTAAGAATTTGGGGATTTAGGAATTTGGAAATCTAGGAATTTGGGGATTTAGGAATTTGGAAGTCTAAGAATTTGGGAATCTTGAAATTTTAGAATCCAGAAATTTAGGTGTCTTGAAATTTTGGGATTTAGAAATTTGCAATTCTAGGAATTTAGGAACCTTGTAATTTGGAAATGTAGGAATTTAGAAATCTAAGAATTTGGGACTCTAGGAATGACTGAATATTGGAATTTAAGAATTCAGAAATTTTGAGATTTAGGATCTCAACATCCATAAATACACTTAGGTTTGAAGATTATTGTTTTTGAAAATTAGGAACATGTCAATTAGAAATTTGGGTATTGTAATTTTGAAATCTACGAATCGTCGATCTACAAATCTAAAGATCCATGAATTCGATGAGCTAGTTATTTATAAAACTAGAAATTTAAGCATCTAACTATTCATCGATCCGAATCTTATACCTAGCCATCTCTGAATCCCGAAATCTAATCTAAGAACATTGAAGAATTCACAAATCTACCAGCAAATAAATCACTAACATCAAAAAGAATACCTAAGACTCTCCAAAAATAGTAAATTCAAGAATCAAGTTTTAAGAAAATTGCAGAATTCACAAATCTACCAGCAAATAAATCACTAACATCAAGAAGAATACTTAAGAATCTCCAAAAATAGTAAATTCAAGAATCAAGTTTTAAGAAAATTGCAGAATTCACAAATCTACCAGCAAATAAATCACTAACATCAAAAAGAATACCTAAGAATCTCCAAAAACAGTAAATTCAAGAATCAAGTCTCAAGTACCGGAAACGGTATCAAAATTCGCTCATACCTGAAGTCTGGTATTCAATCAGTTTCCACCTGTGACACTGTTAGGATCAGCCGAGTTTCAGCAAGGTCTCATTAATCCTGGCATTTCGATACAGCGGTGGCAGAGGCATTAAGGAAACTTATTGCGAGGAACGTCCTGTACCAGACAGTGTGCATTTACCGTGGAACCGCAGACTAATACCTACCGATCTACTTAATCCTCGAACCCTTTAGGATGTCAGTGAGAGGCGCGGGGTAATTATCAGGCCCATCAACAAACAATGGATACCAATTTAGCCAGGATAATGGTACGCCCGCAGGAAAGATTATCCCTTCTATCCAATAACGACCAGCCATTCGCGCGATTCTACTATATTGAAATTTCGACGATCTCGATCGGTGTCCTTGACGAATTCGACTATACCTTCCTACTTTTTCGTATATCTAACACATTCCTTCTTACACTCTCATTTGGTTAATGATTTGACAAGTTTAAGATTTGGTTAGATTTTTGGTGAGTGTTCGATTTTGGTGAGGTATTTGGTATTTGGTGATTGGACACTGATTTTGGAAGATTGGTGATTGGACGATTTGGGAAGATATTTGATGATTAGTATAAGTATTTGATATTTGGTGATTGGTACAAGGATTTGGTGGGATATTTAATGATTAGTGTGATGATTTGATATTTGGTGATTGGTACAAGGATTTGGTGGGATATTTGGTGATTGGGACAAGGATTTGGTGAGATATTTGATGATTAGTATAACGATTTGATATTTGGTGATTAGTACAAGGATTTGGTAAGACATTTGGTGATCGTACAACGATTTGGTAAGACATTTGGTAATTGTACAATGATTTGGTGGGATATTTGGTGATTGGTTCAAGGATTTGGTGAGATATTTGGTGGTTAGTGTGATGATTTGATATTTGGTGATTGGTACAAGGATTTGGTGGGATATTTGGTGATTGTGACAAGGATTTGGTGAGATATTTGATGATTAGTATAACGATTTGATATTTGGTGATTAGTACAAGGATTTGGTAAGACATTTGGTGATCGTACAACGATTTGGTAAGACATTTGGTAATTGTACAATGATTTGGTGGGATATTTGGTGATTGGTTCAAGGATTTGGTGAGATATTTGGTGGTTAGTGTGATGATTTGATATTTGGTGATTGGTACAAGGATTTGGTGGGATATTTGGTGATTGTGACAAGGATTTGGTGAGATATTTGATGATTAGTATAACGATTTGATATTTGGTGATTAGTACAAGGATTTGGTAAGACATTTGGTGATCGTACAACGATTTGGTAAGACATTTGGTAATTGTACAATGATTTGGTGGGATATTTGGTGATTGGTTCAAGGATTTGGTGAGATATTTGGTGGTTAGTGTGATGATTTGATATTTGGTGATTGGTACAAGGATTTGGTGGGATATTTGGTGATTGGGACAAGGATTTGGTGAGATATTTGATGATTAGTATAACGATTTGATATTTGGTGATTAGTACAAGGATTTGGTAAGACATTTGGTGATCGTACAACGATTTGGTAAGACATTTGGTAATTGTACAATGATTTGGTGGGATATTTGGTGATTGGTTCAAGGATTTGGTGAAATATTTGGTGGTTAGTGTGATGATTTGATATTTGGTGATTGGTACAAGGATTTGGTGGGATATTTGGTGATTGATTCAAGGATTTGGTGAGATATTTGATGATTAGTATAACGATTTGATATTTGGTGATTAGTACAAGGATTTGGTAAGACATTTGGTGATCGTACAACGATTTGGTAAGACATTTGGTAATTGTACAATGATTTGGTGGGATATTTGGTGATTATTATAATGATTTGGTGAGATGGTTCGTGACTGTTCGATTTGATATGACATTGGATAAATTGTTAAATTAAGATGTTTAATTTAATTGTCCATTAATTAATTCTCCATCAGAAGAATTAATTGTTAACCATTGGAAGAATGAACTGTTGATTAACCGTCAGAACAATGAATTATTACTTAACAGTCAGAATAATTAATTGTTCATTAAGCTCGTCAGCGGAATTAATTTTTAGTCAACCGTCAGAAGGATGAATTGTTAATTGACCGTCAGAGCGATGAATTATTAATTAACCGTTAGAAGGATGAATTGATAATTATCTGTCAAAAGAATTGTTAATTATCATCAGAGGAATTAATTTTTAATCAAACTTCAGAGGAATTAATTATTAATTAACCATTAGAAAAATGAATTGTTAATCAACCCTCAGAAAAATGAATCGTTCATCAACCGTTAGAGAAATGAATTGTTAAACAACAGTCGAGAGAATGAATTGCTAATTAAACATCAGAAGAATTAATTATTAATTAACTATTAGAAAAATGAATTGTTAATCAACCCTCAGAAAAATGAATCGTTCATCAACCGTTAGAGAAATGAATTGTTAAACAACAGTAAAAAATTGCTAATTAAACATCAGAAGAATTAATTATTAATTAACAATCAGAATGAAATCTTCATCCTTAAATGAAGAGTATCAATAAATAAATATGAAATTCATGATTTTGAGTATCAGAACATCAGGAATACACCGTACGATATCTACAAGTCTTCCCGTCGAAAAAATCATCTGTCCTCACGGTGTTTCCGCCCCCACGGGAACACCCCATGGGTAGCACGCGATGATTCACTCGATCGCGTCCGGAAAACGAACAGATTTGGAATGTCGTGCGTGCTCGACGACGATAATGATAACAGACCACGTGGGCTACGATAACGTGGATGGTTTTTCGAGGCTGATTCACGGGGCCTTCCTGGCTTAAACCCGGGTTAAATAACGTCCCGTGATAAGCTAATGTTCGGTAACAGATATTTCGCTGATATACCCAGCAACTTTCTTTATTTCCCTTCTTTCTTGTACGGCTCACACGAAACTGAGCTAATTTATTTCCTCGGATAAGGATTGTCTGTGGAAATATTTCTGATTGAATTCTATATTGATCGTAGGAGGTCACGGTGATATAGTAATATTTTTCACACATTTCTTTAATTTACTATACTGTTCTTTTTCGGGGTTGTTCTGTTTTTCGTGACTTTACTATATAGTGTTTTTTTTTAGGAATTTAGCATTTTTTATTAGATCAACGCATTTCTCGTAAAATTACTATTCAGTGTTTTTGCATAAGTTTATTATCTAGGGTTTTTTTATAATTTTACTGTCTAGCGTTTTTTTTTTTAAGTTTTTCATAACTTTTATCTGAATGTGTTGTCAAATCGTCTTTGCTTTTGAGACGTTTGCAAATCTAACCTAATCTAAACTAAACTGACCTATGTTAATAACCTAACCTAAACTAAGCTAACCTAACCTCAACTAAGCTGACCTAACCTAATCTAAACTAAACAAAACTAACCTACGCTAATAACCTAACCTAAACTAACCTAACCTAATCTAAACTAAACAAAACTAACCTACGCTAATAACCTAACCTAAACTAAGCTAACCTAACCTTAATAAAATTAACTAAATTAAACTAAACTAACCTTAGTTAATGACTTAAACTAAACTAACATAACCTAACATATGATAAAAATACAACCTGAATTAAATTAAACTAACCCATGCTAAAAATATAATCTAAACTAAATTAACATGTGTTAATAACATAACCTAAACTAATTTATACTAATAACATAACCTGAACTAAGTTAAATTAACCTAATAACATTATTACATTATCAAGAAAAATTGATAACTATTTATTGGTCTCAATAAAATCAATTTTTAATAACCACATATGACAAAGACCTGATAATTCCTTGTCTGTTAATTACAATAGAATCAACTATCAATGATCATCCACTACCACCAATAACCTGTTGCAACAAGATCAATTAATAATCATTAACAACAAATAACTATTTATTCATTATTCTCAATAAAATGAACTATTAATGACTACATATGACAAAGACCCGATAGTCCCCTGTTTGTTAATTACAACAAAATCAACTATCGATAATCATCCACCACAACCCTTAACTATTTATTAGTCTGAATAAAATCAACTATTTATAACTACATATAACACAATCCTGATACGCCTATCTTTGTTAATCACACCAAAATAAACTATCAATAATAAACAAGCAATAACCTAACCATTCCTGTCGCAACGAAATCATCAATAATCCCAAATCTTCACAAACAGACACTTGTAGCCAACAGTCTGTTTCCCCGCATCCATCATGCAACACGAGTGATTATGGCACGAGTAATCAGCATTTTCTGGGTAGTTTCTTATTTCCGGCGAAGGGCCGCGGAGGAGAGCTCCGGGCAATTTCTCTCGGATGTTTAGTTGCCCGAGTGCTCGTAACTCCTCGATACGAGGGCGTAGGAAGAAGATCTCGAGGGCACGCAGCAGAGCACGAAACAAAGGATGTAACGTTGTTACAGGCACGAGGAATTAAACTGGTTGAATTTAGTGGACGTGGCCGGAAGATAGTGGCTTAAGGTTAAAGCTGCCCGGGTAAAATCTCTGGTTACACGCAGATGGACGGGATATCGGGTTCCTGGAGCCCGATGTCTAATTACAGGGGATGGTTAAATGTCTCTGCTCGATGATATCGATGCTCTCGGGCGGAATGTGTTGTCTAGTGCGGTCTGATAGATGGAAACGAGGAAAATGCGGAAATTCGACGGTTCGAAGGATTTATCGTGCCGGAGTGGAGGTTAATCCTTTCCACGTAGTTTGCTGTTATTTCAGAGCATTGTAATAGTTTATATTAAATGTTAATAATTACTAATTTATTTTATAGTAATTATGTAGCATTGTGATATCTAGGTATCATTTTGTAGTTTGTAGTATTCTACAATTTTTCTTTTCTTTTATAGTAATTTTATAGTATTGTAGTATTTTTTTTTTTATTTTCTGGTAATTTTGCAATATTGTAGAATTTTTATTTTATTATGGGGTAATTTTGTAGGGCTGTTGTATTTTTATGTTGTTTTCTAGTAATTTTGTAATGCTGTAACATTTTTATTTTATTTTTTTGGTAATTTTTCGGTATTGTAGCATTTTTATTTTATTTTCTAGTGATTTTGTAGCATTGTAGCATTTTTATTTTATTTTCTAGTGATTTTGTAGCATTGTAGCATTTTTATTTTATTTTCTAGTGATTTTGCAGCCTTGTAGTATTTTTATTTTATTTTCTAGTAATTTTATAGCCTTGTAGTATTTTTATTTTATTTTCTAGTAATTTTATAGCCTTGTAGTATTTTTATTTTATTTTCTAGTAATTTTATAGCGTTGTAGTATTTTTATATTATTTTCTAGTAATTTTATAGCCTTGTAGTATTTTTATTTTATTTTCTAGTAATTTTATAGCGTTGTAGTATTTTTATATTATTTTCTAGTAATTTTATAGCGTTGCAGTATTTTTATTTTATTTTCTAGTGATTTTGCAGCCTTGTAGTATTTTTATTTTATTTTCTAGTAATTTTATCGCGTTGTAGTATTTTTATTTTATTTTCTAGTGATTTTGTAGCATTGTAATATTTTTATTTTATTTCCTAGTAATTTTATAGTATTGTGGCATTTTTATTCTATTTTCTAGTAATTTTGCAGTATTTTATTGTTTCTATTTCATTTTCTAGTAATTTTATTCAGTTGTAGAATTTTTCTATTTTTTTTTAGTAATGTAAGATGATTTTACAAGTATTATTTTTAATTATAAGATAACTGTATTTTAAATTATGTCACAGCAATTTCAATATTTGAATTGCAAGCCTAAACCCAAAATCCCCAAATCTTCCACTTGCTGTTTCCAAATTCCTAAATTTCTAAATCTCCAACTCCCATATTCCTAAAATCCCTATTTCTCCAATTCCTTCCCACCCGAAACTCCCTAAAACCCACATTTCCAAATATTCCAAAGAAGAAGTCCTAAAAAACGTTTAAGCCTCTAATTATTACCCCTTTAATATAATTTTATAATCATCATAATTACCATAATTATCATGAACAACCTTTCATTTTAATCCCCATCCCCAATTATCTTTATAGCACAGGAACCTTGATAAACTCCAGAATTTCTCCATATCTCGAATCCGTTAAAATAATCCAGTTCATTTAATACAGTCCAAAAAAACTCCTCCACGAGTTAAACTGATTAAGAATGAATTGACCACGCTATAAAATAGTCTACTTGGTGTTCCATTTTCTTCCACTTTTACGGTTCTCAAGGTGAACGAAATTTTCAGAGATTAGAGCTGAAAAGTAGGGGCAATTTGCGAGCGTGTTTCGCGCAATTAGCATCGTGGGCAACGGTGCCACTTATCGACGCGATAACAGAATGAACGGTTCTACATGACGCCATGGAAAAGTCGTCATTTTCTTCTGGTTTTCTCTTACTAGGTCTTACAATACAACTCGATGCAAGTTTCTATCGATAATATACAGTTTTCAGTTTCTCAACAGTTTCTCTACGATCAAGATGGCTTAATTGTTTGGCCAGGGTGGAACGAACGATATCTTCTAAGGCGAGAGAAAAAAAACGAGGAGAGAAACGGCGAAGGAACAAGTGCCCGTCCACTCGCAATTAAAGATCGCTAATGAGACGTATGCAAATACCGGAGGCTCGTTAAAACTTCCCTCTACTTGTCCTTTTCCGTGGTGGCACCCACCACTCCCATGCCGAGATGGGAACCTGTTCCGTTCGACCAGGAAGTTTGTGGACATGGATTTTTTCTTTGGACGCTTCACACGACGCTGGACACGTTCGCTCGATTTCTTCTAATTTAGCCGATTCGAGATAATCGGAGATTAATGCGGAATGCGACGATGATCAACTTTTCTGATACCAGTTAAGTGGAGATTATTGCACGCGGAATTATCGGTGCATGGATTGTGGACGATGTGGATTTAATTTTTGATGCTGGGTAAAATATCAGTAGTCAAAACGATAGCAATAACAGTACAAAAACAACAGCAACAAGAATTGCAACAACAATAGCAACAACAGTAAAAACAACAATAGAAAAAACAATATCAACAACAATGACAATGGACACAAGAATAGCAACAGCAATAGTAACAACAGTAGCAAAAACAATATCAACAACAACAGCAATAATAATGGAAACTACAGCAATAACAACAACAACAGCAATAACAGTGGAAACCACAGCAATAACAACAACAACAACAACCGTAGTAACAGCAGTAGAAAAACAATATCAACAACAACAGCAATAACAATGGAATGAACAACAGCAATAACAACAGCAACAACAACAGCAACAACAATAACAATAACAATAACAATAACAACAATATTACCAACACCAGAAGCTAAGCAATGAAAATAACAGCAGCAATAATATAGTAGCAATAGCAATGACTATAGCAATAAAAGTACCAACAACAATAGCAATAAAAATAACAAAATCTGAGCAATGACATTAACAATAGCAATAATAGTAGCAATAGAAATCACAACGGTAGTAGCAATAGCATTAGTTAAGGTAACAACGACAAAAACAATATCAACAGAAATAATACCGACAACAAAAACAGCAAAAGCAGCAACACAAAGCAGAAGATGCAATAGCAATAGCAACAACAGTAGAAACAGACATAATAGCAACAACAAAAACATCAAGAACAGCAACAACAACAGCAATAGTAGTAGCAGCGACACCAAAAGCAATAGCAATAACAATAGTCACAACAATAACAGTAACACTGATAGTAGCAACAGCAAAAGCAATAGCAATAACAATAACAACAAATATAATATTAATAATGATTGCAGCAACAGCAAAAGCAATAGCAATAGCACTAACAACAAAAATAAGATTAATAATAACTGCAGCAACAGCAAAAGCAATAGCAATAGCAATTACAATAGCTACAACAATAACAGTAACAATGACAGTGGCAACAGCAAAAGCAATAGCAATAATATCAGCAGCAACAAGAATATTAACAATGACAGCAACAATAGCAAAAGCAATAGCAATAACATCAGCAATAATAACAATATTATTAATGACAACAACAATAGCAGAAGCAGCAGCAATAACAATAACAACAACAAGAATATTAACAACAGCAATAACAACAATTTTAACAGTGACAGCAACAATAGCAGAAGTAATAGCAACATCAGCAACAACGAGAATATTAACAATGACCGCAACAACAGCAAAACCAATATCAATAACAATAGCAATAACAACAATTTTAACAATCAAAGCAACAATAGCAGAAGCAACAGCAATAACATTAGCAACAACAAGAATATTAAAAATGATCGCAACAATAGCAAAAGCAATATGAATAACAATAGCAACAACAATAACATTAACAATGAAAACCGCAAAAACAATAGCAATAACAAAAGCAATAGGAATAATAACAACAGCAACCATGTCAATAACAATAACAGCAATAGCAATAACAATAACAATTTTTCTCTATTTTTCTTACAAAAATTCGATAATTGAGCAAACAAAAAGAGCAAATGAACCTGACATAACACGAAACAGTACAATTTGTAATAATCGGCGAAAGAGTTGGCGGAGTAATAAAATTTGCTAGTGAAACGTTTCCGGGAAAAGGTAATCGAGACCAGAACCGCGTTTCGCCCTCCCATGAAGCGGATCCAGCGCAACTCGGCGAAGAATCGTATCGGGACTGAAAACGGAGCATAAAACGTGGGAGGATCGAGAAATGAAGTCGATCCCATCGAAATGTAAATTCAGTCCGCGTTGCTGGGTCATTACTTAAGGAACCTACGAGCAAGAATTCCGTTTTCGAGAGGGAACGGACGGGGAAGAAATTAGATAGTCCCCGAAGAATCCCATTACGCCGGTCTCGCTACAGCGTGTATGCGGCTCGCGAAATGCAAAACGTGGCTCCGTGTTCGATCGCTTTCGATTTCTGTTCGCGTTCTTGCTATCGAATCTACTCCCTTTTACTCGTTTCCTAGCTGAACACGCGCCAGACGCCTCGTGTTTACGATTCCCTCATCGATTCCGGTGAAATTGCGCGCGGTTAGAACACGCGGATCGAAACGGATCAGTTCGCCGTTCAAATTCAAATTCGATAAAAGTCTGCTATAGTTACAACAAAGTTTAGTCTTTGTACAAAGTGTGGATGTTACAAGAAGACCATAAACATTGAAGTTCAATTTGGATACAATGGAGCGCCATCACCTTCATTCATCGCAGTCCCAAACTCTATTGAGAGTGGCGGGTCTTTAATGAAGTACAAGCTGAGAGGAAGACGTATCGCCGAAGTTAGAATGGGGATTTCAGGAATTAGGAATTTGAGAAGCTGGGGATTCGGGAATTTAGCGATTCGAGGGGCTACAGATTTGAGGATGTAGGGACTTGGGGTGTAGGGATTTGGGGATGTAGGAATTTGGAAATATAGGGATTTGGGAATATAGCGATTTGGGGATGTAAGAATATGGAAATGTAGAGATTCTGGGTCTAGAAATTTGTGGATGTGAGGATTTGGGGATGTAGGTATTTGGGGATGTAAGAATGTGGGAATGTAGAGATTCTGGGTCTAGAAATTTGTGGATGTGGAGACTTGGGGGTCCAGAAATTTGAGCATGTGGAGATTTGAACATGTGGAGATTTGAGGATGTAAGGATGTGGGAATGTAGAGACTTGGGGGTATAGAAATTTGAGGATGTAAGGATTTGTGAATGAATGAATGTAGGAACTTGGGGGTCCAGAAATTTGACGATGTGGAGATGTACATTCGGACCACATAAAATTTTTCACGAATAGAAAGCTTTCGTGAACAGACTGTACCTTTCAATCAGACTTTCATCAAACGAAATTTTCACCGTCACGATACACCGCCAATTTCCTCCCGTCGCTTCAAACTTGCTCCATCTTTGCAGCGTAGCTTAACAAAGAGCCCGTTAATTAATTCATCAAGGTACACCCATCGAAGCAACGAATTTCGAGGAGTCCTCCTATCGTCTAATAACCTAACAATGGAAATAGTTAATTCGCCCCGAAGAAAGGATCCGTGGACGAGAGTGGCTGGATCCAGACGATCGTTGAAGGTGGTCCCGAGGACCAAGAGATCCTGGCAGAGTGTTATCTTGTCCCGTGAGTCGCCGGTCGGGGGAGCACGAGATCGTTTAGATAACGATCGAGAGAGGTCCAGCAGGAAACCGAGAGGAAGAAGAGTAGTTGAAGGAGGAAATAAAAGGAACAGGATTTCGACGTAACTAGGCGGACAGTTACTGTATCTCCCTGAAGACCTCGAGGAAGTCTCAATTTCGGACGAATTATTCCTGGATTTCGTTATCCGATTCTTTTGTGTCGGCATGGACCGATTGTTTCTGGCTGAAAAATTCATGTTATCCATGGTTTTTTCGACATTGAAACTGTAAGGAAGAATGAGCTTCAAATTGGAATAAGTTTCTAGTCAAAAGGAGTTTTGCATTCTTCCGAGTCTTGACATTTTTCATGGTTTTTCTGTTGAGTTGTTGGTAGAAGTAAATATTTGGTTCCATTTCTTCTCGTTCTTCGTGAACGATTTCGCTCTGTGGAAACAGTTGGTGGACGAGATAAATTTCATATTTTGTGAAATATATTGCTGTATATTTACCAGGTCTAATAATTCGTAATTTCTGCGCACTAGTCACAAGGGCTAAGAGATCCGCGCAACATTACCAGGTGTACTAATCCTTAATTTCTACCCTAGGATGTACTAAACACAAAGGTATTCACAGACGATTTGGAATTAGCGTCTTTCATTTTTGTGGTATGTCTAGTTTCCAAATACAGCAGTAGAATACAGGAATATTAAAAGGAACAAGGTATAAAAATATTGAGAACACTGTAGCGTAGATCATGAAGGCCATCTTGTCATGAGACCTCAGATCTACTGATTAATTCTTAATTTCTGCGCTGGATTGCACTAGACGCAAGAACGTATTCGCAGTATAAACTCATGTTGTTTTCTTGCTATACCTTTCGAAACTCCGATGTTCAGACGATTTCAGTCAGATTTTTGTGCTATGTCTATGAATAGTTGGCACTTCGCGGCTTCAATCGACGAATAATTGTTACTCCATGGCTTCAACTGATGAATAATTATTCCATGGCTTCTATTGAGGATTACTGAGTATCGCTCCAACAGAATAGGCACTTTGTTATAAATTATATTTCTGTTTCTTTGCTTTTTATAGAAGGGTGGTTTATATAAAATAAAACAGTGTACTAATAATTACAATAACTGTACGTTATTTATATTTAATGCAAATATAATTCTATACCAGGTAAACGGCTTAACGTAGAATTATTTGGACAGTTGCGTCATTTGCAGCCAACTGATTATTCCTACAACGTAAACACAACTGAAGACAGTCAAAATGTTAGGTACAGTATTCAGCAAGCTTTGATTACACAGATTATAATCAGAATTGAACCCAAAATTCAGTTGCAGTGAAAATACGAGTCTAGTTTATCACATTCGAACCATAGTGTGCATCATGAGTGTGCGTCATGAGTGTGCGTCATGAGTGTGCGTCACGACGTGTGGTTAACAATTCTGAATTTTTGGGCTGAAGTGCATTAGACGCAAGGGTATGTTCGCAGTCTAAATTCTCATGTTATTTTGTTGCTATGACAATACCTTTCAAAACGCCGATGTTCAGACGATTTCAGTCAGATTTTTGTGGTATGTCTAGTTTCCAAATGGCAGTTGCAACACGTTTTCGTGTGCGATCAAAAGAAAGCAAATGTACGCCTTCTTGTGGAAGCTTACGATGACTGTCCTAACGCAATACGCATTGGTTCTACTTTGGTACCCAAAACGCAAAAAGTCATGGGTTGACACAACCATCATCGACCGCAAGAATCACTTCGGAAGACAATGCTATTTGGTGGGATCAGGTGTCATCATGAGCTGAAACCACGTGGAAACAGTTAATACCGATCGCTACCGTCAACGAATAATCAGTTTGAACCATGCATTGATCGAAAAGCGTCCAGATTGTGCTAGAAGACATGGAAAAGAGATTTTGCAACACAACGCCCCATCACACACAGAAAACGGTTAAAGGCACAATTTCTGCACTTGGTTGGTACTCTTGCCTCACCCACACTCATCAGACTTGGCCCTTTCCACTTGTTTTCATCAATGGAACGTTTCTAGGAACACTTGAACAGTTAAGATGTCGAAAAATGGCGGATGACTAGTTTCTCAAAATGTCAAGAATTTGGGAGGGCACAATTTGAAGGGTGGGTGGTAACATGTATAGCTGGCGATGGATTATTAACTGGTATATTATTATATGTTTCATACAATATTGGTATATTATTATATGCTCCTTTTAGACTCTTTGTTATCTTTCTCTGAAACTTATATCATCAACAATTTGCATAAAAATACAAATTTAGTAACTTTTGTCGACATACAGTTGTGATAGCTACAGATATTCGCTAAAAATTAGATAACCATTTATCAAAATCAATTAACCAAGCCATTCATCGATATCAATTAACGGAAATATTCATCGAGTATAATCGAGATATTCAATATGTCAGTGATAGAAAATTGATGGAACACAATGCAATTTTGATCTGCGATTTGATTTTTTCCAATTGGACAACGAGGTTGCCACGTAAATTATTATTGCGGCAATGGCGAGAAGATCTTGCGAAATATTCATCGACAAGGATCGATAAATTCGTCGTCGAAGCAACAGGTTAAACGTAGAAGCGTCTACGCGCTGGCCTGTCGCACTTACCCTCTTTCTACGGGGTGAACGTGCCGATAAATAATTAAACCAACCCTTGAATCTACGTTCAATCGTGTGAAATAATTATTAGGTTTCGGTTACACGATCGGAAGTTTCGATGAAGATCCGTGGGGAGCAATGGAATTTTGAATTTATATTTGATAGGGTTGGAAATCAGTGAAATTTTGAATTTATATTTGATAAGATCGGATATTGGCGGAAAGTTCAATTTACATTTGACAAAATTGAATATCACTGAAATTTTAAATTTACATTTCATAGGATCGAATATTACTGAAATTTTTCATTTATATTTAACAAGGTCCTAAAATTGTTTCAACCAAAATTTCCACATTGATTTATTAGTTTACAGAAACGACTAATTACTCTCGTTACAAATTTAAAGATCAAATGCCAAGAAACGGTTAAATATCCGATGGTCAAATATCCAGAAATAAACAAAGAAATATATAGGATCATTAAATGAAGTTACACAATAAATACAATATAGAAGATCGGTAGTGAAGGTTCAACAAAACGTCTTTGTCGTCCGACATAAAATAGAAGATCCTTTCGAAGCAAAATACGTCCCTGAAGGGAGGCACCGAGTCTCTGTTTAAAAAACGATCCCCATAAATCTCTCTGGGGTTCCGTTCGCTGGGATTCCTGTCCTTGAAAGATAAAGTCAATACGATAAAAGGAACGATGTACGCGATCGGAGCAGACGTCACAAAGAATACCGATAGAGCATCATCGCTGATGTCCGCTATTGTTCTTGATCGGATCGAAGTAGCTTCTCTTCGATTTGCAACGCTATTGATCCCAGGGGACCGGACGGGAAAGACAACGAAAGGAAGTTATGTGATGTCAGGGATATTTGACGTCGGTCAAGGATGGAAATTTGAATATTTCGAAAAAGAAAACATATAAAATATTATAAAAAATTAATGTTTCGGTGTTAAGTTTGCGTTATGAGTGGTTTTATAGGGTGTTAGATTATTACAAGTTAGATTACTACGCGTTGTTACTATGCATTAGATTACTAGTTGAATTACTGCGATTTGGATTATTACAAGTTAGATTACTGCGCGATAAATTATTGTGCGTTGGATTACGGCGCGATAGATTATTACAAGTTAGATTACTACGCGTTAGATTACTGCGCCATAAATTATTGTGCGTTGGATTACGGCGCGATGGATTATTACGCGTTGGATTACCACGCGTTAAATTACTACGATTTAGAGTACTACGCGTTAGATTACTACGGGTTGGATAACTACGCGTTGGATTACTGCACGATACGTTGCTACGCGTTAGATTACAACGCAATAGATTATTACGTGTTAGATTACCACGCGTTAAATTACTACAATTTAGATTACTATGAGTCAGACTCTCAGGTGTTAGATTACTACGTGTTAGATTACTACGCGTTGGATTACTACGCGTTGGATTACTGCACGATACGTTGCTACGCGTTAGATTACAACGCGATAGATTATTACGTGTTAGATTACCACGATTTAGAATACTATGCGTTAGATTACTACGTGTTGGATAACTACGCGTTAGATTACTACGCGCTGGATTATTGCACGATATATTGCTACGCGTTAGATTACAAAGCGATAGATTATTACGCGGTAGATTACCACGCGTTAAATTACTACGATTTAGAGTACGACGCGTTAGTGTATCACGCGTTAGATTGCTACGAGTTGGATTTCAACGCGATAGATTATCACGCGTTAGATTACTACGAGTTGGATTTCAACGCGATAGATTATTATGCGTTAGGTTACAACGCGATACATTAGTACGCGTTAAATGACTACGCGTCATAATTGCAACGTGTTACACTAGCACGCGTTAAATTACTACGCGTTAGACATCTACACAATACATTATTACCCGTCAGAATACTGAGCGTTAGATTGCCACGCATTTAATAAGTACAAGCTGGATTACTACGCGATACATCATTACGCGTTAAATTACTACGTGACACGTTGTTCTGCTTTACACTATTAGAAGACAAATTATAACACGTTAGATTATTACACGATACATTGTTACACTTTAGCTTAGTACATGATAGATTATTGTGTGTTAGATTACAGCACGATAGATTACTACACGTTAGATTATTACGTGATAGGCTGTTCCATGTTATATTATTGGACGACAGATTATAACGCGTTAGATTATTACACGATGCATTGTTACGCTTTCGATTAGTACACGATAGATTATTGCGCGTTAGATTATTACGTGAGAGATTTTCCTGTTACTATTATATTACTGTTGATTGTACTATGTTGTATTATGTTACTGTTATATTACTAGACGACAGATTAGTACGCGTTAGATTACTACACGTTGGATTACTACATAACACATTAATATGTGTTAGATACGTGATAGATTGTGTGTTACAACGCGATAGATTATTACACGACAGATTATTACATGCTAGATTTTTCTGTTACTATTATAATACTGTTAACTGCTGTACTATATTGTACTATCTTACTGTAATATTACTAGACGACAGATTACCACACGCTAGATTACTACCCGTTCGTTTACTACACAACACATTATTACCTATTAGATACATGATACATTCAGCGTAATTTGTATAAATTTAAAAGACAAAAATATCATAATGAGTTTATCGTTATCATTATCTTAATTTTTCTCATAAACTTGTCTCACTTCCAAACTAAACAGCTCACTTGTAAACCACAACTTTTTACGATTGCAATCGCGCAAGATTCAAAGAATGTCGGAACTTTTTGTCGAAATTATGTTACGCCCGTTGCTCTCCTTTCGCATCGACTAATTTATCGTTCGTTGTGCGCATTAACTGAAAGTTTCATTAACCCCAATGAATCCAGGCTGCGTATGCCAGGCAATTTCGTGCGGCGCGCCACGCAATTTATTTTCCATACAATTTTCATGGGTCCTTAACGAGCCCCGTGCTCGCGACCGTCGTAAATCGCAACATCGCAATTTAATTTGCTCACGATTATTATAACTTGTTCTTTACTAACTGCGGATGCAAGAGATTCACTGTGAAGTTAATATCTCGTGAACTCACTCGTACATCTCACGAAGTCTGTGCAATTACTCTTGGGGACACTTTTGGTTGTAAAATTCGAGCATTGTCAAATTTCTGTTTTTCTGAATTTTTAATTTCTGTATTCCAGAATTTTCAAATTTCTGTATTCAAAATGACAAAACGAAAAATTGACAAAATGACAAAATGATAAAATGATAAAATGACAAAATGACAAAATGACAAAATGAAAAATTGACAAAATGACAAAATGAAAAATTTACAAAATGAAATAGGACAAAATGACAAAGTGTAATATTGACAAAATGAAAAATTGACAAAATGACAAAATGACAAAATGACAAAATGACAAAATGACAAAATGACAAAATGACAAAATGACAAAATGACAAAATGACAAAATGACAAAATGACAAAATGTCAAAATGACAAAATGACAAAACGAAAAATTGACAAAATGACAAAACGAAAAATTGACAAAACGACAAAATGACAAAACGAAAAATTGACAAAATGACAAAATGACAAAATGACAAAATGACAAAATGACAAAACGAAAAATTGACAAAATGACAAAATAACAAAATGACAAAATGTCAAAATGACAAAAAGTGAAAATGACAGAATGACAAAATTACAAAATTAGATAATTTCAAAATGACAAAATGGCATTATGTTAATATTTTAATATGTTATTAATATAGAAATTTGTGTGCCATGACAGTCAAAGAGTCAGTACCAAAAAAATGAATAAAACAAGTATCCATAACATTTCGATAAGGAGAAAGTTCGATACAGAATCAACACTCGGAAATATCGTAGCAAGAAACGGCAAGAAAAAGTGTAAAATGAAGGAAGAGTACTAAACGTTACCACGACAGGGACGATAAATCACCAGGGTAATATCCAGTCACGCTAGCTCTTAAGCTCGAAGCAAACACGACGAAGTCTTATTCAATTCACGTGCTTCGAGAACACGCCGATTATATCGCGTGACTCGGCTCGGATTACACGTGCCCGGTGATCCTGGTGATCCTGGTGATCCTGAGCCTTGTAGACCAGCCATCGTACTCCTGCGATAGTGGACACTTATTGTTGCTCGCGGACAAAGCAACGGGTTAAAGCCTGAGTAAAGTCACAAGTCGTACGAAGTGAAGAATGAAGTAGGCTTTTCGGATTTGTCAAGAGAAAAATTTGGAAATATCTGAGAGCCGTGAAGTTGGATACTTGGAAATTTACAAGGTTGTAAATTTGAGAGGGTGGAAATTTAAAAATATGCAAGGTTCAAAATTTAGAGGAGGTTGCGAAATTTGATAATATACAAGGTTGAAAATTTGAAAGAGTGGAAGTTTGAAAATATACAATGTTGCACATTTAGAAAGTAGGAAATTTGAAAAATTGCAAGGTTGAGGATTTAGGGAGCTAGAAATTCGAAACTATGCAAGGTTGCAAATTTGGGAGGTTGGCAATTTGAAAATATACAAGGTTGAAAATTTGAAAGAGTGGAAGTTTGAAAATATACAATGTTGCACATTTAGAAAGTAGGAAATTTGAAAAATTACAAGGTTGAGGGTTTAGGGAGCTAGAAATTCGAAACTATGCAAGGTTGCAAATTTGGGAGGTTGGCAATTTGCAAATATACAAGGTTGAAAATTTGAAAGAGTGGAAGTTTGAAAATATACAATGTTGCACATTTAGAAAGTAGGAAATTTGAAAAATTGCAAGGTTGAGGGTTTAGGGAGCTAGAAATTCGAAACTATGCAAGGTTGCAAATTTGGGAGGTTAGCAATTTGAAAATATACAAGGTTGAAAATTTGAAAGAGTGGAAGTTTGAAAATATACAATGTTGCACATTTAGAAAGTAGGAAATTTGAAAAATTGCAAGGTTGAGGGTTTAGGGAGCTAGAAATTCGAAACTATGCAAGGTTGCAAATTTGGGAGGTTGGCAATTTGAAAATATACAAGGTTGAAAATTTGAAAGAGTGGAAGTTTGAAAATATACAATGTTGCACATTTAGAAAGTAGGAAATTTGAAAAATTGCAAGGTTGAGGGTTTAGGGAGCTAGAAATTCGAAACTATGCAAGGTTGCAAATTTGGGAGGTTGGCAATTTGAAAATATACAAGGTTGAAAATTTGAAAGAGTGGAAGTTTGAAAATATACAATGTTGCACATTTGGAAAGTAGGAAATTTCAAAAATTGCAAGGTTGAAAATTTAGAAGAGGTTGCAGAATTTGCTAATATGTATGGTTGAAAATTTGTGAGGATGAAAGTTTGAAAATATACAATGTTGCTAATTTGGAAAGTAGCAAATTTGAGAACTTGCAAGGTTGAAAATTTAGTAAGCTAGAAATTTGAAACTATGCAAGGTTGCAAATTGAGAAAGTAGGAAATTTGAAAATTTACAAGATTGAAAATTTTCGAGGGTGGAAGTCTCATAATATACAATGTTGCAAGTAAGGAAAGTAGCAAATTTGAGAACTTGCAACGTTGAAAATTTAGTAAGCTAGAAATTTGAAACTATGCAAGGTTGCAAATTGAGAAAGTAGGAAATTTGAAAATTTGAGAGGGTGGAAATTTGAAAATATGAAATGTTGCAAATTTGGAAAGTAGGAAATTTAAAAATTTGCAAAGTTGAAAATTCAGGAAGCTAGAAATTTGAAAATATACAATGTTGCAAAGTTGGAAAGTATCAAATTTGAAAATATGCGAAAATATGCAGTATGATGTGCAATGTTGCAAAGTGGTTGGATATTCAAAAATATACAAGGTTGAAAATTTATAAAATAACAAACTTGAAAATATACAAAATTAAAAATCTGTAACCCTCAAAATATAAAAATCTGTAAATTCGAAATATTTATGCCACAATTTGCATCACAACGCGTCCACAACAGCTTCACACATCCACCCCTCAAAAATCAATAAAATTCGCGATAATTGCAAATAATTCCTTCAACAAAGTTTCCTATATCCACAATAAATCTTCCACGAGGGAAACTAAATTTAAATCGGGCCGAGTGTTTTAGAATAGCTATTCCAGGGTTAATATCACGGTGTGTTGTTCCGGTAGACCCGGATTAGTGGAAGATAATCTTCCCTGGCGACCTATTTTCCCAGATGATTTACATCTCCTTCCATTTCCGAGATGTTCATTGTTTTTGTCGTCGTTGCAAGCGCACGGAGCATTTTGCTTCGTCGCGTTTCATAAACGACCCTTTTATACGGCCGCTCAGGCTCGTTTGTACTACAAATTGCTCTAAGAAGATTTCGTCGAGCTGCACTCTTGATAGCTTCGCTAGATCCTGATTTATGCTTGCCGATCTACGCGTCAGCAGCCTGTTTCACCGTTGCTCCTCCCGGAAAATAACCGTAGACGTTTCTACCCTCCTCAAACGCGGTTCATAATGCCACACGAATGTTTACCCTAATTTCATTTGCTTTTCATAATCCTTGATATCATTTTCTTTTATTTGGGGCTTTATACTATTGTGATTTTTGTTTTTTATAAATTGAATACATTTAATACATGAACTCAATCACACTTAAATGTAGGTTGAATCAACCCCTCTACAAATTTAGCAAAACTCTAAGAAGAGAATAAATTCAAACCTCAAAATTAAATTAAAAAATAAAAAATAAAAGTCCTATAGTAAATACTAATAATGTAAGAGGGTGCATGTGGCCTTAAGCATTCAATAAAAAAATAAAACTTCAAAGAGGGCTAGAAAAATTAAAATGTTGAAATTAAATTTTTCTGACAAACTCAAAATATATTTACACCAACTCAATCAAGCTTAAGTGATTTTAAAGAGAAATTCGATCAACACCTTTACAAATTCAATAAAATACCAAGAAGGGTAATATATTCAACCCTTGAAAATAATTTTTTTAAATGAATTCGAGGTATCATTTATGAACTCAATCAAACTTAAATAATTTTAAATTCAAATTTAATTAACCCCTCTACAAATTTTATTAAATTTCAAGGAGGGTAATAAATTCAACCCTCAAAATTAAGTTTTCCAAAAGAACTCAAAATATATTATCCACCAATTCAATCAAACTCGAATGATTTTAAAGTGAAATTCGATCAACCCCTCCACAAATTTAATAAAACTCTAAAAAGGGTAATAAATTCAACCCTTAAAATCAAATTCTTCAAAAGAACTTAAAATATTTTTTGTTCATGAACTCAACCAAACTCGAACGATTTTAAATTGAAATTCGATCACAAATTCAATTAAAATTCAATAAAATCCTACAAGTTCACTAAAACTCCATAAGACGTAATGAATTAAAACCAGTAAATGAAATTTTGGAAAAGAATTAAAATCTTCTCAACAAACTCGATCAAACTCGAATGATTTTAAATCGAAATTCAATTAACCCCGCGGCGAGTAATAAAACTCGAAAGGAAGGTAATAAATTTGCAAGCCCCAGATTGAACAATTTTCCAAACGAACTTCGGCAACGATAGAATTGAATGGAATCAGGGTAATTTCGACCAGAAATTTAATTCGGTCCCAGATAAACCGTGAAATATCGTGAATACGTTGGCGAAGTTCCTCGAACAGCGGAGGATCGATTTTATCGGCACGGAGGCATCGAAAACACAACCGATACGCAATTTTACACCTCGTGTCTCGAAATGCAATGCGAGACAAGGGTCGAACAGTCGTTGTTAACGACATTCACCGACCCTCCGGTTTTCCACAAAAGGAACGAACTCCGTCGATCTTCACCCCCGGCTGCACAATAATTGTTCGAGAAATGGGAAGACGCAAGTGGCCTCTGCGAAAATTAACTGAACCACCTCCCCCCGAATTGACCCCCGCGTGTCCACGGGGGTGGCAGATGGCTCGGAAAATCTAGAATTACCGAACTAACGAAAATATCGAATTACTGTACCGAAGAAACTACCGTTTGCGAAATTGCTACGATCGAACCGTTATCTCCTCCCCCGGGGGTGGTTTATGGGGTTTGATGCTTGTTTTCAACGGACGGAACTAATACTCCGATAGAACTACTTTTTCTGCAATTACATTTCGAGACTATTTTTCGGATATTCGAGAAGGATGCTTTTTACTAGAAATGAGGGCGAAGGGTGGTTTTTATATGCAATTATATTTCCACAAGTTTTATTCGCTGATTTGTACATTTTTTTTTTTTAGGTAATTTTGTAGGTATAGTTTATAGATTTTTTTCGTTTATTTATAGGTAGATTTTCAAGTTGTAGATTTTTTAGTTTATTTATAGATTGATTCTCAATTTGCAAACATTTTTAATCTATAGGTAGATTTTGAATTTATACATATTTAAAATTTGAAGGTTTAAGTTAGGCAATTTTAAATGATAAAATTTGTAAATTTGTACATGTACAAATATGAGAATTTGACATTTTTATGCTTATGAGCTTTTAATTTATTCAATTTTAAAATTATCCTGGGACCAAATTAGCAAATTACTAAATTAGTATATTACTAAATTACTAAATTTCTAAATTACTAAATTATTGAATTACAGAAACACTAAATTAGTGAATTACTAAATCACTAAATCGCTAAACCACAAAACTACTAAATCACTAGACCTCTATATCACTAAATCACTAAATTACAAAATTGCAAAGTTACAAAATTACAAAATCCCCAAATTACAAAATTACAAAATGACAAAATTTACAAAATCCCCAAATTACAAAATTACAAAATTCTGAAGAATTACTGTATTATCAGATCACTCAATCACTAAACCACAAGATCACTAAACCACTAAATCACTAAATACTAAATTATTGAATTACCAAATAACAAAATTACAAACTAGTCAAGAATAATCAATAATAACTGAATACAAAATTGACATAAGATTTCAGCTTCCGTTCCCCATTTCAATATCCCAACTCCCATCTAGTTCCGTCTGACAAATCATACGGCAGACTATTAAATAAATAAATAAATGCTCGAAATCGATGGTACCGCAATATATGAACGCGACAGAATTACGCAACCCCTTTAATCGCAACCTCTGATCATCGGCACGGTGTGACAAAGGGATACGCATGGTGCTCCATTAACCGCCACATCGACCCTTATGGCGTATCGGACGTTGGCTGATTTCGAAGCGGGTTAAATCCCGCGGGTTAAATCCCGCGGGTACCACGAATCCGTCGGCGATCAAGCGACAAATTAACTCGAAATCCGACGTAGACCGCGGATGACCCCACGACGCGTTAAACGTTCGCGGAACGGTGACGACGCTGCGTTATCGCTGTTGTTTTTCATTGCTTCCCTATCGTCCGCAAACAACCTGATCGTCTGCACCGCTTCCGGCGAACGAGATATCGTTCCACTTTCAGAAGTATCGATTGCTGATGAGAACCGTGAAAAATCACTATCTTCTACGTTATCTTCGATTCTACAGAGAGTATTACAAATATTTATGAAATCTTGGTCTTTCATGATACAGTAGCGGACAAAAGATTAAGACAAAATGGAAAAAATAAATAAATGATTTACTTTCCTTAACATATATAAATACAATTTTCTACGTTTTCTACAATTTTCTACGTTATTAAGTAATTAGTATAACGTAGTATTTTAGTCATGGGCTTTTATGTTCGGGCAGATCGTAAAATTAGGGGTTGCTCCAGAAATTTTTAGCCTTTAATTGTGTAATAAGAACTAGAAATTTATGGAACTTGTCTAATGGCGATAGAAATTTATTTAGGAATATCCTGGAAGAACAAAGTTAAATATTTTTTACTTACTACGTTATATCAAGTGGAAATAGGGGTTGCTGCCGTCTCACGGTGCCTATACGTGAGCAGCCATTTTGTTTCGGTAAAAATTTGAAATGAGAATCATGAGAAATTGAAAGGTAACCCTTTGCACTGGCACAAAATACAAAAAATTTGTTTAACATTTTTAAATTTATTGACAATCTGCAAACAATAGACTACCTCCATTTTCAAAGTGAACTCATTTACTGAAAAATTTAAATTACTAATAACCTCTTCACGATAATCTGTACCTTCTATTTCTGTAAACTGACTCATCTTTGCTGGCGAAAACCTCGAACAGTGACATCGGACCATACTGTCCGACACAGAAGCATTGTTATATGAATAGATAATACGCTTTCAAGAAACGAATAATTATCCAGTAGGTCAGAGTGGAAATACACCTTAAATCCTAGAATAGTAACTGTAATCCTTGTCGCAAACGATCAACAATGCTCATTGCAACGGGCGCAAAGTGCGCCACACAAGGGTTCTTTGATCACCGTCTTCCGAATTCATCCGATCCGTTTACAACGTCACAAGACCTGAAGTAACTATTCCAAACACCGATCGATCCACTTCTCGAACAATTTGTCTCTTTCTTCGATCTCTCCGTGTGGCCGCTCGATTATTTCTGGTCGTTTAAAATTACAATTTAATTTCAAATTATTTTCAAATAATTTAGATAGATCCATTGTGTCGTTTTAACGACTATCATCTATTTGCTCATTTTTGGGACACAAAAATTATTATTTACTACTGCGTGTATATTCCTTTTATCACTTGCAATAGCATTATATTAAACAATATGTGTATAATGTTCTTGCACTCTAATTTTTTTAATTATTTTTCATTTCAATGCTGTACAATTTATAAAAGTATTTGACGTATAACTGTGCGGTAAAATTAAAATAAAAATTTGGCAATTGGGTCAAATGGCTCATCCATCTTCATATTTTTAGAATACAGAAAATAGTGTTTAGAAAAATAAAAGCGTCCGAAGAATTAACCCCTTTGACGAGTCTGACTCATGACGCACTTACGACACATTCGTGACGCACTAGTGACGCACTCATAACGCACTCACGACGCACTTATGACGCACTCGTGACGCACTTGTGACGCACTCGTGACGCACTAATGACGCACTCGTGACGCACTCACGACGCACACATGACACATTCGTGACGCACTAATGACGCACCATAGCACACTCATGACACATTCGTGACGCACTCACGACGCACATCACACATTCGTGGCGCACTAATGACGCACCATAACGCACTCATGACGCATTAGTGACGCATTCATGGTGCATTCGTGACGCATTCATGACGCATTTGTGATGTACTCGCGACGTATTTGTGACGCACTCATGACGCACTCGCGACGCATTCGTGATGTACTCGTGACGCACTCATACCTCAGTTGTGATCAATTTTACTCGAATTTCAATACGCTTCAATTTGTAATTCAAGTCCAATTATTTGCATAGTCAACGCTTGATACCAAATTAACACAACATTTCATTTTCCTTTCTCTGTTTTAATACTGTGGCTGTGATTAGTTAGTTCCGACGCACCTGACAAATAAATCGTAAGACAAGGGGTTAACTCGTAATTCTATTACTAACAAAAAATTAATAAATAAATGTTTAATTTATGTTTGTGTCAATATGAATCCATCTGAGGCTACCTATGTCACATATCGAGGGTTTAGAATCAAATATCTCAAAAAATTCACTGTTTGTGTTAATACATCATAAAAGTCGTACGTTTCTACCACAAAAATGTTATGTAAAAATGAATAGTTAACCCTTTTTTCGAAAGGTACTCAAAGTCATCAGAGGTAGTCTTCAATTATGTTTAACTCGACACGAAATACTTTTTAATTAAATCTAGAGTGCTATGCGATATAACAACGGTGTATGCGGTGTATAAACACAGACCAGTGTAAACTAATAGCAGAGGAATAACTTCAAAAGAATTAAGTTTGTCAAAAATTTTAGGGCCGCCAGCAAAATACTTTCCAATGCAAATGATTAAGTTTTAATTCTGCGAAAATTACCAGACACAGCGTTCTGTAATAAAATTATGTTTGTAGAGTTAACGTTGTGCAAACGCTCGATTTGACCACCTTATTCGTGCATACCCTCCGCGATACGCAGGTGTCCAAAGAATGGCCGACGAAGAAAAATGCAATTTCGCGGACGGCGCGTGCACAACGATTCGGGAATTCCAGCGTGAGCAAACAAACGGGTTAATTAAAAGCTGGCTGCCCTACGAGGAAGAGAATGAAGGCTGTACACAATGGCCGACGGTGATGGCGCGCACGCCCCCTGCCCGTGGCACGCGTGGCGCCCGAAAGCCCGTTGTTTCACGGATCTATGCATATGCATACGTATCTCCACGGAAGATGCAATTTTTTTACGCTCCCCGACGATATGCATATTCCGTCGATCACAAACGGTGCAATTTCGGACAAGCGGGACACATCACCGCCTCCTAGGGAATTTCACGCGCGACGCGTATGCCTGTGACGATGGAAACGCGAGAGGGAACGTTCGGAAACGACGAATCCCGCACGGAAATCTCGCCACGATTTTAATATTGATTGTACTCGGAGAGTTTGGAATTTTAGGATTTTCAACGTATGGGAGGTGGATATTTTTGGAGGTTCGAAAATGAGTGTTAGGGGATTTGACTGTTTTTGATGACGATTGGGATTTGGATGTATTGGAATAAGGAGCAAAGGATTTGGATATTTTTGAAGTTTTGAAGGCCGGAGTTAGGGGATTTCGATGTTTTCGATATGTAGAAATTAGAAATTCAGGGTTTTGGACATTTTTGAAGTTTAGAAATTAAGGATCTGGGGATTTGGATATTTTTGGAGGTTCGAAAATGGGTGTTAGGGGATTTGGGTGTTTTTGATGACTTTATAATTGGGATTAGAGGATTTGGGTATATTGAAATAAGGAGTTAGGGGATTTATATATTTTTCATGTGGAGAAATTAGAAATTAGGGATTTTAGACATTTTTGAAGTTCTGAAATCCAAGATTTGGGAATTTGGACACTTTTGAAGTTTTGAAAGTAGAATCTAGGGAATTTGAACCTTTTTGAAGTTTTAAAAATAGAAGCTAGGGAATTTGAACATTTTTGAAGTTTTGAAAGTAGAATCTAGGGAATTTGAATCTTTTTGAAGTTTTGAAAGTGGAAGCTAGGGAATTTGAACCTTTTTGAAGTTTTGAAAGTAGGATTTGAGGTATTAGAATATTTTTAATGTTTTGAAATAAGTAACTGGGGAATTTAGACATTTTTGAAGTTTTAAAAGTTGGAGTTAGTAGATTTGGACATTTTTGAAATTTTGAAACCAGAAATTATGAAATCAGGGCATTTTTATAGTTTTGAAACTAGAAGTTAGGGGATTTGGACAATTTTAAAGTTTCAAAATTAGAAACCAGAGGTGCTCCACATTTTTTATGTTAAAAATTATAAGTGTGTATTTGATATAAGCGAAAATGTACACGATACAAGTGAAAGTCCATTTACTTTTGAATAATTTTCATTCTTTCTAAAGTAGTACATCAAACACGAGTTTGGTAGTTTGTCTGTTAATTTGAACGTAGTTGCCAAACAATGTAGCAATTGTATCATTACGTATCGAGTTATACTAAGTACGTGAATATTAATGGAACTATGTTGGCACTTGATCGTTGACTCGAATCTCCGCGTGCAAATAGAAGTTGTATTTCCGTAGAAATGCAATATTGGCTGGCTTTTAATATTCCAAGGCAGCTACGATCGAAACGAAAGAACGTCTGAGGATGCACGTACGATTTGCAGATGGCAGTTTTATCGGTTTTTGTGGTCGACCACGTTTATTGATCGGTCGTCACTTTGAAATTGCTATGACATCCGTGGAAATATTAAACGGGACACCTTTGGGACGATAGAAAATTTCATGCACTTTTCATACATGAAATTTCTCTATAAAATTCTACTATAAAACACGCTACCAAATATCTCGAGGTCATAAGGCAAATTTTCGTGGAATTTTTTTTTAAATTTCTACAAAAATTATTTTACTCATTTTTATAATTACTTGTAAATATATTTTTACCTTGTTATTAAGTGTATTATTTATTTCGTAATAAAATAAATTTTTCTTTCGTTATAAATTCGTGATTATTAGTTTATTTTTATAAATATTACTAGCTTTCTATTTTGATGAAAAATTACTGACTTAATATTGTAATACAAAATTATTATTATTTTAAAAAAGGTTTTCAAAAGCTTGTAAAACTTGGAACACTTGTAACTATTGTACTGTTTTTGAGGTTATGTTAACCTAAACTGAAAATGAATATCCTTCCCCATTTTCCCCATTTTCAAAATAAACAGCTCATATATGGCCATACAACGGTCATATATCCAACCATCATATTTATTTCCAATTTCAACCTAAACGCATATCGACTCTGTTATTTCAACCTAAGTGCTGTAATATTGACTCGTTCATTTGAACCCAAGTTAAACAAAGCACCGAAAGTGTTTGACGCTAGAAAAGTGTCCGATGGGTTCTCTCCACCAAGTAGCCTGAGACCATCGCGCTGAGTGCGATATAATAAAGCGTTCTCAGTCGGTTCCACTATCTCGCTTGTGGCACTTACGGCCCCGGCAGTCCAATTTATAATAGACTGGAACACGGTGTGGATTTAACTTCGGATGTAGGCCACCCAGTGGCATGTGGAAGCGCGTACGGATCACCACCGAGTGCTCGTGAACGTCGTCCAAACTTCCTACGGATCGATCAAGGGGTTGAGGGGTGAGACACGCACACACGACACGGTGAACAGGTGCGTTCAAATTCGCTAGGTAAATTTATTCTTGAAACTTGTACACGTGACGATGCACCTTCATTCGACGACCGAGTTCGAACTTGTGATTTTAATACATTTTTCACCGTTTTCTCGCTAATTTTAATACATTTTTCAACACCATTTTTTCCACTAATTTAAATACATTTTCTCACTAATTTAAATAGATTTTTCATCGTCTTTCACTGATTAATTGAATAGATTTTTCACCACCATTTTCTCACTGATCACTTCCAGAGATTTTTGTTACACTTTCTTAACTCCTAACACTTTTAAAATATTGATTTTAGAGAAATAAGTTTGAAACAAAAAATGAAGCTCATAAAGAGATCTACAAAGAAGGTTATATACATTTCTGACGTAAACCTATTATTTTGGCTGTTATGACAAATATTATTAAATGTCATTCTCCAACTTGTTCCCCAATACCCTTCACAATTTTTTTACAATTCTTACTGCATATATGCGAAGATATTGATTTTAGAGAAAAAAGTTTCAAACAAAAAATGAAACTGATAAGTAGCTCTACAAAGAAGGTTATACACACTTTTGACATAAAGCTATTAGTTTAGGTGTTGTGACCTTGATTAGAGAAGAAAATCCGTATTTTTTACGACAAAGCCTCGTTTATTCCCCAACCCACCTCAAAGTTTGTTACTGAATATATCCGAAAATATTGATTCTACAGAAAAAAGTTTGAAACAAAGAATGAAGCTCATAAAGAGCTCTATAAAAAAGGTTATATATCCTTTTGACGTAAACCTCTTATTTTGGCTATTGTGACCTAAAATATCTGGACAGGGGGCAAGTATAAAAAGTAAAAATTAAGTAATGACTGACTCTATTTATCTGAACACTGCAATAATAACTAGTATAAATAAAAACGTAAAAGTACAAGAAGTAATAATTAAATTTGTAGATTAACCCAGGGATTCGCATAAATAAATAAACACTATGGAATCTAATGGCGTTGGAACAGATTGAATTTGCAAATGCTTAAGGCCATAGAGTGCTCATCGTAGCGTACAGTTTCCCCGTATTATCATTCACGGTATCATCCGTGTCATGTAATTATAATCACTCCACATTCCTGGCTAACATGTTTATGGATCAATTTCAGCGGGAATCAGACAACTGTCCGTGCAGTTCATTCATAAGTTTATGGCGCGTGAAATGTGCTACAGAAATTTACATACCGTGCTCACTGTGTTTCGCTTACGTTATAACCGTAACTTGACCGACACATTTACGACACTTTCGCTCGCATGAGCACCCCTTAAAGATCCAAATTGCCGCGTTATCGCTCGTTAATTAATAAATTATAGGCGTCGTTACCCTGCGGTGGTCTGTTAACCCCTTGACGTGTCATTTTTTCGGTAGTTGCGTCACAAATTAATTATTATCGCATTATTAAAATGATAAAACTGGAAATGTCACGGATTTAGAAATGGTTACTTCTAAATTTAATTGTAATTTGTAATCGATATAAAATTCGAAGCACAATACGTGCAAACGTATGATTTAGGTCTTATATGTGAACTGTAATGTCACGAATTTGATTCCATGTTTAAGAGAAAAATTTTCAATAATTTTAAATAGGATAAGTACTGTTATACTAATCATACTAGAACAGTAAAAATTCTATATATAGAAAACTACCACCAAATTACAAAATAACAACAAATTCCCTATAGTGTGAATTCATGTCCCAATATGGCTGACCATATACGTCCATTTTCCTCGCACCAACCTTTCAACCCTAACCCATGCTTCAACCTATAAATACTTCAGTAGCTTCACCATCAAGATTTCAACAATGCACCTAAAACCATCCTACTATTTCCCAATTCTCATACCGGATTAAATCAGCATCAGTATTAACGTTCAAACTGTTAACAATCAACGTCAAATGAGAAAACCGAGTCCAGAGTGATTAACAGCAGCTGTTGCACCTGGCAGAATAAGATTCCTCTTTTCATTCAGATCAAAGACTGTACCATTGTCGACCCACGAGTTGGCGCGTGAAGAGGCTGACATGTTTAGAAGAGCACAATTGGTCAGAATAGAAAAACGCCTCATACTTATTTTCGGCAGCAATTGGCTCGAGCGGAACATTAGGTCAAAAACAATGACAGGTAAACGTCTCGAGAGTGAGATAGTGCGAATTCAGCAGTTGTTGTCATTATTATTCTTATTTGCCGAAATGTAACGAAGTGTTCACGGTGGGAGCTTCTTTACTTTGGACGCGCCAACTCGTGGGTCGACATTCGTAGAAATTTGGAAACTTGAGGATTAGGAAAGTGGAAGATTTGCGAATGATAGGTTAGAAATGTGGAAGATTTGGAAATAAATTAGAAAGAAGGCTTGTCAAAACGATGGATGGTGCACGTCGCGATCATAAATTCCCGACGTTCGGGCTGTGGGACCACATGAAGGGTGCCAACGGATAGGTCAAGAAGCAGCGACAATATTGATTTACTCCTTGACTCCCGCATTTTTATTTTCTTCTACAGTGTTTTGGAACTACCGGATCCACTGTCAAACTTTATGTGGAACATCCTACAACCTAAGCACAACCGGCAAGAAGGCCATTTTCTTACACAATTCAATAGGAAATTGGGAGGTTTGGAAATATGGTGGATTAGAAATTTGGAGATTTGAAAACTTAGAAATGTAGATATTTGGAGACTTGAGAATTGGGACAGTGGAAGATTTACAAATGTGATTGGCTAGAAATATGTCTCTGTCTCTATGTCTCTGTCTCTATGTCTCTGTCTCTATGTCTCTGTCTCTATGTCTCTGTCTCTATGTCTCTGTCTCTATGTCTCTGTCTCTATGTCTCTGTCTCTATGTCTCTGTCTCTGTGTCTCTGTCTCTGTGTCTCTGTCTCTGTGTCTCTGTCTCTGTGTCTCTGTCTCTGTGTCTCTGTCTCTGTGTCTCTGTCTCTGTGTCTCTGTCTCTGTGTCTCTGTCTCTGTGTCTCTGTCTCTATGTCTCTGTCTCTATGTCTCTGTCTCTATGTCTCTGTCTCTATGTCTCTGTCTCTATGTCTCTGTCTCTATGTCTCTGTCTCTATGTCTCTGAATAAAAAATTTATTCAGTTTCGCTACCCAAATAAAAATGAATAATCTCCACAAAAGTAATATGGAAAAATAAGAGTAGTGTAAGAAGTGTAGGAATTGGAAGATTTAGAAATATGGTGGATCAGAAATTTGGAGATTTGAAAACTTACAAATGCAGATATTTGGAAACTTGAGAATTGGGAAATTGGGAGGATTGCAAATGTGATAGGTTAGATATGTGGAGGTTTGAGAACTTAGATGGGACATGTAGAAATGTGGAAACTTGAGAATTGGGAAAGTGGAAGATCTGCAAATGTGATAGGTTAGAAACGTAGAAGCTTGAGAACTTAGATAAGAAATATAGAAATTTGTAATCCTGAGAATTAGGAAAGTGGAAGATTTGGTGATAGTTAAGGAAAATTTCAAAAATAGTGCTAATTGCGTTCAGCAGGTGTCATTATTATTCCTATTTGCCGAAATGTAACTAGAACTGTCCACGTTGGGTTCTTTTACTTTGGGTCGTCGCGCCAACTCATGGATTGTTATCCGTAGCGTTCCCCCATGATCCCGAAGAAACATCGGCCCAAAATTGACCCGTGTCACTGAAATAACTCTAAAACTAGGTTATCCAAACCAGTTGAAAGATTCAGGGACGTTATTGTCACCGATTCGTTGTTTTCTATTCTCGATTCGCTATTTTCCACGAAAATTCAAGGTCGCGAAAAATCGAACCGTCGACCCCGAACACGACGGATCATCCACCTGACGGGGCAGAGCTCGCGGGCGCGCGGGCGGACGACAGCGAGTTTCTGGGGTAATTTTAGATCGGTAAGATAGCGCGGTACGTGTACGAATGCGTGTCCCGGGGCAGGGGGGCAAGAGGGCCGGGCTGAAAGAGAAAGAGCAAATCGCGAACGGTGGGGAGAAATAACAGACGAGGGGTGGGGCAGGAGAAAAAAGCCGCAGGAGGGATCCACCGACGTGGATTGTTTACGAAAGAGAAAAACGAAACGAGGGGAAAAGGAGGGGAAAACGTCCCTGCGAGAGGAACAAGGCCAGAAGGAAAAGATCAGGGTGAAGATAGCGATGGGACTAATTCAATTGCAAGCTGAAAAATGCGACAACCGCGCGAGACTCTGATTCCGGGGTTTAGAAAGATTTTCCTCCGTTATCTTGCTTTATGGTTACGTACCACTACGTTATTCTATATTTTCCGGAAGTTTAAAGGAACCTTCGGATAACTTGCTGAGATACTGCAAATGGTTTTTATGAACGTAGTACTACGTTAGTGTATTCCTAGAGAACTGAGAAATTATGGTACATTTATGGAATAGGAGCGAGAACTAATGTTGAGATATAGATGTTTCGCGAAATTTGAATATCGTACAACGTAGTACTACGTTATACTCAAGTCCGATCTTACCCGAATTAAAATAAGTAAAAATCGATAACTCGGATTTACGATAAATATTTTCACCGCTGAATCTACTTTTGAATAAATCATTTTACTATATCACCGTTTCTTTACAAAAAAATTGAAAGATCGTTGTTTTCGCTCGTTATGAAACGAGAAAGACATATTACCAGTCTCAGTGATTTACCGCTTCCGTAAAGCAACAGTTCAATCATAAGCTGTCGCAGATACAATTCCAGAAACTTCAACGCGCTCTCAATTTTGCTAAAATAAAAGGAAACGTAGTACTACGTTCAAGGATATTAAACATCTGCGAAATAACAGTCACGATACTTTGCCATTAGGTTGTACAATTGTAGAAAGCTAAAGCAACGTCATTCTACAATGAAGATTGAGCAACGTACTATTACGTTTAACGGTATTAAACCTTTACGAAGTAACGCCGTTCCATCATCATTTGTTCCTTCAGCATCACAGAAACATAATACGATATTAGACCCCATTCAATTTCCCTCAAACATTCCACTTCATCATCAACTGTGACCCACACGATTCCATGAACCATCTGAGTACCTGTCTAATTTTCTCAAAACAAAAATTACGTAGTACTGCGTTCCAAGATATTACATTTCCGTATATCTGTTGTATCTTAATATTAACTGTCTCTTCTATTCTTTTATGAACTTTGTGTTTTTATCTCCTGCAATTTCTTGGAAGAAAATAAGAACGTAGTACTACGTTTTAAATTTACTATTAAATTTACGTCGTCTCAGAATGTAAACTTCATTTTTATTAATATATAGTTCTAATACAACTTCATAATCTTTTTGATTTCTACGAAATATAGAATAACGTAGTACTACGTTCAACGATACAGAGCTCTGATACAAGATTTGCAATATCTAACAATTGGCATTAACTTCTACTTTCATGTCTTTGAAATCTAACCCTATTTTATAATTCTTCATATTTCCTCACGACATAAAATAACGTAGTACTACGTTCACCGGTACTGCACCTACTAGGAACAATATTTTCAGTGTATCAGTGTTACGTTTTTTTCATTATTCTATGAATTAAATATAACTGTACAACCATTTCGTTATGTCACAATAAAAAATAACGTAGTACTACGTTCAACGATACTGGACTCTCATACAATATTTGCTATATCTTACAATTAGCATTAATTCCTAGTTTTGTATCTTATAAATCTAACATCATTTCATAGTCTTTTCCTCAACATATCAAATAACGTAGTACTACGTTCACCGGTACTGCACATCCTGGGAACAATATTTTCAGTATATTAGTATTACGTTTTGTCTTTATTATTGTATGAACTAAACACAACTATACGACCATTTAGTTATCTCACAATAAAAAATAACGTAGTACTACGTTCAACAATACTGGACTCTCATACAATTTTTGCTGTATCTGACAATTAGCATTAATTCCTACTTTCGTATCTTATAAATCTAACACAATTTCATAATTTTTTATATTTCCTCAGCATATCAACTCACGTAGTACTACGTTCAGTGGTATTGCACTGCCTAGGAATATTTTCACTATATCAATATTGCGTTTTATCTCCATTATCCTGTGAACTTTACACAACTTTACGACTACGTATTCAGATCACAATAAACGTAACGTAGTACTACGTTCACCGTTACAGACCTCTCATACAATATTTACAATATCTGACAATCAACATTAACTTCAATTTTCATATCTTACAAATCTAACACAATTTTATAGTCCTTCAGGTTTCCTCAACATATCACATCACGTAGTACTACGTTCACCGGTATTGCACCCCCCATAAACACTTTCACTATATTGCATTTTATCTCCATTATCCTATGAACTTGACACAACTTTACGACTACGTATTCGTGTCACAACAAAAATAACGTAGTACTACGTTCCACACTGAACAAACTTCCACACGTTTAAGTTCCGACCTTGTACAAATTAGCTCATATCTCCAAAACTACTCAACGTAGAAAGATGACTCAGGTATCAATCTTTTCGCAAAACTTCAAGCTACAATACTCTTCCGTACAACTTTACGGTATCTACAACGATTTCGAAGATATTCGCACGCAAAGACAGAATGAACAATTTTCACGCGCCCAAAGAGAACGAAGAGATTTTCCCATTTTCAGATCAGCGAATAGGTTCCATTCGTAGAATTTCTCGAGTTCGATGCACAATCGAATGCAACATGAAAGCGAAGGTGACGAAAGGCGATCAATTTCCCGCGTGACTGAAACGAACGCTCGAAGCCAGCGCTGGCCGACGCTCCGCGTCGCGACGACCGGAGATCTTTGAACGCGGCCAAGATAGAGAAGGCTGCAGAAACGGGAGCAAAAGAGAGGGAGGAGCGACGAAGACTATTCGGTGAGGAGGTGAGAAACGAACGAGAGAAAAGGAGAGAGTCCACAGGTCCGGGAGCGAGTGGTCTACTCGAACGCAGTTATGCCGACCAGCTCAAACCGGGTGCCGCCAAATCGAACCCCGGTTCGAATTCCGCACAGCCGTGGCCGCGAGAAAAAAGGAGCCCAACAGGACGAAGGGGAGGAGGAGGAGGAGGAGGGTAGATGAGAGAAGAAAAGAGCGACTCCGGGCGAGAAAGAACAACCAGAGAAGGAAAAAGGTACGTCGAGCGCGAAGAAGCTTCCTGCCTTCCTGCACCAGCGTGAAAAAAACAACGCTGTAAAAAAAAACGGGGTTGCGAGAGGGAACAGGAGACAAAAAAAAGGAACTAGAAGGTTGGCCAGCGTGCTCCCGGTCGTTAGGAGGATGAAAAAGGCATTGTTGCTGGTCCACCTTTTTTTCTTTCCCTTTCTTTCACCCAGTGAATGTGTGTCGCGTGTGACGCTCTTGTGTGCAGAAGGAAACAAGCTTTTCTTCTCCCTTTTGTGTCCTTGTCGATGTTAACTGGAGCATTCGGTACGGTGACAGTTTTTTTATTGACCTAGGTGCAACGGAGAGGTTACAGGTGTATGGTGGGGTTGTTGAAAGTGAATTTGGAATTCTGCTTTTCTTTGGAGTTTTCTTCTCTGGAGGTTAGTCTAATCTTAATTTGATCAACGGGTAGGAAATTGAGATGTGGTCATTTCTTCACATTTTTCCTCCTTTTAATTCTGAATGGATTGACGGTGGCTCGGATGAAATATGGTTTTAGGTGAAGTGGAAAATTGAAGAGATCAGTGATAGAAAAGCCTTTTTCATTGGAAGTTACATTGAATGGATAATCCTTACATTTTTTAGTAATTTGTAATAATTTTATAGTCATTCTGAAATAATTTGACAATTATTCTAGTGAAATAATTTGACAGTGACTGCAATAATTTAGAAATAATATTTGAAATAATTTAGTAGCGACAGGTTTTGCACGTTTTCACCCGAAATTATTTTTCACCGAAGAAATTGATGGCTGCAAGATGACAAATCGTTTCTTCGCCTTTCTCATCGATCTCCACCGAAGTTACTCGTCTAAATGAAAAGTAATCATTTCAGACATCAATTTTGTGGTCTCTATATTTCAAGAAGATAATTCAGAAAAATTAGACAATTTCTTCAATAGTGAATTTTCACTTATCTGAAGAATCCACCAGAAGGATATTCTAGAGATCAATTTTACGCTGATCGTGTTTTGATAGATGAAGGAAGATAATTCTATTAATCTACGAAATTTATAATAATTTCTAAGTATGTCGATCACTGAGAAACTCACAAAAAGAAGAAAATTCAGAAAAATTAAACAAGTAACGAGTTAATTTCAAACATAACACCTTTGAAATGTAAAAACCTCAAATTTTTCGTCCCCGCAAAAAATGAATCTTCATAAATTATACAAAGAACGTCTTAGAAAATAAACATCACGTAACAGAAAAAAAAAATTGACAAAACACAATAAATTCGAAGGAAGAGTATTAAATATTTTGTGAATGAAATCTTTTGACGTTTGATCTCGGCGGATGAAAATTATTTCGAAGTGCCTCGAAATTGTGACGGATAAAGAAGAAAGGAAACGTAGGGAAATCGAGAAGATACATATGTCGATAGTTGTTCCAAAGGTGGGAAACACGGGTGCCGGTTCCTTTGGGTCGAGATATTTTCTGCGACGATGATTCAGACACGGCCGGCAATCATATGGTTCGTATTTATGACGCGAATGATCGAGATTCGACCCGTTATAGAGATTGACAGCAGGGACAGCGTTCAAATTGCGTCTTTTCGTTTCTGATATCGCTGTGACACGTTTCGAGCGACAATTTTACTGTATTTCTATCGATTTGTTCGAATTTCAAGAACTTTGGAAGTTTTGGTTTAAAAATTGCCTATGCTTTGCTAAATAATTGAATGTTTAAAATAAAGAGGAAGATAGAATTTACTTAGTTTACTTTGAAATAACTGAAGATTTGTGTACTCGTTTCTGAGAAAATGCTTTAAAAATTGACTGATTCCTAGACAATAAATTATTCGAATTTTGTTTGAGTAGATTCAGTTGATACTTCGAAGTAACTGAAAATTTCTTGAAGTAACAAAAATTCAATTTTTAAATTTTTGAAAGGAACAAAATGATTTTTGTTTAAGTACTTTGAAATAATTATTGAGAATCATCCTTCAGAGTGTCCATCAAATAATAGAACATAGTAAAAAATAATAAAGTTTGTAGAAAATTTAGAAAGCTAGAAAAATCTCAGTATTCTGAATGAAAGTTTGTTCGTTCGTTTAATAACTTGTTTGCGGAAGTCATTTATTTCGGATATACAGAACACTTCGTAGGCGATAAATTATGCAATTTTTAGACTCATTCAAAAGCGGAGTTCGAAGATGTTACGTGAAAGAATGTATATTTGAACAAGCTGTTGTACTTGATTATCAATGAACACTGATATTTAACCTAGTCAAATATCTAATTTCTTGAGAATTGGAAAAAGGAAGAATATTGATTCAATCATCATTTATCACGTGTACGATAAATAATTAAAATAGATGGCACATTTTTTAGACTTTCATACAATTTTTTTATTATTTATATTTATGAAATTCTACAAAAAGTCAATGATTTTTAATTTGTGTCAAATGATACAGTTGTTCATATAATTTGATCACTTATTTATTGAATTTTTATAAATAACTTTGTAAAGAAATAATTGTAAGTAATTATATATAATTGTATACATTATTTGTACTAAATTGCTTTACATCATAACATGTTATCAAACTCATCAGTTTAAAATTCTAAACTTGCAAATATATTTGTAAATATACAATTAATACAAATTGAAAACTCTTATTTTTAATATAATTATTATTATTTATTTAATGCAATAATTACTAATTATTTATTCAAGTATTGACATAATTATTATTCACGTAATTGATGCAGTTATTTATATAAATTTACAGCTATCAACTATTTTTAGTAAACAAATTAATTTCAACCGAAATTAAAATCAAAAATCGATAATTTTTCATTAGTTAAAGTGAATATAAATAAAAGACGAATAATATTTCCGAGCAAAGCTAAAAATAACGCGACATCAATTTTGAAAAACATATAGCACATTCAATGTGTGTTTTTTTCGGTGCAAAATCTCGTCGGAGAACAATGGCTCGTGAGCAAAAATCCGCAAGAAGAAAAAAAATGTATTTTCAGACCGACCGCGTGTCAGCTGTTCGACGATTGTCAGACGCCGGTCGCTGAAAATTTTCACTGTTTTCTTTTCTGCCTATTAATACCCAGCTGTTTGGATTACGAATGGTGTGGCTTTAGGAATGCTTATACGTCTTCCCTTTCGTTTCATTCATCACGGAATGCAACCTTCCTTCACGAATTTGTTTCTCTATTCCTACGGGTTTATCGAGGGTTCGTGTTTTTTTCAGGCTTCGTTTCCTGCTCTCGTAAAAACGTGTGAAAAACGAACAAACTTCGTCTTTCTTTTGAAATAAACTGAAACGATGAATTATTTGAATGTTTCGCGAAGAACTTAGAGCTTAACGAATAATTGGAGATAATTTTTTTTATTACTATTTAGGTATCTTAATTTGGATAGTAGTTGGATAATTGTAACGGTGAAAATTCAGTGTAATTGATTATTTGACTTGAATTTATGATTACAATCCAAATATATTTATTTTTATTAGAAATGGAATTAATATTTTGTTATATTTATTTGTAATTTTAAATCGAACTAATATTTCATTACAATTATTTATAATTTTTATTTAATATTTTGTTACAAATATTAACTTTAAATTCAATTAATATCTCATACATTTCTAATTTTTAATTAAATTAATATTTCATTACATTTCTAATTTTTAATTAAATTAATATTTCATTGCATTTCTAATTAAATTAATATTTATATGTATTTTCAATTTTAAATTACACTAATAATGAATGTTATATATTGTTCATTAACATTGTATTATTTACAAAAATTATCAAGAACTTGAATTGAAAAATGGACAGGTACAATGTAAATAGTTATACATACATATATCACATGCACACATAACCTTCGCTTAAATATTTTATTTCTTTCAAGTTCAAGTAGTACTTTCGAAATATAACTTTTGTCAAAATAAAAAAGAACAAACATTAATTCAAGTATCGCAGAAACTGTAAAGTTTAGATATTCGAACGCTTCGAAGAAGAAAAATCATTCACCCCCGAACGCAAAACGCGAATTTCGAATGAAGAAAAATAATTCACCACTCGTAAAATCTCACCTTTATGGAATCGCAAATAAACATTCTGCCATGTTTTGCTTCATTAAAACGTTTTATTAAAACGGAAAACAAACGTTCTTATTTTTCAAAGTGTTACAATCACTTCTAACGTAAACAAACGAGAGAAAATTGACTTCAGGAATGTGAAAATAAGTTCTGTTTTTCAGACGGTTGCAATGAATCGAGTATAAATATTAACAGACGTTCAAAATATAGAAATGTGAAGTATGTTATGGATATAGTATATTGTACGAGTTAATTAGCGTATATAATTAAATGAAAAATGTAGTAATTAGCAAATATTGAGGTATGTGAGTGCCTAATTATGGTGGACAGAATTTAACGCTGTAATTGAGATAGTAAATGTAAAAGAAGCGACGCTGCAACATTTGGAATAACTTTTTTGCTGATTAAAAAAGTTAAAATTATATAAACATGAAAATTACGGATTTTCAGGTTTGGAAATTTTTATGCCAAGTTTTCAAATTCAGAAATTTGCTTATTTGGAAATCTGGAAATATGGAAGTTTTTGAAATGAAAAATGTCCAAATATGGACATTTGGAAATTTAGAAATTTGAAATCTTGATAGTTTCAATAATTTCGATAATTTCGATAGCTTCGAGTTTCGATAATTTCGAGATTCGAGTTTCGATAATTTCGATAATTTCGATAATTTCGATAATTTCAATAATTTCGATAATTTCGATAATTTCGATAATTTCGATAACTTCGATAATTTCGATAATTTCGATAATTTCGATATTTTCGATAATTTCGATAATTATTACATTTTATGTAATTTCAATAATTTCGATTGTTAGTGACTTGATAATTTAAAATCTAGAAACACACATCAAATTTCCAAAATCCTAACCTCGCAAATCATAAAATAATTACATTCCTAAATCTGATCACAAATTTCTTAATTTAAAAACAGTTATACGTTCAAATGTAAAATTTCCGCATTTAAAAAATATCGAACCGCGAAGTTCATCAGTGTAAGCTCCACATCATAAAACATAAAATACGTGAGCGAAACAATTCCCATCAATAACTCCCAGCCGCCATAATAAAGACAGAGCACACCGCACAGACAATAAATATTGTATAATATAAAAATCAGAATAACTACACGAAACAATCATCAATTTCTCCCGCGAAACAATAGTTAACAAACATCGTACATAAAAGCTGGGCTGTACAAATCAACCGGTATCACCCATTCCCCGACCAAAAATTCCATAAATATTTTCGAACGCCGTACAAAATTTAACTCCATAAATTAATCTCTCGTTGATCAACTACGAAAGCGACATCGCGACGCGGCGTCAAATAAAAAGGACTCGGTTTAATAACGACGGGGGTCCTTCCCCTGTACGTACTCTCATTTAAAGTAAAGAAAAAGGGGACAGGGGGAAGCAATTTCAAGAGCAACAACTTCGATGATGAATCCCGCTGGTCCAGCGGGTGGAAAACAGCGTCGCAAAAAGGAACGCTAGATCAAATTGCGCTCGTATTCGTCAACTGTCCCGTGCTCGAGCACGGACCATGGAGACGTTCCATTGCACCCGCGGCGAAAAACGGATTCTTCCTTTTTTTTTTCTCTCTCTTCCTTTTATTTTAGTTAACCGCGCCACTGGCCTTTATTGCCAACCCCTTTTTATTGCGCCGAAACAGCCTCGAAATGACTTCGCGGAGTTCTGACCGGTCGAAACACCGTTGCAACCCCCCTTGAAATATAGAACGACGGGGGATGTCTGTTACCGCGGGCCTCATTTCTCGGACGCAATTCCGTGGCCCTCGGTGTTTTTCCGTTTTGTTCCGCCGCCACCGGGAAATTTCATTTTCCTTGTCAGCCATGCGAGCCCCCCGGGCTCGCTGCGAAAGCTTCGACGCGTGCTTTTGACAAGGCTAATTGGCGGGTGGCTGGGCGGTGAGGGGATGCGAAAATTTGTGGGGGCTACAGAGTTTCCGATCTGGTTTATACCCGGCCTTCAACTTTCTTCGCTTTGCGTTCCTGGGAAATTTTGTCTATTTATCGAAGATTTTTCATCTGTTCAACCCTTGTGACTGCAGCGAATTCGCACAGTTTATTTTAATTCACTTTTAATATCTTTAAGTAATCCCGAGCATTTAGGATAATTTTTAGAACTTTTGCATTTTGGAAATTATAAATTTGATCTTATTTTGAAAATTCTTTGAAATTAATCTAACCTTATATTTTGGAAATTTATTAACAATGATAGTAAATAATTAATACTGTATGACATCATTAATATTAATTATCAATTTGCATTGCATCATTAATATTAATTATTAATTAAAATTGCATATCACTAAAATTATTCATTAATATTGCATTACATTATTAATATCAGTTACTAATTAAACTTACATTACATAATTAATACCAATACTTAAAATTATACAAACTACTAAAAACGCTAGGATCAACTTACATTAAAAAATTGATCTCGACAAATAAAATATAAAATAGAGTCTGCAGTACTTAAAATGAAACCAATGCAAAATATTTGTGGAAGCATCTCCCCACAGAATGTTGAAACCTAATTTTTTTCGAGTACGAGGATGAAATATCGCTCATAAACAGAGTGTATGATTGACGTTAGATGTTGAAAAGTTCAAAAGGCGCCGCGACGCCGTGTCGGCGCAGGCCGACGACTTGTCGGAAAAGTAGAAGGCTCGTTTGTAGAATATCGATCAAGTTATCGTCGCGACTCACTTCGGAGCAAAGAAAACCCGTTAATCCCGAGCTGTTGATGAAAACTTTATTAGCGCTTTTTATTCCAGCGTTGAAACGGATCTTGCGTGCAGCAAGATGCTCGTAAATACCCGGCGAATTCTTAGAAAGCGTGAATTATTTTGGAAAAAAATTGCACTTACTGGTATAATTATTCAGTTTTCAATATTTTTTTAAATTTAAACAAAATTTGTTTAAAATTAACTCTTGATAACAGAAGTGATATTTTGACACAACTTTAAGGGTTGATACCTCAGGAAATTCTATAAAAACTAACAAGAATGAAATAGTATGTATAAACTGTTATCGTAATATTGCAATAAGTTTGATGAACGATGTTGATGAACAATTTGACTAGATACGCCATTTTGATGATGCAAGCAGACTCACCTGAAACAGAAAACAAGAAAACAAAATTAGTTAGTTGCGAGAGTAAAAATCAGAATTCTCAAAATTTCTTTTCGAATTATATTTGATAAATATATTTATTGATATAATAAAGTTCCAAAACAAATTTAATTAAAATTATGTGTCTTAAAACACGGGTGGCACTGAAGATGTTAACTGAAAGGAATAAGTATCTCAGTTCTCTATTTTTGATTTCTAAAATCCCTATATCTCTATATTCTCAAGTATTTTTCCCACTAGATATATTTTCAAATTTTTGTATCTTCATATCTTCAAATCTTTACATCCCTAAATCCCTATATTTTCAGATTACTATCCCTTAGATCCCCACATTCTCAAACCATTATATCCCTAAATCCCCATATTTTGAAATCTCCGCATATACCCCAGTATCCCCATATCTCTAGATCCTCGTATTTTCAACCCCCGATATCTTTCAGATCCACTTGGCTCGAAATAATGAAAGCTTGGACTTTCACGATGTTTCAATAATAAAACCGGCAAAACCACAGAATGCGAACATAAAAGTCATAATACACTCGAGTAACGGTTCAACCTTAAAACATGATAAAATTTCCCGTCTTCCATTGTTCCTTTCGACAACGAAATTATTTAGCAAACAAAATTCCTGCCACACGGTTCTTCCAACTTGTTTGAAATTCACTTTGTCCGCCACTCTACCGCAATCCCCCGTGTCTACCCAGTACAATCAATTCAATTTCCCTCTGCACAAACTTCCCCCCCACCCCCGCCCCCCCTTTTGGTAACAAGCTTTCCCATTTCATCCTCAAAGATCCTCGACAACAATGAGCGCAGAAAAATGAAACAAAAGGCGCAGACAAACCGACGGAACTTCCGCGATGCTTTCGTCTCAACGATAAAATAAATCACGCCTGCTACCCTCTCCCGATTTTATTCGCCGTCGAACGAGTATATCGAGAGGGTCGGTACAGACACCGCGAACTTTGTCTTCGCGATTTCGAGCCGAGGCTAATTGAATTCGATCGAAAATACTCGCCTAATTGCAGCGTCAAGCTGCGCGGGGAATCCAACCCCTTGCTCCCCCGGTCGAACCACCCCCGTTTGCGCCACTATGGAAAGTGGGACTGAACTTTCCAGTTTATGGAACTGAATCTTAAGTGGTCGACCCTCCAATTTAAACTTGGGTTATCGTTCTGTCCTCGAAAGCGGGTTACCATCCCCTAAATCACGCGCCACGTGAATCAAACCCCTGCCCGACGAACGACGGGCCGCCCACCCCGCAGAAGGAAAACTGTCGCGGGATAAATTGGCCCGAGGAGTTTTTCCGACGAGCAGAACGATTATGGAGTTTTGAGGGACGCGGACCATGATTCATGGGACGCGCGAAATTGCCGGGGGATGGGACAAGGAGATACTTGACCCAATCGGTGACTTCGCGGGAATTCAACGCCTGGGAAGTGAAAGGAAAGTGAAAATTGAAAGTTCGTGAGTCGTGAAGATAGTGGAGGTTCATTTTAGAACGTTATGACGTTACAGGGTGGAGTTTTTCTTTCTTTTATTAGGAAATTATGTCGTTCTTGAAATTATTTGGATGGTAATTAAAGTAGGATAGTGAAGGGGGTGGAAATTGAAAGTTCGTGAGTCGTGAAGATAGTGGAGGTTCATTTTAGAACGTTATGACGTTACAGGGTGGAGTTTTTCTTTCTTTTATTAGGAAATTATGTCATTCTTGAAATTATTTGGATGGTAATTAAAGTAGGATAGTGAAGGGGGTGGAAATTGAAAGTTCGTGAGTCGTGAAGATGGTGGAGGTTCATTTTAGAACGTTATGACGTTACAGGGTGGAGTTTTTCTTTCTTTTATTAGGAAATTATGTCGATCTTGAAATTATTTGGATTGTAATTAAAGTAGGAAAGTGAAAGAAGGGGATGAAAATTGAAAGTTTGCGAATCGTGGCTGTAATGAAAGTTCATTTTATAGCGTAATGTTGTTTTAGGGTGAAGTTCTCGTTGTTTTTAATTAGGAGATGATTTATCATTGATTTTTCGAGTAATTTTGATTATAAATAGGAAAATGAAGTGGGAAAAAGGGGTGAAAATTGAAAGTTTATGAATTGCGAACACAATGGAGGTTCACTTTAAAATGTTATGGTGTTACAGGGTGAATTTCTACTTTCTTTTATTACGCAATTATTTGTGAATTAGTTTTGAAATTGTCCCGATTATAATCAGAATAAAAGGAAGGGGTGAAAATTGAAAATTTGTGAAACCTGAATGGAGATCAAAATTAATCAAAATCAAAATTTAATAATAATTTAAAATTTTTAACCCTTAAATTCTGAAATGATTCTTAAATTCTCAAATTCTCAAAATTAAATATTCTCTTAAATATTCCCATATCGTCATATTTTCAAATTCTCAAATTCTAAAATTCCAAAATGCGAATATTGTAAAATTGTAACATTGTAAAATTCCGAAGTTCTGAAATTCCAAAATTCCAAAATCTCAAAGTTCTAAAATTCCCTTAATCTCAAAATTCCAAAAATTCCAGAAATTCCAGAAATTCCAGAAATTCCAGAAATTCCAAAATACCAAAATCCTATAATTCCAAAATTCAAAAATTTAAAAATCCCAAAATTCCAGAAATTCAAAAATTCTAAAACCCAAATATTCCAGAAATTCCAGAAATTCCAAAATTCCAAAATACCAAAATCCTGTAATTCCAAAATTCCAAAACCCCAAAATTCCAGAAATTCCAAAATTCTAAAACCCCAAAATTCCAGACATTCCAGAAATTCTAGAAATTCCAAAATTCCAAAATACCAAAATACCAAAATCCTATAATTCCAAAATTCTAAAATTCCAAAATCCCAAAATCCTATAATTCTAAAATTCCAAAATTCCAAAATTCCAAAACCCCAAAATTCCAGAAAATCCAAAATTCTAAAACCCCAAAATTCCAGAAATTCCAAAATTCCAAAATACCAAAATACCAAAATCCTATAATTCCAAAATTCTAAAATTCCAAAATCCTATAATTCCAAAATTCCAAAATTCCAAAATCCCAAAATTCCAGAAACTCTAAAATTCTAAAACCCCAAAATTCCAGAAATTCCAAAATTCCAAAATCCCAAAATTCCAAAAATTCTCAATTTTCCGAACTCCCAAATTTCCAAATGCTCAAATCCCTATATCCCCACATTCTCAAATTTCAAAACAAGCATCCAAATGTCTCACTCCTAAAATTCCAAACCCATCTACTTCCCCAAATCCCCATCCCCGAAATATTCCACTACATTTGAAAGTACCGTCCAAAAGTTCGGCGGTCGATGAACCAAAACCCGAACGCTGAGTACTTTCGAAACGCCTGCATCCCGCAGGAATAGTCCGGAAACGAGCGCATCAGGTTCGATCTCCGCGGTCGTTTGGTAAAGTCGAGATCGTCGGAGCGTGCGGATCTAAAACGCAAAAGCGGAAAGTGTCGGTGTCGTTGGGCAGCCGGTGTTGCGGGACCGCATGTAAATCATCCGCAACCGGATCGAAACCACGTGTACGCGCACTTCTGTGCGCACTTACGCGGAACGACGCCGATGCACACGTTAACGTGACGCGGGTAAACGTCGTCGACACGTGTCGCGCGAGTAATCCATGGGTTGTCGTTACCTCGACCGTGTCGCAAATGCACCGTCATCGCCACTCGCACTCGCGTACCTTCTGTCTCTCTGTGCCAATGCAGGGCCGCATCGAGTTACGTGAAACATAGCCATTTCACGTACCCCTACATCGACGTGCAATATCAATTCTCCTCTACTTTCATTAGTTCCGAAGCCTGCTCTTCTTGACGAGCAACCGACCCTGCCTCTTCGTCGAACGGTTTTCGAGGTTAAGAAAAAAACTTTTCACCAACTCGCCGGATTGCCGACATGAATTTTAAAAACCTCCGCGAACGCGAACTTTTTTCACGCGAGCAAATCTAATCCCTCCAGGTTCCACGCAAACAGGCAGCTGATTATTTTGTTCCTCCATTTTGCGCCACCGCTTTTTAGACAGTTTCTTGGAGGTCGTTCAGATTCTACCGAGTTCTCGTGAATTTTTCACGGGGTTGAAACTTCCGGTTTTATACCGAGGGGTAGATTTCGTTTCAACCCCGTGACTTATGGAGTCGGTTGACAGCGATTAAGCGTAACCGGGTTGCATTAAGGAAATTGAAATGTTATTCTTTCGTTCTCGGTATATTCAGTCGTATTGATTGGTGGTGGAAGTACAATTTGAGCTGTTTTTGAAATTAGATGCTTTGGGTGGAAAAAAGTGCCCGACCCTGGCTGCAGATACTCCAGTCTGGGATTCACTGGTTCTCGTATCCGCTCGAACACGCCTCGCAGGACTCGATTTTTACCGAACGTTGTGGAAGCATTTTGACACTGAATGCGACGATGATTCAATGGGTTAGTTTCAAATTGATTGAGAGGGGTTTCTAAAAATTGTCGAGTGCTTGCATAAGGACTGCGTGAATTTTACAACTTTTGTGGTGACGTTTCCATGTGTTTCTACTTCTCTAAATTTTGCAATTTTTAAAAGAAATTTTGGATGAAATGAATTTTTCAAATATTTAGATATAAGTCTTGAATCTTTCTTGTAGTGGGAGAATTAGAAATTTGAATACTTGGAATTCATAATTTGCAAGTTTGTATATTTGTAAATTTCTTTATTTTTCAATTTCACAATTTCTAGATTTTGTGGTTCTTAAATTTCTGGATTTCTAAATTTTTAGATTTCTAGGTTCCAGATTTCTAGATTTCTAGATTTCTAGATTTCCAAATTTCTAAATTCCCAAATTTCCAAGTTTCTAAATTCTCAAATTTCCAAACTTCCAAATTTCCAACTTTCCAAATTTCTAAATTTCCAAATTGCCAAATTTCCAAATTTCCCAATTTCTAAACTCCGAAATTACTAAATTTCCAACTTTCTAAGATACTAAATTTGTAAATACATTCACCCAAAAACATAATTCAAGAATTATGAATTCACAAATCTTCACCTACTCAAATCTGCAACATCCCAAATTCCTAAATTTGCAAGTCTAACATTGATAAATCTCTAAACTTGGCAAAACTTCACGATTTCTAGATTCGTAGAAGCAAATCTTTGTTTTTCTTTAAGCATTGAAAATAGTGATTTTATATATCCTACCTCTGGTATGTCCAGATGTAAACTGTCATACGTCATAAACGTATAAACGTTCACAATCTCAGAATCTCGATCACGATCTCCTTTGACTATTTTTTAATTTTCCCTAACTGGAAAATCAATAATTTTGCAGTCACGATAAAAACATTGAAAGAGAAAATTTATCTTTAGAGAAATTATATAAAAATTTTAATATACAACAATTAATTTAATTTATAGAATTTAAGCTCAAATTCTAACTGTTACTATGCAAATTACTATACACATCATCAATTTATGATTAATAAAAAGAATATTCTGATACTCCATTAAGAAACATTATATCAACCCTCTTGACACATCAAGAATTGTCTATAGAGTACATAGACCAATATACAAGTCATCTTATTAAAAATTTAATATAATTTTATTAAAATTATATTACAAAATTTAATTAATTATTAATTAAAATTGTATTACATGATTAATATTAATTATCAATTAAATTTGCATTACATCATGGATATTAATTAATAATTAAAATTGCATGACATCATTAATATTTAGTATCAATTAAATTTGCATTACATCATTAATATCTATTATCAATTAAAATTGCATTACATCATTAATATTAATTAATAATTAAAATCATGGCATCACTAAAATTAATTATCAATTAAAATTGCATTACATTCAATATCAATTACTAATTAAACTTGCATTACACAATTAATACCAATAATTAACTAAAATTATACAAACTACTAAAAACGCTAGGATCAACTTACATTAAAAAATTGATCTCGACAAATAAAATATAAAATAGAGTCTGCAGTACTTAAAATGAAACCAATGCAAAATATTTGTGGAAGCATCTCCCCACAGAATGTTGAGACCCAACTTTTTTCGAGTACGAGGATGAAATATCGCTCATAAACAGAGTGTATGATTGACGTTAGATGTTGAAAAGTTCAAAAGGCGCCGCGACGCTGTGTCGACGCAGGCCGACGACTTGTCGGAAAAGTAGAAGGCTCGTTTGTAGAATATCGATCAAGTAATCGTCGCGACTCACTTCGGAGCAAAGAAAACCCGTTAATCCCGAGCTGTTGATGAAAACTTTATTAGCGCTTTTTATTCCAGCGTTGAAACGGATCTTGCGTGCAGCAAGATGTTCGTAAATACCCGGCGAATTCTTAGAAAGCGTGAATTATTTTGGAAAAAAATTGCACTTACTGGTATAATTATTCAGTTTTTAATATTTTTTTAAATTTAAACAAAATTTTTTTTAAATTAACTCTTGATAACAGAAGTGATATTTTGACACAACTTTAAGGGTTGATACCTCAGGAAATTCTATAAAAACTAACAAGAATGAAATAGTATGTATAAACTGTTACCATAATATTGCAATAAGTTTGACGAACGATGTTGATGAACAATTTGACTAGATACGCCATTTTGATGGTGGAAAGCATTACCGGAATAATTCGATGGTTTATTATCGATTTAATAAGACGAATAGCATTCATTAGAAGTTTGTACTCATAAAACGCCCCAAGGTTTTCGAATCGTACTATACTCGAAACGATCAACAAACTCGAGCGAAGCAGAAGAGGATGAAATTATCGGGTGAAAAGGAAGGCCGTGTAATTCGAACGTAACGACTCGTCTGCTTTACGTCGTCGAACCGATCGAACGTAACACACGGCCATCAAAATGCGTATCGAACTCGCAACCGGAAATCGTTAAAATCGCGCCAGCTGGCCAATACCGTGTTTCCCGTCTACGAAACGCTGACGAATTGTCAACGTTTCTTCTTCGTCCTTTTAATTTCTACACGATCGATCTCCTGTACGAATCTTTCATTATTGTTCACAATTTTCTTTTTGCAAATTGGTTACAACGTTCTATGTTAAAATTAAGTGGGGAGGGATTAAATAAAACATTTAATTTATTATACTATTTCATTAATTTTTATTATTCTCGCATTTAATAAATTTTACATTAATTTTACATTGAAAATTTATTACACATTGCATAAAATATTCGTGATTACAATAAATTAATATTAGGAATATTATTTAGCATATTGAAAATTCTAGTAATATTTGTTAACCACAATTCTTCGGTAACTCTGGTAATGTTTGAAAAGATTAATAGTTTAGTTATCGTGGTTTAGCTACAAATTTAATATTACCTACAGGCAGGAATTAAATGTTTCCTTTATGATCTTACGCTCCATTGTTTAATCTGGCACGTTTTCCTTCGGTGTTCTGTGATTTTTCACCTCTGACTTCTTATTTGCAAAGGGATCGCACGATTTATTGCTCTGTTTGGCTTAGAAATTGTTTCTAAATTTAATCCACCATCATTTTCAATCGCACTATTAGAATAATAAAAACATTGCCTCATCGTTCACCGAGAAAAGAAAAAAATCGGAACGATAATAAATGAATCATCCATCGTCAAGCTTATATTATTAATCAATTAATTAGTTATTTCACAACCATTTATAATAAGTAGTTAATACGAACATTCCTAAGGAAGTGAACAAATTTCTTGTTTAATAGATAATAAATTCGTCGTGAAATTTGAACATAACCTGTACATAAGTGACGCCTTAAGTAACGGTCGAAACGAAGAAATAATTGACATCTATCAAAATAATTATTAGATTAAATAATTTCAAAATAGTCAGTTAAATAATTTCAAATAGTACCATGTAGTTAATACTATTTTAAATAAAATGAACAAACTAACAAATGATAAATTCGTCACGAAAATTTGAACATAACCTATATGACTGATACCACTGATATTGAAATCACAGAATAATGACAATTAAAAATTCCAAAATAGTTCCAAGTTAATACGAATATTTCCAACCGAGTGAACAAACATATGATAAATTCGTCACGAATATCACAGTGTCGTACAATTAAATTCGAAATTTAAAAACGTAATAAAACGCTATAATTGAAATCCGTCAATTATCAGATTGAATTGCTATTTCGTAGTCTTTCGCAAACGAAATTCATAAAGGCATACATATCCGAGGTTCCAAGAATTCAGCAAGTTTCCTCGCAGCAAATGTCGACACAAGAACAGACATTCCTCCTCCTTTAATCCTCCATTCCCGTTATCCTTCTCAGCTTGTGCACCTTGAGAGAGCCTGTCCTCTCTCTGATAAGTGTCACGCTAATGCACGACACTTAACGAGCCCTAAGTTTTTGCCCAACAAAGCGGACAACTTTTCGAATCGAGTTCCTCTCTCGTTTGTGCCATTAAAATGCATCCGCGTTCAAATGAACGTGATTACAGTCGCGAATATTTCGGGCAACCGTGGAATCTCGTTGCCGACAACGGCCAAAACTTTCCTTCGCTCAATTGAAAAAGAAGAAGTTTTTAAACTCTGCGTGATTGCCCGCTTCAAACCCTGCCGATGAAACTGCCGTTACCGTGCCTTCATTTCATAACAATTTTTTCTTTTAACGCATTCTTCGTTAACTCGTGTTTGCTTTAGTTGTTTCAATTTTTTTCTGAGTGGGATATTGCTTTCTTGTATCCAATTGTGTTCACTTTGTTATTACAAATTAATTGTCAAGTGATAGCGAAACATTTTTTATGAATCATATGTACAAAGAAATATTAATATATGTACACAGTTACATTTCAATTTATTGTATACGAATAGAATGTATTGGTTTATTTGGATTATATGAATTTTCAATTATAATTTTTAATTCTAATTTCAATTTTTATACTGTAAGTTTGCTGATTAATTTGTAATACACTTGTTCAGTTTCTGTAATCAAACTGATATTAAATCAAGTTAAAATTAATCATTACAAAAATTGAAATTAGTCATCATAGAAATTGAAATTAAAATTAAAATTCAACTTAATTATTATAAAAATTCAGATCAAAATTAATCATTATACAAATCCAAATAAAAAATAGTCAATATAAGAATTAAAATTAAAATTAGCCATTATAAAAATTCCAATAAAAATGATAAAAGTTCAGAATAAAATTAATCATCATAAAAATCCAACCTACAATTAATCATTATAAAAATTATAATTCAATACTAGAATTAAAAATGTAACAACTTGCAAAATTACAAAGAACTAGAGAGAAATAAAATTAATGAATCCACCCCTATTTAAATTTCGAAGAAGAAATTGCACGAGACTAAGAATCGATCAGACTACCCAAGTATCATAAAAAAAGAAAGAGAGGCTAAGAAGAAAAATCAATAAAACACCGAGAGGTTACTAGACCAGAGTGCAACAGAATGACAGATCAAAAGCCACGAGAACAGAGGGTAGAGAAGAGCAAGGATCTAAATAGGCAAGAATTAAAAGAGAAGGAAGTGTTCTTCACCTACGGAAGGGAAGTTGAAGAGGAGATCCAAAGAGAAGAGGGTCACAGACTAAAGAGATTAAGTCGCAGAATCCTAGAAAAGGGGAGTTGAAAGGAACGCATGGATTAAGAGAGAGGGAGGTGGAATGAAGAGAGATTAAGAGTCAGAGATTTGAAAGGAGACACTAGGACACAAAGATGCAAACAGAGAGACAGAAGGGAGAAAAGAATTCAGCCCAGAAAGCTGATTCGAACGGCAGAATGGAGATAAAGGAACAAAAAGAGGAGACTAAAATGATCAACTCGAGAAGAGTCTTATTGTGAAGCTGTATTTATATTAGGGTGGCTCAAAATTTTCTTTCTTTCTCCTCGTTTTTATAATATAATTCAAGTATCTCCTTTATATCTGTAAAATCTGTTATTTTTTGTACGGGGTGTCTGAGTTTACTATACATCATTTCTGTATACTTATACTAATCTTATAATGTATGTCATCATGTAGAAACATGTCAGGTTTTAGGACAGTTTTATGTACCATAACCTCAAGCACGATTTCCCGCGCATTTTCGCGCCACAAAATGGCGCCATACATTTGCAAATTATTTTATGATAAACACACAAAGAATATAGTCTATCAAAGAGCTGTAGTCACAAGTTATTTAGTTACACTTCAAGAATTAATTGTCTGTGAAATTTCACCCCATCCAATTTAGACAACAATTCTTTTAATATTATTTAAGTAAGATTGATATTCTCTTGAACCTTGCGATATTTTTACCCGTGCGGGGGTATATTTTCCAATATCAAATTTGTAAATGTGACATTCGATTTTTTCTATCGAGCAACATCTTCAGCATCTCTTATGCCCCTTTCTGAACGTTCCCTTTCTCCCTTCTTTCAACTCTTCACTATTCTCTGCGCCCCTCTTTCCCATTAACCTTTCTCCTTTTCCTTCACCACCGTTCCCGTCAATCTCTCTGTTCACCCGCAGCCTGTCACAGCCCAAAAAGCAGCGTATCCCACAAACGAACGACGATATGCACCTGTGCTTTCATGCTCACCCCACCGGGCTACCCCTCTGTTCCTCTTTCGGCGTGCACGCGTTCCTCTTTGATGTCGCTTCTCAGACTCTGTGTACCGTGCACGGGAAAAAGAGACGAGCAGAAACGCTGTTCAAAGCATAGATTTACGTTCCACGGCCGTTTTCCAGCGAGAATGTTTTCCTATTCCATGTATATCAGCCGTGGAAAGCTGCCGGGGCGACACGTTGCCGACGCTGAATCGGCCCGCTGGCGAAACACGCTTTAATCGACCTATCCTACGGCGAGAACGCTCGGGAAACCTCGACCTGCATTTTACACGCACAAATTTTTTCAAACCATCTACCGCGTTCACGGACAAACAAACACGCGGGGAATTCTGCCCGTCTTCACAGGGAAATTTCAATTTCGCTACGCGGCCTTTGACGCCTTATTTGGATGTTTGCTGCGCCGCGGAAATCTCGAAACTGCTTTCAGGATTTTTTTATCGTTCATTGATATACTGTATGCTTCACAGTCAGGGTTAAATAATACATTTTTTTACTTGTTTACTTTTTTATTTATCGGATTTCTTGAGTTACCATTAGTGGTTGTGGACATTGCTTGCGTTTGTGAACGGAGTGACGGGGGTTGCAAGTTTGCGGATACGGCTTGATACGCTTCTTTGAAGTTCCTTTTATCGTTCAATGATATACTGTACTTCGCAGTAAAACAGTTAAACAATACATTTTTAGGCATTTATTCGTTTACTTTTTTATTTATCGGATTTCTTGAGTTACCATTAGGGGTTGTGGACATTGCTTGCGTTTGTGAACGGAGTGACGGGGGTTGCAAGTTGCGGATACGGCTTGATACGCTGCTTTGAGGATTTTTTCATCGTTCAATGATATACTGTACTTCGCAGTAAAACAGTTAAACAATACATTTTTAGGCATTTATTGGTTTACTTTTTTATTTATCGGATTTCTTGAGTTACCATTAGGGGCTGTGGACATTGCTTGCGTTTGTGAACGGAGTGACGGGGGTTGCAAGTTGCGGATACGGCTTGATACGCTTCTTTGAAGTTCCTTTTATCGTTCAATGATATACTGTACTTCACAGTTAAACAGTTTCAAATCAAATGTGGTCACTCATAACCTAAGAGGGTGCATGTGACCTTAAGCATTTAATTAAAAAAAAAAAGTTAAACATTTGTAGGCATTTTTGGTCGGATTACTTGAGTGTAATCTAGTGAAGAAAATCGTGGTTTATTCTATTTATTTTTGTAAATAATGAGAATTTGGAAAAATACTTCTAATAAAAGTTGTAGATCTCGTTGAAATACGTATTTTTTATCGTGTTGGATTTTGTCGTAGAATTAATAGTTTTTGAGAAAAATGGTATTGAATGTTCAAAACTTCATATGACTCGTTTTAACACAATTGGAGTAATGTTCGTATTTAAATTTTGAGAATTTGAAAAAGTGTGAACTTGTTTGGCAATATATGAAATTTGGAAATTTTAATATAACACTAATTTGTTGTATTTTTTATTTTGCAGAACTGTCGAAGATTATCTGAAACTCAACGAGCCAACAAATTAGAATACTGAAGACAACTGGATTCTTCAAGAAAAATTAATTGATAAACCTCGAATGTCTTTGTAACAAATACTCAGATTATTTTCCTAAGTATCTCATCAAAAAAGTATTAATTAAACAAGTTCCAAAGAACAATTCACAAATTTCTAATTTAAAGATTTCTCTCTGATAGATGAAATCTGAAATATATAAAAGATATAATCTCATAAGATAAAACAAAAATCACAAAAATAGAAGATACCTTTAAATGCGATGAACCAATATTTGAAAAGAAATTAAAATTTCCGGAAATAATAACCTAAAAATCTGAAGTTATATCAGAACAAGTGGATAAATTTTTTCTTACAAAACTCGTGCAGAAAAATGTGACATCGCAAAAAAGGAGAAAAATGGCGACCACCGACGGAATAAAATTCACGTACAACTAATTAAAATAGGAAAACGAAATTCCACATCAATCCACAGAATTTAATTAACAGAAAGTTTCCATTGAAAGGAGTCGGAAATTCCGTGAAATTCAGCGATGTCCGAGATACCATAGAAAAACACCTTGGACGCGTCACGGTATGGCGTGGAACGTGAAAAAATTCGTGGACGATAAATTCGGATCAGTGGCGCGAATAAATCCCGGCGAATCGAAGCGAGAGACCGGAAGCGAAAGATCGTGAATAAATTGAAAGAAATACAGGACAGCGACGGGAAAAAGGAAGAGGACGTTCGAAAACGCTGATAAACGCTCGAATAATGGCAACGCAAATTGCGTTCGAGGAGGATCGCGTGATAAATGAACGACCGATGGAAATTCCTTCGGGTGCAATGTGGATGCACCCGGATCAGTTGCATTCGTTTTCGTTCAAAAGATTCGAGTGGATTGTGTCGACGTTTTGGGGTATCTTGTGAAATCCTACTGGAGAATATCGAGATAGTCCGAATCTGATTTAAAGTTGGAGGCAGCAGAAACTTGTGGTGAGTGCGGTGAACCTTTTTGGGAATGGATTTATTTAGAGAATATGTGCTTTGGTGGAATTAGGTTAATGGACGGTCTTGTGGGATTAGGAGAGGGAAAAATAGAAGATAGTTTTTGATAGATGTATATTTAATTGGAGCAGGTATATTTAGATATTGTCTGTATTTGTTGTGACTGCAGTAGTAGTGATAATTTTATGTACTTTTTGTTAAGTATTTGTGGGACTCAATTTTTGACTTTGTATTGAAAGGTTTGGAGTTTTTAAGGTCTAAATATAGAAATTACTGAATTTATGAAAATTATAAGTTTGAGAGGAAATGTTCAAATACGCAAATTATGCAATTTCGAGTTTTACAGAATCAGTAATTCTCAAATTTCAAAATTTACAAATTCTCATATTTTTAAATTCTCAACTTCTAGGATTTTTAAATTCTCAGATATGCAAATTTGCAGATTTATAAATTTACAAATGTGCAAATGTTCAAATCTCAATTTCTCAGTTTCAGAAATTTTCAAATTTTTACCTTCAAAAATTCACAAATCTCAAATTATTAACTTCAAAAATTCATAAATTCTCAATTTCTCGAATTTTCATCTCCAAAAATTAACAAATGTTCAATTTTTCAATTTCTGTACAATAACAAATTTTCTGATTTAGATATTCTATGTAGATACAAAACTAAACCCTTAAATTATTGTACAAATCTGTTTTATTTAGCTTTTGTAGAAACAGTCGAACAGCAGCTTGAAAGGAATTCAATTGCAAGGAACTTGAAAACAAAAACAAGCTTGGAAGACAAATTTCCAAGAAGAAACTGCGAAATTTAAACAAATATAAAAGAAGAAAACAATGAACACTCAAAATTGTGGTAAGTTTTAAAAATGAACATCCAATAACCACAGAAATGTTCTAATTTTAATAAACAATGTTAATTTACTAATAACCTTAATAAACAGTAAAATATAATCTCATAACTTTTCCAGGGTAAATATAATTGAAGAATCCGAGGAGTTGTGAAGATAATTTCAGCAGAAGATAATTCGAGGAACCTTTCAGAAGAAATATTGCAGTGGAAATTTAAAAAATTTTTCATAAATAAAATTCAGAGTTATGTGGACCTTAAACACTGAAGAATAAAAGAAATATATATTTATTACAATTTTTGATAGTAGAACGATGAATTAATATATTGAATTTGTGTTAATATATTCAAGTTCATTCAAGTTGAATACTTGAGTTTATTCAAGTTAAATACTCGACTTTATTCAAGTTAAATACTTGACTTTATATAAGTTAAATACTGAAGTTTATTCAAGATAATATTCGAGTATCTTTAAGACAATATTCCCATTTATTCAAGATAAAATTCAAGTTTATTCAAGATGAAATTCTAGATAAAATTCAAGTTCATTCAAGATAAAATTCTAGATAAAATTCAAGTTTACTCAAGATAAAATTCTAGATAAAATTCCCATTAATTCAAGATAAAATTCAAGTTCATTCAAGATAAAGTTCTAGATAAAATTCCCATTAATTCAAGATAAAATTCAAGTTCGTTCAAGATAAAATTCTAGATAAAATTCAAGTTCATTCAAGATAAAATTCTAGATAATCCAGTTAATATTCCAGTGAATATCCAAGTTAAACCAACAGTATTTAGATACACATTATTAACAATAATCCAGGTGAATGTTGAAGAATAAAAAATTGTAAAATATACAGAAAACGCAGAAGTACAAGAGAATATTTTTCCGTCAGAAAGTACTGTATAATTTAATAGCACAAAAATGTCATACAAGGAGAATAATTATATGGAAGAAGTTTAAAAAAAATACTCGCAAAGGAATAAAACTGAGCTGGAGAAAGAAACTTACGGTAGGAGGTTGATAATTGGATACTAACAGAATTGTCAGAAAAAAGGCAGCATATTGAAGAAAAAGTTGTAGAAGAAATTGTATGGTAAAAAGAAACCGTGGAAGCGGGCGTAAAAGTTTAAGAAGCGGAGCGTGGAATCTGAGAAAGATCCGGAAGAAATTTAATTTGGAAAAATCCAACGGGAGAAAAATATCCTGGAGGAGGTTGTAACAAGAAAAAAGGCGGGAGAAACTTCGGGAACACTTTAAGGGGGCAAAGAAAAAGCCGGTGTAAAATTCGAGAAAAAGGTACGACGGTGATTTACAGGGTCGGTAGAAAAGTTCGGAAGAAATAAAAATTGAAGAGTCTAAAGGACATCGAAGTACTGAAATTTTATCGCGGAGCTGCAACTTGCGCAGGATGGAAATTTTAGGTTAGGATTTCGAGAAGAGAGAACTTTGGAGAGATAGAATTGATTGAAGAGAAAAGTTTAAACGAATTTCAGGTGCAAATAAATTCGGAGAAAGATTTGTTAATGTTTAAAAAGATTTAAGAGGATTGAAAAGATTGAGGAAAATTGATGGTTAATGAAGTTTGAGAAAATTTTTAGAAGTTTAAAAGAATTTATCAAAATTTATATATAGTTAAGGAAGTTTAAAAGAATTTATCAAAATTTAAATATACTTAATGAAGTTTAAAAGAATTTATCAAAATTTATATATACTTAATGAAGTTTAAAAGAATTTATCAAAATTTATATATAGTTAAGGAAGTTTGAAAGAATTTATCAAAATTTAAATATACTTAATGAAGTTTAAAAGAATTTATCAAAATTTAAATATAGTTAATGAAGTTCAAAGAAATTTTCAAAAAATTCATATGCAGCTAATGAAGTTTATCAAAATTTAAATGTAGTGAAGAAGTTTGAAAGTATTTATTGAAACTTGAATAAAGTTAAGGAAGTTAAAAGAGGTTTATCCAAATTTGAACAAAATTGAAAGAGTTCAAAGAAATTTATCAAGGTTTAAACAAAGTTGAAATAGCTCAAAGAAATTGATAAAACTTGAAAGAAATTTAAAGAATTTTAAAAAAGTAATTTTAAAGAAATTTTAAAAAATTATAAGTTTGAAAAACTTTGAAGAAATAGAAAAAAATTTGTGAAATGTCAAAGACTTAGAAATTCAAGAAAATAGAAAGAATTTAAAAATAATTTTAGAAACTGAAAGAATGAAAAAATAATTAAAAAATTTGAGGTATTTAGAGAAACCTGATAAATTTCAAGTTTAAATTTCAAAAAAGTTTGAAGAAACTTAAAAAAGTGCAAAAAATGTTAAACCAATTTAAAATACAAAATGATTGCACTGTAAAGTAATAACTCTGACTGTAACAAAAAGTTGAAATTTTCTTCTCAATTAATTAATTCAATCTCAAACCCTCCAAAATAAAAATCACAAGTTTGTAATTCGATTAAGAATTACCAAAAGTAATTACTTTAAACAGTAATTACTTTTGATAACAATATTTACTTCCGCAATAAACAAACGTTAGTTAATTTTATTGCTGTTCTACGTAAAACGTTAGTGAACATCAAGAATAGTGAATTTAAGTTAATAATTATAAGTAGAAAAATGTAAACGAACAAGAGTAGTGAATTTAAGTTAATAACAATAAGTATAAAAATGTAAGCGAACAAGAGTAGTGAATTAAAGTTAATAACAATAAGTATAAAAATTTAAACGAACAAGAGTAGTGAATATAAGTTAACAACAAAAAATATAAAAATTTAAACGAACAAGAATAGTGAATTTAAGTTAATAACAATAAGTATCAAAATTTAAACGAACAAGGAAAGTGAATATAAGTTAACAACAAAAAATATAAAAATTTAAACGAACAAGAATAGTGAATTTAAGTAAATAACAATAAGTATAAAGATTTAAATGAACAACAATATTGCTCCCGCAATAAACAAACGATTAAATAATCGATCGACGTGAAACGTCAGTGAACTTGAATAAGCGAATTTAAATTGATATTTGGAGGCATGTCACAAATATGTGATCACGCGTATCGAACATTGTTATTCGAGTGGATGATATAGATGTGAAGTGTGCTTTCGTGTTCGCGGTGACATAGTAAATTGATAAAAATGATGGCGGGTGCTGGAATGTTGAGAGCCAGACGCAGAGACGTCAGTGTGAAACCGAACAGGAAACTCGACCGGAAGTCGTCGAGGGGGATGATCTACGAGAACGAGGAGCTCAGATTGAGGACAATTAATATCAACGCTGAAGTCGAACAAGGTAAATAGTTTCACGATATCTTTTAGCAAACAGGCTTCCTTAAAAATAGGTTACTTTACACAATTTAATAATTTCTTTACAATTTTTCAAAATTGATATTCTTGAAGATCATATCTGAATGATAGAGAAATGAAAACTGGGAATTAGGTAATTAGGAAAATGGGTAATAAGTGATGGGTAAAATTAGGAAATTTCAAAATTGGGAAATTAGGAAGTTGAAAAATGGGGAAATTAGAAAAGTAGGATACTGAAATAGAGAAAGTTGGAAAGTTGGAAATTGAACATTTGAAAATTGAAGAATTGAAGATAAATTGGAAATTGGAAAAGTAGGAAGTGTTAAAGTAGAAATTGAACATTTTTTTAAATTAAATAATTGAACTATTCAAAACATGAAACAAAGAATAATTGAACAATTGTATGATTGAATAGTTAAGCAGATGAACATATAACAATTGAACAATTAAAAAATTGTACAATAGAACAATTGAGTAATTGTACAATTGAACAATTGCACCGTTGAACAGTTAAGAAGTTGAACATGTAACAATTGAACAATTATTGAATAATTGAATAATTGAATAATTGAATAATTGAATAATTGAAAAGTTGGAAAATGGAAAAACTGGAAAACGTAAAAGTTGAAAATTGAAAATTGAAAATTGAAGAATTGAAGAATTGAAGAATTGAGAAATTGTAGAATTGAAGAATGGAAGAATTGAAGAATTGAAGAATTGAAGAATTGAAGAATTGAAAAATTGTAAAATTGAAAATTTGAAAAATTGAAAAATCAAACAATCAAAGAATTGAAAAATTGAAGAATTGAAGAATTGAAGAATTGAAGAATTGAAAAATTGTAAAATTGAAAATTTGAAAAATTGAAAAATTGAAAAATTAAACAATCAAAGAATTGAAAAATTGAAGAATTGAAGAATTGTAAAATTGTAAAATTGAAAATTTGAAAAATTGAAAAATCAAACAATCAAAGAATTGAAAAATTGAAGAATTGAAGAATTGTAAAATTGAAAAATTGAAAAATCAAAAAGTTGAAGAATTGAAGAATAGAACGATATAGCTATTTAAATATTAAAAACTGCAAAAGTTAAAAAATTCAAAAACTGAGAAAATAAAGAATTGAATAATTGTAAAGTCAGTAGATTTGCTTACCATTAAATAGTAACAGTAAACCTACTTTCCATTATATAGCAACAATCCCCATACTATACCATGTCGATACTAAATTACTTAACTTCCAGTATCGAATTTCGTCCATAAACTATTCCAAATAAAAGTAAAGAAAGTACGATAAGATGAACGAAATCGGCTAGGGAATTCTCTGGATCGAGCGTGGTAAGCCTGCCGCGTATCAGTGGCTTCTTCCCGCTAGAAATAGACGCCGGTATTCACTAGGTTCGTGCGTCGAATCCGCAGCAAACTATTTTCGAAACTTGGCCAAACTTTCTGTACGACCGGCATCTGTCGAGGTTCCAGCAGTTCCATTTCGCGACTTCTCCAACTTCTTTTAACCCGTGCTGATCGATATCAAACGAAAAATCCCTAGTTCGTCCGGCTCGTTCGTCAAACACGTCGCGTTAACGCGACCTTAAAACCGAAGAGAAAATAAGCTCTCGGTAATAAAGGAACAGTGAAACGGTTTAAAATAGTTTGGACAAAATGGAGGCCGGCGAATTGACACTTTTCACGAATTGATGCGACTACAGATGGTGAGTTTCGATAATTTTTGTACGGCGAAAACGTTCGAATGGAATTCGGAAATGATTTATGGTAGGAATGCTCTGCTTTTTATGGGTGTGCGAGTTTCCCATATTGTGTACACGTTTTTGATTGAAATACGTTCGCGCAGGAAATAAGAATTATGTAAGCAATATTCGCGGCGCTTTTTGGGGTGGGGGAGATATTTGGAAACATAAAAATGATGGTTTGGATAGCGTACACGGGTGTATGATATATATTCTTTTATAAATAGAGAATGATCGCGGGAGAATCTTCTGAGAATTCATATGTTGAACATTAGACCGAATGGAATATTATGTCATTTTGCAGTTGAATACTTATTTACAGATTTAGAAATTTATAATATAATGTTATAATATTACTAATTTACAATGTTATTAATTCACAATAGTACAAATTCATAATGTTACTAATTCATGATATTACAAATTCACAATGTTACTAATTCACGATATTAAAAATTCACAATGTTACTAATTCACAATATTACATATTCACAATGTTGCAAATTTATAAGGTTGCCAATCCACAATGTTACTGATTCACAATGTTACCAATTCACAATATTAGAAATTCACAATGTTGCAAATTTATAAGGTTGCCAATCCACAATGTTAGAAATACACAATGTTGCAAATTCATAATGTTACAGATTCACACTATTACAAATTCTCAATATTACAAATTAACAATGTTGCAAATTTAGAATCATGAAAATCCACAAAAAATGAAAAAGATTGAAATAAATTGAAAGAATTGAAAAAATTGAAAAAATTGAAAGAATTGAGAAAATTGAAAAAATTGAAATAATTGAATAAATTGAAAAAATTGAAAAAATGAAAAATTTCCAAAATTAGAGAACTTCCAAACTTAAAAATTAAAAAACTTGAATATTAAAAAAATATGAAAATTGAAACATTTAAAAATGACGCAGATTACGTATACGAATGAACAGTTACGAGAATTGAAAGAATTGGAAGTACGATGAAAACGTACACTCATTGTTTTCCGATCGTAGAAACTTGAAAGGTCAGCGTTTCCCTGAAAATTTCGTTAACCTGCCGAGCCAAGAAAAGCTTTGTTTTGGCAACAATTCCCGCCCACAGATCATTTCCTTTCCGAAAAGCTCTGAAACATCCAGATGTCGTTTCTAGACGGTTCCTCAAAGAGCCGAAGGAAATGTGTTCCGAAAATCAAAACATGTTTCAACGCCAATTGAAATGTTGACGTTACGCAACACTTATTAAACCGTTACAAAATGGTAGAAAAACAAACTTGAAATTACTCGTTTGTAAAACTGTTCACCATTCATTTCGATCAGGAAATCAATTTGCTATTAAAATACTAATCAAATCTGAATTTTCATCGCACTCGATATTGATTTATTAAGATAATATTACATTTTTAATATTAAAATTAATTAGTACTATTTTCTGATATTACTTAACTTAATATTAGTATTAATTACTACTATTTTTTTTATATTAATTTAATATTATTTGTCAATTTTAATTAATTTAATATTTAATGAATTTAATAATATTTCTTTTTAAATTAATTTAATATTAGTATCAATTAGTATCAATTTTTGGTATTAATTAATACTAATAGATTGTAATTAATATTGAAGCATAATAATATTAATTTTTTAATGTTAGAAAATTATTACTAGATATTAAAGATAGTAAGGTAAATTTTTTTATTGTACAAGTTGTAACTATTAATTTTTAAAATTTGAACTTTGGTTAGGGTTTTATAATAATTAATTTTCTGTCATTTAATTAATTATGTTAATTCTTTATAATTCATTTAATTATATCAATTTAAATGCCAATAATTAATAAGATAATTATTGATAATTCATTTAATTATATAAATGTCAATAATTAATAAGATAAAGTAATATAATATAAGATAATTAATAAAATAATAAAGTATAATACAAGATGATTAATAAGATAATTGCATTTTATTATTTATGAAATTATAAAATGCATTCGTTGCAACGTTCTGTCTCAATAATTTTCTCCTTGCTACTCATTTTCAAGAGACGTTACTTATTACCATGTTTATATTCTACTTCAAAATCTAAATCTGCAAGAAATCTGAATTATTACTTGGTAATAGATATTTCAATGCACTTTTAACATCTGGTTACTTTCAATAACTATTAATCTACCATAGAAATCTATCCAAGTAGATTTAGAGTGCACACTCTGTTGCAGTATGCTTGTTTGCTCGTCTGAAATTATTATCGACGTATGCTATCATTTGATCACATTTTAGCATATATACTCTTGTAGATTGCTGATGCAGAAATTAAGTGCCTGAAGATGAGTTCTCAGGCATTGGTGTGCACAAGAAGGGTGTGGTTTAAATGCTTCAATTTTTTAAATATATAAATTTATGTATTTGTAAATTTGATTGTTTGGAGATAGAAATTTGATAATTTAGCAAATTGATAATTTAGAAAATGGTAATTTAGAAATTTGATAATTGAGAGGATTGATAATTTAGAAAATGGTAATTTAGAAATTTGATAAGTTAGAAATTTGATAATTTAGAAATTTGATAATTTGGAAATTTGATAATTTGGAAATTTGATAAATTAGAAATTTGATAATTTAGAAATTTGATAAATTAGAAATTTGATAAATTAGAAATTTGATAATTTGGAAATTTGATAATTTGGAAATTTGATAATTTAGAAATTTGATAATTTGGAAATTTGATAATTTAGAAATTTGATAATTTGGAAATTTGATAAATTAGAAATTTGATAATTTAGAAATTTGATAATTTGGAAATTTGATAATTTGGAAATTTGATAATTTAGAAAATTGATAATTTAGAAATTTGATAATATAGAAAATTGGTAATTTGGAAATTTGATCATTTAAAAGTTTAATAACTTAGAAATTTGATAATTTAGAAAATTAATAATTTAAAAATTTGACAATTTAGAAAATTGATCATTTAGAAATATACATAAATTATATAAATTACAAAATCTGGTAATTCTATTATCTATTACCTCTTATTTGACTACACCCTATCCCCAAATATCTGAATTCTACATTCGTTAAATTATCAAATTAAAATGTTGCTCCTAAGTCCCAAAAACCCATCAGATTTTAGTATCATCAAGTAGCACCCTGATCATTACATGAGTCATTAAACCAAGGCTATTAAAACTGCTTAACAATCCAAACAAACGAAAATGCAGTTGCAAAAACATATACGACCCTACTTAAATATCGACTAACATAAATATTTCTCACAATCTCTCTACGAGTTTTGCGTCAGCCTTTGACTCTCGAGTGGGTTCTGTTAACTGTGATTCTTTGAATAATATTTCGAAGAATTGTCCTCGATATGAATTGTTTTCAAAGTATTCATACGTATGTTTCATACTAGCGATATCTTTAGAATTTTCAAAATTTTTGAATATTCTTTCATATCCTTTGAATTGAAAAATAAGCGATTACTGACGGTGAGATCATTGAGAATACAAAGATTGAACGATATACACCTTTTCTTGCATTTTTACGTAAACAAATAGTAGAGCAGATTGAATATAAATTCAATCGGTTAAAAACAAATTTAAATATGTAAGCAGTGATATCATTTTGAATATTAGTTAATAAAAGTTTAATTTTTTTAGATGGATTTTGCTGTAAAATGAAACACAGAGAGTTTTTGTACATATGTGGTCTTTTGTAAAAATTAGGATATGAAAATATTTTTGCATATCTGAATCTTTTAATCTCCAAGTGTCTATTGCTCCAAATTTTTAAATCTCCAAATCACTATACATCTGAATCTTTAAATCTCAAAGTGCCTATTGCTCCAAATTTTTAAATCTCCAAATCACTATACATTTGAATCTTTAAATCTTCAAGTGCCTATTGCTCAAAATTTTTAAATCTCCAAATCTTCAAATCTCCAAATCTCTAAATTTCCTAATCTCCAAATCTTTAAATCCCCAAATCCCTAGCTCTCCAAATCTCTAAGTTTCCAAGCCTATATATCTCTAAACCTTCAAACCTCTATATTTCCAAATATCTAAATCTCCAAACTTCCAAACCTCCAAATTTCCAAATCTTCAAATCTCCAAATCTTCAAATCTCTAAGTCTCCAAATCTCTAAATCTTCAAATTTCTAAATCTCCAAATCTCCAAATCTCCAACTCTCCAACTCTCCAACTCTCCAACTCTCCAAACCTCCAAATCTCCAAATCTCCAAATCTCCAAATCTCCAAATCTCCAAATCTCTAAATCTCCAAATTTCTAAATCTCCAAATCTCCAACTCTCCAACTTTTCAACTCTCCAAACCTCCAAACGTCCAAATTTCCAAATCTCCAAATCTCCAAATCTCTAAGTCTCCAAATCTCTAAATCTCCAAATTTCCAAATCTCCAAATCTCTAAGTCTCCAAATCTCTAAATCTCCAAATTTCAAAATCTCCAAATCTCTAAGTCTCCAAATCTCTAAATCTCCAAATTTCTAAATCTCCAAATCTCCAAATCTCCAAATTTCTTGAGAATTTTCCTAAACCCATCTAAATCACCTTCTCCCCAAAAAAGTCATTTTCTTCTACAAAACCAGTGACTAATCAGACCAAAAAATGGCGCACAAGCAAGATGTTTCAACAAGAAAGAATATGAAGAGGAAAAATGTTACGAACGTTTAATTTTAAATGGCAAATGGTAGGTTCTGGATGCTCTCGATGCTATTTCTACCTGTATCGATCTCTCGATTTCGATGGGGCCTGTTTTCCCCGCGTCACACGAAAGCCAGACGCCCCGTGCGTCACGCCGGCTTATTTTCAGGCGCTTTTCAAGACGCTTGACAGATTACGGCGAACCGCGACGAAGACACGCGTTTCTAATCAACGAGTTTGTCAGCGATCGCTGAACGCCATCATTTTTCATTTCTCCTTCTGTATGTCCTCGCTGACACCGCTACAGGAAAAGGTGTGTGTTGCGCCATCGCTGTTTTCTTCCTTCATGAAACTTGAAACTCACGATCAGTCGTTGCACTCGACATTCTTTTTTTATCTACTAATGTCAGCGCTGCGGATGCTTGGAGAATTTTTAAAACGCCTTTCGAAATCGACTAAGAATTTTTAACGACACACTCTCGTTATATTGCCACGGTACCGCCGTTAGGTGATATCGTGTACACGCGATGACACAAGGTGAAAAGTTTTCTTCTTTAATTCTTGAAGTCTTTGGGTCTTGATTTGGGTATCTAGGGATATGTAGGTCTATGGAATTGAATGTCTAGGGATATGGGAGACTATGAATTTTAGAATCTAGGGACTCTATGGATTTTAGTACATGGAAGTCTATGAGAATCTAGAAGTTTGAGAATCTAGGGATATGACAGTCAATGGATTTGAGAATCTAGGGATATGAGAGTTTATGAATCCAGAAATCTAGGGATATGAGAGTTTATGAATCCAGAAATCTAGGGATATGACAACCAATGAATCCAGAAATCTAGGGATATGAGAATTTATGAGCCCAGAAATCTAGGGATATGAGAACCAATGAATTTGGGAATCTAGGGATATTGAAGTCAATGAATTTTAGAATCTAGGGATATGAGAGCCAATGAATTTGAAAATCTAGGGATATGAGAATGAATGAATTTCAGAATCTAGGGATATTTAAGTTAATGAATTTCAGAATCTAGGGATATGAGAGCCAATGAATTTAAAAATCTAGGGATATGAGAATGAATGAATTTCAGAATATAGGGATATGAGAGTCAATTAATTTAGGAATCTAGGGATTCAGAATACAAAAATTTAAAATAAAAAAAAAGCTTCTTATGAAAATTAATATAGAAAAATGAAAATTCAGACAAATGCAGAATATTTCAGAATTGCACGTCAAATATTGTCAGTTCGACTGTAACAAAAATATTTTAATTTTGTTAAAACATTCATATGTTACTAAATACCCTTAATATGCACATAATTAGTCAAGTTAAATATACACATATGTAGTTTGATCAAATTGAACATATGTGTACGTATACGTGTTTCACTCATATGTGTTGTATCCAAATTAAAAATATACATATGTATATATATTTCAGTCAAATTACATATACGTATAGGTATTTTAGTGAAATTAAACATATACGTACTTTAGTCGAATTATATATACACATATTTTAATGAAATATACACATACGCATTTTATTCAAATTACATATACGTGCACGTATTTTAGCGAAATTAAATATAATATGCATATGCCATATTAAATATTCCCTCTACATTCGTACGTGGTCCCAAAAAGCTTATCTCAAATCTTACACTTATCTTTTGGATACATCGTCATCTCTCAAAGAAGTTTCAAGACTACAGGTTAAAAAACACCGATATTTTAACCGTTCCGAATGGGAATTAATACCCTTAACCCCATAGATCCTCCTCCATTTCGACACGTGACGAAAGAATCTCCCTCGAGGCTGATCCGACACGCTGCAGAGCAGCTACTACAAAAGATTTAAATAGTAGCGAGCGAGAAAGAAACCGTTCCGAAAGGAGAGGGCTACCAGGCTTTCGGCACCGATCCGCGAACTAGTTTTCTCCGGCGACTCAAAACGACCAGCATGCCGCTCTCTTTTCACCAAAATTCTCATTTTTCCGACACGATACGCCATGTACGAATACTACATTTTCGGATGCGAACAACTAACCAGACTTTGCTTTCCAGCTGATCGATCAAACCCTCAGTGTCAGTGAAATACTTTCAGGTGTCAATGAAATACTGTTCGACGATCTGTCACATATCTCCAATATTGATTGATACGTGGATTTTGAAAATATTTCAAGGTTACTCCAATTTGCTCTTTCATGGTGTTTCGGGTTCTCGAAGACCGATCGTGGACTTGTGCTCAAATGTGACACATACGTGGAACATGTGTTGATTAATTGTCTCAAGACTGAGTGGCATCAAATTGCTGGATCAAGTCCTGTGTTCAATTCTGAAACTAATAATTCAAGTAGCCTTGGACGAGTGTGGCATCGAATTGCAGAATCAAGAACTCTTGTGTTTATCGACTCCGTCAAAATAGAAGTTTCAATGAATCATTCTATTTGTATCTGTGTACGTTAAGTGTGGAACACTAACCAAGTGTATTAACAAATTGAAAGGGATGAAATATTGGAAAGTCTAGCTTGGTCGAAAGAACTGATACAAAGTGGGTTTCGTTTGCTCCTGGAGTTCAACAGTAATTTTGATGTTTGAACAGACTGTATATTGCATTTGTCCATCTGTGTTTTTCTAATAAGTCAGTTTTGTGATAAGTTCATCTGTGTTTTTATAACAGGGTGTTGGTTTGTTCGTCTGTATTTTTGTGATATTTCAAAATTTTGTCGATACTGCAAGTTTATTTGTGTGATAAGTGCACATGTATTTCTGAGAGAAGTCCATCTATTTTGCAACATGGTCTGTGTTTCTGTAACAGGGTCAGTTTTGTGGACCATCTTTCTTCAGGTTCATCTTTTGTAATAAGTGGACCTACATTCTTGCAACAAGTCTATCTATATTTGTTCAAGTCCATCTATATTTCTGCAACAAGTATATCTATATTACTTCAACAAGTGTATCTTATCTATATTTCTTCAACAAGTCCATCTTTTGTAATAAGTGGACCTACATTCTTGCAACAAGGTTATTTGTATTTCTTCAACAAGTCCATCCATACTTCTTCAAGTCCATCTTTTATAAATGGATCCACATTCTTGTAGCAAGTCCATCTATATTTCTTCAAGTACATCTATATTCTTGTAACAAATCTTCGCATCCATCGCTGAAGCAACAATTTCGCAGGTGGTGTTGACAGTTAATTAGAATAACTAGAAAGTCTCTGACCAGTACCAAAAACTTGAATCATGTGAGTTGAATTGAAATGCAAAAGTGGTTGATAGAAAAATGTAACAGAGCTACCAGTGATCTTCAGACATTGCAAGTACCTTATTTGTGTCTCTAGATAATGTCACAAAAATATCAATTCATCAAAGACATCAATTTCTTCAAATATCCAAATAAATCTAATTCTTCAAACGTTCAAGGACATCAAATATTCAAAGATACCATCCTCAAACGTCCAAATAAATGAAATTCTTCAAATGTCAAAGGGATGCAAGTTCTTCAAACATCCAAATAAATCAAATTTCCGAAATGTCAAGGGAATGCAACTTCCTCGAACGTCCAAATAAATAGAGTTCTCCAAATGTCAAGGGGATGCAACCACTTTGAACATCCAAATAAATCAAAGTCTTCAACTGTCAAAGAGATGCAACTTCTTCGGACATCCAAATAAATGAAATTCTTCAAATATCAAAAGCTTTCTCTTAACATTCAAGGAAGCTCTGCAAAGATTTTGAATCAGTATTTTCACTAAATCAACATGTCTGACTGTTTGAGGAAGATAAGTTCAAAAACATAACGATCTGCAAATTTTCAAGGAAACATATGGAGGTCAGGGAGAAATCAAAGAAAGGTTATAAGTATTATGGGTGAAAGGTCAAGAGTGAGTCAAAGGAAAGTTACACATGCCTCAACAGAAGAATTATGAATGAACCAAAGAAATGTTATTGATTGAGTCAAACAAACGAGACGAATGACCCAAAGGAAGGTTACGAAAGAGTCAAACAAAGGAATGACCCAAGGTCACGAATGAGTCGAAGAAATGTGAGGAATGACCCGAAGAAAGGTCTGAAATGAACCAAAGATAGGTCACAAATAATCCAAAGGAAGGTGACTAAAGTCCCAAAGAAAGATCTCCAATGATCCAATAGAAATGAACCAAAGATAGGTCATAAATAATCAAAAGAAAGGAGACTAAGGATCCAAAGAATGATCACGAATGGTCCAAGGAATGGTCACAAATGACCCACAGAAAATTCAGTAATCGAAAGAAAGACTAACAACCCAAAAGAAACATTAGGAATGTACCTAAGATCACAAGTAATCTGAAGGAAGGTTGTGAATGACCCACAAGTTACAAATAACCCAAAGGAAGGTCATGTGTGACTCAGAGAAAGATCACAACTGACCCAAAGGAAAGTGATAAATGACCCACTGCAGAAGTGATTCAAAGAAACACTGGACCACAAAGGAAAGTGATAAATGACCCACTGAGGAAGTGATCCAAAAAAAAATACTTGGCAAATGAAAGTCGAAATGACCCACTGAGGAAGTGATTCAAAGAAAGATCACACTGGACCGTAAAGAAAAGTGATAAATGACCCACTGAGGAAGTGATACAAAGAGAGGTCACATTGGACCATAAAGGAAAGTGATAAATGACCCACTGCAGAAGTGATTCAAAGAAACACTGGACCACAAAGGAAAGTGATAAATGACCCACTGAGGAAGTGATCCAAAAAAAGATACTTGACGCAAATGAAAGTCGAAATGACCCACTGAGGAAGTGATTCAAAGAAAGATCACACTGGACCGTAAAGAAAAGTGATAAATGACCCACTGAGGAAGTGATCCAAAGATCACAAATCATAGAAAAATCACGAATGAACCAAAGATCACGAAAAATGACTCGAAGAAAAGCTTCGAATGACCCAAAAGACTAGGTTGTGAATGATCCACGAAGCAGTGACGAATGATCCACACAACCTAAATCCTCGACTATTAGTGAATGAATCCAATCGACGACGGGTCATATGTGGATCAAGGACGCGAGAAGGTAGGCAGATTCGTTCGAAACGAATGAGCCACCAGTTTCTGGATCTGAATCGTCCGGTTTCGTTCCGGGAAACACCGCGATGACGTTCAGGCCTTATTTGTTGACAGAACGCTGACTATGATTATTTGATGACTCTCCTCGGAATGACTCCGTCAGCTCGGTCGGGATCCACGCGTTTGTCAGACGCGTAAATCAGGCGTTTCGCTCGAAGCCAGAATTATAATTCACTGGCCGCCAAAACGGTTTCGTGAAACGGGGAAGGTTGTCGGGGGGCGGAGGAGGTGGAGGAAACGAACCGTTTGAGATGGAGAGATGGACAGAGGGAGACGGACACGATGCAGAGAAGAGAAAGGGGACGAAGAGGGGAGGACAGACGGGGTATGTTTTCATAGATTTCTCAACTCATTCTTGAAACACATAATTGTCGTCACGTGTGAGCTGCTGAAGGTCTTTAGGTGCGATTTATTTATTGGACTTTGGAAACTTGCTAACGAATGGTCGTTGGATTTCTTATTTTTAATTTGAGAATTTGCTGAAATGATTTGTGGATGACTAATTTTTAGGGAGATGAAGGATTATACATATGTGATAATTTATGTTTTATGATTCGTTTGATTCTATTTCTCAATTCATTCTTGAAAGGGATAAGATTAGTCACGTGTGAGATTGAAGGCTTTTAAATTTGGCGCGTTTTGTTTATTGGATGTTGCGAACTGACGATTGTATCAAAATGGCCGTCGGGATTCTTAATTTTAGGATTTACGGATGACAGTAATTTTCGAGTTGATTTTACGTATAAAAGTTATGGTATTTAGCTTATAATGATAGATTTAGGGAAAATTTTGGACTAGACTCTAAAATGAAATTATGAAAATTTAGAAAATTATGAAAATTTAGAAAATTTAGAAAATTTAGAAAATTGTAAAATTTAGGAATTTTTAAACTTGTAAATTTGCAATTTTTGAATTTCCACACTTGGAAATTTAGAAACGTTGAAAATTTGAAATTATAGGATTTTGGAACTTGGAAATAATTAATTTAAAAATTTTGAAAATTAGAAATATTGAATTCTGAAATTTGAAATTTTGAAACTTGGAAATTTTGAAAGTTGGAAATTTTTAAATTTCGAAATTCCATTATTTTGATATTTGAAAATTCGAAAATTAAGAAATTTGGAAATTTGACAAATTTTAGATTTTCAATTTGAAAAGTTGAAAATTTTTATACTTTAAACTTGAAAATTTGGAAATTTTCAATTCTGAAACTTGGAAATTTTCAATTCTGAAACTTGAAAATTTTAGAAATTAAAAATTTGGAAATTTTTAGAATCCGACCTTCCAAATTTTGAAATTTGAATCCTTGAAAATCCGCACGTTTACAAATTAAAAAACTTGTCAATTTAAAAAGTTTCCAAATTTGTAATTTCCGATAACCAATTACCAAATTCCGATTGTAATTACCAATTATCTAAAAATTAAAAAACCTAATTCCCACAAGCACCCTAAAAAAATGCTGAAATCTCTCCATAAATTAAAAATCCCTCTGGCTAGACTTAGCATAAGCTCCGCGAGCTCAGCAACTTAATCTTCCCTATAAATCACTAGAAAACGATCGGCCATAAACAATAATTGCTCTTCAGATACGTCTTCGCAGCGTACTTCAGCCTCCATTATCCATCATAGCTTCATTTGCAACAAACCCGCATTTATCCCGTGGAAACCGCCCCGTGTGCGTTTATCTCCCCAGCAAGAAAGCTGCGAGGGAAAAGCGTGTAAACTAATTCGGAAAAACTGGTCGGATACGGTTGAAGCAGCAAGAAAGCAGCTTTCATGTTCGGTCTCTCGAAGCTCGGCTCGCGAAGACGCTTTATGGAAAAAGTTTTTAATATTCTCTTCTCCGGCGCTCCTCTTTTGCACCAGGATCCTCTGCTAGGGAAAAAACGAAGACAGGATATAATGACCAGAGGGCACAGGTGGATATGATTTTCACTGATAGAATCTGCATACTGTCTTCTTCTCTCCCCGGAAACGTTCGCCGCGGAAGAAAGAGACGCGATGAAAAAGAAATTTCCTGTGAAGAGAATAGAAAATGGCGGAGGAAAAGGGGTGAGAAGCTCGTGAATACGACGGAATTATCGTTTCTTTCGCGATATTAAATTCTCTCGAGGATTTTTGCAACCACTTTCCGAGCTCTTACTGATCCCCTGATTCTTTAGTGGATTTATTTATCTTCCTCTTTCAGTCATTCCCTTTGTTTAGTTGTTGCGAGTAATTGTTGTTTGAGGAAGCTCCGGTACTTTTTTTCCAGTCGCTGCTGGCTTTCTTGCGGATAGGGGGAGTATTTAACACCAGATTTACGGAGATGACATTACAGTAGAAAAATAAATAAATATAGTTACACAATTATTCATTACCTTAATAGATGTTTTTCCTTGTGAATTTGAGGAGTTGATAATAAGGAGGTTCTGACAGTTGAAACTTAGGAAATTTGGGAATTTAGAAATTGAGAAATTTAGTGTAATAATTTGGAAATTTGAAAATTCGTAAAATTGTAAATTTAAAAAAAATGTTTAAGTACATCGACACATAAATTTGAAAATTCACAAAAATTTATAAAATTATAAGCATATAAATTAGTAAATTAATAACCATACAACTTTGTAAATTAATAAACATACCTTGTAAATTCATGAATATATAAATTTATAAATTTAAACGTATAAATGTATAAAGTCATAAATATACAAGTGTATAAATTGTAAATCGATGAATGTATAAATATATAAATGAATAAATAATTGGAATGAGCATATCTCCTTATCAGCGTCGGGTTAAAACTTCATTTCGCGATCGAATAATTCTCATCAAAGTTGAAATAAATTTTCCATAATGCACAGGAAACTAGAGTGCAGTGGAAACTGCTATTAGTACTTTCGCTTAATAAGCCCCAATAAAGTTAATTACAGTGGATAATTGTGTTAAAACTTTAATGTAATTACAACGCGACACTCGAGTGAGATTCTGTGCTTCATTAACTTCACGAAAAGATTTTCCACGAATGTTTGTGTGTTAACAAAATACAAAATATTCTCTTGTTATACGTTCACTATAATAAGCTTTCTAAATTAACAAACTTTTTACAACGAATATTAGTGTTTTTAACGAGAACGTAATAATATCAATTATATATTTTATTTTAAATTTACAATTTCGGAATTATAATTACATTCTGAGAAAAAGTATACGATTTAAATGAAGTCAATTACATTTTAACTAATAGTAATAAGCAAATAGTAGCTAATATAATTAATTTTAATAATAGTAGTTACAGTTAATAAAAACAAAGAGTATACATCGACAACGCGTTATAATAATCGTCAATTAACGTGGGTCACTGGTGACCCACAACTTTCATTAACTGTCGAAAAAAATCATAGATCAAGGAATTAGTTGAAACAAAGGGATTGCTACATTCCTACAAGCATCGTCTAGTAAATGTCAATAAATGCCACACGCATGGGTCATGACCCACGACACAGTGGGTCATTGGTGACCCACGTTCATTAATTTCTAAAAAATGTAATGTTTATTATATTTCTGCAACGAGGTATAGTAACTATGGGCGTGGGTCATTGGTGACCCACGTCGTTCACCAACTACTGAGAAAATCATAGGTTAAGGGATTAACAGAAAATAAAAGGGTTTCGTATTCTTTCACAACGTGTTGCAGTAAATGATAATGACCGTGGGTCATCGATGACCCACACTGTTCAACTGCTGAAAAAAATCATGGGTTACAGGGTTGATAAAAACAAAGGGATTGGTATATTTCTACAACTCTTTGCAGTAAATATTAATGAACACCGTGGGTCACCAACGACCCACGTTCACTAGTGACCCATAACGTTCACTGTCGGAAGGAATCAAGGAATTAATAAAAATAGAGGGATTGGTATATTTCTGCAGTGCGGTGTAAGTGATAATGAGCGTGGGTCACCGTGACCCACATCGTTCATCAACCACCGAAAAATTCATAGGTTGAGTCAACAGAAAATAAAAGGGTTTGATATATTTCTGCAACTCAGCGTAGTAAGTGAAAATTGGCGTGGGTCATCGATGACCCACGTCGTTCATCAATCACCGAAAAATTCATAGGTTGAGTTAGCATAAAATAAAAGGATTTGATATATTTCTGCAACCCGGCGTCGTAAATGAGAATGAGCGTGGGTCACGAGTGACCCACACAGTTCATCAACCACCAAAAAATTCATAGATTAAGTAAACAGAAAGAGGTAATAGAAAGTGAAGGGATTTGATATATTTTCGCGACCCGGCGTAATAAATGAAAATTGACGTGGGTCATCGATGACCCACACCGTTCAACCACCGAAAAATTCATAGATTAAGTTAACAGAAAGAGTTAGCAGAAAGTGATGGGATTGGATATATTTCTGCAACCCGGCGTAGTAAATAAGAATGAGCGTTGGGTCACTCATGACCCACACAGTTTATCAACTACATAAAAATTCATAGATTAAGTAAACAGAAAGAACTAATAGAAAGTGAAGGGATTTAATATATTTCTGCAACCCGGCATAGTAAACGAGAATGAGTGTGGGTCACTCATGACCCACGCCGTTCATGAACCACCGATAAATTCATAGATTAAGTTAACAGAAAGAATTAATAGAAAGTGAAGGGATTTGATATATTTTCACGACCAGGTGTAATAAATGAAAATTGACGTGGGTCATCGATGACCCACGCCGTTCATCAACCACCGAAAAATTCATAGATTAATTTAACAGAAAGTGAAGGGATTTGATATATTTCAACAACCCGGCATAGTAAACGAGAATGAACGTGGGTCACCGATGACCCACATCGTTTAACTGCTCAAAAAGTCAAGGGTTAAGGAACTAATAAAAACAGGGAGCGGTGTATTTCCGTAGCGCGGTGTAGTAAATGTTAAAGAACGTTGTGGGTCAGCAGTGACCCACGCAAGAAGGAACGATGCACTCCCGTCGGCTTGACTCGCGTTGCGAAAGCACGTGACTGCATTGGCAAAATTAGCATACGGCAGGAACGCGATCCGCCGCCTGGATCGTCAGAAAACGCGAGTTGACAACGCGACAATGAACCACTCGCGAGTACGATGTTCCTTTACGAATAAACGAGCTTTTTATCCGCTCGATCGACGCGAAATACGTAGAAATTACTCAGATTTTGTCAACTGAACTCGACGGATGCAGAACAGTGAGTAACTCGTACTTAACCTTACTGGTTCTTTGCTCTCGTTGTTGATATCTTCAAAAACAATTCCATTGTTGTGTCAATTATTGTTGTATTCAAAATAATATGTATGTGACAGTATTAAAAATTGTTAATAACATCTTTGTAAGGCTAGATGTAATTTGCTGTATTTTGGGGAGACTCGACGCACCTACAGTTGAAATATCAGAGCTTGTTTTTATTTTTAAAATGCTTCAATTGCAAGTTTAAGTATATTTGCAATTTGCATAATCGAGGATCGCTGAAGATAGGCATGATATTTTCACTTTCTTTGTTGTAGAATTATAGCTGTGAATAGTTTTGACTGACGCACCTGACAAATAAATTGTACGAGGGGTTGAGAAATAGCGAAGTTTATTGGTTAAAAGAAATTTGAAAATAAAATTAAATTGAATTTGTGCATTGATTAATATACAGTGATTTGTGAAACGATCGGCTCGGTTTGTAATCAATCTGGGAAGAGAAAATTTAGTATTGATTGGAAACAGTGTTTGTGTTGTAAATAAAGATTTAATGTTAGTGATACGCTTTGTGTGCTGGAAATACAAATTGAATAATATTGATCAAGGAATGGTGTATTGGAAATGAAGATTAATTTAATATTAATTAGAAGCAATTTTGGTGTATTGGAAGTGAAGATTAATTTAATATTTGTTAGATATAATTTTGATATATTGGAAGTGAAAATTAATTTAATATCGATCACAAACAATTTGATGCTTTGATAGTACGAAGGTTTTATTAATAAACTTTTGTCGACAAAATACAACACAGAATTGACTTAACTTAAATGTGACTTAAAAACGAAAAATGTCATTAAATATTATAATTAATAATCTTCAACAACAAAACGGTATTGTAAAATAATTGTACGGAGGTAAATCTTGATTCGAATTTTTAATCCTGTCAATCTTTTCATAAATAATTTTAATGGAACTCGAGTTAACGAACTCGAAGATCTCATAATGGACTCATTAATTAATAACAATTGTAACATAAAGTAATATACCATCTGAAAACGCACATTTCCGTGTAGCAAGTTATAACATTGTATCATAAACCTTTAAATAGAAGTTGCGTCAAACGCTTCATCTTCTTGACTTGAGATTTAGGAGCCTACTCTTCATTTTAACAAATATAACTCACGTCATGAGTCGAATTCAAATTTTACACTCAAAAGTATAATCCAATTTCAATAGATACTGCAGAAAACAAAATTATTCTTTCTTATTAAATTACGATTACGATAAGGTAGTTTTGGATCAAAATGGAGTCAAGTTTAGAATAGTTTAGTTTTTAGGGTAAATTCTTGGTTAGGGTAGAATTAGGTCAAGGTTCCAGTACGTTAAATTAAAGTTAAGGTAAATTAGTTAAGTTAAGGTAGGCTACGTTAAATTTAGTTCAAAATTAGAGTTAGTTCAATTTTAGGTTAGGTTTGATTAAATCAAGTAAGGTTATGTTATACAATTTTTAGTATGTTAGAACAGATTAAAGTGAAGGTAAATTAGGGGTTATGGTAGGCTACTTAAAATTAAAATTAAACTAAATTTAGTTATTTTAAAATTGAAGTAAATGATAGTTTAATTTAAAGTTAGGTTAGGTTCGATTAAATGAAATGAGGTTATGTTCTTTCTTAATGTGTTATCACAGTCAGAATCCTGAATATTTGAGTAACAAAACTTCTAATTAAATGTTAAATTAATTACACCTTTCTTAAATTATTGAAAGTAATCACATATTTGACTAAAAAAAGTTCATTAAAGTCAAAAATATCTTTCTGAGTCCCCTCAATAACACTTTTACCCTAATTCCATAAATTATATTCAGATTTCAATGTACACATTAAAACTTTCCCCTAATTTTTCCATTAATATCACCTGTAAAAATTGCAAAAGTTTAAAGAAATAAAAAAAAGTTAAACGAAAGAGAATGAGATTTATTTTCATTACACAACTGTAGAACAGTAACTGAAATTTCGTAGTTGTACGATAATTTATTTCGACAAAGCTCGAATTAGTCCAGTCGTGTTTCAAAGTACTCGATTAGGTTTCATTAATTGTCCTGAAGGAACGTCACGTAGCCTGAACCGGTAAATTAAAGGTCTTTGGAGTTCTGGGCGCAAAAGCACGACTGTAATCTTGCCAAGTGCGAGCAAGCGTAATAATATTGTAACTCTGGCTAATTTTAGCGACAATGGAACGGGTTTTTCTACTAACGTGATTACTCCTCGTGATGCAGCCGAATTATCTATCTCGCGTTGTCGCAGTTGTACCAGAATTCCCTAGACATTTTAAACACCGACAGCGTGTATTCATCGTTTTTACCTTAATTAAATGTAAACTCTCTCGGGGGGTGGATGTTAATCGTGCTATTGGGGATATCGTTTAAAAAGAGAGTTTATTTTGGAAGCGGAGCTTTCCGTTTTTAATGATTTAATTGTTGTATTATTTGGTTAACTCGGAAATCAAGCTTGAAAATCAATTTTAAGTGTAACACTAAAATAACACTCTAAATTAACATATATAAAAGAAAACTTGAAAACAAACTATATTTTTATTTTACGTCAAAATAAGTCGTAAATGTTTTCCTTATTTTATATTTAATAAATATTCTTCAAAATATAATACCTTTTTCCGTCAAAATAAAATTGTAATAAATAAATGTTGTTCTCACTTTAATGCAACATTTTTCACGACGTTCTCGCATTCAATAAAAATGCTCAAAGATATAATACTCTTTTTTGTCAAAATGTAACTTCAATAAATAAATGTTATCCTCATTTTATATTTAACAAAAATATTTAAAGATATAATACTTGTACCATGAAAATATACTTCTAATACATAAATATTGTCTGCCATTTTATGTTTAATAAAAATTCCCCAAAATATACTCTTTTCCATCAAAATAAAATTCTAGTAAATAAATATTGTCCTCGCTTTATATTTAATAAAAATTCACCAGAAAATAATATTCTCCTTCATCAAAATGAAGCTATAATAAATAAATATTGTCCCCTATTTTATATTTAACAAAAATTCCCCAGAATATAAAATTCTCTTCCACGATAATGGAACTCTAATAAATGAATGTTGTCCCCCATTTTATATTTAATAAAAATTCCCCAGAAAATAATACTCTCTTCCATCAAAATGAAGGTGTAATAAATAAATATTGCCCCTATTTTATATTTAACAAAAAATCCCCAAAATATAAAATTTTCTACCATCAAAATAAAACTCTAATAAATACCATCCCCCATTTTATACACAACAAAAATTCCCCAGAATACAATAATCTTCTTCAAACTACATTTCTTTCAAAACGAAACTCTTAATAAATAAATATAGTTCTCACTTTATATTAAAAAAATGCTCAAAGATTCGGGTACGAATGCGACCCTTTAACTTTAGCCGGTCTTTTGAATTCGCGCTCGATCGCTATCACAACGAGCGTAAGAACAGGGCGAGCTTTTATGAGACGCGGCGAGCTGAAACGCGAGTGCACTCGAGAGGGGAAACGTTGTCTCTGGACTGAGCTCTGTTCGCCCCTTCCTTCTCTCTTTTTTTTTTTAACTTCTTTTTCCTTTTTTCGATGATTTCAAGGTGGACAAACGAAACGTTTCCTGCCACGTTTCAACCTGGTCTCTCCTTTGAAATTCTATCTCGTAAAGGATCTAATATTTCCTACGATTTAAACGCAAATTTAGTTAAATTTGAAAAATTTTGAAGTTTTATCAATTTATGGATTTTTTTAATGGTAAGTAAATAATCAATAAGTGTTCATTTTGTGGAGAGAAAATTGTGAAGATTGTTATGAACGTTCAAGGAAAGAATTATGGCATATTTTATATGGAATATTATTAAAAGTTTGACGTTTTCAAGTTAGGAAATATAGAAATTTATAAATTGAGAAGATACAATATTTTGAAATTTTCACATTTTCACACTTAGAAAATAAAAGTGCGAAATCTTTACAGTTCAACAATTAATGCAGAACTTGAGAAATTTTCTAATTTTTGAACTTTCAAATTTAAAATTCTTAAATTGATAAATGTACGAACTCCAAAATTTACAAATCTAATATTATAAATACAGACTACCAATTGAGAAATTGTGAAATTCAGAAATTGAACAATCGAAAAATTGAAAAATTGAATTATGGAAGAATTGAAGAACTGAAAGCTAGAAAAATGTTAAAATTTCAAAATGGAACAACTGAAAATTTCGAAGAATTGAGTAATTGAACAATTGTAGATTTATGAATTGAAAATGTGAGGAACTGAAGAATTGAATAGTTGAAGAATTGAATAATTGAAAAATTAAAGAATTGAACAATTGCAAATTTGATGAATTGAAAAATTGTAGAATTGAAGAATTGAAGAATTGAAGAATTGAAAAATTGTAGAAATGAAGAATTGAGGAATTGAAGAATTGAAGAATTGAAGAATTGCAAATTTATGACTTGAAAATTTGAGGAAATGAAGAATTGAAGAATTAAATATTTGAATAATTGAAGAATTGAAGAATTAAAGAATTGAAGAATTGCAGAATTGCAGAATTGCAGAATTGCAGAATTGCAGAATTGAAGAATTGGAAAATTGAAGAATTGATGAATTGAATATTTGAAGAATTGAAAAATTGAAGAATTGAATATTGGAATAATTGAGTAATTGAAGAATTGAATATTGGAATAATTGAATAATTGAAGAATTGAAGAATTGAAAAATAGAAGAATTGCAGAATTGCAGAATTGAAGAATTGAATATTGGAATAATTGAATAATTGAATAATTGGAGAATTGAAAAATTGAAGAATTGAAAAATAGATAAATGGACGAATTGAAGAATTGTAAAACTGAATTGATGAATTCTCAAATCCCCAAGTTCCCAAATTCCTAAATCTTGAAATCACTACATTCCCAACAGCCTACATCCCCAAATCCCTACAATCCCAAATATCAAAATTCTGAAATCCTCCAAACCCTAGACCTCTAAATCGCTGAATTACCAAGTTACCAAAAAAGCCATTCGAAGTGTCGTATTTTGACAAGATGTCGAGACGAGGCGTTTCGTTATTCGAGTTTTCGAGTGAAACGAGCCACTCATAAATCTCTCGTCGCCTTTGTTCCCTATAAGCTTAAGCATTTAAAGCGAAAGCGTTTAAAGTTCCGGCAAAGTTCCAGGTGAACTGGAAACCGACCATCTTCTATTATTATTATTACTATTATTTTCCAGCTGGGGCTGTTCACGAAATTATTTGCTCGCGTGTCGCCGGTTCTCGCGATTTCGAAGCGGCGCCCCGTCGCGAAACTTTCCTCCCTTAAACGCGACAGGAAATTCGAGAGGAAATCTATGGGATTTCCAACCCCTTTCAGCTACGGAAACGGCCCCTGAGTAAATTATCAGGTCAGTCGAGAAATTCCTCGGTGTGTTTCGTAATGCGCTGGCAAAATCTCGGATACTGCACGGATAAATTATTTCGAACGGATTTTTTAGGGCGCGGAGTTTTATTTTAATCGATTGGTGTAAGATCGAAGATAGAACTCGTGGTTAGCAAAAGTTTTTTAGCAAGTTATTGTCAATTCCACAATTTACAAATCATAATTACACAACTTTTTGATCTCTCAATTTAAAAAATTTCCTATTTTCACTTCTTTGGGAACTTTTTTTATTATCATTTGTTCGATTGATTGAAGCTGCGTTTGTTATTGTATCTAGCTTGCGATAGGGTGGTCCGAATAGCTATTTTTAAACACGTTCTTCACGCCTTTACGACCACACATTTTGGCGGGAATGTTTTCGTTCGAATTATTGACACGTTGATTGCCTCACTAAGAAGCAATTTCTTTAGGTATTTTTATTTCTAACAAATATTTTTGTACTATTTAACAAAAAAATAAAATACAAGTATTTTCAATTGTGTAAGTAAACAAATTCTTAAATATAGGCGATAGATTTGGATGGAAATTTAAGTGTCACCATATGTGGATAATCATCATATGTGAATGATGTGGCAGCTAAAGTGTTACATCAGGGTTGCAAGATTATTTATAAGGACACCTTAGATTTCACAGTTCTGCAATTGATCTTGTAGTTAACATTTTGTTGTTAGAGACATTAGAGATGTTAGTATGTACTTATTTGATTCATTGTTATATTTGACGAATAAGGACATTTGTATCAACTAAACATAGAAAACAATTTTTATAAAAGAAAGTAAACAAAATATAAGTTTCTTGCTACGAAAAAACGCGATTATATAAAGAACGAATAATTATGCAGCAACCCAATATAGATTTCAAACTTTCTTAGCATAACAGTTACAATCGACGAAGTTAGTATTTGCTGTTAGTAGTTTGAACAAGTGGTTTGCTAGTTTTAAGAAAGTTGTGCATGCAAGAGTAATCCCTTGGGGCGACTGTTTCATTGACAGAATGACGAACGTTCCAGGTAGTCCCTAGTTACTCCCGGGGCTTATAAATCAAAAGATATTTCCTGTTTGGACGTTCCTGAAGACATTTTGTTTCCTTCGTGCCACCTTCAACACCCTATGCAAATTAATCACTGCGTACACATTATACAATTATTTATTTCTTTACAGATGAAGTTTATTTCTTAATACATTACTTTCTGCTCTATTTTTTCACGTTCTTCAACTTTCAATGTTATTTTTCAATTTATCATAAATTTTGACTTGCCTGTCTTTAATAAATAATTTTATTAGCATTTAATAGCATTTTTATCATTTTGGGTTTTTAATAGAATCTAATAGTATTCTTAGGTTTAGTCAACATTTTACAAAATCTTCAGTGTATTCAGAATTTAGTAAAATTTTCAAATTTAATCAGAATTTAATAAGTTTTAGATTTGTTTAGATTTGGAGGTTTAATTGGTTTGTTCAAAATTTTCAGGTTCATTAGAAATTTAATAAATTTCAAGTTTATTACAATTGAAATGTTTAATTGGAAAATTGCAAATTTTCAAGTTTACTCAAAATTTACTAAATTTCAAGTTGATTCAAAATTTAATAAATTTCAAGTTTATTAGAATTTCAATGGTTAATTGGAGAATTGCAAATTTTCAAGTTCATTAAAAATTTAATGAATTTCAAGTTTCTTACAATTGGAACGTTTAATTGAAAAGTTGCAATTTTCAAGTTTATTCAAAATTTAATACATTTCAAATTTATTAAAATTTAAACGTTTATTGGAAAATTTGAAATTTACAAATTTAATAAAATTTAATCTCAAATGTTTTCATTATTATCAATATTAATTTTGTAAAAAATTTCCAAATTGTACAGTGAATTCCACAATTTAGCATCTTATGAATATCAATATTAATTTTGTACAAAATTTCAAAAAAGCACACTAAATAACTAAAATTGAACATATTCATCATCATCCATATTGTCTACAAAATTTCAAAAATATCCAGCACACAACTAAAATCGAACATACTCATCATCTACATCAATTTTCCAAAAAATTTCAAAAACGTACAACTCTAAAATTTAAAATACCAACGACACATATAAAATTACTAAAAAATGTAACTAAAGAAAGACTCGACTCAATCAACGTTAGCAACCACATGTAGTTCAGAATATTTTTTCCAAAAAATTTTAAAGAGTGATAAATCGAGTACGTTTAAATGATTCACCCCGTGACACGGGTATTCCTGGCCATGGAGTTCCATAGAACCCTCGATGACGTCCTCCTCTTGTATGACCATGTCAAAATATCCACTTACATGCCTCTGAATAATTACCATCGACTGTATTTTTAACCCTGAGGAACCGGGGGTGACACCGGTTCACGGAAAACGTTTGTAAAGTGTCGCGACGTGAAGCTTTCATTGACTCTTTAGTCACGTTCCCATCGTGTTGCTCGTGCACGATCCACGGAAAGCAAGTTGATTTTTCTTTTTCACAAAAACCAGTCTGCGTTCGCACGAATATTTGGCTTCAACGATCTCTTTAAACGGTTAACCGACTTCGACGTATATACTCGTCGGTTCAAAATTTGATCTCGGGCCGGTTCAAGAATTATTCATTGGAGAAGTGCAGAATTAGGGAATTTTGGAGGTTTGGAGTCTGAAAATTTTGGTGATTGGGAATTTTAGAATTTTGGAGTTGTGTAGTTTGAAAGTTCAAGTTTAGATTTTAGAATTTTGGCACTATGGTAATTTTGAATTCCAGAATTTTTGAATTTTGGAACTTTGGAACTTTGGAATTTTGGAATATTGGAACTTTGGAATTTTAGAATATTGGAACTTTGGAATTTTGGAATTTTGGAACTTTCAAATTCTTCAATTCTTCAATTCTTCAATTCTTCAATTCTTCAATTCTTCAATTCTTCAATTCTTCAATTCTTCAATTCTTCAATTCTTCAATTCTTCAATTCTTCAATTCTTCAATTCTTCAATTCTTCAATTCTTCAATTCTTCAATTCTTCAATTCTTCAATTCTTCAATTATTCAATTATTCAATTATTCAATTATTCAATTCTTCAATTCTTCAATTCTTCAATTCCTCAATTCTTCAATTCTTCAATTCTTCAATTCTTCAATTTTTCAATTCTCCAATTCCTCCATTCTTCAATTCTTCAATTCTTCAATTCTTCAATTATTCAATTATTCAATTACGTAATTATCCAATTCTTCAATTCTTCAAATCTTCAATTCTTGAGTTCTTGAGTTCTTTAATTTTGTCAATCTAAAATTTCGGAATTTTGGACTTTGTAACTTCTAAACATTGCGATTTTGTGATTTAGAATTTGGACTACTGAGATTTCGAAATACTAAAATATTGTAATATCAAAATATCCAAATATTGAAATATATAAATAATTAAATATTTAACTATAAAACCCTTGAATCCCCAAATCCCTAGGTTTCCAAATATCTATGTCCCTAAATTCCTATATCCTCAAATTCTCAAACCCCGAAATCCCTAAATACTAAAATTCCTAAGTTTCAAAATTACTAGATCTTCAAATCCCTATATCCCAAATGTCTCTGTCCCCAAATTCTCAAACCCCCAAATCCCTAGATTTCCAAATACCTATGTCCCGAAATTCCTGTATCCTCAAAGTCTCAAACGCCCAAATCCCTACATTCCTAAATCCCTAAGCCTAAAAGTCCCTAGATCTCCTATGTGCCTAAATCGATGTCATCAAATTTTCAAACTGCTAACTCCCCAATTCCCCAAATCCCTAGTTCTCCAACTGTCCCCAAATTTCTATATCCTCAAACTCCCCGTCCCCTCCAAATCCCCAAACCACCAAACCCTAAATTCAACAGCGTTCAACTGAAAAAAAAACTCCGAAATACAGAAACGCGGAAATTCATAAATATCCAAGCGGAGAAACGCGGGAACGGCAAAATCGAAAAAAATGGAATCAGATATGTTGTCTGAATGGTAGACTCGTTAACGTTCGCCGTAAATATGGCGCGGGCAAACAGGCGCGAACTTTTCGCAAAGAGTAGCAGCAGAGCGGGGATAGATCAATCAAGGCTGAGCTTACGCGATTTCTTGTTTCCTGGCTCAAAGAGAAAACAGCCCACAGGCATCTCGACGGAGGTTCGTTCGTTTGCATCAGGGACGCAATTTCCATTTTTCAAAGGGCCAACACCGATGGAAACTTGACGAAACCAAATATGCGGCCAGAACGCGCGTGGCTGCTTTGATCAGAGCTCCTTCCCTGTTGGCGGGAAAGACGGCCTTCTCCTCTCCTTTTTCCATACAGATCCCCGAGGTTTAATGTACGTCGTCTCTGTTTATGTACCTCTTCCGGGCTAACGCAATTGCGACCTGGCTAAACATTTTCTTCCCGTGGTAATAATTAATATATCGCGGCAGAGAGAACAGCTCCGGGCTGCAGGAAGTTCAGGACGATCGTTTTCTTCTGCCTCAACATGAGCGCCTGGATAATTGCTTGTTTGCAGTGAAATTAATTCTATTCTCGTGAGGCGACTGTTAACCGAAGTTTATTCACTGTTTCGAATTATGAGGACGTCAGAATTTTAATTGAGCTTTTACGAACGAAGTAATATGGAATCTTTTTAGAAATTTTCTTATTTAATTTCTGTAGTTTTAGGAAATCTCAAGGTTATCGTCATTTTGTTACGAGTTGTCTGAACTTTGAAGAGTTGAGATATTTCATGAATTTGACTGATTGTGAACTTATGGCGAAATTTTTTATCATTCTAGTGATTTTAATCTCGTTTGTCCTTTCGAAGATGATATTTGTAGATTTCTGTGTTGGCGAAATGTCAAGGCTCGGTGGGACTGATATTTCGAAGCATTACACGAAAGAACGTGTTCGAGATAATTGAACGATATCTAACAATTCTTGCGAAAATTAGGTAGTATTCTTATTTTCTGGCTTTTCTCAATTTTTTATGTAAATAAACTATTGTTACACAATTATTATTATTAATATTATTGTTGCAAAATTATAATTTGTAATACTGTCACAATATTATTAGTTCTATTGTTACAAAATTATAATTTGTACTTTTGTCACAATATTATTATGATTTTTTGCTGAATTGCTTTAACAAAATGCATCAAAAATTGAAATAAAAAATATGAAATGATAAACAACTTAAACTTAAATTTTACAAAGATTTCTATACCAAACCCCAACATTTTGAAGGGTGGAAATCTTTTCCATCGTAGCCATTGCTAAACAAATAAAAAGAACGCAATCACGAGATACAAACGATTTAATAGGATCTAAATAGCCGTCCATTTCTACGTGGAAGATCCGAATTTATGAACCTCCGGAAGGATTTAATTTATTTAAATTTCCGAGCAGCAGGGGCCTACATTTAATCCTGATTTACCACGTGGCTTTTCTTCTTGCACGCATATACTCGTCGTACGGCTTAGGCAAGCTGTTATCACACGACTGCTTGTAAAATGCGTTTTACGCAAGCGATAGACGATGGATTACGCTGCAATTCGTTCTCTTATCAATTTTAAGCCCGCTATGATAGATAGAATTTTTGTAAATAAATAATACAGGGTGTGTCACGCGATAACTGGACTTTAAATAAATCGTAAATCGTATTCTTTGAAAATTTTATGTGCGAACTTCCGGGGAGTGGAAGTCGGAAGATTCATTTACGCTCGACAGAATCTCCCTAGGGAAGTTCTACAACTTTTATCGGTCAGGACCCACTTTCGAAAGTCGATTAATTATATGGTGACTCTAACGTACGTGTGTTATTTTCTGAAATGTAGTTGCAACATTTTTGAGATACAATACCTTGCAATTATAGGATTATTTTGGTATAGGAACAAGGTTTCTTAAATTTGAAGTGCTGAAGTTTAATAATTTCAATAATTCAAGATCTTTACATTTTAATATTATAATGTTTCAATATTTTAGTACTTTAAAATCTCAATATCTCAAGGTTTGAAATTCCAAAATCCTAAAATTCCACAATTCTTCAATTTTTCAATTTTTCAATTCTTCAATTTTTCAATTTTTCAATTTTTCAATTTTTCAATTCTTCAATTCTTCAATTCTTCAATTCTTCAATTTTTCAATTTTTCAATTTTTCAATTTTTCAATTTTTCAATTCTTCAAATCTTCCATTCTTCAATTCTACAATTTTTCAATTTTTCAATTCTTCAATTTTTCAATTCTTCAATTTTTCAATTTCTCAATTCTTCAATTCTTCAATTCTACAATTTTTCCATTCTTCAATTCTACAATTCTTCAATTCTGCAATTCCACCATTCATTCATTTGACAATTCCACAATTCCACAATTCCACCATTCCACAATTCCACAATTCCTCAAATTTTTTAGTTTCAAAATTTCATAATTCTAATCTTCTAAAATTCTAAAATTTATAAAGTCTCAAATCCCAAAATTCCAAAGTCACTTCTAAAAACCCAGCGTTCCAAACCTCCAAACTCCTGGTATCTCAAGTTCCAAAATTTCAACCTTAAGAAATTACACATTTGCAAACCCACAAAATCCTAACTACCCAAAAGGACACCCAAAACATCAAACCCCCAAAATATCATAAATTCCAAATCTCCAAACTCCTAAAATCAATAAATTCCAAATTGAACGTATCTAAAAACGCCGACAAAACCGCGAAGACTCCTAAAAGTTCGTATCCTTCAAAGTGGCATCGATCTATCTATCCAGTAATTAAATGATAAAAAAATACGAACTCAAGACGGCACTTCGCAGCAGAGGAACGATCGATCAAAGAGCCCGAAGAGCAGTTCAGTCGAACCTCATCAAACTGTCGCGACGTTTTTCTCACGAAAATCGTTTAATCAAGCAGAGCTCGGTCTGGCAACAGACGGTCCGTTCGGTGTACCTATCGAAATGATCGATCATTGGTCAGCTCTAACAACAATCTCTGCCCTCTAACCCTTCTTCGTCTTTCGTTGCGGCGTCAAGGAGCCAGTGATAAATCACCGTGGGCCCAGACCTCCCTTCCAATTACTTAACCGGCTGATACGAATAAAGTTTCGCCGCCTAATCTCGCCTGCGTTGCGAAACAAATGAAAAATCGCGACCACTTTTCTCTTCGGGATACGTGTTTTTGATCGATCGTCCGCCTCCGCGGAGATTAGCGGACCGATTAGATCGGACTCGCAAACCTTTGTGCCTGTCCCATTCGCGTGATTAATGCGACCGTTCAAAGGGAACACGCTACGACCTTGTTGCGGACCAGCTAATTTTCAACTTCGTGTGGACACCGAATCGACCAAAAAAAACTTCCGAGAGTGAACTCGGTGGATATCGCTATCACATCTCGAAGAAAATGAGGGAGAGCCTAGGGAGAGCCGGGAGAGGCTTAAACGTTCGGACCTAACTGTGTGATACAGTACATAAATACCCCTTGTATATTTCTGAGGAAATACTTAACCTATCATACACCTTTGGACATGATGGAATAATATTACACATGTCGATCAGTTTTATATTATTTCTATCTAGCTTATATAGTCTCCCAGACAAGATGTTCACATTGTAATTTACAGCCACACTATATCAGCATCCGTTATTCTTGCTAGAGCCATAACTACCCTTTGCTACCATAACTATACTCTTGAACCCTAACTCTAACACTAATTGCACTCCTGCTATAACCCTAACTGCACTCTAGCTCCTTACTCGCTGAACCCTACCTACACCGATCAGTAATTACGTTCAACCCTTTCGCAACTGTCCACATATTTACTCGCTGTATGTTTGTTTCTTCGATCGATGACCAGTTATAAATTATGAGCGAGGTCTGTGGAATACGAGCGCGTGTCGATGCAAGTTAAAACGTTCCCCAATGGAAGTTGCTGTTGGTTATTTCATGAATACTCTTCAAGTAGTCGTTCGTTTGCTTTCAGGTCAGAACGACATCAAAAAGCTGCGCAGAGAGAACGAGCAGCTTCGTAGGGAGATATGGAGCCTCAGGGACGAGTACGACAAACTCGAGGAGATCCTGAAGAGGCAGAAGAACCGCACAGAAAGCGAGGAATACGAGGTATCCATTGATGAATTTGCCGTGGAACTGAAAGCGATGAGAGACGAATGATCGATGGCTCAGAGATTTTCCTTGGGGCCGCGTTGATTTATTGAAATCAAGTTTGTTTTGAAGGGAGGCATCTAAGTGCAAAGTTACTGCTAGAAAATTGAACGTAAACGCGTGAAAAATTGGTCCGATACTTTCAGGATATTTCTTCGTTGAATAGAAAATAATTCATGATATAAAAATTTAGCTGCAACTTTTCTTCAGGGGCGCAAACTGAACTGCTTCAAATGCCTTTAAGATTATAATTCTATCCTACACATAAATTATCAAAATAAAGCTAAATGGTCCCAGAATCTCCTTAGAGCTATCATCATACTAATCTTATCAAGATTACAACTACATAATTGTCTCCGAAGTTCCAACATGTATCTAAACTAATCAAATTACAAATATAATCCCGACACCTAGAGCCTAACAGAGTCAATCGATTTCAGGATCGCTCCGACGAGGATGATGGCCTGCAGTCCGATTACTCGGAGGACGAGAGACCCGAAGAGGACGACACGCAGGACTCCTCGAAAGAGGCCACCCAATCCGAGCAGCTAGAGAACGCGGAGAACCAGAAGATCTCTTCGGAAAAGATGACTAACAGTCTGCACAGGCTGCACGTGGACTTCGACGACTTGTCAGTGGTCGACGAAGAAGAGGAATTGAAAAGGGACAAGGATAAAAAGGAAATGTCGTCGGAGGATGTGCGGAAGGAAAATAAAAGTCCCATGTCGATACTGAAACCCAGACAACTGCACGAAAACATACCATTTTACCCAGCTACCTATGAACCACCCGGTCTGGGTAGTCCCACATATTACACCGACTGTCCCTTCAAGTTCCCTAGCACTCTCAATCTGATGTTGCCACCTGAAGGGGGAATGATCACTACACCCTGTCCGAGGCTCAATGCGGATCAAATGCTAGTTACGGGTCTGAGCGACCCGCATGTGGATCAAATCAACGACCAAGTGCTGCACGCGCCGCCTCTAGGGTGGCAGACCAACGTGATACCTCAGAAGATGGGCACATTTGGATTGCAGGATGTGGATGGCGTAGGTGTACAGAACTTTGGAATTCCGCAGGAGTTCCCGAGCTTCCCGAATTTCTTCCAGAAGAGGAACGTTGGTCCTCCTAACTTCTTCGGGAACTCGGCCGTGGAGAATGGCTGGGAAGCGCAGAAGGATCAAGGTTCCACTGATTCGAAGAAGGACGAAGAGAAGGTCTCGGAAAGACCCAAGCACTTTTTTGCCCCGTTGCCCTCGAAGGTCAAGAAGCAAGCCGAGGAACCATCTCCGACGACCAGCCACTTTGGAACAGGAAACAGCTCCAGCAGTGGCAAGACTGGGTCCACGGTGATCTCCAAGAATCAGTTTACAACCCAGAAGGGCTCTGCCGACCTTTGCGTGAAAGGCGCAGTACCGTGCGAGGATAACCTCGCGAAGAATAAGACTGAACAACGGACGTTCCTCAGCACGGACAACCTGCTGATCAACGAAGACAAGTGCGGTAATCAGTTGATCAAATCGATGTCCTGTCAGGATCTGTCCAGCGAAGCCCAGATCGCTTCCATGATCGACGGTAGACAACCACTGATGACCCAAAGCGACAACACCCTGGACAACATATCGGACTCCAAACCGTTCAAGTCCCACCTGACTGTGACTCTGAAACCCCCGCGAGTGAAACAAGCAGTCAGTCCTGACACCCCCGAGATTCCCAAGCTGCCCTCCATAGAATCCCGCCTCTTCAAGAACCCTTTCCTCCGCAATTTCGACCCGGGCTACATGAACCAGACCAACGTGACTAGGCCGTTGTCCGTGCAGGTGAACGACGACAACCTCTGCTACTATTCGCCCCGTCCAGACGTCACTTACAACAGAGTGCACCTGGACAGATACAGACCCGTCCAGACCGATCAGAGTCGCCTGCTGATCCCCAGCAACCAACTCATCAACGGCAAGCTGACATCCGCGGCGAACAAACATCAAATCCAGGTGACCTCCTTCGAGAGACCTAGTCCCTGCACCCTGGTGAGTCCATCGAGTCCCTACGACTTCGGCACCATGCGCAGGTTGAACGCTCCGTACCTCCAGAACTCGAATCCTTATCAGAACATAACCTTTCTACCGAGGACAGGGTTGTATCCTCAAGGAGGGATGATGTACTACGATCATCTCACGCGCAAGGTGCCCGCTCAGACCCAGACGTCCATAGACGGCGACTCGCACCACGAGGACGAGCACATGTTGTCCCACGAAGAGAGCGCACCCAGCACACCCAGCGGACAACGTCGGAGGAGGACAGTTAGGAAGGACAGGTTGACGAAGCCGCTGTCTCCGACCGTTCAGAGGAGGCTGAAGAAGCAGAGCAGTGTCACGTCGTCGGAAGTGCCCGAGTCGCCCGCGAAGCCCCGGAAGAGGTCCATGAAGTTGAGTATCACGCCCACGACCACATCCGAGGGCCAGGAGGACAAGAACGAGAGCAGGTCCTCGTCGTCCGGTCAGGACTCCCCGAAGAAGGACCAACTGCGCAGGGTCTCTCTATATTTCAACGCCAAGAAGAGACCTTCTTTGGCTTCCGTGAAGACCACGAGGAGCGGCAGCATCGACGTGACCAGGGAGAAGGACCTGGTTAACTCGGAGAGGGAGATGACCAACTCCATGAGCAGCAGGGACAACGGCAGCGCTAAAGCGAGGAAAGCCAGCACCAGCAGTGGAAACGTGCCTTGGTGTGCGTGCTGGGGCAACGGGTGTATCTAGGACCTGATTTCGTTTGCACGTGGACGTTTAGACGCTCGAATTTTGTTTGCGTTGCGGTCGAGCTTATCGGGATACGATGTGGACGACGTAGTGTGAAATGAAGCTGATTGAAAGTGGTGTGCGCTGTTCCGAGGACTCTATGTGTTGAGCAATTAAATCGGGACGGGATTTTTAGTTTACTTATTGCTGCGGAGATAAAGAACGTGATGTGGTTAGGATCTTAAGTTTAGGACTTGGAGGACTTTATCAAGATCTGATTTATTTTTATTGGTGGACTGTTTAGGAGATAAAATTAGGGGGTTTTGGGAGGTTATACTCTTCGGATTATCAAAAGGTTTATAACTTGATGTGAAGGTTGGGACAATCTTCCACATCATTAAGAAATGGATTTGCAACTTGATGTGATGGTTACTTGGGACAATTACCCACCACATCATTAAAAGCTAGAACTACAACTTGATACTTAGGTTATTTGAAAGAATTTCCCTTCAGATCATTAAAAGGTAGATTTGCAACCTCATATGAAGTTTATTTGAAAGACCTATACAAAATTTGCAATTTGGTAAAATTTGAAAGAAACCAAGAGGTACATTTGCAACTGGATACAAAATTTCCAAGAATTAAATTGTGAATATTAAGGATAATGAATATGCAGTGAAAAGTTTAAACTGTAAGATTTCTGTAGAAATATACAGTAAGGAGATATGGAACTGGTAGTTGTATTTCAACAGGAGCTGTATCGACCTTCAACGCGAATGTAAGGTAACGGCTGCAACCAATGGGAAGTGCCATAAAACTAACAGTGCTTGGACCAGGACACCATAAAACCTGTTAACGTTTAGGTGACACAAGCAAATAGAATGGTTATGTACGTAATGCTAGGAAATCGAATTATAAAATTAATATTTAATTAGTAATGTAAGGAAATAGACACGTTATGATTATTTTCGTGGAAATGAACTGTAATGGAATGTTGAAATATTTGTATATTTTATACTGGAGTTGTATGTTGGATTTTTAGTATGTGTTATATGGTAATAATTTATGTTTAATGATGGATGTTGGAGATACACGAAGGTTTTAAATTTTTATGTTGTAATATTTTGATATTTAGCAATTTGGTTATTTGGAAATTTGGGAAAATGGGAATTTTGAAATTTAGCTTAGAAATTTGCAAATTTTTAATTCTCAAATTTTTTTATTTTTCAGCTCTTGATTATAGAAATCCACAAAATTTGACAATTTGAAAATTCAGCAATTGACAATTTGGAAATTTGCAAATTTGCAAAGCTGAAAATTTGCAAAGTTGGAAATTATGAATTCTTGAATTCTCAAATTTCTTGATTTCTCAGCTACTAATTATAAAAATTACAGAAATTATAGAAATCCACAAAATTTGACAATTTGAAAATACAGAAATTGACAATTTGAAAATTCAAAAATTTACAATTTGAAAATATGACAATTTAAAAAATTTGAAAATATGAAAACTTGTAAAGTTAAAAATTTGGAAATTTAAGAAAGTGAAAATTGTAAATTTCTAAATTTTTAAATATAGAAATCCACAAATCTGAGTAATTAATTAATAAAATTGGAAAATTGTTAAATAAGCAAACTATAAATAAAAAGAAAAAATACAGCAGTTGTGTTATCTAGTATAAATTTAATTCATCAAGCTAATCGATTTATTTAATGTTTATAATTAAGCATGATATACATTAAGAAAATTTTTGTAATACTGTACATTTAAATTTTGTAATATCATTCATGCATTTATTTAGCGTTAATAATATTGTATATACATTATATATGTCATATGTATGTTATTAATAAGTTCCACATATGAATTTTTCAAAAATCGAATCAATTGAAAATAATTGACAATATAAAACAAACTCGACCATTAAAAAAATGTAAAATCAATATATTATTTATAAATTTTGTACATGATATATTTGAAAAATCAAAAATATTTACTGAAAAAGAGATTAATTTGCAGATTTGATATCAACGTGTGTAAATTTAATATATGTCATTACTCAGTGTTTTATATTTCTGTCATTTAATCGTTCCTTCATTATTATTTATTCCCTTTGATTTGAAAACTGTAGTGAAACATTTCAAAGGGTGTAAAATGATAAAAAGTGCCTTTAGACCAAATTAATCAATGAACATATCACAATTAATAGATCAAGAATAAAATAGATCAAGGAAAATCATTTTTGCCAATTATCAAGCCGCTACTTAAAGGGTAGTTACAGGGAGAAACACAACTTACAATTTAAACATTATATATTTTATTGTACCGTATGAAAAATTTAGAGAAAAAAAAATCAAGGATATTCTGCTGCAAGATACGTGTTTATAAATTTTTAAAAATTTTCACCAGCAAAATGAATTTTTTTTAAATTTACAAAGTATACAAATTATCAAATGACCACATTTATATTTTTACAGTAGTAATGTCTTATCATGACGATTAACCTATCATTTTTTCAAACTTCTTGCAGCGAGGGAATATTTCTGAAAAAGCCAAAAAACGATACCTTAAAAAAGTACCTTTCGATAAGATCAACATTCATAGTTGACATAAATGATACATTAGTTCAAATAAAATAAAACTGTGTTACGATTGCTATTCTATTATGTAAAAATTTGCTACAACATCTTTGAACAAACCTATCTCATAATCGCATGCTTTTCGCACCCAGACCTAATTTTCCATCCCACAAAATTAGAATTGGACTTAATTTTTCATTTGGAGTAAATTTTTCATCCTAAAAAATTAAACCTCCCTCTAAAATAATCAAAAAGACAAATTGGACTTAATATTTCATCCTAAAAAATTAAACCTCCCTCTAAAATAATCAAACAGACAAAATGGACTTAATTTTTCATCGAGAAAACCCCTTTGAAACCATGAAAAAGACAAAAATAAAGAACCGTCGTTAAAAAGGCCGTCGGCAAGCTCTCGTTTAAACGTTTCCCTGCATCCTCCATTAAACGCTACAAAGAAGAAATCGTTGTCGGAACGGTGCCAAAAATGTCTCGGAAACGATCGGTGTGCCATCCTTAGCGATACGTACACGTCGGAAGGTCGAAAAAGGATAGAAGCATCGTGGAACAAAGCTTTTTGAAAGCAAAGGTTCAGAACGGCAAGGTAGCAGGTTGCAAGGGTGCAATGTCAACGTTAACGGAGGGCGGTAGGGCGCAGACTGGTGCAATTAAAATGCAAATTATCTCTTTTCGCGCGGCCATCTTTCCAGAACGGCCGGATATCTCGCGACCCTGTGCCGTCGCCGATTAACTTGGAACTAATTTACGAGACGACTCGGCCGGAGGAGACGTTTTGTCTCGGGCAAGGATAGTGGATAGACCCGGTGCGTTAATACGGGCTAACGTCATTTGCAAGTGTCAGTCCCGGCCAGGTTTCTTCGTTACGAGCATGATTTTCGTCGAAAGATCAAGCAGCTTGCGAAATTGCCACCCTGAAGCTGCCCTCCTGCATCGACCGATTAACCTTTCTATGTCCAACCTTTAATGGACATACTGATTATTTTAGTAACTCGTGAGTCATTCGATTTTTTCTCAGCAGGGAGGGATAGTTAGAAATTTTTAGATTCTTCGGATTTTAGATTTCTGGAGTTGAAGATCTGTTGGACTGAAGATTTATAGAATTGTAGATTTGTAAATTGAAAATTTGTAGATTTGTAGATTTGTAAATTGTAAGCATTTGTAGATTGTGTAGAACTTGTAGAATTGCAAATTTCGCAGACAATGCAAATTTTACAATATTGCTGATTTTGTAGATTTTCTTGAATATTAGAACAACTGAAAATTTGAAGAATTGAAAAATGGTAGAATTGAAAAATTGAAGAATTAAAGAATTGGAGAATTGGAGAATTGAAGAATTGAAGAATTGAAGAATTGAAGAAATGAAGAATTGAAGAATTGAAGAATTGAAGAATTGAAGAATTGAAGAATTGAAGAATTGAAGAATTGAAGAATTGAAGAATTGAAGAATTGAAGAATTGAAGAATTGAAGAATTGAAGAATTGAAGAATTGAAGAATTGAAGAATTGAAGAATTGAAGAATTGAAGAATTGAAGAATTGAAGAATTGAAGAATTGAAGAATTGAAGAATTGAAGAATTGAAGAATTGAAGAATTGAAGAATTGAAGAATTGAAGAATTGAAGAATTGAAGAATTGAACGATTGAATAATTAAAGAATTGGTAAGTTTATGAACCGAAGCATTGAAAACCGAACAATTGGATACTTGAATACATGAATACCTAAATACCTGGTTACTTGAATACTTGAATACCTAAATACCTGACTACTTGAATACTTGAATACGTGACTACTTGACTTCCTGAATAGTTAAATACTTGAATACTTGCCAAACCTAACCGAAGAACTAAAAAATGAAGAAATTGAAAAATAGAAAAATGAAAAACTTAAAAAATTGAAAATTAGTAAATTTAAAGCAGAATAAATACGAGTGCCTGACGATTCGCAAACACGAGAAGATATATATTTCTAAAGACTTCTCCAAACAGACAAAACGAAAAATCTGTAGAATTACCATCCTCCCCGCATTCTTTTTAATTACTCCGGCACATTAAATTTGAAGTATCGATTACCGATAACCCCCGGCAGTAAACTTGTTAACCACATCCCATAAATAATTGATCGAAAGTTAATAGAGGATTACACAAGATCGAACGTTTCACGTTAATGAAACGTATATATTGATCTAATAAAGAGAGATTATACAGCGACCCGGCATGCGATCGTGAAATCATTGCATACAAATCGCCGCATTTTCCATCGAGTTATTCATCGAATTATCGATCATTTGAGGCAACTTATTCCAACAGTCCGATTTATTAATGGCCGATGCCAGGGGTTGAAGTTGAAGGCGAAGTTCTCTAGCATCCTACGCGTAAACTTGTTCGACGTTCTGTTCCCGTTATTCCTCGCTCCTTTCAAAGAGAGCCGGAAGAAATTTAAAGAACCCGGGGAGAAAGGAATCGTTCGGATGAATTGAATGTGCTTACAATTAAACGGTCCGGTTCGTTCTTTTTTTTATCATTCAGTGGAAAGGAAAGTTTAAGAGCGTCGAGAGAGAAGAAGCCGCGAAATTGAACGCGGGAAGGAACTCTCCGAGGAAGACCTTTAAGAACCGTGTTACCTTAACGATCGCGAAATTGTAGAATATTAATCTCGTGTAAGTTTCATTTAATAAATTAACCCTCTATTGCATCAATTTTTATGACAGAATTCCCTGTGTTCCAAATCTCAAAATTCCTTAGTGTTCAAATTCATGAACCTTCAAACTTTGAAACTAGTCTTAAAATAACTTAGATTCTAATTGTTACAATTCGAAAATTCCCTAGCATCCAAATGCACAACTCTGAAAAGCCTTACATTTTCAAAAGTGCAAATCCTAAAAATCATTACGCTCTAAATATCGCAATTTGAAAATTCTCTAGGTTCCAAATCTTACAATACAAAAATTCCCTAGATCCCAAAATTCATAAATCGAAAATTCCCTAGGTTCCGACTACCATAGTTGGAAAATTCCCTAGGTTCCAAATGTCACAATGCAAAAATTCCCCAGATTCCGATTATCATAATTCGAAAATTTCCTAGATTCCAAATCTTACAATACAAAAATTCTCTAGGTTCTAAATACCATAATTCGAAAATTCCCTAGGTTCCAAATCTGACAATACAAAAATTTCCTAGGTTACAAAATTCATAAATTGAAAATTCCCTAGGTTCCAACTACCGTACTTGGAAAATTCCCTAGGTTCCAAATGTCACGGTGCAAAAATTCCCCAGATTCAAATTATCGTAATTCAAAAATTCCCTAGGTTCCAAACCACATAATTTAATAATTCCCTAGATTTCAAATGTCGTAATTCAAAAATTCCCTAGTTCAAAAATTCCTAAATTGCACCTTTCCCAAATGCAAAAATTCCAAAACTTATAAATCCAAAAATTCCCTAGGTTTGAAATTCGAAAATATCCAAAATTCCCCAGTTGTCCAATTTCCAGTTTCTTAAATATCCAAAATTTCAAATTAAAAAATTCCCAAAGTATGAAATTCCAGAAACAGAAAATTCCCTAGTTCGAAATTTCCAATTTCCATACACCAAAAATAAAAATTCCGCAAGTCCGTATTTCTACATCCCCAAATTTCCTAAATTCCACATTCAAAAACCGAATTTCTAAATCTCAAAATTCTCCGATTTTCAAACCCGATGATTATTTTTCAGATTTCGAAATTCTGAAGTTTCAACAAATTTCTAAATCCTCAAATTTCCAACAATAAACAGACTCATGTCAATACCCCCGAAAAATAAAAGCCTCAAATTCACATCGACTTCAATAAACAATCAACGAAACTCTTCGACAGAGCTCAAGTGTCACGATCAAAGAAAGCAACGAGCCAACAGAAAGCACTTCTGTACGTTAATTACCGTTCCTCAGGAGATTTGCAGTAATTGAGCAGCAACGTGGCTGAGATACGTTTATCGTTCACTTGCAAACAGACCTAACTACTCTCCGTAGTCCGATATCAAGCGATACAGCAAAGATTATCGGATGGGAATAGTATGCAGTCGACCCCATGAATTCCAATTAAAAGCCTATCGTAAGTATTTATAGAGAGAAGACGGGAACAGTATCTACGGTTACAATGACCGTTTAGATAATCAGCTTTAATTACGCACCTCGTAAAGCCTTTATGAATCTGGTCTGCTTGGACGAACAATACGGCGTCGTCGCTTAAACATGATCTCTCTGCGAAGAAGCATCCTTACCTGAAAACAGAGAAGCGATTGTGTTTAGTAATTATACCTATTTATCTGTACTTGTACTATTCTTATGCCGGTATCTTTATTCGCCATTTAAATTAATTCTAGATAATACCGTTCAATAAGATTTGTTAATATTTTTATCATTTACATTTAAGTATAGACTGTGGGTTATATTCGAAACATTTGCACATTGCTTTGGTGGTAAATTAATTTTATTAATTATTTAGTATCGCCTTCTAATTTTTTTTAAGTCATGTACATTATTTTTATCTAAATTTTTGTATAGGATGTTTTATATAAATATGCACACTTAACATAGTGTGATCGTATAGATATACGTATATGCAACATATCGTATTTATAATGTATACGTATAGTAATATACAGGGTGTCTCACAACTAGTGTCCCGGGAATAGGGGGTAGCTGATGTGATTCTGAACAAGATTTCCCTTAGCAAAAATGGGGTTTGAAGCTTCGTTTTTGAGTTATTAAGGAAAAACACGAACCAATCAGAGCGCGAGAATTACGCGCGCAGACTCGAGAATTGCGCGCGCAGATACGAAAGCGACTCTGCTAGGCCGGTGTTTTTCCTTAATAATTCAAAAACGAAGCTTCAAACCTCATTTTTGCAAAGGGAAATCTTGTTCAGAATCACATCAGCTGCCCCCCATTTCCGGGACCTACACTAATTGTGAGACACTCTGTATATCTATACAAGTTGACCAACTTAAAAAAATGTAATTAAATCAACTGTATAATCAGAATTTAATCAAATGTTCAATTAAAATGTAATACAAAGACTTATTTTCTCTTCTGTCCTTTTTTAATAATTTCAAAATAAGTTTAAAATTGCTGTCATTCATTTCTAAAATCACTTAAGATTTTTTTACTTATGTTACCTATAAAATTTCTTATCACCCACTAAAATTATTAAATTCATGAATAACTGTTATTTCCGCGCCCTCAGGATAGAAATGGCGTTTCTGAAGGTGAACGAAATTCTGTTGCTAAGAGAAAACATTCTGTTGGCGCTTCCGGGCCTTTCTGGATTTAATAAAAAAAGCGTAGACGAAGGTGGTTGGAAGTTTCAGCAGCAAAGAAATTTCAAACACTTCGCGTGCGACGGGTTCGCGGAAGCTCACAAGAATCCGTTGTTTTCACGCTATTCCATATTACACTTGCACAGCAGTTTCATTACTCTTTCCTGGGCCGTGTCTCGTCCCTCCAATTTCGACGGGGAATTTCGCCGAAACTTGAAGCTTTATTACGTTCTCGCGTAATTTCGTGCTCGTAATATCACGAGCCGGACACTCGAGTCAGCTGTGGGAAATGAACGTTTTCGTTTCTTGATTTCAATCCTTTCGTTATAGCAAAATTTCATTGGGAATTTCTCAAATTCTCCGATGCACTATTTTTAGCAATTACTTATAATATTACTAATTATGTAATAAGCGATAGAATTATTACTTATTATGTAATAAGTGATATAATTGCTTCGTCAGGGGGGAAGGAAGGGAGTTTAGAAAGGTTAGGATCGTGAAAGGTTAATCGATGATGCATCAGTATATTTTAGTTTTCGAGTTTACATTTTGTGAACTGTTAGATTCTATATTTAATAATTTTAAAGTTTTCTAGAGTAAGTTTCCAAATATGTACTCTTCAAACTTTTAACCGAGTTTATAAATTTTCACATCCTTGAAATTTCAAATTTTTGAATTTCTTCCCACATTACGAATTTCATTAATAATAATGAAATATAATATTCTTGTGAAAAGAAATCATTTGTGAAACGTACAGGTGTCAACCCACGAGTTGGTGCGTGATTTCTACATTTTCCATATGCGTTTCCAAGTCTTCACATTTCTAACTTACCACATTTGCAAGTCTGCCAATTTCATAATTCTCAAGTTTCCAAATTTCTATATTTCCCATATAAATTTTCAGGTCTCCATATTTCTAACCTATCACATTAACAAATCTTTCTAATTCTCAAGTTTTCATATTTGTACATCTCCAAGTTATCAAATCTCCTTTCTAATCCACCATATTTCCAAATCTCCCAATTTCCTATTGAATTGTGTAAGAAAATGGCCTTCTTGCCGGTTGTGCTTAGTTTTAGGATGTTCCACATAAAGTTTGACGGTGGATCCTGTATGTAGTTCCAAAACACTGTCGATGGAAATAAAAATGTGTCAAGGAGTTAATATTCTCTGTCGCTGCTATCCGTTGGCACCCTCCATGTGTCTCCACAGCCCGAGCGTCGGGGAATTTACGATCGTGACGTGCACCATCCATCGTTTTGACAAGCCTTCTTTCTAATCTATTTCCAAATCTTCCACATTTCTAACCTATCATTCACAAATTTTCCACTTTCCTAATCCTCAAGTTTCCAAATTTCTACAGATGACCCACGAATTGGCGCGTCCAAAAAAGCTCCCTACCGTGAATACTTCGTTACATTTCAAATAAGAATGATAATGACAATAACTGTTGAACTGCTAACAAATTGCTGATTGCCGTAGCTCTTCTAAACACCTGGGTCAGCCTCCTCACGCGCCAACTCGTGGGTTGACAACAGTAGTCATATCCTTGATATTAAAACAAATGTTTTTTGAGGAAATTCTTTCAGGGGTGTCAGTCAGAACTGATACAATATTAAAACGAATAAAGAAAATTTAAATGTTATGTCAATTTTATATTTAGGGACTTTGCAAATTATAATTGGAACTTCAAATTGAAACGTTAAAAATTCGAATAAAATTCATCAATCACATTTGAACTGTGAGTGTGTCATATGTGAAAGTCTTCAAGATATACATGTACAAAGTACAGCAAGTAGTATTACCATACTAGTGTCTGGTTGCACGCATTTGTAAATTCTTACTTCATATTTTTATTTCTTTCCCGATGATACGGTGACTTTTGCAGAGATAAAGATGTAATGTAATGAATTTTATTTTTGTGTTAACTGTGCGATCGCTCGAGCTACTGCCGAAAATACATGCGAGGCGTCCATTTTTCTATTCTGACCAATTGGAGCTCTTCTAAACTCTCGCGCGCCAACTCGTGGATTGACATCGGAAAAATCAATCTGATAAATTACCCATGGAATTTTGCTCGATGTACCCTGAGAATTAATAAACTGACAAAAGCTTGTCGCGTTAATTGAAAATAGTTTCATGATTAAAAATTTCCCAATTTTCTGTCGCACAATCGGTTCAATTACACGAACCGTCCAATATTCTGTTATGAGACCGGTAGCATTGTTCAGGCTGTCTCTGTTGAGGCTTTGCATTTTTGCAATCGCTTTTTCGACGCGCAAATATTTGCGAACTGTGCCAACATGCGAAACGAGCTACGTCATCGACGGTCGAACACTGAACAAACGCATCGTTGACGAGCTACATTGATACCTGCCGATTAATATTTTTAACTGTCGATTACACGTTCAATGACTTTTGCAAAAAAAAAGTCGGCCTCGGAACTGTACCTTGATTCGCGTTTATTTTTGTAAATACGAATCAAAATTTGCTGAAGGCTTGATTAATTTACTGTGTAAACGCGGGTCCATCGTGTCTCATGTATTTTTTAGTGATTTTTTTCAGCTGCCGATTACACGTTCGACGACTTTTGCAAAAGAATCGGCCTATTAAATTGATTCGCGTTTACTTTTGTAAATACGAATCAAAATTTGCTGGAAGTTTGATTAATTTGTTGTGCAAACGTCTGTCGTGTGTGTTGCATTTTTTAGCGATTGAAAAAGAAAAAATTCACGTATGAATTATTATAAAATTGTAGAATGTGAACTGGTATTGATTAAATATTATGTTGAGTGCATTAGAAGGATATTATGTTGATAATCTTGTAAATTATAAATATTTAAAATAACTGATATTAATCATACATCATATACATATGTCATACATATCATATATGATATGATATGATACGATATATGATACGATATATGATATAATATATGATATGACATATGATATACATAACATTCAAAGTGTATATACATTTTATTAGAACAGCCTGAACACTCAAATATTTTTCAACAAAATAATATTTATCTTGAATTAATTAATATTTTAATATATTACATTAATAAAAAATTTTTTAATTTAATTCTTTTCTGCAATTTAAGAAATATGTCAAGACAATCTTTTGATAAATAAATTAATAATAAGTGTAATAACAATAATGAGTATTATAATAACAAGAATAATAGCAATAATAGATATTATAATAACAAGAGTGTTAACAATAATAATAATAAAAATAATAACAATAACAGGTATTACAATAACAAGAGTAAAGAACATAATAGGTGTAATAACAGTAACAGTGATAATATTAAATGAATATTAGATTCGTTTAAAAACAACATGAACAAAACGTATGAAGAATTCGCAGGTTTACCGTGAAACGCAATTTCCCGAGACACCATAGCGACAAGCGTCGCAATTCGATCGCGAGAGGACATTTCGTCGAGCTTTCGACTTTTATCGAGAACGCTTGGCACTCAGTTTCAAATTTCCTGCGATACTGCGAGCCGGGGGATGAAGGGCGAACGCGAAGGGTGGCTCGAGTAGAAAGCAAGCGGATCGAAAGCGAAATAAAAAAGTTGCAAAGTTCGGTGGTGCGCGCTGAAAGTGTCGAGTTTACTTCTGATCGGGATCGAAACGTGTCGTCCGAGAAGTTAATCGCTTGAGTTACTCGTTCAAATTCCTCGGATAACGGTGCCAATTTTGTCCCACGTAAATTCGTTTTCATTCACGCGGAAAAAATACCCCTTTTATTCACAGACAAATACCTGGTAAATTTCTGATCGTTCCAAATTTTATTACGCAGTCATCATTTTTTAGTATCATGAAAACATGTTATATCTTTCGATAAATTCAAGATAAATTCAGTATTGTGCGATAATAATATAGTGGAATTCAGTTTTCATTTTCTATACTTATTATTTGGAATAATTAAAATATCCTAATTTTGAGATCGTTTTTAATTAAATTCGTTGAAATGGTGGTTTCAAAGTTGTGTATGCACTTGTTCAAATGTGAGATATTAACATATGAGACGTTATACATATATGTTATACATACGTCACTTTATCACATATGATGCATGTGCTGTATACGTTATTGAATCTTATATGTTATAACACGTTACTGAATCACATGTGATGCAAACGTTACTGAGTCATATATGTTATACATACATGTATTTTTAAAACACATATGTTATATACACATTATTAAATCACATGTGTTGTACATACATTACTAAATCACAAATGTTATACATACATTGCTAAATCACATATGTTATGCATGCGTCATTAAATCACATGTATTGTAGGTACATTACTACATCACATATGTTATACATACATTGCTAAATTACATATGTTATACATACATTATGAAATCATATATGTTATACATATATTATTGAATCACATATGTTAGACAGATGTGTTATACATACGTTACTACATATGTTATACATACATTACTAAATCACATATGTCATACATACGTCATACACATGATAGATAAACATAAACATACAATACAATCAATAATAGAGAAATAATAACAGCAAAATTCATCAAACATTTCAACAAAAAAAAAGTATTTATGTTTCAACAGTAAAAATACGTCCAATTAAAAATATTTCCCGGATCGAATTTATACGATCAAAATATTTTATCCTTGAAATTCTGTTTCGTAGGAAAATTCACTTACACGATAATGAATACTAAATCATTTACAAGCTTCGTTTGGAAAGGCCATCATAATGAATTCATCCGAGCGCCTAATGCACTCACGTACAAATGTGTGTACACTTTAGCAGAGCTCGCGAGACATAAATGCCTCGCAGTCGGTCGGCAGAAGACGTTCTCCCGTGTCTAATTTTGTTCGGATGAGGCTGCTGTTGCTAAAAAGAGTGTCGAAACGCTTAAAAGTACGCCGGAAATGGGAATTCCTTTCCCGAGTCCACGTTAATGGACCCGGCCCACGTGCAATTCTCTTGGCAACGTTTTGCCGATCCTGTGGTTCTTCCACGCTCGCTTAAGCGTTACAAAAATATCCTTCCTATAGTCCAACGACCAAACCAATAATCCTTGTACACTGATCCGCTTAAAACACCTCCATATATCGGAAACACATTTATAAATTCTGGCAGGAAAATTTAAAAACGTTTTAAACAATTTTATTAACAATTATAGTTAATAAATCGTAGACTGAAATGATATGTGTGTTGGAATACACGAATAAATATCGTTATAACAATACATAAATAAGAATTATTATACTAATTCATTACTTCAGAAATTAGAACTGCGTTCACCATAGTCGATTTCATTTTCAAATGCTAAATAGTATCAAATTTCCTGCAGCTGTTTAAATTTCGTTTAAATCGTATGCAGTATAGCCACAAATTAGTGTTTAAAGATATTTAAAATGTTATTGAAAGACTCTTTCGATCCTGAATGCAATAACCGATATTAAACAAGCAATATTTGTTAGCGATTCGATTAAAAAAATTCGTCGACGTTCGAGCGGATTTGAATTTGCCGCCAGTCGCCGCGCGGTTTAGATCAAAATGGCGGACGCTTAGCAATGGCTCCCCGGAGGATCGTTGCGAAGGACGCGAGGAGTCATCTGGTGCCTCGATCGAGATCGCTGTTATTGTATCGAATGCATAAATCTCCGGTTTATTGGTGTTATATGCAAAGCAGGAGGAATCCTCGGAACCAGTCCAGACTCTCCAGGAACTTAATAATAATGCGTCCCGTCGTAGATCGACGCTGGCTCGTCTCTATGTTTATACGTGTACATACACGCGATAGCGATCGGTGTGGACTTATTTAATTTGGAGGGGACCGGTTGGCCTCCCGAGTTGTTTGCAGAACGATCGTTAACGTTGATTTATACGCTCATTCGTTTCCACGATGAACTCTTTCCCCTCCCTGTCGCGATTCTTCGTGGTTCTGCTAGCCACAAAAATATACGAGTTTCGGAGACACGTGTTCCGTGAGAGCGAAACGAGGCTGCTTTGCTAATAAGCCTTTTAAAAAATTGCCGTCGACCTTTTGCAGACTGGAACGTGAGAAATATGGATATTGGAGAAGGCTGTCCCTTTTTGCGTGATAATTGAATGCCTTGTATCGGAGGTGTGACTATCGATTATTCATATTTTATGGACAACTTAGAGAGACCTAATGACGTATCGAAAATATACTGGTTAAGATTGCGCTGTAATTTTTCAGAAATTTAATTTTAAAGCTCCGTAGGAAAATTGTTGCGGAATAACAGAGGAAAAGGATTAGGCGAGTGTGTTTGTACGTGTCAAGAGGTAATGTTGTAACGGGGATGATGAGGTAAACGAGAGTACGAAAGATGCCTGTTAGGGAGAGATAAGGGTTCAGAGCGCGACACGGATGTCTGGGAAACCGAGGATTTGTATGCAGTTTTACTGTGCCATTCTCAGGCTGGGAAACAGCCGAAATTCTAATTAGGACTTAGGGAGGCTGAAGCTTCTTCTTGCTCTTGAGGCAAGTTAAGACAATGTCAGGCTTCATGCAAACTTGTACCGCGGAGTTAAAGGCATCAAACTTCGGGAAAACCTTCTTGCTGCTTTAATTGTCGCCGCAGTCGACAGAAGGAAAATGCAAATTGTGCTGTTTTTGAAAAATTGAATGCTTTCGAAGCATGTGGTAGAATATAAATGTTATTAAATTAATTTTAAAACATCTCTTATCCACTGTTCTAAACATTTATCGATTTTTTAAATCAGAGTACAAGTTGATATATTTTCGACTTTTTTCTTCCTCTTGTATCAATTTCGCAAATTACGGGAGCTTTATTTAATTGAAGTTAGCAGCGATGAAATTGTGACGGAAGGTTTATTTTCAGCTAACTTGCGACGTTCGGGATTGGTTTTTTGGAAGACGGTGTTGGAATACAGGAGAAAATTAGGTGTCAGGAAGCAGCGTGCGGTTGACGGGCAAGGACGAAGCACGGAGTACGAAAAGGAGAAGAAAAAGCATGTTTGAAACGTCGATGCAACTCCGCGGGGAACTGCGACGGATACGCAGGAATAAGGTACACGATATACAAGGATGTCCTGCCAGGATAAAGGAAGTAGCTGGCTGTAACAGGTCCTCCTTCCTCGAATTTCTCTGACATTCTCGAGGAAAACTTGGACTTTACGAGCTTCCGCTAAATTCGCTGGAACTTCTTGCTGCGACAAGGTCAGCCTCATAATCTTCCTTCACCTTTAAACTTTCAATCGGCTTCTTTGCTCTTCTCGTATATTGCTAGTTTGTTAAAAAATTGAAAGAATTGGAAAAGGATGCGAATTTTGCTAGTATTGAATATTGCTTCGTAATATTATTGCATTTATTCAGCAATTCTTGTCGGACATTCATTTGTTAGACATTCGATTATCGGGTAGTCAGTTATTAAGAGTTCCAATATTAGACGTTCAGTTATTGAACGTTAGATTATTATACGTTCCATTCTTGGATCTTACATTATCAAATATTCAATTATTGGACATTCGACTAGTAAACGTTCGATTATTGGACTTTAGATTATTAGACGTTCCATTATTGGATCTTACATTATCAATCAATTATTGGACATTCGAATGTTAGACGTTCAATTATTCGATATTAGATTATTACACGTTCAATTATTGAATATTCGATTTTCAGACGTTCAATTATTGGACGTTCGATTACTGGTCATTCAATTATTGGACGTTCGATCGTCAAACCTTTGATTATTTTAATTATATAAGATTAATATTCAAATTAGTGATTTCATTAATTCCATGAATTGTATTAATACATAGACGGTCGATTATTGGACGATCAATAACGAGATGGTCAATTATTAGACGTTCAATTATTGGACGTTCGATCGTCAAACCTTTGATTATTTTAATTATATAAGATTAATATTCAAATTATTGATTTCATTAATTCCATGAATTGTATTAATACATAGACGGTCGATTATTGGACGATCAATAACGAGATGGTCAATTATTAGACATTCAATTATTGGACGTTCGATTATTAGACGTTCAATTCTTAGTCGTTCGATTGTTAGACTTCCATTAAACGTTCGCTTATCGATTATTAGAAGATCGACTATTAGATGTTTGATTATTAGACGTTCAATTATTGGAAGTTCAATTATTGGGTGTTCGATTATTTAGCAATCAATTATTAGACGTTCACTTAAACGGAGCTTAAGAATGTTCTGCTAAAAAGTCGAACGAATTCTTTGGAAGTGAACCCCACCCTTTACACGAGCCTACATGCATCGAAGAATACTGCGGAAACGTGTTCGCGATGCCGAAGCGAGTCGGCTGAATCGCGTTCGTACGAGATAAATCGAAACGCTTTCGTGGAAGCCAGATAAGCCTCCACGGTTTTGATACGTGACATCGTCTTGCACGATTGATTCTTTTTTTCGCCGCGTGGGTGCCACCCCGACGAAAATGGATTTAATATTTCCATTCGCGACGCGGATCGATATAAATGCAAATTAGGGAGGCGCGATTCTTCGTCGGACCGAAGCGTCCCTGGCGAAAAAGAGAAGAAGAAACGTGGCCGATGAGCCGGGACCGATTTTCAATCGGCCGCGCGTTTAGTCGACAACGGGATTATGCTCGAACCTGGAGTCGTCTCGACGAACGGATTAATGGATTTCCAGGGAAACGGTCGCAACTCGAAAGAAAAGTGGACCGAGATTACACCGTACTTAAAAATACATCGACGTCGAGGACGCGATCGATGCACAGTGGGTAAATTATTATTGTCGAGAGATTTGTCACGTTTGTTGACTAACAGACTAATATTGGAATTTTAAGGTTTTTAATTTTGGAATATTGGAATTTTGTAATTTTGGGATATTGCGATTTTGGGATATTGGGATTTTGGGATTTTGGGATTTTGGGATATTGGAATTTTGGGATATTGGAATTTTGAGATATTGGAATTTTGGAATTTTGGGATATTGGAATTTTAGAATTTTGGAATTTTGGAATTTTGGGATATTGGAATTTTGGAATATTGAAATATTGGAATTTTGGGATATTGTAACTTTGGAATATTGAAATATTGGAATTTTGGGATATTGTAACTTTGGGATATTGGAATAATGGAATTTTGGAATATTGGTATATTGGAATTTGGAATTTTTGAATTTTTGAATTTTCGAATTTTCGAATAATGAAATATTGAATTATTGGAATTTTAAAACGGAGTGTACAGCTTAAAAATACCGAAATTGTGATATTTGAAGACAATTATATTAAATATACAAATCCGTCACAATCAACTTGATAAAACCCGAGCCAGTAATTTAATTTCCGATAGTGCAAATTGCTCGAAAAGAGCCAGCGCACGAAATTCGAGATCTCATTATCTCGATTCTCGGAACGTCAATCAATCCGTGGCCAGCATCAAAGAGCACGTCTAATTAAAGCGAAAACAATAGTGTCGAAATTCTTCGACAAAATGGTTCTCAGTCAAAATGGATGGCGTTGCGTCATCTTCTCCCAGGATAACCCGATACAATGGGAAACATCACAAAGCAAGGTTATTGTCGTCTGTTCTCTACTGATAGGACTAAACCGTGGCTCAGTATCAAATTAACGTTTATGATAGGTCTCCATTCAAATCTGGCTTAAGGTCTCTGACATATTACAGTTACCTGGAATCTGGACACCCGTCACGTATACAACTCTCATTAACCTAATTGTTCAGTACATAATTACCATTCACATTCGTGTACTTCTATATCCTACAAATAAAATATTTAGTTCGTACAAACAGTCGACGGATGAAAATAAATTTATACGAAAATTTATTCCGAAATAATTTCAGTTATTTGGTTTTAAATGTTTTTTGAAGCAATTTCAATGATTCAATGATCAGTGTATTAATGAAATATACGTATTGGTATTATGTAATTCAACGAAGAAAACTTGAGAGGTTATGTTCGTATTAACTGGAGAGGTTATGTTCGTATCGACTCGAGTCGATGTTACAGTGGATTTTAAGTTATTTGTCATTTTAAAATTGTAAATATTTAAATGAACATTAACATGAAAGCAACTAAATATTTTTAAGAGTGTATATTATTTGTCAGTTTAAGGAAATAAATATTTGAAGTGACCACCATTGACATGAAAGTACTTTAACATTTTTTCATTATATATTATATATATATTTATTATACATTATTTAGATATTATTTATTATTATTATGTATCGTCATCACAGTAACCTAATATTTTTGGGATTTTATATATTATTTGTCATTTTTAAATAATAAATATTTAAAATGATCATCGTCAACATTAAAATAAACTAATATTTTTATGATTGTATATTATGTAGTATTACATATTATTCATACATTATTTGTTACTTGAAAATTGTAAATAAGTGATCATCATCAACGTCAAAATAATTTAATATTTTTGAATTATATATTATAAAAATGATTATATATTATTCATACATTATTTGTTATTTTAAAATTGTAAATAAGTGACCATCGTCAACATCATTATAGCTATAATTTATAGCTATAGATGTAGATGTATGGTACAGATTTCATTGTGACACTGCAGAATCTAATTTCCCTACAATGTTTCACTATCTTCAGTTTCGAAACGAAATTCGGTTACTCGCAAACTTTCCCGCCGTGTATTTCGCCGTAAATCATTTACTCCGACGAATTCGCCGAAACACTTAGAACATAATGAATAAATTTAGCATATAAATTAATCTACCGGCATCCTCCCGAGCGTTAAAGCTCCTATGAACTCGGAAACAACTGTTCCAGCATGGCAACATTGTTTCGTTCAACTCGGTTTACATGCCAACGAGGACCCGGTCGAATATCGAAAACTTTCTTCCCTCGTAAACAAAGACTCTATGATTCCAAACAACCGCTCGATAACCCTATAAATCAAAAATTCCTGTAAAACTAACGTCGCAAATAAATTAGCTCGATCATGTGTTTTATTTGTTTACAACCATGTTTCTTTTCATCGTACTTTTTTGAACAATGTTTTCATTCAATTATTTTGTTTAAATGAAATTACGCATTTAAGATTAGACTGACTGAAAATGTGATTAGTAAAGAAAATTCACATATATGTACTTATGAATATGAGTGAATCACCTTGGATATCAGTATTATATTTTTAAAGGATATTTTATTAATTGTGGATTATTTGTGGAGAATATCTTTGTTGCGGCTTCAAGAACGCAGCGTTAAGTCTGGTTTCAATTAGACATCCGTCTTAGCGAGTCTACTCTGGCGCGTTGCAGGATATCTTGGTAGGTCGTCCAGCAAGCTGACAGCTCGAACGCGATGCTTGAAAAGCTGGCGTATGTCTCGCCGCGAACCAATTACGATGTATTCAACTGTGGAACGGCTAAAATTCCGGTCGAGTGGTTCTTGAACCTCATCCGCAGATGCGGATAATCGTGTAATCCCGCGCGAACGTGCACGAGTGGCTGCCACGACCTCTTGGATCCTTGGATTCTGAGCCTAAACGTCCCTACTGCCTTACTGGAAATCGGGACGTTTGTCAACTACCAGACAACTGGTCCGTTTTTGAACAAAATGAGAATAAACGTAAAACTCCACCCCGACCACTCATGCCTATGTACGTACAGGCCAAACCGTGATAGATATGACTTTTTCTCAAGGGATCAAACTTTTCTAAAATGAGCCAAAACCCCTAGAAAAACTGTGATAAGTGGCTAGTGAGGGCGGAGTGACCTTCAGAGTAAGCGAGTCAAAATACTATAAGACCCCAATCCTAGTCATGCCTATGAACGTACAGGCCAAACCGTAAGAGATACGACTTTTTGTCAAGGGATCAAACTTTTCTAAAATGGGCCAAAACCCCTAGAAAAACTGTGAGAAGTGGCTAGTGAGGGCGGAGTGACCCCCAGCGGGAGCGAGTCAAAATACTATAGGACCCCATCCCTACTCATGCCTACACACGTACAGGCCAAACCGTGAGAGATACGACTTTTTCTCAGGGGATTAAATTTTCTTAGAATGGCCCAAAACCCCTAGAAAAATTGTCAAAAATGCCGAAAGGTGGCTGGCGTGGGGTCTGAAGGTGAGGGCGGAGAGGCCCTAGCGAGGGAAAGCGAGTCTGTAGTCTACAGTCAAAATAATAGAGATTCTCTGATATTTGGGTGATGGTTAGGTTCATGGTCGAAGTGATGCTTTGGGCGATTCAAATTTGGGTGATTTGGGTATAGGAAAGATTATTTTGAGAGTGGTGTACCTCAGGTTCAAATCACTTTTAGCCGAATACATGGTATTTAGTTCTGGTAAATTTTAGTAATACTAATGTTAATAATAGTACTTCTAAAGCAGTGTCCAACCGATTGAAACGATGCTCCGTCATCTATGAATCAGTCTTCCGTCAAAACATGGACCGATCCTAACCTAAACGCATTATCAACACTTATCGGATTTCCTGTTTTCGGAATTTCCTACGTTTTATCGTCAACATTAGATCACCAAAAGTGGTTCTCAATGAAGCTCGCGAACTGCACCGGAAAATAAATTCGACCACACCCGCTAAATTAAAAAAGACCCCGCGAAACTCCTGTAACGAGATTGTCTCACCTTGAAAGCTTTAAAACAGGAGTTAGAGCCACGGAGAGCAATGAAACTCTCATCTGCAATGAATCAGAACAGTGATAATCCACGGAAGAAGTGTAAGGGATCGTAGAAACGTTATCAAGATTTATCCAAACCCCTTTTCGCGCGCGGTTAATAACAAAGTTGCGAACAGAGACGTAACAATTTGCGGTGAAAATGGCTGCCGGCGTGGAGAAGCGTGAACAGTCGGCGAAGAAGAGCCAGATGACACTCGAGGGAACAACTAAAGTGTTTTCCTCGGGAAAGATTTTCGGCAGCAGAAAGAAGAGGAGCGGAAATCACGTTATATAGGCTGTTTCATACTATAACTTAATCTCATTTATTTTAGAAAACCTATGATCTTCCAGAATATTTCTTCACATATGGTATTTTTGCACACAGTATTGAAGTTCGAAAACTTAAAACTTAAAAAATTTGTCCTTGCAACTTACAAAAATTGACCATATATTAATAAACAAAATCAGCAGAAACCTTTGAACCTGACCAAAAATATATCCTGCCCGTATTAATCTAAACCCATCAAACGTGCATGAAAATAACCTTGAAAGTTTAAATACTAAAGCCATTAAACCAGTTGAGAATATTCCCCGTCCCGAAAATGAAACGTTCGCAAACAACCGAGTACCATCCACGATTGAAGTAATAGGCAAAAGCATACAAGTCGTGCCAAAGCACTTGATAGTCCATTTGGTGCCCGCGAATACATTTTCCCATTTCCCAGTCCTCATATCCACATATTGTGGATCGGCCAGTATATACACGGACTCACACACATGTTGAAATACGTTGACAACAAGAGAAGCCAAGTCCCCACGAAGCACGTACGATTCATGGGGTTGCTTACGAGTTTCCTGACCAAAATTCATCCGCCCACGCAACCCTTGCCAGCTCTCCCCAGACGACTATTCGTTGCCGAACGAAAACCGAAAAGATATTTATCGTCGACGCGGCGAAATCACGAAATGAAACACCGTACTCGATGATGACACCTCCGTAAACTTGACTTTTTGTTCAGGATAATCCTCTGCATTTCAAAGGGTCAAGTCGATACAATTTTAAGATTTGACATCTGGGGAACATATGTACAAGATTGAAACTTGTAACTGTAAGAAATGTTGAAATTTTTACCCTAAAGTTTAGAAATGCAAGTTTTTGAAACCGTGAAATTTATAAAATGAAATTGTATCTAAAAATTCTTCCAAAGCTTCGTATTTCAAATGCAAAGGAAATATTCGTCAGATGAATTCCCCAGCGCTTTTATTTGTGAAGGCTATCGTGTATGGCCGATATTTTAACGAATCGAGATATCTTTGATACGAAGAAGCACGAAGAAAAAGAATGATAAATTATTTACTCGGTGTCCATGAAGAAATTGACAGGGAGAAGTTATTACTCCGTGCAATCCAACAGTAATTCGCGATCTGTATATCTCGGGATTAAAATTGTTGGCTGTAATTAATCCTGTCCCGGGCAGACCGTTTTCACCCTCGTGTGCGGTGGTAAAAATACTTTCATTCCCCCGACGCCGACGACGGCTCATATTTGACCCTTGGTGTGACAGCTTGTCGAGACGGGGTTTTTAACGCAGAAAAAGCTAATTTGACATTGTTAAAGGCCACTCCTCGCGACGGGGTCACATTTTATTAAAACGATAAATAGAAAGGGGATGCGTTTAAAACGTGATCAAAGTCGAGGAAACGTTATGAAAATTTTTAAATTCTTTCTGACAAAGGCATTTACGTTATTCTAAATACATATATGTATTCACATACCAAATGTCTTATTACTTATATTGGTAAAAAGTAAGATTTATAGATTTTGAATAATAAAACTTGAAACTCCATTCTGGCCACTTATTCATGCCTATATAGCTACAGGCCAAACCGTGAGAGATACGACTTTTTGTCAAGGGATCAAACTTTTTTAGAATGGGCTAAAACCCCTAGGAAAATTGTCAGAAGTGGCTAATGAGGGATGAGTACCCCCCACTGAAAGCGAGTCAAAATACTATAAGACCCCATCCGACTACTCATGCCTATAGACGTACAGGCCAAACCGTGAGAGATACGACATTTTTTCAAGGGATCAAACTTTCTTAAAATGGGCCAAAACCCCTAAGAAAATTGTCAGAAGTGGCTAACGAGGGCGGAATGTCCCCCAGCGAAAGCGAGTCAAAATACTATAAGACCCCATCCCTACTCATGCCTATAAACGTACAGGCCAAACCGTGAGAGATACGACATTTTTTCAAGGGATCAAACTTTCTTAAAATGGGCCAAAACCCCTAGGAGAATTGTCAGAAGTGGCTAATGAGGACGGAGTGCCCCCCAGCGAAAGCGAGTCAAAATACTATAAGACCCCATCCCTACTCATGCCTATATACATACAGGCCAAACCGTGAGAGATACGACTTTTTATCATAGAATAAAACATTCTTAAAATGGGCCAAAACCCCCAGAAAAATTGTCAAATGTACCGAAAAGTAGCTGGTGTAGCGTCTGGAGGTGAGGGCGGAGACACTTCCTTAAATCCCCCAGAAAATTCTTCTTTCTATGGATTAATGATTCTTTTCCTTGAGTCTTTCAAATTATAAAATAAATACTTCAATACGTAATACTATATTCTCGCAATTATCGTTAACTGAAAGGTAAAAAATAAAATTTATAGATTTTCTATTTTGAAATGAGTTTCAGAAGCTAGTTCGTGTTCAAGTTGCAGTATCATAATTTTCATTCACGAAGGAACAAAATAAATATAATATAAATCTCTTGAATCCTAAATCTACTCCGCTTTATTTAGTCTTGTTTCTTTATTTTCTTTTGTAGTTGGTTGAAATATTTGAGTGCTAGGTTTTAGCCCGAATATTCGTGCCGCAGTTAAGTCGAACGTTAAATGAATCCCTCGCGATTAATTGCGAGCTCAGTCAGGTGCCATTTGTTACTGTACCCAAGCCAGAAAATAATGCCGACCATGTAACACCTGGTCGCTGACTGCAACTTTGAATTGCTGCCTTTTCCGTTACTGCAACTGTTCAATGATAAAGAAGGAATAAAAAAAGAAGACTATCATGCAATTATTTTTAAACATCCTGAACGTCGAGAGATATCTTTTACATTTATAATTTTGTATACCTGCAAAAATTTCTAATTTTGCAAATTCAAGAATTTAAACAATTCTTATAAATTTAGAACTTCAGAAATTTAACTTCAATCGCCACAAAAAAATTACAAATCTTATTTCACAACTATCTGTATATCAGAATAATATTGAAAACACATTTACAGTGCCGTTTGTAAAATATCAAATAATAAATAAATAGCAAATATTCTGAACGTTATCTGCTCTTACAAAGCATAACCAGTTCTCACAGAAGAAATTCCTATAATTCCTAGTGAATGAAATAAAGGTGAATCTGTAGGATATTTCATAAGACGCAGGCATCTCTGAATCGGTGGGCGCGAAGGAAACGTGCTCGTTCGTTCTTTCATCGTTCCGTAGGTTGCTAATGTTTGAACGGAGGAGGGGGCAGTTTTTCCCGAATTTCTCTTCTTGCATCCCGAACACGTTCTATTGCCAATTTCGATCCCGAACGCTTGTCGAATGCCAACTGTATGCCTTATCCGTCTACTCGGACCGCGTTATCAGCGCAAATCCGTTTACAAGCTTACGGAACCGCGTACCCGCGTGTAGACGCCGGAAACGATGCTATCTTTTCATCCTATTAATTCCACCCTTCCTTATCGGAAAATCAAATTATCTCATTTTTCATATTTTCAAATTTATGTCTTCATGAATCTTATAGCAATTATTTCAACGTTCAATCTTCAATTTTAGGTACTTTGGCATGCATGGTTAATATAAAGTTCTTCACTAGATTTTCACGATCAAATGCAAAAATTCTTCAATTCAAAACGTGTTAACGTACGACAGTGATACACGCTGGATCTGGAGCTAAAAAGAACCTAATCATTGTTAACAACTTATTGTAGCCCACATCTTGGATAAACTCCAAGAGAGGTTTGGTAGAGGTCTAACCTGACCACATGAGGTCATTGAACTCAAGGAGTTTGTCACTGGACCCTCAAGGTTTTGAGGAGTATGTGACAGTTTTTAACCCACCTGTCGAGGTCATTGAACTAAAGCAGTTCTATTTGTCACTGAGCCATCAAGGTTTTTAGGCGCATATGACAGTTTTTAACCCACTTGACTACATGAGGTTATTGAACTTAAGGAGTTTGTCACTGGAACATCAAGGTTTTTACGAGTACATGACAGTTATTACCCACCTGAGGTTGACCCATCTGACCACGTGGGTCATTAAACTCAAGGAGTTTGTCACTGGACCCTCAAGGTTTTGAGGAGTATGTGACAGTTTTTAACCCACCTGTCGAGGCCATTGAACTAAAGCAGTTCTATTTGTCACTGAGCTATCAAGATTTTTAGGCGCATATGACAGTTTTTAACCCACTTGACTACATGAGGTTATTGAACTTAAGGAGTTTGTCACTGGAACATCAAGGTTTTTACGAGTACATGACAGTTATTACCCACCTGAGGTTGACCCATCTGACCACGTGGGTCATTAAACTCAAGGAGTTTGTCACTGGACCCACAAGGTTTTGAGGAGTATGTGACAGTTTTTAACCCACCTGTCGAGGCCATTGAACTAAAGGAGTTCTATCTGTCACTGGGCCATCAAGGTTTTGAGGAGTACGTGACAGTTTTTAACCCACATGTCCACATGAGGTCATTGAACTAAAGGAGTTCTATTTGTCACTGGGCCATCAAGGTTTTTAGGAATATGTAACAATTTTTACCCACGTGAGGTTACCCATCTGACCACATAAGGTCATTGAACTAAAGGAGTTCTATTTGTGACTGGGCCATCAGGGTTTTTAAGTATATGACAGTTTTTGACCCACCTAATCCCAAATAGTTAATGTAACCGTACCGCAGCAAAGTAGCCAAAGGTATCTCAGATAGCAGGGTCAAATCAATAACCCGAGTCTGGTTGTCGCCCCGGTTTGTTTGTTTTACGATGTATCGCGTTACTCTTCGAGATAATCGACGATGCTGATTCCGGTGAAGGTATCCGAGACCTGGATACCGGTCATCGGATCTGCCGGATATTCAAATCGTCGAGCGACGACTATTCTAGGAAATCGAACGGGACGCCCAGTTGAAAAAGGAACGAAAAGCTATATGAAAATTCAAACGGTCGGCAAAGGAAATCACGATGAAAGGTTGTTCACGGTTAACCAGCGTTTAAACGAGTGGTGCACGGGGTAAACACAGTAAGCGGCAAAAACGTTTCCACCGCGAGTCGGGGGAGAATTTCAAAAGGAAAGGTAAACGAAAGAGGTTCCGAGCTTGCTAGCTCGATAACGGCCTGTACCGTGCTGGTAATTACCGGTTCTCCGCTAACTAGTTACTCCTGAACGATACTGTAATTTTCCAGAAAAAGAACCTTCTGCGTCAAACGTTTGTCTTCCATTTTGCGATTCTTTGCTCTTCCATTTTGTCTTCCTTTGGCTGCCGAGCGAAGTGTGCCAGAAAGGAACGGACAATTTGCTTTGATACTCGCGATATAATGTATACTGTTACGAAAAGATACTGTATGTAAGAATATTACGGTGATATCTGTATATACGATCGTAAATCTGTTATATGGCCCCCAGCTATTCCTAGAACTGCTGACTTGAGAAAGACTATACAATTACCGGGACAAGAAAAATAGACTTTTAGGTTATTGGATCGATACCAACACTTATTTGGGAAAGTAGGGATTGGGGGGTTTAGAGATTTAGGGATGTAGAGATTTGGGGGTTTAGAGGTTTGGAGATGTTGGGAATTGGACATATAGGGATTTGGAGATGAAGGAATTTGGAAAAGTAAGGATTTGGAAATGTAGGAATTTAGCAAAGTAGGGATTCCACGACTTTGGAAACGAAAATTTGAAAATTTGAAGATTTTGCGGTTTCGAAATTTGAAATGTAAAAATTTGAGAATTTTGAAATTTAGAAATGCAGAATTTGAGAATATTGTAGTATAATTCCCCACTCAAACAACGAGAAAATATTCAAAATTCCATAGTAAACCAAAGGTGATCACATATAAACCAGACGCGCTCCTTATATCGCAATATTATATCACCGTTAAATTTTTCCTCCACCGCTTTTTTCGCGTTCACGCATTTCGAGCCGATAATACTGTTCCTCTTGTTTCGTTAAGATCCCCTTAAAAAGGAGTTCCTTAAAGGTGGAATTACGTATCGCGTATTCGGTACACGACAGTGGTGGTTTGTGTGTAGCCACGTGCAGAATAGATGTAGACGGCCGCGTATTCGCACGCGCAATTTGCAGTAACTCCGCAAAGCCGGCCATATATATGCGTGCAAACCGCATTTACATACGTGTAGCCGGTGTTCACGCGGCCAATTGCGCACGTGTACACTTACATAATAACCATGTACGGAAATCTCCTTCTGTTATTATGGCCCGACTGAGGACTACCAATTTCGAGACTATTTTCGAACGCTGGAAAACTTCAGCCTACTTTTCTTATTTCGCCGTATTCAATTCGTGCTACTTTCTACTATTTAATAGCTTCCTTCCAAGCTTTATACCTGTGAAAATACATAGTCATTTCATACGATTTTCAAGTTTTTCATTTTTACTTGGTTCATTTTATATTTGCAAAAATATTCGTTATATTGCAATTTTCAAGTTTTTGATATTCCATTCGTTTAAACTTTTTAAGCTTGTAAAAATATTCGTTTCATACAATTTTCAAGGCTTTTTACATTAACTTGGTTCAATCATTTTATATTCGCAAAAACATTCGTTATATTGCAATTTTCAAATTTGTGATATTCCGTTTATTTTAACTTTTTAAGTTTGTAAAATATTCGTTTCATACAATTTTCAAGCTTTTTATATTAACTTGGTTCAATCATTTTATATTCGCAAAAACATTCGTTATATTGCAATTTTCAGGTTTTTGATATTCCATTCATTTAAACTTTTTAAGCTTGTAAAAATATTCGTTTCATACAATTTTCAAGCTTTTCATATTAACTTGGTTCAATCATTTATATTTGCAAAAACATCCTTACGTCCCTAAATGCCTATACTTCCAAACTACCAAATCGAATCCTATGTAGTCCTATATTTCCAAACCCTTAAATCCCCAAATTTTCTCATTACATCTCTCAAGCTATCCAAATATAATGAACCACCACAGAGTCCACTAACTCTCAACATTTCACAACCTTTTTACAACATTTCACTACCTAAATCGTTCCATGAAATTGATCCAAAAATATGTCCAACTCATCGTAACTGCAAAGTGTACATGTAACTGCATGACTACCCGACATTCAAAATTTATTCGATGTTTCTCCCGTATCTTAAATATCCGAAGAATTGGGTTATACACCGATAACGAGTAAAATGATCGGCAACAGCTCGAATACGGTGTTACGTACGAAATCATGGCAATTTACATATCAGAGGCAAACGATAGCGCAGATAAGTCGAGCCAGTTGAGCAAAGGAATCTGAAGAAACGAAGACACAAAACAAGGAGCACACGTGTGGTTTTGCGGTGGAGCAGTCTCAACAGCGGTGAAACGTACAACACTCGAAGCCACGTGAGAAACAGCACTCGGTGGTGTCGCTTAAGACCGGTTTCCATCGCAGATCCTCCAGCCAAGAACCTATTTTCCAGTGACACGATCGCGTTTCAGGTGTATATCGATGTGCAGCATCGATCAATCTAGCGCGGTCAACCTCTTTCTACTTCGTTCGGAGAGATAGCGGTTTTTACCTACTGCCTTAGAAAACAGACTTTTATGGATATTTTTTGCGATTAATTTACTGATGTGTTGATCTACGGGGTCGTCATATGTGATCATTTCATTCGGTAAAATTTGTTTGTGGGAAAAGAGGGTGAGAAGAAATTTTGAGGACTCAATGTTCAGATTATGATAGATATTAATTAGAAGATGAAATTGAAAAATTAAGTATAGTTATTCTTGTGTCATATGTGACATGTGTGATGCTGCAAATTCGATTAAATTAAAGGATACAAACCTCTGAGGCTACTTAATGTAAAGATAATGATATACATTAACGAACTAAAAGATGAAACTGAAATATTAAGTACCGTTGTTCTTCTGTCATATGTGACATGTGTGATGCTGCAAATTCGATTAAATTAAAGGATACAAACCTCTGAGGCTACTTAATGTAAAGATAATGATATACATTAACGAACTAACAGATGAAACTGAAATATTAAGTACCGTTGTTCTTCTGTCATATGTGACATATGTGACCAGTGCTGCAGATTCATTTAAATTAATTGTTTCTAGGAAAAATGAACAAAAGGAACTTTTAAAGGCTCTTAATGTTCAGATAATGAAATACATTAATAGACAAAAAGATGAAATTGAAAGATTAAGTATAGTCCTCACATCATATGTGACATATATGACCAGTGCTACAGATTCATTTAAATTAATTGTTTCTAGGAAAAATGAACAAAAGGAACTTTTAAAGGCTCTTAATGTTCAGATAATGAAATACATTAATAGACAAAAAGATGAAATTGAAAGATTAAGTATAGTCCTCACATCATATGTGACATATATGACCAGTGCTACAGATTCATTTAAATTAATTGTTTCCAGAAAAAAATGAACAAAAGGAACTTTTAATGATTCTTAATGTTCAAACAATTATATATATTAATGAATAAAAAGATGAAATTGAAAGATTAAATTTGTTTTTAATAATTTATATTATAGTGAGACCACACACGTCAATTTTCATTGTGTCACTTTGTCAGCAAAGAATGGAAGATTCGTTCCAAAAAATGGCACTCAAAGTCCAGGCCCGAATACTCGTTAGTATTAAAAGTAAACATTTGCCCGAACTCGTCAACGATTGTTGCATCAGCCAAGCTGTTTCTCTTTCAGCAAACCATGCTCCGGATCTGATAGGTGGAAATGAATATTCAGTCCCGATGCCAGGTTCCCGTACGTGCGCTATCTCGGCGCGGCTGTGCGATCGCTGTAACCGCAAACAACGGTGTCAAAAGGGTCCTTTGAGCCCGTTGCTACAATGCGAAGAAAGCACGAACAGATGCTCGTCACGATGTCGAAGGTGCGACTCGTAATTAACCAGAAGCTCGACCGGATGTTGATTAAGCTGACCTCGCAACGTTCGTACGAGACAACCGAGATTTGCTCGCCATCAGTCATCTCTCTGCGCTGCGCACACAGCCTTCAGGCGTTGTTCTTCAATTATAAATGCTAATGGAGAACACACTCGCGAACCGCTAATTAAATTGCATTACGACGGCCATGCGGGATCGAACTTTGTCTGAATAGTTTTTCAAACTATGGCGGATTGTTTTTGAGGTTGGGAATTTGGGGAAAATGAGGGGTTGGAAAGTTGAAAATGTGAAGATTTGGAGATTTGAAGGTTACGCGTGACACACAGTTCAAATGTGATTGATGGATTTTATTCGAATTTTTCACGTTTCAATTTGAAGTACCAATTATAATTTGCAAAGACCCTAAATATAAAAATGAGATAACATTTAAATTTTCTTTATTCGTTTTAATATTGTATCAGTTCTGACTGACACACCTGAAAGAATTTCCTCAAAAAACATTTGTTTTAATATCAAGGATATGACTACTGTTGTCAACCCACGAGTTGGCGCGTGAGGAGGCCGACGCAGGTGTTTAGAAGAGCTACGGCAATCAGCAGTTTGTTAGCAGTTCAACAGTTATTGTCATTATCATTCTTATTTGAAATGTAACGAAGTATTCACGGTAGGGAGCTTTTTTTGGACGCGCCAACTCGTGGGTCATCTGTAGAAATTTGGAAACTTGAGGATTAGGAAAGTGGAAGATTTGCGAATGATAGGTTAGAAATGTGGAAGATTTGGAAATAGATTAGAAAGAAGGCTTGTCAAAACGATGGATGGTGCACCTCACGATCGTAAATTCCCCGACGCTCGGGCTGTGGGGCCACATGGAGGGTGCCAACGGATAGCAGCGACAGAGAATATTAACTCCTTGACACATTTTTATTTCCATCGACAGTGTTTTGGAACTACATACAGGATCCACCGTCAAACTTTATGTGGAACATCCTATAACCTAAGCACAACCGGCAAGAAGGCCATTTTCGTACACAATTCAATAGGAAATTGGGAGATTTGGAAATATGGTGGATTAGAAAGAAGATTTGATAACTTAGGGATGTACAAATTTGAAAACTTGAGAATTAGGAAGATTTGTTAAAGTGATAGGTTAGAAATGGAGGCCTGAAAATTTATATGGGAAATGTAGAAATTTGGAAACTTGAGAATTAGGAAAATGGAAGACTTGCATCGCGATGAGGATAGCTTTTACTTTGACCACGCTCCAACTCAATGGTTGACACCGGTAATTCTAACCGAGACACCTGACAAATAAAACGGCAATTTCCCCAAAAAGAGAACAAACAAGAAAAGTTTCAGCAGTTCCAAAGATTCAGGTAACGGTAACCGCAAAGGTCAGAAGTTGCGTTTAAAATCTGGACGGAGCTATCGGCTGCGAAAATTTACGCCACTTTTAACCCGACCACCGTAGAGGGGCAAACGAACCCGTCGTTTCCCCTATCTCTGGCTATAAAAGAGGCCATAACCAGTCGCGAGTCGGTCGAATCACCCTGTACATCCGTTATCTGTCGATTCGAGTGGAAAAGCACGGCCGGTGGTATGCGAGCTGAATCTTTAATGTTTGTAGGCCTGGAAACGATGTAACGTCGTGGTATTCCACGTAAGCACAATCGGAAAAGGGACCCGGGGGTTAGGCGAAAGGGTGAGAGAGGAGGGCGGTCTAGGGAGAATGCGGTTACGAGTCATCTTAAGAAAATTACCGTCCGTGGACATTTTGCCAGAATGGAAAATCGATGTGTTACGGCGACGCTCGAATAGCGTTTCTGGCTGAAAGCCGAGGACCGTGGAAAGAGAGATTCTTGCACCGACGAAAATTTCAACCTGGCACCCGACATTACCACCCTTTTCTCTCTATACGGCCCTCCTAATTTTCACATTATTACATGATTTATAGGCCACTCGGTCAGCCGTGATACCGGCTGCGTCTGAATATCACGGCTTCATTAAGAGTCCGCAACGGAATTGTCGTAGAATGTGCACTTAACGACTGCCTACCGACTACTTACTTTTGTCCGCGAATTTTTTCTTCTACGTCGCTGCATTCAGTCGTAATCGAGATTTCATTGGCGCGGATAAGACTAACGTACTTATAGGTATTAGATAGGTAGGTTGAGTTTTAGCTTTTGTCTATAGACAGGATTTGATTTGACAGAGATGGAATTGGAGATAGGTGTAAATGAGATTCTAGGAGATAAGCAAAATTATTTTGACACTTTGGGACCATTCATTTTGGATTTTGTGCTTTTAATTTTGAACTTTTTATTTTGGACTGTGGCTACTGAATTTTGACTATATGGGATTATGAGTGATGCATTATGGATTATAAATTATGATACACAAATTGTCAATTGTCAACTGTCAATTAATTATCAATTCTCGATCGTCAATTATCAGTCTATCAATCTATCAATTACCAGTTATCGATCATCAATTATAGATTATGGATTTTAAACTATGCATTATGGTCCATGAACTACAGATTACAGATTAAGTATTATGAACTATGCATTATGAATACTATGTACCCAGTAATTTTTCAATGCAATTTTTCATATGGGACTCCGTACATCAAAATAATATATTTTCAATAAGAATGAAAATGAACAATAAGAATGTAGAATAAAAAAATGATGTTCTAAATGGTGAATGTGGACTGTTGAAAAGGAAAAAAAAAATGTAGGAGTTGTCGGAATTATTACGTCGATTTGACGCGATTATGCCAGATGCAAATGGAAGGTGGCCTCCAGCATTAGCCGGCCAAAAGTTTGCTCAAATTTCGTGTAGTTACTACGGCAACCACAAAACCGAATTAAAGCCATTGTGAACGTCTACCTTCAACATTACATCACCGAAAGTTTGCGCAAATTCCACCTCGTTACCACGGTAACCACGGAATTGAATTAACACCTCTTTGAATGTTCCGTGCCTTAACATTATTCCTCATTGAATTTTATCAATTTTTTGTTTCTTATGCTCATGATCTGACAATCAAGCTAACGTTAATATACAGGAGTATTATTTACTCAACAACATTTTTATATTACTCTTTTGGTAGGGTGTACAAGTTTTTTAGTTTATTTTAGTGTACAATTTTTGAATTTTTGGATAATTATGAGTTGTTCATTTATTCATTAGCTTATAGTGTACGTTACAATTTTGAACTGGGAAAATTTAGCAAGTCTCAGATTTGGAAATTTGGGAGGTGAAAATTCGGGAATTTGACGATTTGGAAATTTAGAAATTCGAGTCTTTATGAGGTAAAAAATTTGAGAATTTCAGAAGTTGGAAATTTTGGAGATAAAGAATTGGGGGAATTTGAAGATTTGAAAATTTAGGAATTTGGAGCTTTAGAAGGTAAGAAAGGGGAATTTGATGATTAAAAAATTTGGGAGTTTTGAAGATTTGGAAATTTAGGAATTTAGAAAATTTGGGAATTTACAAATATAGATCAAGAATTTGAAACATGAGAATTTGAAAACTTTGAAATGTAGGATTTTACAAAATTAAAAAATTCTAAAATCGAAAAGTCGACAATTTTCCAATATAAATTACTTTAAACCCCTAACCTTAAAAATTCAGAAATTTGAGACCATAAAATTAGGAAGCATCGTAAGTAGTTTATTGTACTAACAAAATGATAATAAAAGCCTAATTTTCATTTACCATTAAAATATCGTTAATGCAGTTGTAAGCGATATCCCACGAAAAGTCGATATTGGAGGGTGTCATTACAATCTGCTATCACCTTACAGTTTCCTTGGGCCGTCAAAGCACTTGAGGATCACCGATGCTCAGAGTCGCACGATTAAGTGTTGACTGTGTCATCGATCTGGCTCTTCGCAAATTCAACCTACGTGTTCGTCTCGAATTTCACGAAGAACGCTCGTCGCTCTCAATTTCAAGCTTGTTTCTCTCGTGCCTGTATAAAGATGTCAAATCGTGTGCCTTTTCCTCTCACACTTCGTATCTGCTTTCTTACGCACGTATACAAGGGTCTCTTTACACATCGAGTGTCGACAAAATGTTATTTCAAAGATTTAAGTATCGGGTTTAAACATGTTCATATAGAAAATTTAAGTCAGAATATTTACATTAATTTAACAGCAATTTGTAATGTAACAAGAACACCTAAGTTTCGAATTCGACTCGTGACGCACCCCGAGTCGATAACTATTTGAAGTTCGAGTACCATTCATTTAGGTGCAATAGAATTTGTGTAGTAATAACTATAAAATAGAATATAAAATAGACATACAGCTTCCTTTATTTGTTAATATTGTAGCAGTACATGACTGACATGACCTAATAAGCTAGATAACATAAACTAGATAACCTAACCATCAGAGTGTATCAGAGGTCCCAAAAATCAGTCCCGTCAGCAGACCCTAAGTCTACCATCATCGTCTACGTGCGAATTGACCGATGTCTCCAGCGAAGTAACACGATGTCTCGTTACCGTATTACACGTCGCAACAAGATAAGCAGAAAATCGAGTATCGTTATAAATCATGGCCGGTGTCTTCGTCGAGGATAAAGCGTTCGGAGCGACGCTGTAAATCGGCCGACGCATTCTTAGCTTTTATTCCGTCGCGTGCTTCCTCTAATTAGATTCTGTTCGTCGTATTTTTATTCGTGCGACGAACGCGTTTCGTTCCGTTCTCTAGCGAGGGATAAACAGTGCACACCGGTCCGTCGAGTTCCGGGGAAATAAGTCCACAGAAACGTGTTCGTATGGAGAACTCTGTCTGGGGTTCTGGTCACGCTTCGCCATGTCATTTGAATACCTGATGATTTCTTCCATTTTCTTCTCCCGATACGAGACGATGGCTCCGTCCGAGATTGCTTGTGCAGGGTATACTTTGATACAGCTGATTTCTGGCCTCTACGTGCTGCATTGGGAAATTTTAGGTTTTCGGAGATTTGGAATTTTTTATCTTGGAGAAATTGGAATATTTGAACTTGAAGAATTTGGAATATTTGAACTTGCAGAATTGGGAACATTTGAACTTGAAGAATTTACTTTACTAGTTTAGTAACTACCAATATGGGGTATCTATAAGATAGAGGAGGATTGTTTAGCTGAAATACATTTGCAGTTCTTAAAATTGGGAGTTTGGGTACTTTGGAATATTTGAACTTGGAGGATTGGCTTTACTAGTTTTGCAATTACCAATATGGAGTATCTCTAAATCAAAGGAGGATTCTTTCGCTAAAATACGTTTGCAGTTGTGGAATTTTGGGAGATTCAGTAACTTGGAATATTTGAACTTGAAGAATTTGGAATATTTGAACTTGCAGAATTGAGAATGTTTGAACTTGAAGAATTTACTTTACTAGTTTAGTAACTACCAATATGGGGTATCTATAAGATAGAGGAGGATTGTTTAGCTGAAATACATTTGCAGTTCTTAAAATTGGGAGTTTGGGTACTTTGGAATATTTGAACTTGGAGGATTGGCTTTACTAGTTTTGCAATTACCAATATGGAGTATCTCTAAATCAAAGGAGGATTCTTTCGCTAAAATACGTTTGCAGTTGTGGAATTTTGGGAGATTCAGTAACTTGGAATATTTGAACTTGAAGAATTTGGAATATTTGAACTTGCAGAATTGGGAACATTTGAACTTGAAGAATTTACTTTACTAGTTTAGTAACTACCAATATGGGGTATCTATAAGATAGAGGAGGATTGTTTAGCTGAAATACATTTGCAGTTCTTAAAATTGGGAGTTTGGGTACTTTGGAATATTTGAACTTGGAGGATTGGCTTTACTAGTTTTGCAATTACCAATATGGAGTATCTCTAAATCAAAGGAGGATTCTTTCGCAAAAATACGTTTGCAGTTGTGGAATTTTGGGAGATTCAGTAACTTGGAATATTTGAACTTGAAGAATTTGGAATATTTGAACTTGCAGAATTGAGAATGTTTGAACTTGAAGAATTTACTTTACTAGTTTAGTAACTACCAATATGGGGTATCTATAAGATAGAGGAGGATTGTTTAGCTGAAATACATTTGCAGTTCTCAAATTTTATTAGTTACAGTAATTTGATATATTTAAACTTAAAGAATTAAAAATTGTGGAACTCTACAATGTTAGTATAATTAGACGTCGTATGTTAACAAAGAAATTTTAACAAAATTTTTAAAATGATTAAATTTCAATTTCATAATTTTCAACATGGAATATTTGTTGTACCTCTAAATACAAGTAGTACTGTTTACTAAAAATATATTAGCAATTTTATAATTTCCCAAGTGCAAGTAAAACTTTATATATTAAAAAAAAAACTTAAAATTGTAAGATTCTGGGACTTTAGCATAATTGGACATCATAAGTCAATGAAGAAATTTTTATTTTAACTTCATAATTTTCAACATGGAATATTTGTTGTACCTCTAAATACAAGTAGTATTGTTTACTAAAAATATATTAGCAATTTTATAATTTCCCAAGTGCAAGTAAAACTTTATATATTAAAAAAAAACTTAAAATTGTAAGATTCTGGGACTTTAGCATAATTGGACATCATAAGTCAATGAAGAAATTTTTATTTTAACTTCATAATTTTCAACATGGAATATTTGTTGTACCTCTAAATACAAGTAGTACTGTTTACTAAAAATATATTAGCAATTTTATAATTTCCCAAGTGCAAGTAAAACTTTATATATTAAAAAAAAAACTTAAAATTGTAAGATTCTGGGACTTTAGCATAATTGGACATCATAAGTCAATGAAGAAATTTTTATTTTAACTTCATAATTTTCAACATGGAATATTTGTTGTACCTCTAAATACAAGTAGTACTGTTTACTAAAAATATATTAGCAATTTTATAATTTCCCAAGTGCAAGTAAAACTTTATATATTAAAAAAAACTTAGAATTGTAAGATTCTGGGACTTTAGCATAATTGGACATCATAAGTCAATGAAGAAATTTTTATTTTAACTTCATAATTTTCAACATGGAATATTTGTTATATCTCTAAATACAAATGGAACTGTTTACTGAACATATATTAGCAATTTTATAATTTTGCAATATCGAATAACTTGGAAGTTATGAACAAATTTTGAAATTTTAATTATTCGAATAGCATGGAAAATTTAAACTTGAGAAATTTAGAATTGCAAAACTCTGGAAGTCTAATACAATTGAACATCATAAGTCAATAAACGAATTTTAATTTCAACTTCATCATTTTCAACATGAAATATTTGTTATATCTTAAAATTTAAATGTTATTGTCTACTGAAAAAATATTAGCAATTTTTTAAAAGATTTGATTTTTTCAACTTAGAAGATTTGAACACGTGAATAGTGTAACTGTACAAAGACCAAGGTAAATATTTTACGTTGAACCGGTGAGAAAAAAGTTTTCGAGCCATCATCGCCATAGAACAAAGGAATTTCAATTTCAATTTCAATTTGGTAATTTCACTAGTCCCGGCGGCGTGGGTTCAATCGCGAGTCCGCCAGGGTTGTTCACCGGAGCAAAACAAACGCGTTTAATTTCCTCCTATCAATTGCAAATTAAAAGTCGTCTCCGCGGAAGCCACGGGTGTTGCTGCGAAAGAACTTCTTTCCCCTTCCCGACTGGTCTTTTTTACAATTCACCCGAGTCGTCCATCCCCTTGCCACGGGACTTCTTCCGCAATTACAGGGAAGGCGGCGGTGCTTAAAAGTCGATTACCTTTCGTCGGGTAGAAAACGATTTCAGTAACGTGCTCGCGGGCTGGAAAGCGTTCCGCGAGACACAGAGACGAGTCCTTAGAGCTGGATTCCCTTCTGTGCTCGACGCACAAGATGTAATCTTGAAAGAGACGAGGAAGCGAAGCAGACACGGACGCACACCGAACAAGAGATTATGCCCGATCCCTTCGAGCAATCTTGTTAGCGCTAACCCGATGCCCGGCCAAAGGAAAAGACAAGCCCGCGGAGCACGGATTACAATGTTGTTCTAACGGGTATTCTCTAACGTTTGCTCTCTTACGTATTAGGCCAACTCCGTTCGAACTTACCTATTTATTTGTCAGATGCAATATTAACCCCTTGCACTATGATTTACTTGTAAGGTGCGTCAGTCAGAACTAACCAATCGCAGCTGCAATATTAAAACAGACAAAGAAAGTTGCAATGTTATGTCAGTCCTGTATTCAGCAATTCTCGACTATGCAAATTATAACTGGACTTAAGACACCAGATTGAAGTGTATTCAAAATTCGAGTAAGATTTGTCACAATTGAAGTGCGAGTGCGTCACGAGTCAGACTCGTGAAAATAGTGCAAGGGGTTAAAACAAAATTAAAATGGCGTATTTTATATTCAGCGAATCTTAACTGTACGTATGGGACCTTTTCAAGTTGAAGAATGTTGGAATATGGGGTGGTTATTTAAATAAAACAGTATCTTCAAAACAAATTTTATTGAAGGAGCACAAGGATAGAATAGGAAGACTACTAAAATGCATGGTAGAACCCACTTCCTGAGGAGAAATAACAGTCTGGGTCTGAGACCCATTGACTGTGGTGACTTAAGGCTCTTTTTATTGTAGACCCAATGACTCTCAACACATAGATTTATTTTGGTTCGTTAATTAAAATGAAAATTCAACAAGGTTTTAAAGTAAGGTTAGTCATATTTGAGCTGTGAGTGTGTCACGATTGGAACTCGTCAAAGGGGGTTAAGTTTCGAATTTATCGAATCAGTGTAACTATACACTGTACGTATAGGGAACTTGATATATTATAAATATAGCATACATTATAAAAATTATTATACATATAGTATACGATAAATTTTATATATTGCGATAAGGTAGTTAATAGTATCATATGCAAATCACATGTAAATTTGATTAATATGAAATATGAAAATATGAACGAATAAAAATCATATGTAAATATGATTTACATATGTAATCATATGTAAATCTTTTACTTGAAATTCATGAATGTTTATTCAATAAATAATTTGATGAATTATTCAGTCATATTACGAATCCCACCCCCCACGCAAAAAAATGATTCCGAATAACAATATCATACTAATATCTCATTAACCCAACTGCGGGTTAATTTAATCTTACTGTATATAGCTTATATACTGGTTACAATTTCATCGTGTGGTTTATAGACCACAGTTAAAGGGTCTATTTAGTTTATTTACAAATTAATTCGTTCGAAAAAATGCCTGTAAAATTAGTGCAAAAGGAGAATAAAAATGCGAAAGGCGGCCATTAACCGAGCAATTAAACGTAATTGCAATTATAGAAGGCAAAGGAATCGCGTGGACGGGGCATTTCGATTTCTGGCCAGCGACTTTATCGAGCGAAGAAATTCAACAGGATTCGACGAGATCTGACGTCCAATTTTCATCCGAATTGATATTCAAGGCACTGACATCGCTCAGGTAATTACCTGAGCTTCCTTTGTGCATAAATCCTGTCGGTCAAGCCGGCTACGCTGGCCCGGGATCAAATGTATCCCATAGAGAATTCAATTTGCCACATCAATCTGAAGTTCGCTCTAAAGTGCTCATTATCGTCGTTCACAGGCACGGTAAAGCACCGACAATTATAATAACAATGTGGCTACGTTAATAGACGTCCGACATGTAAATGCGGTTGTACGCCGCGATTTCTCGTTACATGACTCGTTAACGACGTTATTATTAATTTTGCTCTTCTTGTCCGTCCACGTTTAATTCGATTCTTCGTACTTTTGGCAGGGCAATATATTCTTTTTTCTTCGTTTTTATGGAAGCCTTAATTTTAAATTATGTCGCGAAATATGGTCAAATTTTTGGGGTTCGATGAACTTTTGGCGGCCATTTTGTTTGCAATGTGGGATTAAGTTATTTGTTATTCATGTCTGCATCAGACGATTTTTATCATTGATTTTATATTTCTGTTTTTAATTTTTGTAATTGATACTGAACAATTGCATCAGGCAATTTTTATTATTGATTTTATATTTCTGTTTTTAATTTTTGTAATTGATACTGAGCAATTACATCAGGCATTTTTTATCATTGATTTTATATTTCTGTTTTTAATTTTTGTAATTGATACTGAACAATTGCATCAGGCAATTTTTATTATTCATTTTATATTTCTGTTTTTAATTTTTGTAATTGATACTGAGCAATTACATCAGGCATTTTTTATCATTGATTTTATATTTCTGTTTTTAATTTTTGTAATTGATACCGAACAATTGCTGAACAATTGCATGAGACATTTTTTATCATTGATTTTATTGTATTTCTTTTTTTAATTTTTGTAATTGGTAATGAGATTTGGTAAAAGGGTCAAACGAATAAGAAAATATTCATAATAATTACAGGATAATCACAATAAAGCGAATGAATAATAAGAGCATTAATGATAAAAACAATCAATGACAAGAGTATCAATAACAGAAAAAATAAATAACAAAATTATCAATGACAAAAAAAATAAATAACAAGAGTATCAATAATAGAAAAAAATAAATTACAAAATTATCAATAACAGAAAAAATAAATAACAAGAGTATCAATAATAGAAAAAATAAATTACAAAATTATCAATAACAGAAAAAATAAATAACAAGAGTATCAATAATAGAAAAAATAAATAACAAAATTATTAATAATAGAAAAAATAAATAACAAGAGTATCAATAATAGACAAAATAAATAACAAAACTACCAATAATAGGAAAAATAAATAACAAGAGTATCAATAGCAGAAAAAATAAATAACAAAACTACCAATAATAGGAAAAATAAATAACAAGAGTATCAATAGCAGAAAAAATAAATAACAAGAGTAGCAATAACAGAAAAAATAAATAACAAAATTATCAATAACAGAAAAAATAAATAACAAGAGTATCAGTAACAGAAAAGATAAGTAACAAGAGTATCAATAACAGAAGAAATAAATAACAAGATTTCTGCATAAAAAGATGTGATCTCCAATCGGAAAGACAGTTTTCAAGAGAAAGGAGATATCCCCGACGTAGATTCTTGCTCTTTCGATATTCGTGAAGCATCTGTTCGCTCTGTTCTCCATGAAATATCTATCTGGACGCGCGTTGACACGACGAGCAGCATTCTAATGGGGAAATCATGGGTTCGCGAGGCTGATGCATAAAGCTTCCACGTGGCAGATGCACGTGTTGCCTGTTCGAGCTCATAAAAACCGAACAGATGACGAGAAATATCTCGTAGATAGAAGTTGCACGGATGATTAAATTGTCGTTTGCGTTGTTCCTTGAATTCACCGATTCCCGAAAGACGTGACCATCGAATATCCAACTTCAGACTAACTGCATTTATTCCTAGATCAATAATGCACCCCCTCGGCGTGGAACACCTAACAAAATCTTTCTCCGCCTCGTGTTTCTCTAATTAATCTTCCTCTACCTTCGTTTCATTCTTTTTTAGATGCGTTCGAAATGTTGCGAATGATTCGATTATGTATTGATCATTTTTCATTTACTCGTGCGTTCACTGGACATTTGTTTGCTGACGGGGGAGAATTTATGATAGTGGCATGTTTGTTAAAAATTACTTCGATGAATTTTGTAATTAAGTAGATGGAAATAGACTTGGCAAATGATTTAAATGACTTGGCAACTTGATTTTAAGTGTGTGGAATTTTCGTACAACACTAGATTTATAGAACTCAAAATGGCGGACCTCAGGTTTTCTATTTTCGATGACAAGAGTTAAGAAATAAAAAAATGTAACAATTTTAAGAAATAACAACGTAAATGTTTGTAGAAATGTGTTAACTTTCGTCAATTTATTTTTCTACTTTAGTTTCAATTTAAAGAGAAATGTCCAACGTCCGCAAATCTAGTGTCAAGAAAATCGTTTCCAATATTTATTTTCTAGATTTTTTAAATATTCATACGTTTGTAACCGAGTTCAATTATTAGGATAATCAAGAATATTACAAAAATAAATTCATTAAAATTATGAAAATCAAGAGTATATGCGAACGCAGAAAAAATACTCCTACCATAAATTACACGAAAAATAAATCAAAGGGAGACGGAATTACGTGTTCATTCGACGAAAAATTAATAATTCGTCAACATCGATCGTACCGAAATGAAACTTTAGATTGACGCGTATACACGTCGAACGCAGTTAACTGTTTAACCCGTTTGCGTCATTGACGCATATGTGCGCAATTTTCTAGTCGTCGCCAAAGCTCATTATATTGTTTTCAGTTCCATGTACATTGTGAGACATTTTTATCTTTATACAATAACAAAAAAATTTTTGTGGTGAGACCTAATTATTTACTGTACTGTATAATGCAAATGGTCTAACTCGTCTTTTGATGTACAAACATTCGGTCACGAGTTAACCTATGTGCGTCACTGACGCATATGTGCTCAAAAATTTCCTACGCATCATCAAAGCGCATTATACTGTTCTCAGTGTTATGTACATTTTGAGACACTTTTATTTCTATAAAAAATGGTCTAAAGTTTGATGTACAAACGTTGTTCGGTTACGAGTCAACCTATGTGCGTCACTGACGCATATGTGTTCAGAAACTTGATACTCATCATCAAAGCACATTACATTAATTTTCAGTGCTATGTACATGTTGAGGCATTTTTATTTCTATAAGAAATGGTCTAATTTGTGTTTCGATGCAGAAACGTTGTTCGGTTACGAGTCAACTTATGTGCGTCACTGACGCATATGTGTTCAGAAACTTGATACTCATCATCAAAGCACATTACATTAATTTTCAGTGCTATGTACATGTTGAGGCATTTTTATTTCTATAAGAAATGGTCTAATTTGTGTTTCGATGCAGAAACGTTGTTCGGTTACGAGTTAACCTATGTGCGTCACTGACGCATATGTGCTCAAAAATTTCCTGCTCATCAGCAAAGCAACTTATATTGTTTTCAGTGCCATGTACATTTTGAGACATTATTTTTATAAAATAAAGGGAAATTTTTATGATAAGACCAAAATGAAGAGAGCTTACAGTGTTCTATACGATGCAAATAGGTTAGGAAGAAATTTGTCCACCCGTTATAGTACACTGCGTCGAAAGTTATCCTCGAAATCCTCTTTGCAACGGAACAAACCACACAGAAACACAAAACCGATCAGTGTTCCTCGTTAAAATATTATTTGTCGTGTCGGGTCTCGTTACACGGGGGTGGAAAACACAGGGAATCAAGCTTGTTACGAGAAGGTTCGGGGAATAATTTCGTTCCGCGTAATTGCGGGATATTAAACGAGTCGAATGCTAAGGGGGACGAAAAATGCGAAATTTCACGGGGGGTCGGAAACGGTGTTTCGCGATGTAAAAATGCAATTATCGCGGTCTCTCTGTCGGCCGAACGAACGAAAGAAAAGCGAACCGGCGAGAAAGAAGTTCGATGGCCGCCTTCGAGACGAGAGGAAAATGCGAATCCAGACGACCGCGATTAAATACACGAATTGCCGCGAATAATGCGATCCCGAGGACAAAAGAAGCCCGAAGTAATTAAGCGGCTCTCGGTTAAAAAAGTGGTTAACGTCTTCGTTCGAGTCCAACTTTCGGCCGTTCATTGAATCGACGTGAAAGAAATTCTCCGCTGTTGGACAAGACTTCGAACTTACGGCTTTCCAACGCAACTTTTCGCCAATATTTCCTTCTTGTCACGTAATTTTAGATCGTATGGAAACGATCGATGTAGAGAAATTACGTGTAGTTCGAATTTTACGTTTATCAGTCTATTTCGAAGGGATGTTGCAAAAAAAAGATATGATAATGGATCATACCTTCATATCCATTAATTTTTCTTGAGTACTTCAATATTTTTTCAAGGACATAACAAGGTCAAGCAGACAGTAAAATAGCATGGTTCTTTTAATATTTTTACCTAAAAGTGCAACAGTTTTTACCTAAAATATTTTTCAGTACAGTTTTAGACATTTTTGCAAAATATATTTTGTGCACAAAAGCAGACTTATAGTGTTTAACTGAGGAATTTGACTAATTTATTACATATAATTGCAGAAGCACACTGAGAATTCAAAGACGAAATATAAAATAATATAAAATATCTGAGATTAATTTTTCTTAGCAAAAAGTCCCTGAGAGATTACAATGATGTATCAAATATTTTAATTACATAGCCCCGTTAAAAAGCGGGATTAATACAAAGGGAAATATCATTAACGTAACGAACACAGAAAAGCTTTTCAGCAAAGTATGGAACATTGACATAAACATTTTCAGAATACACGGCATGTTTCAGTGTTCTCCGTACAAGCACCCATATTATGTTGTACCCTGGGTCTTGTTGAATGGCTGCGCATGACAGCCTTATTACCGTATAAAGTTTTAGAAAAGCTTACTTTCCGTGAAAAGCTTTTATTATGAAATATATAATACCGGCAACGAGTTTTGCCGCCAGTGAAATAATTTATCTTCGCATTTATGTCGCCAACGTCAACCAGCAAATATGGAGCAACAGGTTCTCGATGAAATTTAATAAAATTGTATTTCACGGTAAAACAAGTGCATAACAAATACATTTACAGGATAACTGCAAGGAAAAATATTAATACGATATTGTATACGATAATTTAATCAGCGATTGATTGTGGACGGAATAACAGGTTATATCGAATAAAGTTTGCGATTATTTATCTTCAATTATTGGCAGTTGCGAAAATGTGGTTTATTGATTAATGAATTTTTAATGTTTGTAATAAGCGTTTGCTGTTTGCAAAAAGAAATTAAAATTTAAATTAACATGAAATTAAACTTGAAATTAAAATTAAAATAAAGATAAAAAGTATTAAAAAATTAACTAATTGTTTAAGTGTTTTTTAAAAATGCAATTTAATAATAATTTTCTAAGAATCAATTTGAGCATATTAATTAAAATAAAGAATGTTCTTAATGTTTCAAGATTTATTAAATATTGTAAAGTGTTATGAAATATTATTGTAATAATAATTTTATACGATATTCTATTAAAAAGTGCTTTAAAATAAATAGTACATTAATGTGTTCAGAACAAATGGTCGCTCCAAATAAAATATAAGATCATTTTGGAACATAAACAGGGGTTAATTAAAATAAGTGTAAACTCTAAAATAATTATAATAAAAATGAACGTGAACCTTAAAATAAATGTAACAAAGATCAATGTAAACTCTAAAGTAAATATAATAAAAACAGGTAATCTACTCGTGCACCCCTGCGAAAGAGTATTACTTTAAAGTATCAATACTACAATTTACCCCGTTCTTTCACAGGGCACTTAAACAATAATTATCCCTCCCACTTTTCGCCCCATACTTCCGAGGAAAAGGAAAGAAAAACCTCTGAAAATTCCCACGTTCGCACCCCAACGATCGCACCCCTAACGTTAAAAATACAAGCTTCGATCATGCTTGAAGCCCGATCTCTTAGCACGAAAAGGAAAAAAGACTGCAGCCCTGTTCGACACTATCAAACAACTGTTTTCCCACCCCATCGATCACTCGTCGGAATTTAATCGGCGACCACGGGGTGGTCGGCATTCATTAAACAGACGGGCGCGCACTTGCTGCACTAATAATGATCCCAAAGCCACGAAAAGCTGTACACGAGGGTGCAAAAGGGGTCTCCACGGTAACCACGGCCAGACCGACCGGCACAAATTTAATATCTGCTAGTTCATAATGACACTCCTGGAAAATGAGCCTGTACGCGTTCCACCCCCGATCTCGAACCCTTCAGGTCCTCTTCGAGGCTTTATTTGTGTTATGTACGGGGTGAGACGAAAATTTTCACGTTGCCGGAGGTGGAGTCTATTTTCAATGTGGGGCAAGTACATCGTCGAACAAAATGATAATAAAACTTGATATGTCAATTATTTCTGTAGTGCATAAAAATAATAGAAATTCACTAATATTAGGTGCAAGTTTCTGCTTAATACTTAAGCTTCCCAACACCAGCTGGGAAGATTAATTTGGAAGTGGTGAATGTTGAAATTATTTTTATAAGGTTGTAATGAAAGTAGCAAATCTTTCAATTCTCAAGTGTTCAAATGCAAAATTCCAAACTCACCCTTTTTGGTTCTTCAAAAAATTGTCGAGTTCTAAAATTTTCTATTCTTGAAATCTGTATAATTCCAAATTCTTGATACCAAATCCCCACAATTCCAATCCTAAAATCCCCAATTTCCAAATTATCCCTCTGCTAACAAAAATAAACACAAAATTCCAAACTCACCCTTTGTGGTTCTTCAAAAATTAAAATTGTCGATTTCTAAAATTTTCAATTCCCAAAATCTGCATAATTCCAAATTCTCGATACCAAATCCCCAAAATTCCAATCCTAAAATCCCCAATTTCCAAATTATCCCTCTGCTAACAAAAATAAACACAAAATTCCAAACTCACCCTTTTTGGTTCTTCAAAAAATTGTCGAGTTCTAAAATTTTCTATTCTTGAAATCTGTATAATTCCAAATTTTTGATACCAAATCCCCAAAATTCCAATCCTAAAATCCCCAATTTCCAAATTTTCCCTCTGCTAACAAAAATAAACACAAAATTCCAAACTCACACTTTCTGGTCCTCCAAAAATAAAAATTGTCGATTTCTAAAATTTTCAATTCCCAAAATCTGCATAATTCCAAATTCTTGATACCAAATCCCCACAATTCCAAACCTAAAATCTCCAATTTCCAAATTTTCCCTCTGCCAACAAAAATAGACACACAATTCCAAACTCACCCTTTCTGGTCCTCCAAAAATTAAAATTGTCGATTTCTAAAATTTTCAATTCCCAAAATCTGCATAATTCCAAATTCTTGATAACAAATCCCCACAATTCCAATCCTAAAATCCCCAATTTCCAAATTTTCCCTCTGCTAACAAAAATAAACACAAAATTCCAAACTCACCCTTTCTGGTCCTCCAAAAATTCAAATTGTCGATTTCTAAAATTTTTAATTCCCGAAATCTGCATAATCCCAAAATCCCAAATTTGCAATCCTAAAATCCCAAATTTCCAACCCCAAAATTGCAAATTTCCCCTCTGCCAACAAAAATAAACGCAAAATTCGAAACTCACCCATTCTTCAAAAATTAAAATTGTCAATTTATAAAATTTATACAACTTTCAATTCCTGAAATCTCCAAAGTCCCAAATTCTCGACCCCAAAATCCCAAAATTGCAATTCTAAAATCCCGAATTTCCAACCGCGAAATTCCAACTTTGTCTCTTGCAAAATATAACCTGCACCCCACTACCAGACACCACCTCCAATAAATTGCTCTTTGCGATCCATTATTTCCGGTAACGGACCGCGTGTTTGGCCATGCGTGATCCCGCGACCAACCTCCGAATCCAGGTGGAAATTAAAACCGTCCGTACAAAGAAACCCGTCGGCTAAATAGAAGAAAACACGAAAAAAGGACGTAAAAATCCTCGCACGAATCGTCGAAGCACCCTTTGATGTCTCGGATTACATCGTTTTAACAAACGCTCGCCCTTACTTGCGTTCGCACCCCTTTCGACGCGTTCCAAAGAGGGGGGTCGACAGAAGTCCACGGTTCGCTTGTTATTTCGCCGACGAATCAAAACGCCTGCTTCTGGTTTACCTAAGGCAAAGGGCGTCGTTGCGAAAAGGCGCGAGTCGATGCTCTCGCCACTTAGCTCCGCTTCTCCGCTTTTAATTGCTCCCCGATTTCTTTACGACGCATCCTTTGGGCTTCGTTCGAGCGTCATCGGACCCCCTGACAGAGTCACCCGACTGAAATACAGGGTGCGGCCGAAGTCGCGATCACGCGAACATCTTTTCGAATTAACGAGTTTCGTGCTTGGACGCAATTAGTAAATTATACGGGCTTCTTTTATGTTCACTTTGTCATCGTGGTTGTTTCACATACAAGAACATCGGAGGATTCGACGGAAAATAATAATCTTAAGGGGGTGGTCGCTAGGATGGCTCAAAACAAATTCTTTCTTCGCTCTCAACTTTTAAAAAGTACTGGGTGTTAGTACAGTATATTGTAAGGATTAAATTTGATACAGAAATTAATTCAGAAAAATATTCTTCAAGATCATCAAAAACTGGTATTCTTCTTCTGTGAACAAAATCCACCCTTCGGTCATAGTTTGCTTGCGAATTACAAATGTTTGAAAATATCGCTTTCATACGACTTAGGATATAATATGAAAATATCCTTTAGAAGTTTGAGTATGAAAATTGAAATTTAAGAGATGGTTGTATAAATAGGTGATCGAGACAATTTAAAGTTTAACAAGAAATGGAAGCAGGGTTGAGAGGAACAATAGGAAACGGTTGTCTCGGGAGTAAACGGAAACTTGGTGGATGCAACTAGCGACAATTTTAGTGATATCCGATCCGTCTGGACGGGGATTCTGGAAGCGGGATAACCTGGCCCCACGGGCAATCAGACGTAGCGATTGTTGGCCGACTCGCGAAAGCCCCAGGAATCCGAAACGAGAGTAAAGTACCACGAGCTGGCTTCAATTATTAAAACCGTCGCGACACCGGATACACGGGGGCTAAAGTTCGGGACGAGGGTTCCGTGAAAAGCAAGGATTTACCGAAACTATTAAATCATGTATAATAGCTTTCCAGGACCTGCTTCCATTTCGCCTAGCCGCTGTTTGTACGAACAAAAGACGCCATTACGGACAGGACCGTATGACGAAAACATTTGAATTACACTGGCTGGCCAAATTACGGTGCGTTGCGTAAATACTCCTTTGTTTTTATTAATCCGAGTTTTCGATTACGGCCAATGTTCTTAAGTCCGTGAACAATTGCGAAACCATTTGGTGTGTTAACGGTTGATTTGCATGAAAATCAAGTTTCGAGCTTTTGATAAATACGACTGATTGAGAAAAATTTTATTGTGGTTACAATACGAAATTGCCAGGTTTCCACCTTTGTATCAAATTATATCGAAAAGTCGATTTGGTGTGACTGAGAGAGACTAGCTTCAAATTAGTATATTAACTTCTTTTATTAAATCGGAGATTAAACACCTGCCTTAGCGTCTTCCAAATCCAGCTCACACTTTCACCACGATTGAATGTACAGTTCAATTTTAATTCCAACCAATGATCCACACCCAAAACATTCTTAACATTTGATCATTCTTTGTCTTAACATTACAATAATAATTAAATCACTCTATCTGACACTCGCTGACAATATCATTAATCTTGCCTTATGACTTATCAGGTGCGTCAGTCAGAACTAACCACAGCTACAATATTTAACCAGATAAAGAAGTTGAAATGTGCCAATTTTGTACTCGGTACTTGACTATGTAAATTATAATTACACCTAAACACTAAATTGAGGATTATTAAAAATTCGAGTAAGATTTGTCGTAGCTGAATTGCGAGTGCGTCAGACTCACACTCAGTGCGTCAGTGTTGTCAGACTCAAAGTATGACTAGTGTTCAGAGGTTAGCTCAGTTCATGGTATGAAATGTTGAGCAACTAAATACTTGATTTAGCACAGAAACTAGTGTAGTTTAGTAAAAAAAAAATATTTTTTGCAATAGTGGACTCTTCCAATCTCAGTGGAGCAAAATTGTCACCATTCCATCTGGCAGATTTCAGTGGCTCCCTAGGTGACCCGAAACCAATCAAGCAAATCGAGGCAGTCTGGCAAGAATTCGCATAGCTGGCTGGTACGAAGCAAGGATTGTATCAAATACGCGAACGTGTCGTTCGATTCGATTAGCTTTGTTCGGAATGGTATTCGTGGCTCGCATATTAGCAAAGGCACGCGGGGTGATGCGACTCTGCCTTCACAAAATTCGCAGGCTATATACATACGTAATTTCACCCCCAAAATTTCTGCTGATTGTGAACTTTTTCAGCTCCGCAATTTCCAAATGCTTAACTTTTTTACTCTCTTCATTAAATTTGTCAATTTAATAATCTTGAAAGTTGTAAAAAGGATCCATATTTTCATATTTGCAAGTTCCTTACAAATTCCGCAATTATCAAGTTCCAGAGTATCCAAATTCTGAAATACTCAAATTCTTAGATCTCCAAATAGAATTTATAAATGTGTAAATTACCTACTTTGCAAATTCGAAGATCTCCAAATACAAAATTCGCAATATACCTGACCTCCAAATTCCCAAATTCTCGGGTCTCCAAATACAATTTCAAGATTTGCAATATACCTATCCTCTAAATTCCCAGATTCTAAAATACTCAAATTCTCAGGTCTCCAACTACAATTTCAAAATTCATAATATACCTAATCTCCAAATTCCCAAATTCTCAAAGACCCCACGTTTCAAACACAATTCTAACATTCACAAATTACAATTGCAACATTGACAAACTACCTAATCCCTAAATTCTCTGCACCTATGTTTCTCCTAAATCAACCGTTCCAAAAACCTCGGAACCAACCTCACTTGTATATTTCAATCTCTCGTCTCAAAAGGTCAATTTCCCTGTTCGCCTCCGAAGTTAATTACCTCCGAAGAAAACACGCACTCCATCAAGCTCGAAACAACGTCCCGTCGTTTCAATCCGTAGTGCGCAAATTAAGCAGGAAGTAGGTTCATCCTTTTCCCCCGTTCCAGAAACCGCACTCTTTCGTCGGAATCTTGAAGCCGGCGGGCAATTTCGACTTGGCATCCCGTTGAACACAGTGGCTCGGCCACTGTTAGGTAAACGGCATTCGATCGTGTTTCCCGTCGGACGCGTTAGACCCGCACGATCGGTAGGGGTTAACCTCGCTGCTTGAATATCCTGGTGGCCGTCGTCTATTGTGTTTCGTGGCTACACGGTCCGCTTGCTCCTTTTTGTCGACATGCCACGTTTCGTGTACGACGCCTCTGCCATGCCGGTTCGCGATCTCTCCCTCTGAATGCATCTCGTTGATTAACTCGAACCGGGTTGCTGTCCGTCGTCACCCAAAAGGAATAGCTGCGAACCCTCCACCCCACCGATCACCTGCCTTTGCCAATATGCGAGCTACAGTTGCATTAATATTCGCACACTTCTGTTCGTACCATGCAATTGTCTTTTGACTTGAAATTTTGAGAATCTGGTGAGACAATTTGCTGCATACATTTTAATGGCGATCTGAAAAGCTGCTGTCATCGAAACCCAGTAATTTAAAAGATCGGAGTAACAGAGTTACGCACAAGTTAAATCTTGAAAAAACGTAACGATTGCTACGAACTTATTGCAGCCTAGAGATCCAGCAATATTTAGAAATGAAGTTGAATAATTTGAAAACTTCAGAACTTGGAAGTGAAAGAAGTTAAAACTTGGTGAAAGTGAAAAATCTGAAATATGTGAAGGACAATTCGCGAGACAAAGGTGTAGAAATACCGTTTGAAATTGTAAACTGCTCGTATAAACGCAGTCCAAGTGTTACGCAGCACCTTTCCATACACGGTCCCGTCTTATACGATGACCGAGAATTATTCGGTGAGCGTTTGTAGTCGGTAGCGTCGGGATTATTACCTTGTACGGTATACGTATGAATAATATATCGCGTCGGAGAATAGGTTTTGTGCCTAAGCTCGACGTCCAACGATCGGCTGGGAATTAATGTTGAAATTGGACGGCGTAGGTCGAAGCTGCAGGGGCTTTTGTTGCTTTACGTTCTGTGCGCCGATCATTGAGAGTGAAAGGATTGGAATGTCGCTTCTGTTAAAGCTTTCTCGCGAGGATGCTATCCGTACGTTCGATTTCCTTCAATGAAGCGCGCGCTTTCGATTCGACCGTCCTTTGATTTGGTCCGGCTCGATTCAGCCGCTGATACCAGTCGCATCGGTTCGGTTGCCATTGGCTCGGTTCGTTTTAACTTCGACTGATCCAGCTTTCTATCGCACAGGATTGTCGAGCGTCCTTTTAGATTCACATTATTGCCGTTTTATTACGTCGGCTAGTACCACCATTTGCTCTATCAGTGTTCCAACTTGGAAAAGAGCCGAATAATCCTTTCAAAGTTATTTTCTTACGAAATCTGTAATTTTTACTACTCTGCCAGGATAAAGTTTTACTACATTTAAATATACCTAGATCCGAAAATCTCGATAACCGTAGATTCCATTATTCTTCGATCGCAATGACTATATCTCAATCTCTCAGAATATCCAGAGAACTCGATACCCCCAAGTCTTAATATCCCTATGTCCCGATATCCCTACATCTCAATATACCTATATCTCGATTCCCTAGACCCGCATATCCATAGATTATGACATTTCTGCAGCCCACTATCACTAGATCCCGATATTCCCAGACCTCGATATACCAAGATTCTGATATCCCTAGATTCCGATATCCCTAGACACCAATATCCCTAGATCCCGATATCCCTAGATCCCGATATCCCTAGATCCCGATATCCCTAGATCCCGATATCCCTAGATCCCGATATCCCTAGATCCCGATATCCCTAGATCCCGATATCCCTAGATCCCGATATCCCTAGATCCCGATATCCCTAGATCCCGATATCCCTAGATCCCGATATCCCTAGATCCCGATATCGCTAGATCCCGATATCCCTAGATCCCGATATCGCTAGATCCGATATCGCTAGATCCGATATCCCAAGATTCGATATCCCTAGATTCCGATGTCCTTTAAATGTCTCGTATTATTTCTGTCACTAGATGCAACGATATTTCGATGTTGAACGTGAAAAGTGTGAAATGTATCGTCGCATATGTGGTTTCGGCAATGGAATCACTCAAACAAGGTGAGATCCTGTTTAGCACGTGATTCCCTAATGTATTCCCGGAATTAATTAAAATCGTTACTAATATCCTCCCAATTGTACGGGTTCCGGCGTTATTATCGTTTCAGGAATACACGTACAAGCGTACGTAAGTGCGTGGGAGTCAATCGATAATCCTATACAACGTCGCATCGAGTAATCGTAATTGATGCGCACGCATGGCCGCTATTAAATTTGCGCGGTGCGTAAATTCGCTATGAAACATGATACAGGCCCGACAGCACTTAGACGAAACTGCATTACACCGGCCCCGTGTATTTACATGTAAATAATGTTCCGAATAGTTAACGGGAAAGTGTGCCCTGAGGGCTCGGTTACAGTTCACAATTTTATCCAACAACTCGTCTGGTGTTAATTGTGCCACGTGTTTGCAATTTATTTGTGGCGGGTAATTGTGTTTTACCTGACCGAACTCGTGTTTCGTTAATTTTAACGATGTTTAAATAACCGTGTAAGTATTAGCACGTTTTCGTACATTCTTCTTCATAATTCGTTTCGGTGATTTTTGTTAGGTTTGCACAAGATTCTTTTCAAAATTGAGAATAAAGATATAGTATTTCAGATGTAGCTCCTTTGAATAATATTCAATTCTTTTCTTAAGAAACTTGATGCTAATATCAAAAAGTTAAATACTTCCAAGTGTTTCGAATATTCCCACGTCTAAATATTTCTACATCACACTATCCTTAGCTCCCAAAGTACCTAGATTTCAACATCCCTGAATCCCAATATCACTAGACCCCAATATCCCTAAACCACAATCACAATCCTAGATCCCTAGATCCCAATATCCCTAGCTCCCAAAGTCACTAGATCCCCATATCCCTAGACCCCAATATCCCTAGATCCCAAAATCACTAGATCCAAAAATCACTAGATCCCAATATCCCTAGATCCCAAAATCACTAGATCCCAATATCACTAGATCCCAATATCCCTAGATCCCAAAATCACTAGATCCCAATATCCCTAGATTACAATATCTTCCGGTCCCAATATTCATGGATTCCAATATCTCCAAATTCCAATATCTCTAGATCTCAATATCTCTCCATTCCAATGTACACAGGCCCCAATATTCCTAGATCTCAGTATCCCTAGTTTACATCTGCAAATCTCAATATCCTCTCATCCTCGCATTCCCAAATCCTTATATATACCTATGCTCTAATATCTAGATACATCTTTTTATCTGAGAATATTTCTATATCACTATATGCCTAGTGTAGAATAAAATCGTTGATAAAAAGGATATATATAGTAATTTTTATATATCTTGTGTCGTGTTGTGATCTTTATGAAAGAAGTTAGTTGTAAATCAATGTATCGCGTTGAAGAAAATATTCAGCTCGCAGAAAAGGCAAACGAACGTTAATTCAAAATTTCACGAAACAATGTACGCACTTGATTATTTTCCTGGCGATTCTCAGGACGGGCCACAGTGAACGAGCTTTTGATTTTCCTATCTCGATACCGGGGTTTTAAATCAAACGAGTATTAATTATCCCGGGGTAAGAGTAGCGCAGTTCCGAGCACTAGGGGGTGGGCCCAGGAGGGGCGGATGATATTTGAATTGACCGGTCGGATATTAATTATAACTCCATGAAAGCGAATATCACGGTGAAAGCGTTTGCTTTACCAACAAGGATTCCGATCATGTTTCAGTTTATTTCGTACCCACCCCCTTGAAACACCCACCAACCCGGAGTCCCAAATCACGATGGAATACGATTTCTCTGGGAAATCAGAGTACGCAAAATTCGACCATCGCGAAATATCGACTTTGTGTTCCAGTGTCAAATTTCTGTCCCGACTTCAATCAGTCCGTTCCGCGTCATTCGCGATATAGAAATATCGTATCGAATATACGAGAAAATGATTAGCAATGTCATTAACAATTGTTATTAACTGTGTCAGCGAGATCTGTAATCGTGACAGCTTGTAATTTGATTTTTCGCTCGAGTTCGAATTAAAATTTTGTTCGTATTATGAAAGAGAAGATTTCATTTTACCTTGGTATATTAAAAAGAACATTTTGGGTCGTTACTAATTTCAATTCTAACTTTATTAGAATTTTGATCGTGCTCTTTTTGTATTGTAGTGCTATAATTATGACTATTTCTAATTTTATTGATTTTATTGTGGGGTGAGAATTTCAATTTCTTTTACAGCCCTGAAATTTTTCGTATTATCGTAACTATGACTATCTTTAATCTTAATTTTCGTTCAAACTTTAAATAAGGAAAAAAGAATAAGAAATGCTAAAAAATACTAATTACAAACGTTTAAAGAGTATCTAATTTAGGATTTAACATCTTGATACAACTGAAATTTACTTAAATCTCCTACGTTGAATGTTACCTTCCAAAACTAGAGAGTAATTAAACAAGATCACTCGATGGCGATACTCCGCGGAGTTTCGGCAATAAAATTAAATATTCTATGAATGAAAATTACCTTCGGAGTTCTGTTTTATGGTCGGTTAACATGCAGCCGCGTTTCGTGGTTTCAAGAGTCATCCTCGATGCATATACACGCCCGCCACGTACATAGCTCGTCCTTTTCACGTGGATATTTTCGTTCGTTATTATTTGGAACATCCAGTCGTATTTCAGATATTAATTAATAAAGACAATAATGATTATAATTCTCTGGTGATTTGCTATTTGTAGCAATACCTTAATTGGATCATTCGTATGATCAAATGTCTCTCTTTATCAGAGTACGTTTACATTTTCATTATTCCCTTCAATAATTTTTATACAGCAACTTTATATCCGATGAAACGTGGAATTTAAGGATTTGTAATTCTCAAATTGTCAAATTTTTAAATATTCACACTCATTTCTCACAATTCCAAATTTCAAATATTTTACGTTCTTAAATTTATCAATTTATCAATTCATCAATTCGTCAATTTGTCAATTTATCAATTTATCAATGTGTCAATTTGTCAATTTGTCAATTTATCAATTTGTCAATTCATCAATTTGTCAATTCATCAATTTGTCAATTCATCAATTTGTCAATTTATCTACCTATCTATTTATCGATTCATCGATTTATCGACTTATCAATTTGTCAACTTATCGATTTATCGATTCATCGATATATCAATTGATCAACTCATCAATTCATCAATTCATCAATTCGTCAACTCATCAATTTATCAATTGATCAACTAATCAACTAATCAATACATCAATATATCAATTCATCAATTCATCAATACATCAATACATCAATATATCAATTCATAAATTTATTGATTTATCCATTCGTCAAATCATAGAATCATCAGGTCGTCGTTTCTTCAATTCACAAATTCGTCAGATTGTTAAATCATCAATTTCTCAATTTGCCAATTCACCCATTCATCAGTTCATCAGTTCGTCGATTGATTAATTGATCAATTCAAATCTTTATATTCAACCGCAAATTCCAAAACTATTTAAATTCCCGAATACACAAATTTCCAAATGTTCCAATACGCGAGAACCGAAATACTGAAATTCCATTTCTAAAATAGAATGGAGAATCTGAAATTTAACTCGTCAAACCTTAAATCCCCTGAATCCCGAGCGATCAAGTATGCAAATCTCGAGATTTCCGAGCTCGGTCCTCGATCAGTGTTCCGAGTCCCCGCAAACAACACCGGGCGGAAATCGCGCGGGCCACAAATAAATCGCACAAGAGCAAAGACACGGCGCCGTGTGACGCAGGGTCTCGGTGTGAAAGCGACTGCACGCCATTCGTGCATAACGAATAGAGGAACCACTCGGCTCACACTCGTCAGACAAGATTCGCTAATTGGGATTAATTCGCGCTAATTAATTAAATCACGAAATGCTCGGCTGCCATATAGCAGACGGTGCGAGTGCACAAGTGCACGGTTATCGAATATTCAACACGCGCGCGCGCGCATATGTGGGTGTGTGCACGCAACGAACCGGAGCCGAAACTTTGTGACATGCGTCGTTGATAAAATCAGCGCGTTTATACCGCGAGAAAAGCAAGCGCGAGTAAATTCGACGCTCCGTCGGTTCGCCGCGACACGAATCGATCCGACTTGAAAAATCCTGCTTGATAAGGGGCCCCAGGAATTCTGATAACGGTACCCCCGAGGTGCTCGGATTTACGAGCTTGCGAAGTGTCCAGCTGCTCGTGAAATGTTAAGAAGGCAACTTTCGAAAAGTTTGCGGGAGAATCTGCTGCTGAAGCTTTTCGAGGGAACTCGTATCGGACAGGCACGTAAGTTCGTTTGCATTTCCCGCGGAAAAATTTTCATGTATTTGGTTTTATTATCGACTACTTTATCAGAGATGTTTGTCTTCTCTTCTTGAAAAGTGTCAGTTTACCGAAGAAAGGTGATACGCGTTTGAGAGATAAATTGATCGATTTCATAAGGGATCAGCCAAGTTTTTACTAAAATAATTTTTAATTATAAGGTTTATTTACTGATTTATTAAAGGAGACGAACTTTCTAAGTTAGGTTAAGTTTAACTTTGAGTTTAGCTTTAGATTGGACTAAATTATATTAAATTAATTTGAAATTGGATTGAATCAGATTAGGTTAGGTTAGATTTAGGTTAGATCAATTTGAGGTTAAGTTAGATTACGTTAGGTTAGAGTACTTCATGATTTGCATAGGGTTAGAATTCTGAGGTTAGGTTATGTTTAAATTGTACCAATTCCTGGATAGGTTAGATCAACTTAGGATTAAATTACATTAGGTTAGATTAAATTAGATCAGATTAGATTAAATTAGATTAGGTTAGGTTAAATTAGATCAGGTTAGGTTAGTTTAAGTTACATTAACTGTGGTTAGATTAAATTAGATTAGGTCATATTAAGGTAGATTAGGTTAGGTTAGATCAAGTTATGCTATTTTATGATTTTGTTAAGCTAGGTTATCTAAAAATAATTGGGAGTTAGGTTCACATTAGACTAGTTTATGTTTGGGATAAACTTATTTCCTACTTATATTTGTAAATTTAATCATACAGATTTATCACTAATCAAATGCAATTAATATTTGCAAAATTGTATTCTTGCAAATACAGTTGCATAAATGTTGTTAATACAACCTTAAATAAAAATTTTTCAATACAAATAGCAAAATGACATTTACAAGTTTAATACTTCTCCAAGATTATTAGGTATAATGAACTTTCGGAGTCATTCCCGTGAAAGTGTCAGATCAAAGTCTTGATTTAAGGTTTGAGTTAAATTTCAGACGAAGTCGACTGAGCATTTCAAAAACTTCCAAAGTTAACTTTGCAGGGAGCCTGTCGACAAACTTTATCGACACTTTCTACAATTTTCCGAACTTCCTTTCATCCGTGACAACTTTTCACCCCGGGACTCGGTATCATAATTTCCCGTGAAGTTACAATCGAAATACGATGTAATTAACTGATGTACCCGGTATCGTTCGAAACTTGTCCTTTAAAATACTTGGTGGAACATTTTCTTGTCGCAAAATCAATTTTCTAGTGACTTTACTAACGCTGTTAATACTTGTACATTGTATTTGAGATAACAATCTATATATGTGAAATTATATTATGTACTTATTATATACTTATCAATATGTACTTGAACTTATAAATTATTTCAAATATTTATTTAAAAAATGAAATAATTTAAAACTATTTTTTGTACTCTGTTTAAATAGTGTTGAATTATATTTACAGGAAAAATTACCACATACCAACAACACTTGCAAATATATTGATAAATATAAATTAAATTTGCAAATATAATTGTCAAATGTATATAATGAAATTTTAAAGAAAAAGTGCTAAATATTTTTAACAACACTTGCAAATATATTGTGTATATAATCACATTTACAAGTAAAATTATATATATGTGACTTCATTCATATGTGATTCAAATACACATATGTGATTCACATTGCAAATATATTACCAAATATTAAATTAGGTCAAGTGTATGATTAAATTTCCCAAGAATATTACGAAATATTTATAACAATACGACAAACATATATAATCACATTTGCAAATAAAATTATATATATGTGACTTCATTCATATGTGATTCAAATACACATGTGTGATTCACATTGCAAATATATTACCAAATATTAAATTAGGTCAAGTGTATGATTAAATTTCCTGAGAATGTTACGAAATATTTATAACAATACGACAAACATATATAATCAAATTTGCAAGTAAAATTATACATATGTGACTTACATACATACGCGACTCCAATTGCAAACATATTACCAAATGTAAATAAATATGCAGATATAACTCTGAAATATATTAAATTTTTCCCCCAAATATTTCTAGCAACATTTGCAAATATATTGACAAATGTGATTCAATTTCAAATATATCACAAAATATAACTAAATTTTCAAATAGAAAATTGAAACAATGACAAAGTATAAAATAAAAATGATCTTTAATTGTGAAAATTGAAGCAACTTTTAATCACGAAAATTCCCTGCTCTCATCCGACAAGAATGGAATTCGCAATATTGCAAAATAATAACGATTTACGTTGATGGCTCGATCGGAGCTGTTTGTATCGACTGTTCTGTAAAAATAAATTAACGAGGTTGAGGGCGAACAGTACGAGTTTCTACAGACCAGAATTAACGAGGTTAAAATCGAACAAAAGAAACGAAACGCCAGGGATTAAATAACGTAGACTCGACGGATGGTAGTTTGAAAAAATTCATTTATCGTGAACAAGCTACAAGCTGATCGAGCTGTCCGTCAAAGCGTAAAACGAGAGTAATCCGATCGATCTGGACAGTATCAACATCAAACACGGAGATTCTATACAGCTCCACTTTTTTTTTCTCGAACAAAAAAAACAACGACAAAAGTAAGAATTATCGAAAAGCTAACGACTCTTTAATTAATTTCGAGCATCTGATACCTCGGCAGAACAGAAACAATTAAAATGTTTAATTGGACACTTTCAATATAATTGGGTATCAGAAGTTCAAGCTTCCGTGATTGACTTTCTTGTATCATTCGTAATAAATCAAGATTTCTTACAACTTTTAATTCACAACTAAGGCGGAGAAAAACTTGAAAACCGGAATATTCGAAAAATTGAACAATTGAGCAATGGAGTAATTAAATAATTGAGTAAATGAATAATTGAGTAATTGAGTAATTGAGTAACTGAATAATTGAATAATTGAATAATTGAATAATTGAATAATTGAATAATTGAATAATTGAATAATTGAATAATTGAATAATTGAATAATTGAATAATTGAATAATTGAATAATTGAATAATTGAATAATTGAATAATTGAATAATTGAATAATTGAATAATGGAATAATTGAAAATTTGAAATCTCGAAAATTCGTAAACTTGAAAACCTGAATACTTGACAAGTTGAAAATTTGAAAATTTGTAAACTTGAAGAATTGATTTCTTGAAAATTTGAAATCTCGAAAATTCTTGAAAACTTGAGAATTCAAGAACTAGTAAACTACATAACTTAAAATAGTGATTACTTGAATATTTGAGACCTTGAAAACTCAAGTAAACGTAAACTGGAGAAACGAGTACCAAAGCTTCTATCTTTAACACTGCCCCTTGCAGTCACGTACAATTCTCACGAAATAAAATAATGCACCCCAACCTCATCAACAACGTGTACATAAAGTTGCCACGAAGCAATCAAGAAACAATTTAAATTTATCTTCGCGAAGATCCGTAAAAGCAAGAAGGGGACAAGCATCCTCTTTTTTACATTCCCCAGTCAACAGGTTAGTAAAAGAATAATAAGGGATGGCATCTTACAAATTTAACTCGCGGCCCGCCGCCCGAACGAAACGAATACAACTCGCCCCGTGTTACCGTTATTTCTGGCGACAGTTTTTAACTAGTGCAATCTGCGAATAAAGCGTTCCTTGCTCACAGCGGACCGGTTAACATCTGCGAGTCGTTTTCCGTCGTTATTTCCATCGAGTTTCGTCGAATCTACCCTTTTTACTCTTCCTTGATTCCCTCTCGACTCACTCTACGCTCGCTTTTAATTATCTCGTCTCTTGAAACGTCCTAGCATGTTTTATATTCTCCCTCCTGCGTCTTTTTCCTTCGGAACAATAATATTTCTTCGTGTAACTGCTTAAATGCACAGGTTCACTTCCATTTTCCTTAATATTACAGATGACAATTTAGTTAAATTATTTACAGAGAAACAGAAGGAACTTTTAAGCATTTTTAATGTTGGGACCATATACACTTTGAAATTAAAAGAGACTGGAAAATTGAGTAGCCTTATGCCATATGTGACATATGTGAACGATGCTGTAAATTTAATTAAGTTAAAGGAAAGGTTCTGAGGGTCCTTATTATTGAGACATATACCCTGATGAATTAGAAAATGAAATTGGAAAATTAAGTGTCCTTATGGCATATGTGACATATGTGAATGACGCTGCAAATTCAGTTAAATTCAAGGAAAGATTCTGAGGGTCCTTATTATCGAGACACATACCCTGATGAATTAAAAAATGAAATTGAAAAATTGAGTATCCTTGCTCTCATGCCATACGTGACATATGTGATCTGTGCTATGAATGCAATAATTAATTATTTACAAGAAAAGCAAACGAAAGGAACTTCTGAGGATCCTTAATGTCGAGACATATACCCTGATGAATTAAAAAATGAAATTGAAAAATTAAGTATACTTCCTCTTATGCCATATGTGACATATGTGATCGGTGCTGCAAATGCAGTAATTAATTATTTACAAGAAAATCAATCGAAAGGAACTTTTAAAGGATTCTTAATGTTGAGATAAACATATTCATTAACGAATTAGAAAATTAAGTATCCTCCTTCTTACGACATATGTGACATATGTGAACAATGCTAGAAATTCTGTTAAATTAAATGAACTTCAGAGGGTCCTTAATGTTAAAACAATGATATATAATAACAGACTGAAAGATGAAATTGGAGGATTAAGTATCATTGTTCTTATGCCATATGTGACATATGTGAACGCTGCAAATTCAGTTAAATTAATTGTTTATAGGAAAAGGGAATGAAAGGAACTTTTGAGGGCTCTCAGTGTTCAGACTATCATAATAACGAATTACAAAATGAAAATTGTGAATTATCCTTCACTTTATATCATATGTGACATATGTGACCGGCGTCTTAAACTGAGGTGTACTGTTTGTTTATTAAATAACGTTACACACATTAATCGTTTCTGCATCAATCGAGATAATCAACACAAATCAAGTTCACTTTAATCAATTTTACGAACACATATGACACACATGAACATCTTCCAATTTCATCTTTTAATCTATTAATTTTTTGAGATCCTTAATGTAATAATGATCTTCACATCGCAATTTTAAATTATAAATGAAATATATATATTCGATAAATTATGAAATATTCAACACTAGAATCAGATATCTTGACCTCGTAGCAATACCAATTTACAGAGATTAATGATCGAAGTGTATCCATAATAAGAACCCTCCCATCACGCCGTGCATCGGTACACTTTAATCTGAAGATGAGTTTCCAACAAATCTCTCGATCTACCAACTTTTTTGCCTAACGAACAGGTTGTCGAGAGCGAAAGAAAATTATCCGTCGAGCTTTCGTTCGGGTGAAGCTCGTTTCTATTAAAATTGAAAGGCAAACAAACGAAAGTTTCTGTCTACTTTCTTGCGCGCCTTGATTAAATACTCGACAAACGATACACCGTTGGCCAAATTAATAATCCCCAAACGTTATTAAGCCTGTCGATAAAGAAATGCTGACGCCAGACGGTTGGTAACATTTTTCCAAACACTTTTCCTGCCACGATAAACTTTCTAATTACGAAACTTCGACCGAGGCCAAAGTGTATCAACGGCACAGGATCAAAGTGATACTCGAGATCACGGTGTAAAAAGTTCTCTTAATATCTGCAGGAATATCACGCGAAACAAAACGCGAAGTTGAACAAAAAAAAAATATATAACAGGAAAAGGGAACATCGTGCATCCACATTTTCCCGCTGACTCGTTATTAGCTTCGAACCAAACAACTCGGTGCTTTTTGCGGAAACTCGTTGTTCCGGAAAAAATAACCGGATTAATTAAGTTACTCTATTCTCAACCTTGGTAATTAGAAACAAGTTTCTTTTAGCTAACATTTTTTAATACCATATTTTATCAAATTTTCTCTAAACTTGAATTACTCGAAACATTTAGAATAGGTCCACTTATCATTTAATTTGGCTGCTTCTTTCTTTCATTTATTTTAATATTAAAAAACGAGGTTATGTTAGAAGAAAGATGTGGGCCAAACTAGAAATGATCCGAATTATGTTTGAATACGTTCAAAATGGAGACAAATAGCAGAGGAGCAATAAAGGATAACCATGACCCTGAGCAAGCATAAACGTATGGAAAACGCATTTTCCGGTTCGAAAATCCGCGACACGATGGCAGCACCGTCCGACATCCACGATGCTAGAACGGTTAGCAGAAGGGAAAATGGTCGTTTTAGAGACGATCTAAATTTAAGTTTCAGATTTATACACCTTCACTCACCGGCCATTGACTTTGCTGGGACTCGCGTTCAACCCTGCGCTTCAGCGAGCACCCATTCCTACCCGCACCCCACCTGAACCCCCTAACCTAACCCCGACACAAGTAGATGCGACTCTAACTCACGATTTTTCTCCCTTATATCGTGGCCGTAGACCTGGGTATAAATCATGCGAAATACCGAGTGAAAGACGACGCTACGGACGATAAATCTTTTGAATAAGTCGATTGCTCTTGTTGCGAGCATAATTGCGGGGACAGGGAATCTCTGCGTTTGTAACGGGATCGTTTGCATTCGGTACAGATGGCAAACTTGGAATTTTATTTATGAGTAAAACGTAGAATAGGAATATTTGCTCGGATTGAGGAGTGTGGGATTGTAATGTAGTTGTAATGGTGAACTAGCAAGTTTGATGTTTTATTTGTGAATAAAGTAGGAATTTTAGGGGGAATTAAGTGGTAGATGTTAGTAATGGCCAGACTGCAGAATAAAATTATAAATTAATAGAGGAGTCAAGCAATGAAATGGTAAAGTAGTAGAATAGTGAACTAGTAAAATGGTGAAATGGTAAGATGATGAAATAGTAAAATATTAGAATAATGAAATAGTGAAATAGTGAAATAGTGAAACAGTAAAATAGTAAAATAGTAAAACAGTAAAATAATAAAATATTAAAATAGAGAAATAGCAAAATAGTAAAATAGTAAAATGATAAAATAGCATAGTAAAACAGCTAAACTGCACTCAAGTACTATACTTATACATACAACACAAGTCTCCAATTCTAAAATTCCCAGTTTAACAGTTCCACAAATTCCTAAATTATCAAACTTCCCGATTGCCTAATTCCCCAATTTCCAGTTTACCAGTTCCACAAACCCCAAATTACCAAACTCCCAAATTCTTAATTCCCCAATTCCTAATTCCCCAATTCCTAACTCCCCAATTCCTAATTCCCCAATTCCTAATACTCTAATTTCTAATTCCCCAATTCCTAATTCCCCAATGCCCAATTCCCAAATTCCTAATTCCCCAATTCCTAATTCCCCAATTCCTAATTCCCCAATTCCTAATTCCCCAAATCCTAATTCCCCAATTTCTAATTCCCCAATTTCTAATTCCCCAATTTCTAATTCCCCAATTCCTAACTCCCCAATGCCTAATTCCTCAATTCCTAATTCCCCAATTTCTAATTCCCCAATTCATAATTCCCCAAATCCTAATTACCCACTTCCTAATTCCCCAATTCCTAATTCCCCAATGCCTAGTTTCCCAATTTCTAATTTCCCAATTCCTAATTCCCCGACTCCTAATACTCCAAATTCTTAATTCCCAATTCCTAATTCCCCAAATCCTCAATTCCCCAATTCCCCAATTCCCCAAATTCCACAAATCCCCAAATTTTACTTCCCCAATTACTAGATGAATTACTAATGGAACAATGTAACAGTACTACCAAAGCATGATAATTACAATAGTACTATATACTATTATTAATATACGAACATTATCATACCAAAGCTAAATACTACAATTAACAAGAAAATCCGAATAATACAAACAAAAATAGTTCCCTTAAACGACAACCAAGTGTGCAATATACAAAGACATTACTTTTAATACACCCATGATTCATTACACTACACGTACATAGAACTACAGTACGTATGTACATGGAACAGAATGAAAGAATTGAAAAATTCGAAGAAAAATGTATACGTTCATTCAAATCTCTGCTACGTCGTAACAATTTGAATGAGAAACGATGGTCATTGCACGAGAAAATACTGATGTTGCTGTTGTCGTTGGCCGTGACAAGCAACATAGCAGCTGTGTCGTTTTACCGAAAGAGAAATAGCACAACGACATGAGAGACATCGTTTGCTCACGCGAAACGTCACAGACAAATATCTTCATCGATTTGTATGTATACTATGGAGTGTATGTGGGCTCATTTTATTATTAGTTGATAAAAACTGGTAACAATATTATATTATGTTAATTAATAGAAATTAGTATCAGCTGTAATAAGGATATTTAGCTTACTCTCGTTTCTGTTTTTACTCAAATTTCTAAATCTCCAAATCTCTAAATCTCTAAATCTCAAAATTTCCAAATCTCTAAATCTCTAAATCTCTAAATTTCCAAATCTCAAAATTCCCAAATTTTCAAATTTCCAAATTACCAAATTCCTAATTCTCCAATTCCTAATTCCCCAATTCCAAATTCCCCAAATCCTAATTGCCCAATTCCTAATTCCCCAATTCCTAATTCCCCAATTCCTAATTCCCCAATGCCTAATTTCCCAATGCCTAATTCCCCCATTCCTAATTTCCCAATTCCTAATCCCCCAATTCCTAATTCCCTAATTCCTAATTCCCCAATTCCAAATTCCCCAAATCCTAATTGCCCAATTCCTAATTCCCCAATTCCTAATTCCCCAATTCCTAATTTCCCAATTCCTAATTCCCCAATTCCTAATTCCCCAATTCCTAATTCCCCAATTCCTAATTTCCCAATTCCTAATTCCACAATTCCTAATTCCCCAATTCCTAATTCCCCAATTCCTAATTCCCCAATTTCTAATTTCCCAATTCCTAATTCCCCAATTCCCAATTCTCAAATTCTCTAATTTTTTTTCAAAATAGTGAATTGTCACCTTTTTTAACATTCATTTCAGTCGTATCATATGTATGTAAACTACACAAAATATATTTAAAAGCTTCAGGAAATTGAACAAAACGTACAATGTTTTAAATATTAACACAGCACAGTTATGCATGTACATTTACTGTCACTGGAAATAATATTATATAAAGAATTTATATTAATACTGTGATACAACATTTGGTTGCGTAAAATGTTAAAAGCTTTCTGCACGCAATGTCTATTTAAATTTTCCATCAGTCTATACCATGACTGTTTGCGGAGTATCAAATATTCAAATCCGTAAAAATACGAGAAATTTTCGTGCATTTTTATTTATTCTTTATGTACTAAAATTGTGCTCTCTGGTACTACATGTAGACCTTTACTTTAACTAATCTTTTCGAATTTTTTATGCATACACAAACGTACATCTACATTAAGTAGCTTTTGTGCAAAATATACAAATTTACATATTAAAGTAGCTGCATATATTAAATGTGTTTGATTAGTTACGTATGTTACATATGTCAGATTATTACATATGTCGGATATGTCAGATCAGTTACATATGTTTCACATATTAAATTAGTTGCATATATTAGACATATTAAATTAGTTATATATGTTGCATATGTTAAATATGTTAGATCAGTAACATATGTTTTACATGTTAAATTAGTTGCATATATTAGATATGTTAAATTAGTTATATATGTTACATATGTTAGATTAGATACATATGTTGAATATGTTAGATCAGTTACACATGTTTGATATATTAAATTAGTTGCACATATTAAATATGTATACCTGTATACATGTATAGTTACATATATCACATATGTTATCTATGTTACATTAATTACACGTATTTCTAATCGAATATCTCCTTAGAAAGCGACAAAATTTCAACTCTACAGCTCCACACGTTATCACGGATAAATTATGCATACTAATCGGCAACAATATTTTTCTAATTAACATGAAATCGTTCCGCGTAATCTCGCTCGTTAATCAATCATTTCCCGATCACGATGGATCGTTTAAAATCGGTTCACAACGAATACGCAATATCGGAGTCCGTTTGACCCGTAACAAACGCAATGAATCCCGGTTCTAACGCGGGTAGTTTCGAATGCATAATCCAACAGCTCGTCGATCATCGAAACGACAGAGTGGAAGCACATCTCATCGTGCGGAAATATTTATACACTGGCTATGATGCGAACGATCGATAGAGACATGCACAATGACAAAGTTCGAGGGAAAACCTCGATGAATTATACGCGTCTTGTACGCGCTTCGACGTTTACTGTTCCCTTTTTTTTCCCCTACCTCATCTTCTTCTACTTCTTCCTCTTTTTCTACTTCGGCATTGTGAACAGGTGATTGTGTAGTCGGGTGCAGCGCAGGCTTCTCGGAGATGAGGTTAAACGTAAGGGGATGAGGTTCTATCGATTGTTTTAGAAAGGTTTCCTCAAGTTTGAAATTTCGAACTTTGGGATTTAGTTATTTTACGACTTCATGAATTTCAGAATTTCAGTAATTCGATGCTTAGAAATTCAAGTTTACAAAATTTATGGAATTCCAAAAATTCAGAAAATCTTGGAAATTTAAGGAATTCAGAAAATTCAGAAAATCTTGGAAATTTAGGGAATTCAGAAAATTCAAAAAATGTAGGAAATTTGAAAAATTAAGAAAATAACGGAGTTCAGAAAATTCAGGGAATTTAGGAAATTTATAGAATTTAGGAAATTTGCGGAATTGATGGAATTCAGAGAATTTAGGGGATTTATGAAACTTGGGTAGTTTATGGAATTCATGAAATTCATAGACCTGGGGAATTTAGGCAACTTTTGAAATCTAGGGTATTTATGGAATGTAGAAAACATGGATTTGGGGAATCTAGGGAATTTTTGTCATTCTGGGAATCTAATGGGTTTGGGGGATCTAGGGAATTTTGGAAATCTAGGGAATTGTTGGAATCCAGCGGGTCTCGGGAATTTTTTGTGGTCTAGGGAATTCTGCGAATTTTTGGGATTTCTGGAATCTAGGGGATTTTGGGAATTCGGCAAATCTAGAGAATTTGGGGAATCTAAGAAATTTATGGAATTGAAAGAATCTAGGGAATTTGGGGAATCTACGAGATTCGCAGAATCTGGACATTTGGGAAATCTAGGGAATTTATAGAATTCAGAACTTCCCGCGAATCTAGGGAATTTATAGGAATAGAAATTTGTGAAATTAGAGATTTCAATATTTGAAAGTTCCAAAAATTGGTGAATTTCGGAACGTAGAGATTTACTGACTTTTAAAATTGTGGAATTCTAAAATTTGAGAATAACGGGTTTAGAAGCAGGGCCATCATGTTTCATAAATTAACATGAAAATTTCCTAACATTTAAATTTGTGAATTCCGAAAATTTTTTAATTCGAATATTTAAAAAGTAAAAAATGTAGGAATTTCAAGAATTTGGTAAATAGCATCGTTGAATTCAGTACCTACGAAACAAAAAAGATTCCAGATCTGAAAAACTCATTCTGTCGCAGAAGAGTGATTCCGTAAATGTGTGAATTTAAAGGTTTCTAAAATCTGTTGGCACTTATCGCGCCGCCGATAGAACGACGATGATAAAATCCTCGCATCAGGAGCTCTTAACCGAAGGCAAAGAAACACGTAACGACGAGAAGAACCAGGGGTTTTTGCGCTCGTAAATATACCGGGAACGCGGTGTGTAAACGTCGGACGATGCATCGACGTAAAGCAGGTAGTTACACGTTTATTTCAGCGGCGCGCAAAGATGAGTAATTTAAACGTAATCATTTCTCGTGGACGGCCGTTAACGATCGATAAGTCTCGCTCGATTATTTACGGACGCGCGTTATCATCGAACGAATCGATAAACCGTGGCTCCTCCGAGCTGCTTATTGCCAATAAAATCGCTCCTTTCCGTCGATTATTCTGTGCTTGCTGAATGGAAACTCGTAAGCGAGTAGTCGCTCGGGGCGGTGTTAAATTGCACGGTGTGGGCGACCCGTGACGCGCGGCCAATCGTGAGAAATATTTGACTTTGGTACATATCAAATAAAATGTATTACGTTCCCCGATATACGAGTGGGTAAGACGGGATGATATATGACGGTATCTCTAACATTTGCCACCAGAGGGACATTCGTAACATCTGTTTGTACTTACTTTCTCGTAAGCTGTTCTCTAATCGCAGATACGTTTCAAGCGGAAACTACCAGCGCTATTAACACTAGATTTACGGAACAAAGTTACGGATTTTAGATTTCTTATTTTCACCTACATTATACATTATACATTAGACATTTTTATGTCGAGTTATAATTTAAATTAATAATGAATTCATAACAAATTAATTATAATTACATATAAAATTATATATTAAATATCAATATTAGGAAATTGGAAAAATTGAGGGATTTAAAAATTATGTATGAAATTTAAAGTTACTTACAATGGAAATTTAAGGAATAAAGAACTGAAAAATGAAATAATTGAATAATTGAATGCTGGAATAATTGTAGAATCGAAACGTTGAATTGTTAAGAGATTAAAGAATTGAAGAACTGAAAATTGAAGAATTGAAGAATTGAAGAATTGAAAATTCGAGGACTGAAAATTGAAGAATTGAAGAATTGAAAATTGCAGAATTGAAAATTGCAGAATTGAAAATTGCAGAATTGAAGAATTGAAGAATTGAAAAATTGAAGAATTGAAAATTGCAGAATTGAAAATTGCAGAATTGAAAATTGCAGAATTGAAAATTGAAGAATTGAAGAATTGAAAATTGAAGCGTGAAAATTGAACAATTGAGGAATTGAAAACTGAAAACTAAAAATTAAAGAAATAAAGAATTGAAGAATTGAACATTGAAAACTGAAAATTGAAAATCGAGGAATTGAAGAATTGGAAAATAGAAAATTGAAAGAATTCGAAAGATTTTATACGATTTGTGCTTTTGAAACTTCGATAACTGTTAAAACTGTTATAAAAATGTTATTTGAAAAGAAAGAAAATATAAAAGTGTGACTATTAAATGAACTCGGTAAACGTCGCAACAAAGAGCAACGTCAACTTTTACAGCATTCAAAATAAGTATCAAAGTAATGTCGCTAAAAATCACATCGCATTTCGCGCCGACATCAACGGCGCTAAAAGACGCGAAAGCTCGTCCATTTGAAACTTCAGCTCCGCGAATATAAAAGCGTGCATAATCGTTACGAACAATTAAACGACGTTGGACGGAGTGGTAATTAAAAGTGAGCCCGTTAATTCGTTTCACGGGACCTCGTTTGAAATTGTTTACAAACTAAAGTACACGTCGGTGAAGCTTTTAAATGTTCGTAATTACTGGTACAGTCGAAATTAGAATAGCGAATCGACAAACGAGTAATAAATACAAACGCTTCGATCAATCCGTCTCCCTCTTCGGCTCGTTGATTAAACAAAAAGAGGAGAAAGGGAGGAAAAAAGGGAAAGAAAATACGTCGCTGGAAATCGCGGGCGAATTGCATTCAAATTTTTATGAAGCTCGCGCGCGTTTAACAGAGACGACGATGGAAAAGGTCGTATTTCGAGTGTTTGAACGATTCAATAGGACGAAAATTCACATTTTATAGAGGATTTACAGAGTATTTTTGCACCGCTCGATAGTGTAAACGTGCCTTCCGTTCGTTAAACAGGAATTGATATTTATTTTGTAAAGTTACTGCGCACCGTAAAACGCGAAATTCGACGAAACCTCTTCCATCCATGCGATACGTTTGAAAAATGGAAGTATTAAGCATCAATGATTCGGATTTCGAGCGTTTTATTTGATGGATTATTGGAAAATATTGTTGAGCTTTAACAAGGTATATACGTAGCAGATGTATTAATCGTTGGAGTCTTTTATTTTGTTTCATCAATTTGCTATCGAGATATGGAGTATCATAAGATATTCTCAGTGTGTAGAATTCGGCTTGAGAGCTGTTTTTTGGAAAATCTCTACATTTTCTACTCTGTAAATACCAAATTTTCAATTCGTTAATTGCCCAATTACTATTTCCCCAACTGCTAATTTTCCAATTCCTAATTTCCTAATTACTAATTCCCCAGTTCCTAATTCCCCAATTCCCCAATTTCCTAAAATTCCAAATTCCACAAATCCCCAAATTTTCAATTCGTCAACTGTCCAATTCCTTAATTTTTAATCCCCACATTATAAAATTACCACTCTCCAATTCCACAAATTCCCAAATGTCCAAATCCCGAATTCCGCAATTCTTCATCTCCTCAATCCCAAAATCCCCAGTACTCCAATTGCAGAGAATTATGTGGCCCTCGAAAGCTTTCAACAAATGATTAGCGAATTCCACGAACGTCAAGCTAGATTATAAAACTAGTTCCCGGCACAAAGAGCCGAGGCACAGAAACACCGAGTTAAATTTCGTTCCGCGAAGGTAAGCAGAGTTTACCGTGCGATCTCGAGAAGGGATTAACGTCGGAAGTTCGTGGAAGTAATGGCGGAAAAAATTCGCGAACGTATTCCACGAAAGGAGCACCCCGTTGAATTTGCGAGCGATTTCTCTGACGCGAATCAAGTTGATCGCGAAAGAGTCCCGTTTCAATCGGCAAACTAAACAGCCAAAGTTCGTCTGATTGTCGATCCAACCGGGGAATACTTATGCAGTTCGATCGATTTTAAAACGAACGCTCGACGAACTTTCGGTCGAGTCAATGGACCCTTCGCCACTTGTTGAATGTTTATAAAGAGGAATCTAAGTCCAAAGAGAACGCTCCCTTTTCCTTGCGTCTCCGACTTACTTATATTAGCCAAATTTATTCTCCGAAGTTCACCTCTTTCAATATATGGCCATACGGTCCCGCTGGTCATATATTCGAACGTCACTGTACGTCCAGAAATTATGAATATCGTGCGAAACAAAAATATCAACAAATTTTCTATATGTTTATTTTTTGTATTTTTTGTATCAGTTTGATAATATCGATTTAACTAAATTTTTCTTTCGTTTGTTCGTAAAGGATGTTACTATTATATAATAATTTTTCCGACTTCGACAATCAGTTTGATAATATCGAGAAATTTAAATAAACTCTGCATTTTTCCAATGACAGTGGGTGATTTTAAAAAAATCAGCTTCACTTATGAATTTTTATCTCAGAAACTTCTTGCTCGATTTAATTAAATTTTTCTTTCGTTTGTTCGTAAAGGATGGTACTATTATATAATAATTTTTCCGACTTCGACAATCAGTTTGATAATATCGAGAAATTTAAATAAACTCTGCATTTTTTCAATGACAGTGGGTGATTTTAAAAAAATCAGCTCCACTTATGAATTTTTATCTCAGAAACTTCTTGCTCGATTTAATTAAATTTTTCTTTGTTTTGTTCGTAAAGGATGTTACTATTATATAATAATTTTTCTGACTTCGACAATCAGTTTGATAATATCGAGAAATTTAAATAAACTCTGCATCTTTTCAATGAGCGATTTAAATTTTGAAAAGGTCAAATAACGGAGTTAATAACGAAATCGCACGGCGAAAATGGCGAAACAGGGATACGCACCTTTATCCTCCATCTTCGATTTCGATTTTTGCATGCGAAAAAACGAAGCGAGTAATCTGAAAACGGGAAACTGGACGCTCCTAATCCGGATCACGCGTGTCCAGAATGAGATCGGGCTCTGGAATGGGATTCGAAACGACGGCCAGGACGAAATGAAGCCCGCGTCCACCATTTTTCCATTCGAATTTCGACGCAAGCTTTGCTCTTTCCCTCGTTCCTTTTTTCGTCGTGAAAAACGAGCGCGAATTCGCGATTCGAGACACGAGTATGTAGGTGTATTTATTTTTCGAGGAAACGTAAATACATTCGGCCATTTTTTCTTTTTAGCTTTTCCCTCGTTCGGCTGCTTAGATATTCGTGGTTTGATCAAACGTCGTAGAAATATGTACTCTTCTTTATCGGATTGAGTAATTTTGTCGGGATTTTCAAAGGTGACTTTTACCATTTGATTTCATAACTTGGTAATAAATAAAACGTTTTAAAATTTCATATTCAGATAGTATTTAAAGTAGGAATAATTTTTGTAACAATTTGTTGTTGAAAAAGTAATTTAATTTTAAATTAAAAATATACTTACTGTTCTATTAATTGTAAATGTACATCATTATAATAGTATAATGTAAATGTATATCATTATAATAATATGCATAGTACAAATATATATAATTGTATCATTAAAATAGTGCACTACATTTGATATAAAAATGAAAAAGTAAAAGACAATTATTATCAATATTATAATAAATAAAATCAACGTTTCAAATTCACATAATATTTATTAAACAAAATATAATTATTTATATCCATCAGAATTACAATTTATCATGAATACAATTTGCAAAAATGAAAAGCAACACAATGTGTAAATATTAAAATTTAATAAACACAACCAATTATATTTTACAGACATATTACACAAAAATTAAAAATTACAAATCTTGTTTTCATAAAAAGTTCCTCTTATTCTGTTATAATGCCTACACTTCATTTTCACCATAATATTGCAAACTGGAACAGCTGAAAATATTTTATAGCGCATAAAAATCTTATTTTATGTTCTCTGAAATTCTTATAAAATCCCTGCACGGGAATAATAATAGGAGCTACACATGAATGGTACTCGGAATGGCACCAAAACAATGAAACTTGAATAGTATTGTTTGCTCCGGACACAACTGCAATCTGTATAAATATGTGTTTTGGATTCCCTTCCCTCTACTTCCGTCGTTTCTTTTCATGTATCACCGTTCCAATGTAAACGTAACCTTTTACGCTCACCCATAAAAAAAAAGAGACACAATCACCGTGAGCAAGTCACGCACACCCTTATAACCTCTTGTATTTACATAAAGAAAATACAGGGTGTTACGCGACGCACGATTTTTCACCCACTTGCAGCCATCTGACAAAAAGGAGTTTACAACAAAACTTTCCTGGTACGTGTACAATGGATATCGGTGAAGGACATTTCGAGAACGGTTTGTTTTCACAAAGAAAACATTTCCATATTTAATTAATTTGGCAGATTGTAAGTTCATAGTACATAATATGTATTATATACACAGCATTAATTGTATTATTTTATTTTATAAATACAGTCCGTTATATTGAAATTCGTTACTGTATTTTCATATGTACTAGATGAACAGAATAAATAACCTGTCAAATCGCAACAGGAATTACAAGCGATAATAAAAGAATATATATCGTGTGTATAACATCCATCAAACTATGCACATATGTACTTTACGTTTATGATCCGATATGTTTTAGTTCTCACATTAATATGTCCTACTTCTCACGCAAAGTTCGACGTCAAATGCAGAAGACACTGCATATCGTCGTTACAATTGACGGCAGAAAAAAGTACATAAACACTATAAAAAAGGTTCACTCACCTTTTAAAACAGCTGCGAGGACTAGCACGACGAAGAGCAGGCACAGTTTTCCGCAATTTCGACGTCCCATCGTGTCCTTAAAGAGGAGAACTCCACAGCGCACAGTCAATTACGGTCGCACGAAATGCCACTTGAGAGTCTATCCGCAGTGCACATTGTTCGATAATCGAAACTTGTCCCGATCGCCGCGTATCGATACACCGTATCGAAATCACGTCACTATCCCGTCACATTTCTTTCTCCACAATCAAATTTTACGTTAACCGTTGAAAAAGTTATATAATCGACACACGAAACGGTATGGAGATATTCTATGACGCTAATTAATATCAAACTGTTCGATTATCGATCACGACACTTTTCCAATAGTTTTTGCACCGGCGAAACGTTCCGGTTCGCGTTTTCACGAAATTCGAAACGGCGGAACGCGACTTCGCGCCAAAGCGTCATTCGCGCGTTACGAATGTTTTCTTCCGCGTTCGATTTTTCTATCGATGTCACGATTATTACCGAAAGCGGCGACGATCTCGACCGATCGTCATCGCGCGTTTTCAATGCCGTTGAGATTCGAAATTTTAACGACAGATTCGCGAGTTATATTTGTTTGTCAACGAATTGTATGGACCGCAGTTGATCAAGGGATCGACGGAGTTCACTGTTCACACGCGGTGGACGAATAGTATATCGTTTTTTAACCACTTTAGGCAAAATGTAAATGAAACTAAAGTCAAGGGCACTATCATACATCCGTACACACGAAGGTTTCGCGCGACACTGACTCCTCTACTTGCCACGGTCGGCGCGCTCGCGATCCTAGATGGCGCATGCGTACTGGCGCGTTTGATAAACCGAGAGACGCCGGCATTCGGCTCCGCGGCCTGTTTGCAACAAGTTGCTGCGCGTGGCTCTCCGTCTCTAGGAACGTGCAATCATTGAATGCAGTCGACACGTACGCGGACGGCATAATAAAGTGCAATCGACTGCATGCTGCCTTCTTGTCGACGCACAGGTGTAATAAAATTAAAACTCCTGCAGCCGCGAGTACCACTTTTGGTAACGCTGTCAGAGTTCCTACTGCAAAACAATTACGTATGCGCCATGGACGTGGGAACTTTTATTTCGAATATTCCACAGAATTATTAAAAAATGTAGTTACAATTGAAGATTTTTTCAGTTATTAAACAATTAAACATTTATCAATTACTAGTGCATTTAGGTTTATTTTAATAATTAGTATTTAGAAGATTTGTCAATTATAATTGCACACATGAGAGTTATAAATTTTATTTTCAAAGAGATTAAGGCAATACGTATATTTTAGAAAATTTAAGGTTGCAAATGAATATTAGAATAATTAGACTTCATTATAATTGATTGTATTTATTACATCATACATACTAAAAAATCTACTGATATTAAAAGATAAATTGTATACTATAGGCTTTGTTATCTGGATTTAACTGGACTCTCGGTGTTCGTGGTTAACGAACCATCGGAGCTATAATAAACCTTCTGTACAGATCGAAATTAATTAAAAGTTATTTATAAACACTATTAAAATATTATACTTTCATGATTGTGGATACATACTTTAATGGGTGGTCGCTCCTTCCGGTAGTTTGATAAACTCGCTGAAACGGATTTGGTACACCTTTTTCTTCTATAGGAAGAATACAAATTACTGTAATTATGTCGCATTAAAGAATAATTGTTTCAAAAAAAGATATACTTACTGATAACCTCTACTACTATTACTAACTTCAACCGTATCCTTGCTACTATAATTGATAGCAGCTAAGCAACGTTCCTCGTCCATACAACGATCCTGACATTTACCAAACTTTCTTTTCCAATACTCTTTGAACTTTTCCAACAACCCTTTACGTCTTGAAGGACATGTGTCAGCCTCGCAGTATTCTTTATTCTTGTACAAGACAGCAACGCTGAAGGGAAAATGTATTATTAAATACAATAGCACCTACCATTTTGAGGTTTCCAAAATGGCGTCTCAATCACTTCGTCAAATGTTCCATATCTACTTAGCCGTGGTTCAGAAATCAATGCCGTTCAACGTATAGGTGGTATACTATTTTTAAGTTTGTATATTCAAACAATTCTTACGTAAGAATATAACAAATAATTTGTTAAGTAACATTATGTAAATTCGAGAAGTTAATCACTGACAAAATCAATACCACAATCTATTATAGTACTTAAATTCACCCAGAGCTGTACTCTAACGAATCTTTCAATACGGATATGCAAACTAAATACAAAATGGCGGGTGGATAAACAGTCCGAACGCTAGGATCGAATACATAAAACCGAATCCCAAAGTGTGATCACTTTTATGCTTATTCTGAAGTATACCACCGACGGACAATCTAAAATAATTCAATTTCCCTCTCGCAACATTCTCGTGCGCCCCGAACCACTTCAGAGAGGCAGCAATGGCGGTCGCAGTTCCGCGGGACACTCTGCATACTAATGGGAACTAATTTTCATAAACCAGCATCGAGGGAGCGGAGGAAAACGTACGGAGGATTCTGTGGCTCGATGGAACCACATTCGTCCGAGTGTTTCCTGAGGAATCTGTAGCAGACGAGGCTCAAACCGACCAGCAACCACACCAGCAACGCGCTCACCACGGCAATCGATATTAATTCGGTCGTTCCTAGCGTGACCCCTGAGTCCTCGTCTAAATTCACCGAAGAAATCGACGACGTTAGAAAGCTATCGGATAAGAAGAAAAAAGACGTAGAAGCTACTAAGGCGGAGGCACCGCTTTCTCCTTCACCTTTGTAGATCGGTGGCACGCCTTCCTCTGGTTCCACGGTCGATGGCGTGCCTATTTTGGGCATCATCTGATAGCTTCCGCTTTTTCTCCAGTTCGCGGGACCGGTTCCCACTCCTGACACGGGAAAACGATGGATCAACAGTACGAACTGGAAAACCACCGATAAAATAAGGACAGAAAAAGCTACCGGACTCCTCCAGCGTGGAGATCACCCGCAGAACGCCGCCAAAAGCCGGGTACCATTTGTCGTCGTCAAGGTGCCGTTGCACCTACAAAAACGTTCAAATTGCTTTAAATGGATATTCGTGGATAGATAATGGACGTAGTGGTATTCGTTACAGTGGGATTTCGAGTACGCTGATTTTTGGGGATATAGGGGTTGATGAACATGGAATTTTGGGAGTTGGATTTTAGAGACTTGCAATTAGGACTTTGAGACTTTGGAATTTTGTGGGTTTATATTGAAATTTTGGACAATTTAAAAATCCCAAACTCATAGATTACAAAACTGTAAAGTGCCAAAATCGCAAAATTCTAAAATTTCAAAATCCACAAATTTTCAAGTACTACAATTAGAAAATTCCGACACCCCAAAGTCCTAAAACTCAAAAATTCCAAAATCGTCAAACGTCAAAGCCGCAAAGCCCCGAAATTCCAAGGTCCCAAAGTTAAAACGATCGCAAAATTCCGAAATTCCAAAGTAACAAGCGATAAATTATATAATTAGATAACTCGAAATTTGAAATCTTGGTAAAGGAAGTGAATTTGAAATGCCACTTTCGATCACAGCGACTCACAACGTACGGATTGCTGCAGCCAACTGTAAAGTTCTTGATTGAAGGCTTCTACGTCCGTTTTCGATCCTGATTTCGAGACAATGCACTTCACGCTGGCTATGTAATATTTAACCAATACAAAAGCCGATCGTTCGCTGTACAAAGACTGCAAGCTCTCGCTCTTGAATGGCAACGCAATGCTGGATAAAATTCAGTATGTTTTAGCATCGTTATTTTTGTCGATGAAAAGAAGTTTGGAAAAATACCTATTTGGTTCGACTTCGTCGTCTAGGAAGGGAAGGGGAATGACAATCGATTCTTCAGCTTTGAGAAAAAATTTATTATTAGAATAACATTCTTACTGAAATATAACATTTTTTACACAAATTGTATTACCATTAAAAGTTTGTGATGATGATATTATTGCTAAACGGTTATTACTCAAAATTTACTGTTAAAATATTATTACTGTTCCAATTTTAACAATTGTGATTATAAAGAAACCTGAGACTTGTTCAGCTTCTTTAGTACTTTTAGTGTTAATTTAAATTACCGAAATTAATTGATGTATTTGTTAATAAATTGAATTTAATTAATAACTCACCAGGACTTGAATTTTTATGCAATTTATGCTTCGAAGGGTGTCTCTTCTTCTTCGTGAATGTAAAACGTTGAAGTTCTCGTTTGCTATAATCAGAAGCTGGGGAAAGAAAGTAAATTTCTTCGGTTTAACTTATTTTTTGTATAGATAATTATCATTTATGAAAGCTATTTTCATTGATGTTTATGGGATCAATATTACAGTAGACAAGATTCGAGGAATGGTTTTATGTGCAAAAGTTTGTAGCTGTAACATAACCATTATCTTTCGGTATGAACAATGGGGATCGAAAGCATTGTTCGATTTTACCCCGAAAAAATGAGTACCAAAATCTTCAAACAGTAGTTCACTAGTTTGAGTCTGTAAATGGAGCAATAAATATTTATTTCCTAATTTAGTTTAATTATAGTTATTGCTTAAGCGACCACTATTATACCGATTCAACCTTTCATAAATACCGCCAAAATTAAAAAATTACTGTACCACGGAGGAACAGTGGATTTGTATGATTTTAAAAGAAAAGATGAACTCTATATTACTCTCTAAGAGTAATTACAAAGTAATGTAAAGTATAATGATTATTGTATGTAATGTATTAATAGTTAATACTGTATACGTAACAATACGTATTAATAATACATAAATAATGTGTCATAGTACTCTATACGAGTAACTATAAGAACTGTATAATCGTGCAATACCTTGTTCCAATAAATTACGCAAAAAAATGAATCAATTATACAAGCAATACCATTGTTCGAAGAGCACAATTCTCTTCCTGAATTTCAATCAGATTAAAGTAGCGAAATAAATTTCCCCATATATATGGCAAGAATCTATTACGGAAGAAGTTCATCTACATTCGTTATTGAATCTACCCGAAGCTCCGTGGTTCCACGGTCAACGAACGGTTCCAATTTCTCGGAAAGCGCTGTTAAGGCAATCTCCATCGAACAATCGAAGGTTCGTTCGAATATTTTACAATGCTCTTACAGGCAGGATAAGTAATAATCCCCTGGCACGCAACGGACGTTCTCGGCGGCGTGATCACGATCGAGGGAATTTTCGCGTGTCTGATCTCCCTAGATGGTTTCAGCCAACCGGCACCGTTGCTCCTCAAGAAAAGCTTCAGCTGCTCGTGCAGCTCGAACAGCTTCCTCGCGTTCCGATACTTTATGTTGCCCGCGTAATAGGAGTGCCTGGTGTACGGCAGTATGTAAACTTGCAGGTAACCACCCATCGTGTCTGCCAGAGCTTTCAGCATCAGGTGCTTCGTTTTTCCTAGTGACAGCTTGCGCACGCTCTCCAGACAAATGTGAAAGTAATCCATCAGCAGCGCGATGTACCGATCGTTCTCGTAATTTAGAACTTTCACCTGTGGAACCATCGACCGGGGAAAATACGATCAAAAAACTTTCCCTGGGGACAATCGATGATGAGCATGAAACGAATCGGTAAAAATTTATTTGTTTTTAATCTTTTACTAGGGATATAAGGATTTACTAGGGATTATAGGGATATAAGGATCTACTAGGGATTATAGGGATATTTCTTACTAGGGATATAAGGATTTACTAGGGATTATAGGGATATTTTTTACTAGGGATATAGGAATTTAGGAATGTAGGACAGAAATCTAGTGGTATGGGGATATAGGGACTTGAAAGTACAGGGACCTAGGGATCTAGGGATATAGAAATCTAGAAACCTGGAAATAGAAAGATCTAGAGAACTAGGGACATAGAAGTTTAGAAACCTGGAATTAGAAAGATCTAGCAATCTAGGGATATAGAAATCTAGAAACCTGGAAATAGGAGGATGTAGGAAACTAGAGAGATACAAGTTTAGAAACCTGGAAATAGTAAGATCTAGGGAACTAGGGACATAGAAGTTTAGAAACCTAAAATTAGAAAGATCTAGTAATCTAGGGATATAGAAATCTAGGAACCTAGAAATAGAAATATCTAGGGAACTAGAAGTTTACAAACCTAGAAATAGACAGATCTAGGGATATAGAAATATAGAAACCTAGAAGTAGAAAGATCTAGGGAATTAGGGACATAAGAATCTAGGAACCTAGCAATTCAGAGATTTCTTAGACTCTGTTTCACATCTCCCGAAGCTCTTTCTAAATTATCCCTAAATCTTTCTAGAATTTTGCACAGTCCCTATCGACAATTTCCCAAAATTGTCCCTAAACCCTAAACGCTACATTCTCCCTACATAGTGAGATCTCCATAATCTCTCCCTAGGATTTTCTTAAGTTCTCCCTAGTTTCCTAGTTCATTTCCACGATTCAGAAGCGTAGAAACAGCCTAAAGCAAAACGAATTCTAAAAGAAATTATAAATTGTATAATCAGATCCCAGTTAAGGAAAAATATCTAAAAGTTTACCTTCGGTAATAATTCTTGAAACATCCATCGACTGTTCAAAATAATAAAATCCTCTGTAGTCCAACACTGTTTAGCAGCATCACTTTTCTCAAATAATACCGTGCCAATATTCTGTTCATGTTTAAAATTTCTAGCAGCCATCACCCTAACGTAGAGCAGCAATCATCAAATAGCATTGTAGCAAAATAATATAACAAATATTAAAAATTGTATAATTTAAGGTTAAACGAACAATGTCAATATTTTTGATAGGATACCTTTCTATCCTAACGAGAGTAATCGTTGCAAATATCAGAAGAAACCATAGGAAGCATGATTTCATACTCCAATCGGTAAATCCCGATCAGTGCTTTTCAGAATCCCGGAAAATTTATACCGATTCTTTGAGTGTTCCCTAATCATCTCGTTGCAACTCTCTCTATCGTTTGTTACGCGACTGATTTCGCATCTCATAAACCAATCGACAAATTGAATATATCGACTTATGCTACAGTAGGTATAAAGTTCTAATAACAATAAGAATCGAATTATCGTATCATTTCTTTTTAACTCTTACAATGTTTACATCAAACTTTACATTGTAAAATATCCAACGGAACATTCTCCATACAAAACAGAACTTCTCGTAACGCATTCAGAAAAGGTTGAAATTGTCTGTGTCATGAGAAAAACAATAACAGGATCTTTACAATAATAAAGTGTACTTATTTTACATAATTATTGTGCTACTTCCAGAACATGACAAGGGATACAGCCTGAAAACTTCTGGTGCTAACGATGCTTTTCTATCAATTGTCATCCGCATACTCGACTTGATCCTCTCATTTCGCCATAGTGAATTCATTTTCAAGTACCAAAGGTAGCTTCGGAATGGAAAATTACGCGTTCGACGGTTTCATTTTACATAAGAATCGCAAGTGCAACATCTTCACTTCGTCCTTGTTCAGCTTCACCACGCCTTCTTGATTGTCTATGGACAGCAACGTGCCGACGGCCTCTCTGTCCTCTCCGATGATTACCTTAACCCTATCTCCACGCGATGGGACCACTGGCTCCAGTTCTTCACAAACCAGGTTGACGACCCTGTCCTCCACCGGCAGGAACACGGCACACATGCCACCCTGTTGACAAAATTTAAATATCCGATGTACAACCAAATACACCCAGATACAACCAGATACACGATCCACCTGAAGATGACTTACCTTACATAACAAAATTTAGTGACATGTACCAACATTCTACTGAAAAGTACTTACGGATATTCCCCGGATAACACCTTGTTGGCCAGCAAGTGCAGGATCCTGGTGAGAGTCACGTATCCGGACCTCGATATCGGTAGTGTGCCACTCGGTTCCTCCCACGATTCCAGCGCCAACGCCAGTGTCGAGACCTGCACCTGGTGTTTGTGGATTATATGGACTGCCTGCAACTCCTTCACCAAACGTAAGACACATGCGGAACGCAACTACGAAATGGACACTAGGGACACTTACCAGGAGTCATAGGACTGTAACCCATCGGTGAAGGCGTAGCAAAGGCTCCATGAGGACTGGTGGTGTATCCGGTACCACTTGGCGAAGGAGTAGCGACATACCCTGCTGGACTAGGACTCGCGGTAGCGCTACCTGCTGGACTAGGACTCGGTTGATATGAACTAAAACTCTGTTCTGAACCGTACATGGTACCAGGTGTTTGTGGCGTGAATGGTCCACCGGTGGGAGGATAGCCTGGCGCGTAACCGGGGGATCCACCTTCTTCCATGCTGTAACCGTCGAAGTCGTTTGTTCTTGCGGGAGTGTTTGTGACTGCTGGATCCCAGGCTCCCGACTGTCCTGGTGTACGGGATCCATCGTGGGATGGCGTCATTGAGCCATAATGAGGAGTACGAGAACCATCTGCAACGTTAACAGTTATCATAGCGAATGTTTTTGAAGGTATATGCCAGGACTTGTGATGTGGATACTCACTTTCGTACATAGGTGTTTGAGAGCCATGCATAGGTGTTTTGGATCCATCTCTGGCGTACATCGGTGTCTGTCCACCCACGCCGTACGCGGGTGTCCTGTTGTAGCTGCTGAAGCCACCGTCCTTCGTTGGCACGCCAACGTTCGCGATGTGAGATCTGTCCACGGAGATGGTCTGACAGGTAGAATGCAATTCTACTCTGGCAGTTGTTTCCGTAGCGTCTTTCACGATTCCAACATTTCCTTTGTACGGTCCACCTGTTATTTTGATGGTGGTTCCTATTAGTTCCCTGTCGCGTCGAACTCCACCTCCGCGTCCCCTGCCTCTTCCACCACCGCCTCTTCCAAAACCACCACTGCAAGAATGATAATTATTTAATAAACAGTAACGGAAACAACTTGTGATGCTACTAACCCGCTGGGATGCATTGGAGACGTGATTCTTGGCGACATAAATCCTGCCACTGGTGACATGGACGATATATTGGATTTATTTCCACCGGAAAGCTGCAAGTGTCTTGTTTTACAAACAAATATTCCACCGTTGTCAACGAACATTCGCGAATGCAAGAATGCGAAGCTTCTGTACAAGTGTTTTATTTCACCGCCTCTTCCGGCATGAGGTCCATCAACGACCTTGACGATGTCCTTCTTTTGTATAGTATTTTGTTGAGAATCTAACGCAACCGCGTTTCTGTTCTCACGGCGTTTCGTTAGTCCTTGAGGTCTGGCCTCGATCACCTTCCCGTGCATGGACAGTACATGGAAATTCTCTCGTTCCAGACGAACAATTACGCCTACTGTTTGCGCGTCTAACTGAACCAAATCGCCCCACTGGAACTGACCTAAACTATCAACACCTGTTGCCATGTCGGAACAAAGCTGCAAATCTCTTGGTAGAACTTCAAGCTCGTGCATCGACAAATCAGAAAATAAAACTACTCGATTTTGTTCTACTCGTACTATTAAGCCGGTGTCGCCTTCGTATCGTCCTGCTACCACCTAAACAATTAATTGCATTTGTTTTATACCGGAAGTCTTTTGTTTTGTATGTTCATATTTACCTTAACGTGATCGCCCATTGTGAAATATTTTCGCAATTCTGACGCTTGAAATTCTAACGCCTCTTTCAGCTCTTCGTGTTTTGGCATCACCATTATCATGTTTCCATCTATAGACACAATCTTTCCTTGCAAATTTATCAATTCACCCTCGCACACTTCCACGTTGTCCCCTGTACTGAAGGAATGAGTCACCGCCATGTCCTCTTTGTTACCAGCTCCGCCGGTTCCTGGACCCCCAGTTATGTCTAACTCCACGCCCTCAGGAGCCTCTTCAAATCTCTCTAATTCGGATAGGGTTGGTTTTACACCCTCGGCGATGATTGCACTTGTCGTAAAGTTTTTGTACAAAAATCTGAAGTACAGAATGTATTAGTATAAATATATTTATTAAATACAATAAATCAGAAATGATAATTTGCGAACAACAAAACATACCCTTTCCTGCTATATCTATTTCCCTCAAAAATCAAGAAGTCACCATCGCTAGTAACTTCTCCTCCAATTGCGCGAATCGCTTCCGGGTCAAACGGTTTCGCCGGTGGTCTTCGTTTCTTTTTACGTTTCAAGGCTTCAGACTCGCTTTGTGCGGTTCTCAAAGCTCCACGTGGTCTAGTATAGTCAATTCTGGGTAACAATTTTAAGTGAACCTGATTTTGAGCCAAATCAACATAATCAACCTGAGCTATGTCATCTTTATAAATTCCTCTCTTAAGTCTGACCCACTGCTTTGCTTTCAAGCCTGTTTGTTCTTTGACGACGCGCAGGACATCAGTCATTTCTTTGATCGGTACCATTTGTTGTTTCCAGATACCCATCCTCAAATTGCCTACATTTTCGATAGCAGCTTTTACATGTGGCTGTTTGTAGGCCTCTATGTAAATGTAGCCCTTTACTCCTTCTGGTGCAACGACAGACTTTATTTGGAGAGGTTCGTCTAATAAATAGAATTATAAGATTAAGAAATAAGCTCAAATAAATAGGTTCAAAAAGCACTGTTCAAAGAAATATATGTATTAACTTGCATACTTGAAAATTGGTACGTTATGAATTTCCTCATTAACAAAAGTACTGTAGCTTTCTCCTCTCCAATACGGCATTTAACCATCCACAGATTTGGATCTTTCACACCTGGCAACAATGTTTGTTGAGTGATTTCATCACTCATTTCTTCGCCACCATCTCCAAAATGTCGACTAGCTACTGACTCATCAGCATACTTCTTCCTCAAGTATTCCTCTATTTCATCTTCTTTCTGAGAGCTAAAAAAAATTAAGGTTGTTAGATGAAGAATGAAAGATCTTAAAATTCTTAGACATAGATATTTACTCCCAAAGGTTGGTGCCTCTACGTCTGCCTTCAATTTCTCTGGCAGTAGGACCCAATTCGTCCACTTCATTTCCAACAATACCAATTTCCTGGGCACCCTCTTCCCATTCGTCTTCATCCTCAACTTCGTCATCTACCTCAGCTTCTTCAATAATGAAATCACGATATTTCTCCTTTTTCTTCCTCTTACGAGGTCTGTCATCATCTTCCTCCTCCTCTTCCTCATCATATTCGCTGCTTCCATCCAAATCTTCTCCTGTGTAAGGAGACATGATGTGTAATTGAAGAAATTCATATATTACATAATGTGGCTATCCTGTTATTTTACCATCTGGCTCTTCTTCTGCTTCCACAAGCTCTTCATCTCCAGATCTTGCTTCCTCTGCTTCATCTCCCCTGCCATCCTCGGAGCTAAAGATTTAATAAATTCAGAAATTGACATTTTGAGACATCTTTATATGGCTATTGATTGATACGTTAGGAAAATGAGTGATATAGACGTTTAGACCTCTACCAATATATCTACACTTTTGCCTGGCTACAGGTTTGAATCCTACGCACATTACTTTGAAAAGACATTGTACTATAAAATGTAACTAAAAGTCACAAGGAACTCTCAAGGTAGACCACGAATAATCTTTCCAGTTTCAATATGTTAAAATGGGGGTGTATCACTTGAAGACCTGCCTCTCTCAGGTAATAAAAATTCTGCAAGCCCTATAACGCTCAATAAGTTTTGCATAAAGACGTTATTTACCCAGATCCTGATCTAGAACGTGATCTCGATCTGGATATACTCCTGGATCGCGATCTTGAGGGACTTCTACTGCGAGAAACGCTGCGGGATCTTTCGCCAACGCTGCCAGCGTCGCTGCCAGCTGCAGATTTTACCGAACGATTTTCTTCTTGATCACTTTCGCTACCACCACCACCTCGATCGCTCTCGTTATCCGAAAGATTGCTCACTTCTGAATCCGACATTTTACAGAAAAATTAAACTCCGTTTTCGTCCATACAACTGACCTAACAACAAACACAACAGCTTGGTTAAGCCAACGGGGCGCTCGAAGCACGGAATAACCAATGCACCATAGAATGAATTCGTGCAGAAGTTATCTTTGCGCCATCTACTGCACAAATTGCAATTACAAGTAATGGTAATACAAAAGTTGGGTTTTGGATATTGTCGGTATTGCAGCTCGAACTTTCATAAAGTGAGCAGTCTATTTCATACATATGTATGTGTAATGGTAATAGTGCAATATGGACAAAAATGATATTTACGTGCAATATAAATAAAGTGAAATAAGTACATCAATTTAAAGTAGGAAAAGTGTTATAAAAATGTCAGGTGAAATTGATATTTTCGATGATAATGAGGTGCAAATGCCTCAAGATCTTGGGGATGACGTTGTACAAGAAGTTTTAAAGACTGGTACAGATTTACGTCAGTATTCCAGACAAATTGAAAAAGAATTAAAGGAAGTTGAAAATAAGTCCATTCAAGACTATATTAAAGAAAGCGAAAATATAGCTAGTCTTCATAATCAAATTGCTGCATGCGATAACATTTTGGAGGTTAGACTTCAGTCGTAATCAAATTATCATTTGCAATGTAAAGAAACTTTCTTTTTGCAATATGCTTCTTTTTATAGAAAATGGAATCAATGTTGATGAATTTTCAATTAGATCTTGGAAGTATTAGTTCAGAAATACTGTATCTGCAGCGTAAGTCTGTAGCAATGAGTCAACAATTATCTAACAGGCAAATAATTAGAGGTCCACTTAGTCAGTTTATAGAAGATATGACAGTGTCAGAAGCACTTATAGCGTAAGGGTCAAATTCACCAAAATATTTCTTAATTAGCAATGTGTTCTATTTATAACTTAAATTTTTGTATGATTTAATATCTATAGAGGAATAATGGATTGTCCTGTAACTGAAAAAGAATTCTTAACACAACTGCAGACACTGAATCATAAAATAAATTTTGTAAAGGAACAAAGTTTCAAAGAAGCAAAATCGTGTTTAGATGTAAAAGATATATTGGAGAAATTAAAAATGAAAGCATTGGCAAAGATCAGAACATATCTTTTAGAACAGATTTATAAGTGTAGGAAACCTATGACAAATTACCAAGTACCACAGAACAATATGTTGAAATACAAATTCTTTTTTGAGTTCATCTTAGCAAATGAAAGAAATGTAGCAGAGGAAATTTGTGGAGAATACATTAGCACAATGAGTAAAATATATTATTCCTACTTCAAATCGTATTCTTCAAGATTGATGAAATTACAGGTAATAATGGAGTAATAGTAGATTGTAGGAAATTAGATTGAGCTCTGAATATTTTATAGTTTGAGGAGGGAGCTACAAAAGATGATTTAATGGGAGTTGAAGATAATGTAGGAAGAGGTATTTTCCACAAAACTACATTAAAACACAGAGGCACTGTATTTTCTATAGGTAGCAGAGGTGATGTTTTAAATTCTCAATTAGAAGCACCTATTATTGTACCTCATACTGCATCAAAAACAAGAGTATGTGTATTGTTATTACTTTTTGCAATATGTACTGTTATAAAATGTTAATAACAAATACTAATTATGTATTTTATTTTAATAGTATCATTATGAAGCTCTGTTCAGAAGTGAACAGTATGCTTTAGTAGATAATGCTTGTAGAGAATATTTATTTTTAACTGAATTTTTTAAAGTGCGTGGTGTGCAAGCAATGGATATTTTTAATCAGGTAAAATAAATCAACTTTATGCACAGTTCCAATTAAACTGGCAACAATGTATGTAAATTATGTGTTACAAACAGGTAATGGGGAAGACATTAAATCTGATGGTGAAAAATTTGCAATCTTTTGTAGATGATTGCTATGATACAATTGCTTTATTCCTTTGTTTACATTTAGTAATGCGTTATCAATTAACTTGTCATAAAAGGGCAGTACCAGCTTTGGACAAATATTGGGATAATATGACATCAGTAATTTGGCCTAGGTACTTAGATCTATATAGTGTATTCAATACAACAGCATATAATTGCATACAATATTATTATTTGCATATTTCAGATTTGAATATGTTTTCCAATTAAATATTCAAAGTATAAAAGATTGTGATCCGTTGAAATTAACTAGAGAAAATGGACCACATTATGTAAGTTTAGAACATTAAACTCAAAGAAGTTTAATCTTTAAGAATAAAAGTAATATACAAATTTTACTTATAGATTACAAGAAGATATGCTGAGTTTAGTGCAGCAATGGTCAGTGTTGTTGAGGGATTTCCTTGTGAGGGAGCAACACAGTTATTGGCAGAGTTAAGGGAAGCTGTTCAATATTTCTTGTTAAGAATGGCAGCTACCTTCCCTGATAGGACTCAGCAACTAGTGTTCCTTATTAATAACTACGATTTGGTTCTTGGTGTTCTAATGGTAAGAAATCAATTTAATTAATCATAACAGCACAATATTTTACATTTTTAATTGTGAGTAAAAATAATATTCGTCAATTTTAATCTGTTTAGGAGAGGACGCGAGATAATTCAAAGGAGGCCGAAAGTTTCCGGGATCAACTGAATGCACGTTCTTCAGAGTACGTTGAAGAAATTTTAAGCCCATACTTCGGTGGTATCATACAATTAGTGAAAGAATCAGAGGCTTTAACCGAGAAAGATCAAACGGATGATTTGAAAAGACAAGAAGGAAAAGCATTGGCGCTAGTACAATCTTTCACAAATAATTGGAAACGAGCATTAGAAGAAATTAATCGTGAAGTACTAAAGTCATTTCCTAGCCTGGTACTGGGAACAGCGTTGTTTCAACGTGCAATGACGCAATTGGTGCAATATTACAACAGGCTTCATAAGATTTTACCTCCAAACGCGCGAACTCAGCTGACAAATATTCATCACATAATGAGGGAAATTAAGAAATACAAAACGAATTATTAAAAGGAAACAACACTTTTATTATTGTTTACCATGTATTACTATAATTAACTTATAAAAATATGTAATTACTTACTATGGTATATGTATATTTCGAATGGAAATAATGTAGTAATATAATGTATTATATGTCATGACAAAATGGTCGCGTATTTTAAAGTATTTATAGAATTACAACTTATTAATACAATATACAAGAAATATTTGTCTTGATAACGAATTCAGAGGTACTACTATAAAACAAAAAATAAAATCTTATACGTGTATTGTTGACTAAATATGTAAGACACCTGACTGCATTATTAAAAATGAAAGGTTTTATTGTTTATAATAATTTTATTTCTTTTATTTTTTATTGTCAAATGTTAGAAATAATATTAATAAATTAATGAATTGGTGCAATATTTGAAAAAATATCGAAACACATTATATAGTGAAAAACACTGTACGTTTATTTATAAAATAATACAAACTACAATAATACTAATTATGTATTATCATACTATACAATTAAGTAATAAAATTCTCGCATTTGTGTGGACGCAATGCATGAGCAGATAATATACATCTATGTTATATAAATTAGCTTCTTACATTTTCTATACATGTACATATGTACCTTGAACAAGGTTCCATTATCTTTAGGTTGTATAATTGGGCAACATGTATGGCAAATTGTATTCATGTTTCAATTCACAAATATATTTTGCTGTAGCTGCAGTAATTTTTGTTTTAAAAGATTTTAGTAAAAGATTGATTTTCTACTAAAAGGTACAACTTTTAACAAACCTTTATACAACAATTTTTACACATTTCACATTGTTCTTTTACAATATGAGTTATTAGACATACTAAACGTGAAAATATTCTTATCAATTTATTAAGAAATATGCAACAAATATAAAAATAAAGTTGAAATCTTTAAAATCATATACAGAATTTACAAGAATATAAAATTTAATTTTTTGCAAACTATTAGACTAACAATAAGTTTCATAGTTTCACTTTTTACCTTTTAACACGTTGGTTATAGTGTTTTAATTTGCTTGTTAATTTTCATTTAGTAAATTTGATGAACAGTGAAATTATACGATTTTAATCTACCATTAGACTGTTCAGTGCCAATGAAGGTATTTAGAGACTAGCGTTCTCAAAATTTTTAATTATAGCATCAAACATACCATTTTAACTTGGACCCAATGAATTACAAAAAATACTCTGTTAACCTGCGACTGACGCATCAACTGAGATGTATAACTTTCAAAAAAATCTAAACGTTAATGGGCGTTTATAAGATACCATCAATTGCATGTAAAACTCCGTTTGTCGCAGGTATATTATGCATGGTCACATGTGCCTCATTCACTCGTACTCGTCCTGGAACAAAGATTATATTAATTTCACATTGCAAGTATTATATTAGCAAAAAGATATAGGATAAATATATGAGATAAGCAGAAAATTGACCACAAGCCTATAGTAAAAATTTGGATATCTGAAATCTTCAATAAACTTACCGCCATTTTTGTGAATGTGAACGGGCGACTGAGGACGAAGAGTGTCCTTCTGCAAATAATACCTCATTCCCGCCGTGTACAACGTCGATGGTATCACATGTTTCAAAATGATCGTTTTCGCAGCTTCAGGACCGTCCGATTCTGTCCAAACCGGGGTTCCATCTTTCGAAGCCGACTCGAAAACGGAATCCGTAGGAGCAAAAACTGTGAATGTTTTTGGTCCTAGAACAATTATATTCACTAACATTTCTCCTCTATATTGGTACCAAATACTATTCTACATTAGTATACTACTACAAATTATAGAAACAAATTACTTCAAAGGAAAATAGTGTTTGAAGTGAAAATATTTTTGCACATTACCTGCTAATGTTTCTTGAAGACCAGAGATGTAAAGGATCTTTAAGAAGGTGGTAAATCTTTTTTCACGATCTGCATGCAATGTCTGCACCAAGTCACCAACCGGAAGCGGAAACATGACCCTATCTATGGCATGGGCAACTCCTTGAGGGATTTCAATATCGCGCTTATTTGGTGACACCTTCGCTCCGTTTATGGTAGTTACCTGCTTGTAAACGATGGATCAAAATATCAACGTGTAATATTTATTGTAATTTTTTAAGAGGAACCTTTCGGAAATAAAAGCATACCTTTATATCGTTCCACTCGTGATCGTGCATCTCGTATTCGTTCACTCTTAATTGTGTTCCAGCTAAACTAATTCCAGTCATTTCATCTTGCAGGGAGTCGATCCTGAAGGCTCCTGGTATCACGTGATGAAGAAGGAGCTGTTGACATAAAACAGACTTTGCTTTTGATTTGAAATATTTGGAAAAAGAAATATTTATAGAGCAGTTAGTTTGGAGGAAGATTTGAAGATTAAGAATTTAAAAGATCTGAATTTAATCTTTGAGGTTTTAGAAAATTGTTAGTTTGAAAATTAACAAACAAATGTAATAATGTATATTATATGTAAATTATAGTACATGTAATAATGTGTATTTTTATATGTATTATTATACTGTCTACTTATTATTTAATACGTACACAAGTTCATGACGCACAAGGTATGTCATATATTATTTAGCTATCATATAGAGGACGCACCTGGTGCGTCCTGAAATTAGAAAACTATTAAAGCAGTAGATTGTATGGTATATTTCTATATGTCTCATTACATTTGTTTATCAATTTTTATTTTATGGTAGCATATAATAAACATGTTGAGTATTACTGTACAACGATTGTAGACAATTATTGTATTTGTAATATTTTTAATAAATGAGTTAATAATTTTTTAAACATACCCCACTAAGAAGTCTGGGATTATCACGGAACTTTTGTTCAGCTTTCTCTGGCCCACCAAGTTGTACCAATAATGTCCTGAAAGCCTTATCTGTTGGAACGAATATTGTATATGGACCTGTAATGATAAATACGATGCTATTAATTTTTTTATTACAATCTTTTTATTATTATTGTAAGCGATATAGATTATTGTTAGACTAGGAGAGTTTATGCAAATACAATGGAGTTGTGCTATATGACGTCCATTTATATAGCCACTTGAGGAAATTACTATTAGAGACACCTGCATCCCAAAATTCTTAAATTTCAAATTCCAAAATTCCAAAATCTCAAATTTCAAAATTATAAAATCTCAAATTCCAAAATTCCAAAATTCCAAAATCCCAAATTCCAAAATCTCAAATTCCAAAATTCTTAAATCTCAAATTCCAAAATTCCAAAATCTCAAAATCCAAAATTATAAAATCTCAAATTCCAAAATTCCAAAATTCTAAAATCTCAAATTCCAAAATTATAAAATCTCAAATACCAAAATTCCAAAATTATCAAATCTCAAATTCCAAAATTCCAAAATCTCAAATTCCAAAATTATCAAATCTCAAATTCCAAAATTCCAAAATCTCAAATTCCAAAATTATCAAATCTCAAATTCCAAAATTCCAAAATCTCAAATTCCAAATTTCCAAAATCTCAAATTCCGAAATTCCAAAATCTCAAATTCCAAAGTCCTAAAATTCTAAAATTCTAAAGTTCCAAAATCCCCCAAAAATACCAGAATCCCGATATCTCAAAATCCCAAAATTCCACCTTCAAAACCATTAATCTTCATCTCAGACCCGTCCTCAACCATTCCGTGTACATAATCCGTAGCGAAAGGGTTAAGAAACGAAAACACTCAGTGTCTGGTTCATTGTGGCCACGAGAGCGAACTCATCTTTCACAACCGAGACGATAATTACCATCCGGTCGTGCTCGACGCCACGGAACACCGTTACACCCGTTTACCTTTTAATCGAAGGAAGTGCACGATTTTTGCGTTCAGCTAACGTGCCAATAATTAGGACTCTTCGGTTGCACGATTTCCTCTGGCACGTTTCTCGAACAATGTCTGTTTCTGCTTCGAGAGAAAAAGAGACTGGATATCATTGAAGTGTTTAGGCGTTGCACAACTTACTCATGCAATTTCATGTCCTCGGTATTGAATGGGGGCAAAAAATAAGTGTTCGAAGATTAATTAACGATAATTGGACAAATTCGACGATAAATTTACGTGGAACACGATTACATTTATTTATTGATTATTATTCAAAACTTTCGAAATTCCAACATTTTTCGTATTACAAAAGTATACCAAAAATATTATTATAGTAATTTATGTATTTGCTGTTTTTTATCAAGTATTTACATACGCACATAAGTTCATGACGCACCAGGTGTGTCATGTGTTATTCAGCTGTCATACAGATGACGCATCAGGTGCGTCCTGACAAATAAGTGTAATCGGTAGTTATAAACGATAATTGGACAAATTTGAAGATAAATTTACGTGGAACACAATTGAATTTATTTGTGACGCACCAGGTGTGTCATGTATTAGCTGTCATACAGATGACGCACCAGGTGCGTCCTGACAAATAAGTGTAATCGGTCGTTATAAACGATAATTGGACAAATTCCAAGATAAATTTACGTGGATCACTATTGGATTTATTTGTGACGCATCAGGTGTGTCATGTATTAGCAGTCATACAGATGACGCACTAGGTGCGTCCTGACAAAGAAGTGTAATCGGTAGTTATAAACGATAATTGGACAAATTCCAAGATAAATTTACGTGGAACACTATTGGATTTATTTGTGACGCACCAGGTGTGTCATGTATTAGTGGTCACACGGATGACGCACCAGGTGCGTCCTGAGAAATAAACGTAATCGGTGATCAGAAAACTATTAAAGCAGTAGATTGTATGGTAGTAATATAATAGAAAAGAGCTTGATTGAAGTCGACATTGATTCTAAATCAGATACAATTAAAAAATGGAGTCATGGAGTTTTAACGTAATTAAAAAAAGATTCGAGTTAAGGGGTAACGTAGAATGACCTCGATCCCAATTATATAGAATACGACGTCCTTTTGGAATGATAAATTAATGTAGGTCAATTAAGGTAACATCGTAAGACGCAATTAAAGTTATAGCTGTAATCGAAACATTTCTTCAAGAAGAAACGGTCATCATTGCTGTTATACTACTATTCCGAGGAATAGCTATGTTGAAACTAGCGGCAATCCGTGAGAACATTTTTCTAGCGAATATTGCATGACTAAAAACGACTGCTGGAAAAGAAACAAGCGGTTTTATAAACAATAAAGCTTTATTCTCGTGGCAATAAGTCAATCAAGCAAGTGTATCAGGTGTCTCGGGCATTGTTGCGTTTCTCGAAAATTTGTTCGTGTAATTCTTTGGTCTTTGTTGCGTGTGGTTTGGTTATTATGCAGAGAGATTTGAATATTGTGGGTTTGTTTTACCTCGCTTGATTTTTATGATTTGGTATGTAGTTCGAATTTGAAAAATTCAAGACATTAGGAATTCAAGAATTCAGGAATTCAAGAATTCAAGATATTAGAAATGGAACAACTGAGGAATTCATGATTTCAGCACCTCAAGAACGTAGGAATTCAAGAAATACGAGGATTCAAGAATTCAAGGATACAGGAATTCAAGAACACAGTAATTCAAGAATTCAAAGATTCGAGGATTTAGGAATTTAAGGATTCAGAAATCTCAAAATTTAGGAATTTGAGATTTCAGAATTCAAGAACTCAACAATTCAAGGATTCAGGAATTCAAGAACTCAATAATTTATGAATTTAAGAACTCAAGAATTCAAGAAAATAAGAATTCCGGAACTCAATAATTCAAGAAACTCAAGAATTCAAGAACTCAATCATTCAATAAGTCAAGAAGTCAAGAATTCAGGAATTCAAGAACTCAATAATTCAAGAACTCAATAGTTTAAAAACTCAATAATTCAAGAACTCAAGAATTCAGGAACTCAATAATTCAAGAATACAAGAACTCAAAAAGCCAATAATTAAAAGAATTCAAGAACTCAAAAATTCAAGTACTTAAGAATTCAAGAACTCCAGAATTCAAGAACTCCAGAATTCAAGAACTCAATAATTTAAGAATTCTTGCACTAATAATTTAACAATCAATGAATTTATGAACTAAAAACTGTTTAAATCTAAAAGCTTAAAAATTTAAGAATTTAAAAGCCAGTAAATCAAAAAATTAAAAAATCCTCAAATTTCCAAAGTAAACTCGCACAACTAAAAATCAGAAGATCTATAAACCTGCAAACTAACAAATTCACAAACGAGAGACCTAGAAATTCCCGAGTTCAAAATAAATCTAAATCCAGATCCTCATGCATCTAACATCCTCCTTTCCCTATTTCCATCAGAAAAACGCGCCGTACTCCCGTTCTCCAAAGATTCCGCCTATCTAATGTTCACGTAACATCTTATCCCCAGCAGCATTACCTAGGAAAACCAGGCCGTATACAAAATTAATTTACAAACGCTTACCAGTTTCGTTAAGGACGTTGTCTAGACCGGACTGTCTCAAGTATTTAGCCATCGCAAAAAGTCCTTCTCTCCTCAGTAGCGTAGCTAAACTCTCGAGGACCTGGCTCTTCGTGGCCGGCAGCTCGGTCTGCGGTGAAAGGGTTGTCTTCTCGAAGCTTTCTTGGTAAACGATATTGTCGTTATGTAAGGTGGTCGATGGTCTCGCTATAGTTGGAATTGGCCTGGGTGTCGTCGAAGTTTCACTATATGGCTGTATCGTGTGGTGAGCGTAAGAATTGCTCGAATGATGAGAGAAAGTGGTCGGTATCAGCGAAGAAGTCGTCGTGATGATTTCGTTGACCGGAGCCATGGTTGGTATGAAATGACTTCTCGTTACGGTCGGATATTTCCCCGTCACCCGGTCCTGATCGTCCTGGGTCGATTTCGAACTGGTGTTTATCGTCCCGAAAGAATTGAACACGTGGCTGGCTACGCTCGACGCCGACGAAAGGTATTTGTCCGTCGTGGACACCAAATTTGGAGAGATCGTGACGTGGTGCGGATATTCCGTTGGCTTGCTGTGGAAATATGGTTGTTATGAGCATTTTGCAACGCTGCATTTCTAGCTGCATTTCTGCACTTCAGGTCTACGATGGTTTTCTCGGAAATGTCCTAACAGGCTAATGTGGGCCAAGTGTTGTGACTTCGGCACGTTTGGATACACACCGAGAGACACTGATTTTAATACACATTGAAGGTTCTTAGCTAAAATATATTTATTTACCAAGATAACAATTTAAATTCTAATAAGAACCCATTTGTCAAAATCACCAAATTTCCTAAACTTTCCAAATTCACTAAGTTTTATGAATTGTTCAAATTCATTAAATTTCGTACATTCTTGAAATTCTCCAAATCTTCTAGGTCCTCCCAAGTTTATAATTTCCCAAATCCTAAATATAAAAGAAAAGAACCTAAATCTCAGGTCCTAATTCCTATATTTTTCAATTTTTCAATTTTTCAATTCTCCAATTCTTTAATTTTCAATTCCTTCATTCTACAAATCCCCAAATCCCTAAATCCCAATTCCCCAAATCCATAATTTCAATAATCCCAATTTCCCAAATACCAATTGCCCAAATTCCAATTCCACAAGTCCCAATTCCCCAAACCCTAATTCCCCAATTCCTAGTTCCCCAATTGCAAAATCCCCAATTGCTAATTCCCCAATTGCTAAATCCCCAATTTCTAATTCCCCAATTCCTAATTGCCCAATTCCTAATTCTCCAATTCCTAATTTCCCAAATCCCAATTCACCAAATTCCTATATCCCCAAACCCTAGATTCCCAAATTCCTATATCCCCAAATCCCTATATCCCCAATTTCTAATTCCCCAAATCCTCAATTCCGCAATTTTTAATTCCCCAATTCCTAATTCCCCAAATCCCAATTTCCTAAATTCTTATATCCCCAAACCCTAAATTCCCCAATTCCTATATCCCCAAATCCCTATATCCCCAAATCCGTATACCCTCAAATTCCTATATCCAAATCCCAAATCCCAATATCCCCAATTCCTAATTCCCCAATTGCTAATTCCCCAATTGCTAATTCCCCATTTCCTAATTCCCCAATTCCTCATTCCCCAATTCCTCATTCCCCAATTGCTAATTCCCCATTTCCTAATTTCCCAATTCCTAATTCCCCAATTCTTATTTCCCCAATTTCTAATTCCCCAAATCCCAATTTCCCAAATTCCTATATCCCCAAACTCTAAATTTCCCAATTCCTATACCCCCAAATTCCTATATCCCCAAATCGCTATATCCCCAATTCCTCATTCCCCAAATCCTCAATTCCGCAATTTCTAATTACCCAATTCCTACTTCCCCAATTCCTAATTCCCCAATTCCTATTTCCCCAATTCCTAATTCCCCAAATCCCAATTTCCCAAATTCCTATATCCCCAAACCCTAAATTCCCCAATTCCTATACCCCAAAATTCCTATATCTCCAAACTCTAAATTCCTAAATTCCTATACCCCCAAATCCCTATATCCCAAAATTCTAAATTCCCCAATTCCTATATCCCCGAATCCTAGTTCTCTAATTCCCCCAATCTCTAAAGCCCCAAATTCTAATTTCAGAATCTTACATATCCCCCAAATTCTCAAACTTCAAATCCTAAGCCCAAGTTTCTCTAAAAATCTCCGACATACTTACACATCACTATACCTCGACGACACAGAAGTAGGTTTCACAGTGGTCGACCTAAAAACAGGCGATCCTCCACTCGAGGACGTAGCCGTCACAGACTGCCTAATACTAGAGCTGCTCTGAATCGAAGCCGATGTCGTAGGATTCGAAGAACTAGGCGGCAGCTTCAGTTCACCCTTCTTAATCCTCTCCACGATAGAGTCCACATCGCCGCCTTCTTTATCCGCATTCCCTTTCACACCTTGAACCTTGTAACTTCCGTCGGGCTGCTCCTCCAAAACCACGAAGGTCACCTTTTTAGCAGGAAGACTCTGAATGGGCGCTTTTCCTATTTCCTCCAGCTTCCCGTCGCTTTTCTGTCTGATCACCTCGAAGTCTGCTCCAGGAGGTAGAACACCTTTTGTCAGTTCTTCGAGTATAGCCTTAGGCGGTTTAACAGTGGAAGCCGGAGTAGTTAGAGCCAAGGTGGACGCCGTCACCGTGGAACCAGTGGGTAGAATGGACGTCAGACCATTTGAAGTGTCTATCAGCTGGATCTTCTTGCCATTCGGAAGAACTATATCTCTGGTGCTGACGTTCCTCAAATCATCGTCCACCGAGTCTGCCAAAGCCAGCTTCAGCTGCTTCAGCAATGCATCCCTGTCCACACCCAAGGAAGATCTACCTTTGGGACTTGCGGGTCTACTGGTAGCTGGCTTCTCCGTTTGGTACACGATCTTGATCTGGGGCTTGGACTTGCCCTGACGAGCGAACTGGCTCAGTATACTATCCGAGAGTTCGGAGGACACCTTATCCTGGTAAGTCCTAGTCGTTGTCGTTGGCTTGCTGGTTGTCGTCGTGGATGGGATAGGTGTGGTGGTGTACTTCTGCTGATGAGTGGCTATGGCCTTCAGGAACAGCTCCGTTTCCGTCGGGGTGATCTTCCTGGCCGTCGACAGCGATACCAGAAGAGGCGACAAGGTCGTGTTGAAGGTCACCGAGCTGGCCGACGTGACAGGAATAGGCAATGGCGTTGTGGACGTCAGCCTCTGCAGTTGCTGAAGTCTCAGCAGCTCCTGCTGTCTTCGCACTTCCTGCTGCTCTAGCAATAGCTGCTCTCTCTGTTTCTTCAGTAGCTCTAACTCTCGTTGCTTCTCTACATATTCCTGCAACTGCACCGTCTGCCGGTCGCTGAACAGAGGCTGCGTCAGGTCTTGCTGCAGACCTTGAAAACGACTGTTGCTAACTGGGAATTGGCTGCTGAATTGTTGCTTGGGGACTTCGGGTTGCAATTGAGTCTGCACGTTTCTTAAGTAGTTCGTGTTACCCAGTTGCTGAGCCACCTTCTGTTGTTGTTGTTGGATCAGTTGCTGCAGCTGCTTTTGTTGCTCGAGCAGTTGCTGGATCTGTTGCTGCTTCGAGCGGTCCACTTTGTATTTGGACAGGGACGAGTAGGATGCTCCGAGTTGGTCTTGAGTTAGAAAACTCGATTGAGAGTTTTGGGGGTCTTGTTGGGGTCTTCGGTAACGGTGCTGGTGTTGCTGCACGTCGCTGAGAATCTGAGCTTGCTGGGAAGCTGAGAGACGCGGTCGCGGATCGAGAGGTGCTCGATTCTGGAAAAGAATTAAAAAATTATCTTTGTTGTGATTATATTCACGGGCGTAAAAGGTATTAACCTTAAAAATACAGTTATATTACACTTTATAATGATATAATACACTTTTAAATTGCATATATAGTGTTTTATAAATGAATTTTATTTTCACAAATAGACGATAAGGCATGAATTAGTTTGTACTAATGTACATTAATTCATCAGCTACATGAAAAACAACGTAGGTACATTTTAAGAAAACCAGCTTATTGTTGATAAATTTCATAATTAAGAATCATAAAGCTGAAGATCAGTCATTTCATCGGCCATTTTGTAATTTTAGGGTTAACGATCCTGATAATGAGTTACTACATTGTACGCATGCGCAGTCGGTAATGGAGCGTAGTAAACATGCGCAGTCGTTAACGAAAACTAATACATAAACATGCGCAGTAGAAATTATTGCAATAAATTGTAAAATACATTACGATAGAGTATTTTAACTTTACTGTACATAATTATGATGTACAACTACTGCACAATTATTTGATATGCGAAGTAATTCTCAAAAAGTATTTTAAACTAATTTGAAACATATGATTTAAGCGATTTGTTTTTATTTGTTTGTTTCATTTAAAATATATTTATCTATCAAGTTTCATATACTTAGTGTTATACACCTAATTACAAATTTATAAATATAATATTTTACACATTTTGTATATTTTTGTATATTTTGTATATTTTTTTTTCTAAAAAGGAGTAACATGAAATAATGTAATTTTAAGCTTGAAATTATTGGACGAATTATTACACAAAGGCGCTGCGAAATGAAAACCACGAGGTACGCTTTCCCGAAACTAACAATAAAGAGATTGTCTCACAGTCTGACTATATAAACCGGCGAGGGAGATGGAAGTGAAGAAGAGAGCGAAAACAATGCTACGGTTAATTATCGCGATCTTAATTACGTTCGGATGTTCTTTCTCTCTCGCGAAAGAACTCTTCTTATTAAGCTTTTTGATCCTGACCAAAGAAATTTTCTTATAAATCCTACCCAACGGACCAGTGCATAACTTATTTCTTATTATTGGTTATTTAGTAATTTATGAAAGTATTAGGCAAGTTTGCAAACTGGACAATTTGCAAATGTTAAAGTTTTGTTTTATAAGCTTTCAGATTTGCAAACTTGTTTAGAAAGTTTCAAAATTAGAAGCCTTTACAAACTTTACAATTTTCAAATTTAGGTACACAAAAGTATTAGAATCCTCAAATACTCAAGTTACCAAAATTTGAAATGAATAAATTCCTAGATTTCTAAATACCTACATGATCAAATTATCAAAACTATAAATTTGTCCATTCAAAAATCATAAAAGCCCCTTTCGCTACTCCCGAATAATCAAGTCCCTATATTTCCTCACCAAAAGTCATAAAATCACTAAATTATCAAATCCCTACATTTCCCCATCCAAAAATCATAAAATCTCTCAATTTTTCGTCCCTAAATTATCATATCCCTAAATATCCTCATTCAAAAACCATAAAATCCCCAAGTTATCGAATCCTTAAATCCCTTCAAATTATCAAATTTCCAAGAATCAAAATCCTCCACTACAAAAATCCCTAAAAATCCTAAAAATCTGAATGTACCTCTCCTCATCGTCACATTTCCCCTACGAAAACTAGATTTATTCTCGACATCATAGATTCGAACGCTGAGATACGCCTTCCTGTTTCGATAACGACAACTGCCTCACAGCTTTATCAACGAGCGTACGAAATGTCAATGTAAACGGGTGTCAATGAAATCAGTGAAATTTCCACTCGTGCCGTTTCATAAGAAATCCGCAACTTGTTATTAAACACGAATGTTAACTATCTGTTGCATTCTTTGACGTAACGAGGCCACGTAGAACGAGCGCAGTCCAATCTACCCGCAGATCACTAGCCGCTAGTTTCCCACAACCAACGTAAAAAAAACACGAATCTGGGCGTGGTTTCCTATCTCTAGAATAGGAAATGATCTGCACGTTCAGTGATCTATGCGTAACGGCTATTTACAGTCTAGATTATATACAGATTCCATAAACACGCGATCGTGATTCGATTCGTTGAACAGAGAATGGGAGGTCGTAAAACTTCCATTGCATGATTAATATTTATCGAACGACCTAGGACGAGTCGATCTGCATTTGCTCGTTTCTTTGTACCACGCTACAGGGCCTGTTTGGACCGCCATTTTGGGCCTTTTTACATGAAATTTTGAGGGTAGATATTCTAAGCAAAGAGTAATGTAACGTAACCTAACATAACCTAACCTGTATGTAACATAACCTATCATAATCCATCCTATATGTAACGTAACCTAATATTACCTAACCTGTATGTAACATAACCTAACCTATATGTAACGTAAACTAACATAACCTAACATAACCTAACCTATATGTAACCTAACATAACCTAACCTGTATGTAACGTGACCTATCATAACCTAACCTATATGTAACGTAACCTAACATAACCTAACCTATGTGTAACGTAACCTAACATAACCTAACCTATATGTAACGTAACCTATCATAACCTAACCTATATGTAACGTGACCTAACATAACCTAATCTATATGTAACGTAACCTATCATAACCTAACCTATATGTAACGAGACCTATCATAACCTAACCTGTATGTAACGTGACCTATCATAACCTAACTTGTATGTAACGTAACCTAACATAACCTAACCTATATGTAACGTGATCTAACATAACCTAACCTATATGTGACGTAACCTAACATAACCTAACGTATCATAAGTTGCCACTCGACCGAAAAAATTATTTGAACAAGTGGATCAACAGTACGCGATGAAATTACGTTCTATACTATTGAGGTTAGGGAAACCGTGGCAAAATAACAGGAATGAAACGAAGGTGAAAGATGAATCTATTCAACGTGATATAACACAATGTAAATTTACATCTGGTTGAAAGGAAAATAGTAATTGAGTCTGAAAAATGCTCGCACCTCAAGCATTTACTTCTGGTATCAAAAAATTTACTATTACTTTTCCTTTCATTTTCTTGTTAATATAGGATAACTATAAAACTATTTTTAGAAGGCTTAGAATATTTGTGCGACTAGAAAATAATTGTACAAGTTATATAAATAACATTAGCATAAATGTCAATAACAACGAAAACAATATACCAGATGAAAAATGTAGTAATTTTAATGTGAAGCTTGTCCTGTAAGTTTTAACAATTTTGTACATTTTTATGAACAATATTAACGAGAAAAAAATAGACATGCTACAAGCTTCTGTGTATGTACATAGTTGATGTGCATTCTTATATTTTTAATATGTTATTGCAAAAATATTTTTGATACAATGAGGTTGTGTTAAGTAGAAAAAGATGTGCGTATTTAATGATCAATTGTTGATTACAAAATTGTTATAGTACGTACTTTGAATTAATTTCACACATGTTCTGTTGTGTGTATAATTGGACAATGAGTCTGTGCAATGGTGAATGATTCTACTAGTGGGAGAAAATTATATGCAAATATAACAATTCTTGTATTTCTTAAATAAGTAAATAAATAAGTGTGTGTATATTTAAAATATAAAAGAATTTTTAATTTGTAATATATGATATTTATAACGAATTTATATATGATATCTATTTGTTATAATTTTGTAACAACGATAATTTTATTAAAAAGAAACTTGTACCAGTTATTGAAACATTGTATACGTATCTGAATATGAATTCTACGAATTGTAACGAGTGATAAGAAGAAAGTTGAATGATTTAGTGTGATCGACTTAGCGTAACAACGTAAATATGCATAATATGCAGTGTAAATAAGTCAATGTAAATTTTATGCAATGAGCACATACATTACGACAAATGCGAAGTATTTTACACTTTATAACGTGATAATAGAACACAATTGTTATGGCTTACATAAGATTTCGTTTTTAGCAGCCTTTCTTTAGCATCAGTAATCGTCACGTACTAAAGTGATAATCTGTCGTTACGTAAAATAATAAGAACCAATTTGTTACGTATGAAGTAATTTTACTTCGATTTACCAACGTACCGCATCGTATTCTTGTAATAAACCATTTTTATTTTAAACTACTCATAAGATTAAAGTAGATTTACCACAAATCTTTTAGATTAGAAATTCACAAAACAGGGTTCTATAATTTTGAATTAAATGAATACATTTGGAAAATGACACTTTGTTAATTTAGAAACTAAAAAGATAGAAGATATTTTATGTTAGATTATTAGACAAATTTTTATTTTACAAATTTTGGAATTTGACAATTTGGAAAATTAGAAAATTGGAAAGTCAGAAGACTCGTCAGTTGGAAAGTGCTGAAATGAAAAAATTAAATCGTAGAATTGAAAAAACAATTGAAGAATTGAAAAATGGAAAAATTGAAGAATTGTAAGATTGAAAAATTGCAGAATCAAGGAATCAAAGAATTGAACAATTGAACAATTGAATAATTGAATAATTGAAAAATTGAAAAATTGAAAAATTGAAAAATTGAAAAATTGAAAAATTGAAAAATTGAAAAATTGAAAAATTGTAAAATTGAAAAATTGAAAAATTGAAAAATTGAAAAATTGAAAAATTGAAAAATTGAAAAATTGAAAAATTGAAAAATTGAAAAATTGAAAAATTGAAAAATTGAAAAATTGAAAAATTGAAAAATTGAAAAATTGAAAAATTGAAAAAATAAAAAGTTGAAAAATTGAAAAATTGATAATTTACTTTAGTAATTCAGAAATATACAAACAGCAAATATTTTAATTTACCAATTTGCAAATGTACAGTTATCAAAACTAATTCTTTTTATTTAGAAATCCCTAAATACATAAATTTCAAGTCTTCAACTCCTTAAATTAAATAATTAACTAATATACCGCTGCTAATTTGGACCAACCAATCAGTAATTAAGGAACTGATCAAACAAACGACTAACCGAATGTTCCATCACGTTTGCTAGAATGATGGTTTCTTTTCCGAGGCAACGTTTACAAGAAAATTGACTGGTATTACGAGTTCGAGTAAGGAGTCCAAGTACACCCACGTTGAGTGGTGTACATACTAATATTACCCTTATAATAGTTGATGTTGCATAATTAACCCGCATAAACGATCCAACGCGTAGATTCACCGATTGTGAGAGACATGCTCCCGTTATATAACGGGCATTCCTTCACTTTTACGTTCAGCGAACGGCTCGTGGAATACCTGACGTTCACCTGAACGGATGATTTTTGTTACATGTTCACTTTCCTTTCGCAGAATATTTCTAAACGTTGCAAAACAGTGATTCTATGTTCGGTATCGTACTTTTTATCTTATACTTTATCGATTCCACGGATATTACGTTCGATAGATCGGAGGAAGTTTCAACTGATCCAAAAGAGGAAGGGAGATAAAAAGTGTACGCTTCATTAGTGGATTCCTTAAAGAAATGTACACGCTCGGCGCGGGCGTGGGGCACTTGCCCAGGGCGATGCGGCATACGCTACACGCTTCAACTTTCGAATTTTTATATTTAGAAAAGAGGAACTTAATTCTCTTATGAGAGTGCTTCTCAAGGTTAGATATTTAATTTTGCAAATTTTGAAATTTATTATGTAAAGTATATTTACATTCTTTTAACACATCTCTATAAACGCTAGTCGTGAACTCTGTATTACTGTCAACCCTATATTTCTATAAATTGTATATCTCTATAAATCATATATAAACACTATATTCATATTAATCTGATATCCCTATAAACGCTATGTCTCTATAAATTCAAATTTAATGTACATCTCTGTAAACCCTATTTCCCTATGAACTGTGTATTCCTGTAAACTCTGTGTACCTATAAACGCTATGTTCCTATAAATTCAAATTTAATGCACATCTCTTTAAACCCTATTTCCCTATGAACTGTGTATTCCTGTAAACCCTGTGTACCTATAAACGCTATGTTCCTATAAATTCAAATTTAATGCACATCTCTTTAAACCCTATTTCCCTATGAACTGTGTATTCCTGTAAACCCTGTGTACCTACACACGCTATGTTCCAAAAATTCAAATTTAATGTACATCTCTGTAAACCCTATTTCCCTATGAACTGTGTATTCCTGTAAGCCCTGTGTACCTATAAACGCTGTTTCCCTATAAACCCTATACCACTATAAAAGTTGTGTCTCTATAGACCTTGTATCCCTATAAACCTTGTATCTGTATAAACTTTATTTGGCTATAATCCCTATATTCCTGTAAATTCTATATCCCTATGAACGTTATATCCCTGTTAACTCCATATCTCTAGATCTGTGTATCCCTATATCTCTACGTTTCTGTATCTCTGTATCTCTACATCCCTATATCCCTAGACCTCTGTATCCTTATATCTCTACATCCCCACATCCCTGTATCACTGCATCCCTAAACCTCTGTATCCCTATATTTCTACATCCCTATATCCCAATACCTTTACATCCCTGTATACCTCTACATCATTGTATCTCTATATCCCTAGACTTCTGTATCCCTATATCTCTACATTCCTATATCACTACATCCCTAAACCTCTGCATTCCTATATTTCTACATCGTTATATCTCAAATTGTATTATTTCGTCTCCCTAAAAGTATCAGAGTGAGTTTATCAGAGTGTCTCTTGTTATACCTACTCTTTGGTAGGACATCTCTCTGCATATATTATCAATTACAATCTAACGTCGATTATCACGGAAACCGATTCGGTGGCAATATAGCGAGAGCGCGCTCCACATACGTTAAAGTTAATCGCCGTTTATTTGAAAGTGGAGACGATATCCGATGATCGCGAAGCCAATACCTTTCACTTTTGTTTGGCTCGAATAAAAAACCGGTAACCGGCCGTGTTCGCTGCGAGAGACGTTCCAATACGTGGAAACGGAAGAATGAGGCACATTTTATTGGTATAGCTTCCGGTTTCTCTTCCTAGATGCTCGCATCAATACACAGCCATACAAAACTCTCCTTCGATCGTTAATATTAATGATACTTTAAAGGTAATTAAGCGTCATTCTTGTTTAATGCTTCGTTTAGAAAGGTGCAGTGGTTTACGAAAATGCTTGTACGCCATCAGTCCGCCATTTTGTTTCAAATAAATATTGTACTTGCACGTACAATATAAAGTGTCAAATAACTTTCTCCTTCACTTCGGTTTGGATATTTAAATCTGAACATTTTTATTTAAGTAGATTTTATTAAGGAAATCAGTATTAATATTTATTAAGAAAATTTTAATAGTGAATATTAATTTTAATATGTCCCTAAATCTCTATATCCGCAAATTTCTATAACAGTAGGTCTCTATGTCTCTTTTGTATACTTCTAGATCTCTAGTAGATTAGTATATCCCTAGATTTTTATATTTGTAGACTTCTATAACACTAGGTCATTATATTCTTAGATTCTTATACCCACAGATCTCTGTAGCATTAGATTGCTGTATTTTTAGGTACTTATATTACTAGATCTCTTTGACACTAAATCACTATGTTCCTAGATCCCTACACCTATAGATCTCTATAACAGTAGATCATTATATCCCTAGATACTTTTATTCTTAGATCTCTACAACACTGGGACACTACACCCCTGCATTTCTATGCACTTAAATTTCTAGATCTTCTAGAATCTTAAATTCCCTAGATCTCTATACTAGATCTCTACAATACTAGGTCCCTGTACTCCTAGATTCCTAGATCCTTATATTCTTACACTTCTACACCATTAGGTCACTATACTAGGTCCCTAAATTTATATACCCTTAGATTTTTACAGTATTAGATCGCTAAATCACTGGAGTCCTATATTCCTAGGTCTCAAAACTTCTAGACCCCTATATCTCTAGATCTTTATGCCTCTCTACTTTTATAACTCTAACCTTCAAATCTCTACACCATCAAATCACTACAATCCCATATTACTATATTTTTCATCTCTATACCTTCAGACCCCTATGTTCTTAGATTCTTATACTCCTAGACCCGTCTCTAATAAACGATAGTTTCTTCGTTCACGGTTTTCAGGAAAAAATCCCCAACACATCATTCGGAATGACAATCGCCGCTTTGACTTTCCTTTCCACCATTTTGCATTCCCAGGCGATAGCACGAATTAGAAACTTTTTCCGCTGCTTATCATGCAGGATTTCCATGAACCTTGAAACTTTCTTGTCATACTAACTTGCATTTTCGATCGAGGCACTTAACGCGAGTAAAAGATATCCCGGCTATTTGCGATCTCATGCGTTACATTCATCAATTAAGTACGGACAAGACGAATTTTCGTCCCGAAGAGGAAACGACGAAAGAAATTTATGCTACGAGCCCGTCCACGAGTTTTAAATAATTTCTGCACAAAAAACCGCAATAATTTTCAAGGAGTCGGCACTTTCTCGAATATAATTTAAATATATTATGCAATTCAATTTTCCGCATAGTATTCGAAAACCGGAATGTAAAAGTCCACGCGAAAGTCCCTATCTCTGTATATGACTCACTCAATCAAGATTCCACGCCACAAATCGGAGGATATGGATATAGAGAGATAGGGATATAGGTACATATGGAGATATAAGGGTATAGAGATATGGGGATGTAGGGATATGGGGATGTAGGGATATGGGGATGTAGGGATATGGGGATAGAGAGATACTGGGATATAGGGATATGGGGATAAAGAGATACTGGGGTATAGAGATACCGGGATATAGAGATATAGGTACATATGGAGATATAAGTGTATAGAGAGATGGGGATATAGGTACATATGGAGATATAAGGGTATAGAGATATGGGGATGTAGGGATATGGGGATGTAGGGATATGGGGATGTAGGGATATGGGGATGTAGGGATATGGGGATGTAGGGATATGGGGATATAGGGATACTGGGATATAGAGATATGGGGATAAAGAGATATGGGGATAAAGAGATACTGGGATATAGAGATATGAGGATATAGGGATATGGGGATATATGTATGTGACACCGTGTATAAAATGTGGAATTTCGAAGAACGAGAAGACAGATAATAATACTGCATACTACGAAAGTAGAACCCAGATGTTCACCCACTAACAGAGTGACTTCTGACCTCTGTTTCTACCTTCACTTGCAAACTATCTGAGGTGACGCAGATTTCTAACACATTTTTGTGCCACTTAATATACTATCACTTTTTTCGTATGTTTCTTTTCTATGTTAGTCTAAAACATATTAGGGAATTCACTCATTCGTGATTTAAATTTTATGGTCCATTAATTCGATGAAGTGATGTATATTGTTCACATAGTTTTTGGTTGTTCGAATTTAGAAATTTATAAATTGGGAATTTGAGAATCTGGAGTAATCTGAAAATTTGGGGAGGGAATTTGGAATTTAATAAGTGACAAATTTGGAAAGTAAGGAATTTAAAAATTGAGGAATTTGAAAATTAGGAAATCTAAAAATTGAGGAATTGGAAAATTAAAATTTCTAAAAATTGAGAACAAAAAATTGGGAAGTGTAAGAATTGAAATCTAGAAATTAAGAGAATTGAAATTTAAGAAATCTAAAAATTGAGGACCTTGAAAATTAAGATACCTAAAAATTGAGAAATAAAAAAATTAAGAAGTGCAGAAATTTAAAAAATTTGAAATCTAGAAATACAGAAAATTGAAACTTAAGAAATCTAAAACTGGAGCACTTTGAAAATGTGAAAATTCGAAAATTGTATAATTTAGTCATTTGTAAAATAAGAAATTTAAGAAGCCGATAAAATATCGCGTGAAATCAAAAGCAGATACAGAAAGGATGCAAATAAAAATGGAGTGAGAGGAAGTTGCTCGTTAACAGAGCGAGCATAATAAAGTGCGAACTGTGTGAGTTTTTACGAGTTTGCTATTTAACCGGTGAAATTCACGACAATGTCGAGAAAAATGGCTGTACTTATAGACAGAGCTGACGTTATAATTTGTAGGACCCGTCAATAATTGTTCAGAACATAAAAATTTGTTGTACAAAATTTTCCTTTGGAATAACAAATCTTTCTTGAAATTAGGGTAATTAACACACATTAACATTTAACCCAAACGTAACTCAAAATTTATTCAATAATATTTCAAATTTAATTCGAAACTAGGTCAGGTTAGGTTAAGTTAAAATAGGTTAGGTTAGGTTACTCACAATTCAACACAAAATTCAACTCTATTTTAAATTTAACTTACAGCTAATTTAAAAAGCTCTTTAATTCAAACCTAATTTAATGTTAATTCAAATTCAGTTATAAATTAATTCGATCGTGGTTAATTTTAATCATTTAAAACTAGCTCGACACTAACCTTTAACTAAAAATTTATTCAACACTAACCTAAAATTAATTAAAAATTCGTTAACCGAAAAACTCAAATACGTCATGAATTTAATCAAAAGTAATTCAACACTAATCAAATTCTAACCTAAAACTGATTCCACACTAATCAAAATCTAACCCAAAACTAATTTAGCTATGGAAGTACTGCTTTCGTACATTAGAAAATAAAAGCAATGAAAATTAATTTATTTACTTTCCACAAGTTGTAAGTTCTAATTAAACATACAATCCAATTAACTTATTTACCTTTTACAAAATTTAAAATCCCTAATTAATTGTTGGTTTCAGAGTATCTAATTTATTTGCTTTTTACAAAATCTAAAGTCCCTAATTAATAATGTACAATCCAAAATAATTAACTTATTAATTTTTTGCAAAATTTAAAATCCCTAATTAATTGTTGGTTTCAGAGTAGCTAATTTATTTGTTTTTTGCAAAATCTAAAGTCTCTAATTTATAATGTACAGTCCAAGGTAATTAACCTATTAATTTTGTGCAAAATTTAAAATTCTTAATTAAATGTAGGATCGTGTACGGCACTGATGACGATGCTTTTATAGAAGTGAATACTATGGCCTGATTACGTTTATTGCGAGAACAAATGTAGTAATTTCATCAAATTTGAATAGCTATTACAAATACCTTGACTTCACACTATGCATACATCTCAATTCTAATGTAAGAGAAATCTAGAAACAGATCTTATAATTACATCTTACAACGCACCGTGTAGAAATCTCTTCGAGGAGAATTTCCAATACTTAATTTTTAACATCTCCTCTCTGCAGTGAAACTTGACATTCGTAAAATATTATGAGGTGTTTATACATCGACTGGTTTAATTTGTATACTTGTCAATTTGTACTTTTGTGAGTTTGTACGTTCGTGAATTTATGAATTTGCAAATTCATTAAATTTGTGAATTTGGAAATTTGGATATTTGGAAACTTGTAAAATTGTAAAATTGTAAAATTGTAAAATTGTAAAATTGTAAAATTGTAAAATTGTAAAATTGTAAAATTGTAAAATTGTAAAATTGTAAAATTGTAAAATTGTAAAATTGTAAAATTGTAAAATTGTAAAATTGTAAAATTGTAAAATTGTAAAATTGTAAAATTGTAAAATTGTAAAATTGTAAAATTGTAAAATTGTAAAATTGTAAAATTGTAAAATTGTAAAATTGTAAAATTGTAAAATTGTAAAATTGTAAAATTGTAAAATTGTAAAATTGTAAAATTGTAAAATTGTAAAATTGTAAAATTGTAAAATTGTAAAATTGTAAAATTGTAAAATTGTAAAATTGTAAAATTGTAAAATTGTAAAATTGTAAAATTGTAAAATTGTAAAATTGTAAAATTGTAAAATTGTAAAATTGTAAAATTGTAAAATTGTAAAATTGTAAAATTGTAAAATTGTAAAATTGTAAAATTGTAAAATTGTAAAATTGTAAAATTGTGAAATTGTAAAATTGTAAAATTGTAAAATTGTAAAATTGTGAAATTGTAAAATTGTAAAATTGTGAAATTGTAAAATAGCAAAATTGTAAAATTGTAAAATAGCAAAATTGTAAAATTGCAATATTGCAAAATTGTGAAATTGTAAAATTGTATATTTGTTAATTAGTACACTTAATTTATGAATTTGCAAAATAATATTTGTTAATTTCTAATTTTGTAAATTTATACATGAAAATATGAATTAAATGAGAATAAATGAGAATATGAATTTATAAATAAGAATCGTAAATAATTTTCAAAAAAGGTCACTAACAATATTATCAAAATTTAATCTTCAAATCTTTCATTATAATTAAAAACGTCATTTCATTACCTAATTAGTCGTTCTATTTATAAACTAATTCAAAAAACAATATTTAATTTGAAAAATAATAATAAAACTACAGTCAGTGGTAATTCCACAAGAAACAGTGACAAAGAATTACTGTTTTATGATCTTGCAAGTTCATTGTATAAAAAGAGAAGTCATCTGCTTGAATAATCAAATAAATAAAAGATAAAGAGTAGAAAGCGACGCGTGACATCAAAAACCGGAAATAGTTCCGAGCCATTCAACTTATGAAGATTTGCGCATCAGCTGTTTGTTTTTATTTCTGATAAAATGTGTGTTATACGCTGTAAAAAATAAGTACTTCATTAAGTACTTGAAATAAGTACTTCAATTTCTTATAATATATTCTTACATTGATATTTAAAAATATAATTGCTACAGATGTAGACTAAATATGATGTAATTGAATATGTGACATCTTCGATATATGTGAAATATGATATTCAAAGATCTGTGATAATATATTTAATATATTTTTGATAATATATTTGGTATAATATCGATAATATATTCAGTACAATATCGTCGATGTATTCGTATATTTATATTATGTACATATATCGAAGCATATAAACAATATATTGCACACATATGTAACTTTGATATGTCAGAGACATAATGTTCAAAGACATAAATCTACAATATGTTTGATATATAATATTCATGATATTTATTAAACATTGATATATTAAACCTAACCTAACCTATACTGTCCCAAATCTAATACTAATGTGGTAAATCTACGATGGTACATTAAATATATATAGTATCCTTTGTCCATTAAAGACATATCTAGAAGTTCATATCTGCAATGATATATTAGATACACAACAAACTTGATATATTATTAATATAACATTTATGAACGTAGACTCATTATGATATGTCTAAATGCATATGTGTAATATCCTTGATATATTAAAAATGCATATGTGTAATATCCTTGAAATATCCACAAATCAAAATGTACAATGATACGTTACACCTGTATATGATATCATATAATAGAGGTATAATGTTCAAAAATGTAGACATACGATGATACATTACATACGTTTCTTCATGTATTAAAGTATCTGTATATGATCATATGAGTATATGAGCTGTATCTGAACATACAGCTCTATGATGATACAGTGGATGTATAAGCTTGACTAAAAATATATCTAAAATTTTAACCTACCATGAAATATTGGATATATCATCCTTCATAAATTAATAATATAATATATGAAAATCTCCATATCCATATATCCATATACTGGATACACATGATTAGAAATGTATTATCTAAAGTCTTGACCCACCATGAAATATTGGGTATATCCTCCATAAATTAATAATATATTTGAAAATCTACTATCAACATATATTATTAACATTATACCTATAATATCCTATATACGGTACAAAATATGAAGAAGAGTTAAACTCGAAGCAAAGATCGCTCCACCATCAAGGGTTGATCAACCGCTCTAGAAAATACATTTAGAACACGACTACCTACACCATCTCGTACACCTTAAACACCTTAAACATCTTAAACACCTACGGAATATACTTAAACATTCGCATTTACATTTCAGCGAAAATCAGCCGAGAGTAGAAAAGAAAGTGGGAGCTCACCTGTTGGAAATGATTTAAATCAGCTGCGGTTGGGATCGTTAGGTCAACATCGGCAGCAACGAAAGTCCCCGTCCTTAGGATCGCCGCGATCCACAGGAAGCGTAAAACATTCTCTCGTCTCATAACGAAAAACCGATCTTTCTTCTCGATCGATGCTCGCACTCGAATCGCCTTTCTTTTACGAGAACTTCACCACCGGCACATCGGCACCCCACTTCCTCTTCGCAAAGTTACTTTCAAACTCGCTCGACTGAGCCGAATAATTGTACCGTTTCCTGGTCGTACGATCGGGAAGTGTCGTTAAACGGGAATAAAATGTTGCTTCTCGTAGAACGATAACGTTTCACAAAATAGACGAGTGGCAGACGGACAGAGTTGCTCGAGACCGGGGAGAATGTTCCCGGTTGCGTTTTATCGAGAAGAGAAAAACAATGAATTGACTTTTCCCGAGGATCACAAAGGGGACAATGGCGGATAGGTAGCAGACTAGTTGGCTGACAAGTTCACACGTTCGCGAGGACGAGTTCGGGACTGTTGGAGATTGGAAAACGTCTGAGAGTTTTACTTCTCTCCACCGGGGAAGAGTTCTTTCGCAAAGGCCAGGTGGGAGACGAACAGGTAGGACAGTGAACGTCGGTTCTTGGACGAATCTTTTGTCCGACTAATTTTTATTCGACGATCGCTCTTTTAATTTTTGCGTTATATTCTTGATCGAAGATATGAACTCAATTTGTGAGAAGAAAGGATTTCAAGATTAACTTGGTCGCCAATTTTCAAAGGAACATTTGGATAACATTCTAATTAAGTCGTTTCAAGGTTGAATCTTCGTTATTCAATGATATATTAGAAAATTGATATCTGTTACATGCACTGTATGATAGTATGTACGAACATGATTATACACTAGGCATCGTTGAGGTATCTGTAATTTAATCGAACCGCTTTAGAAACTTTCTGCAATGTACGAATGTGTGATTGCTCAAGATCGTTAATTGATTTCAAAATCAATGTGTGGATAAGGTATGCGTTAATTACAATTTACTATTTACAAATGATTCATTAAAATGTTGAAATCTTTATATTTTGTAATTTTTTTTTAATATTACGATGGTGAAAAAGTAATATTTCGATGTTGCGTCATGGTGACGAGGGAGCAGCTCTGATGTGTGCATACGGGAATATGTAATATACTGAAAGTCTAGTACAATTACAGTTGTATCAAATGAGAAACTAGTAAAATTACAGTTGTATCAAATGTTAAAGAGATATTGAATCATGTTCTTTGAAATTTACTTGCGATTTATATCGTGTGTAAGGGACTATGTAAAAATGGCAATATAACGAGAGATTACTATAATTGTAGTTGTATCAGGCAGTAGAGAAGGATTGAATTATATAATTTGATAGGTTTGTATTGTTCGCAAAAGATTATGTAAAAATGGCAATATAACAAGAGATTACTATAACTGCAGTTGTATTAGGCAGTAGAAAGATATTGAATTGTAATTATTAAAAATTTGCTTGATATTTCTACTGTACGTAACAAACTACGGAAAAATGGCAATATAACGAGAGTCTTCTGAAATTACAGTTGTATTAAACGTTAGAGAGGTATGGAATTATAATTGAAAAATTTATTTACAATATGTATCGTGCGTAAGGAACTTATATGAAAATGGCAATATAACAAGAGATTACTATAACTACAATTGCATTAGGCAGTAGAGAGATATTGAATTGTAATTGTTGAAATTGTGCTTGCTATTTGTATTGTGCGTAAGAGACTACGTAAAAATGGCAATATAACGAGAGTCTACTGAAATTACAGTTGTATTACACATTAAAGACATATTGAATTGTAATTGTTGAAAACTTACAATATGTATCGTGCGTAAGGAACTATATGAAAATGGCAATATAACAAGAGTTTACCGTAATTACTGTTGCACTTGGCGATAAAGTGAAGTTAAGTGTCATTAATTGAAATTTACTTACGTTTCATATCGTGCGTAAGGAATTATGTGAACATGGCAATATGACGAGAGTCTACTCTGTTTATAGTTGTATTAAATGTTAGAAAGGTATTGAATTATGTTTGTTGAAATTTACTTGCAATGTGTACTGTATGCAAGGAATTATGTGAAAATGGCAATATAACAAGAGACTACTGTAATTACTATTAGATTACTTGGATTATTAATTAGGTTATTAGACCGTAGAAAGGAGTTCAATTTTGTTAGTTGAAAACTTACGCTTTGTATCGTGCGTAAGAGTCTATGTAAAAGTTGCAATATAAAGAGAGCCTACTTTCAGTTTCCATCTATATTCATCACAAAATGATGAATGGTTCTTTAAACTGAGATAAGCGGTTCCGTTTTCCTTATCGGTGTTAAAAGATCGTGTTTACGATAAGAAGAGTTCATTAATAGCCAGAATACGATTATGTTGCTTAATATTACAGCAAAAATGAATGGACGTTTGGACGAGTATTAAATTATCCTAGTATTACTCGAATGTTCTGGAGAACGCGCAAAAGCGCATTGGACTGTTACAAACACTTTCAGTGCTTACTTCCGATAATAGATTCCTTTAATTGCTGCTTACGATGATCGCGGAAGTACTATATTACTTTCTCGATCAATTTCTTGCTCTAAATGCACATAATTCTTATGTAATCAATGAGAACCTATTTCTATGTATTCATAGTAACTGCATTATTGAAACCATTTATATAAATCGTTTGTAACTTTTATATACTATACTCAGTTATTTTAACAATTAATTTCTTAAACAGGATTATCATCGTGATGTAAAAATTCGGAAGCGAAAGTTTCGATTTCTTCCCGTGGCGAATCTCTCCAAACATCAGATCTCGTATCGTTTTCACCGAAGGTTGCGTAAACCAAATCAGATTCTCACAATTCAATAGTTTTATTGTTCTCGAATAGACACAATATTTATCGTTACGCTTATGCTCCATAATATCGTACAATTTTTATTGCTTGTATAGTTACACTTATACCCAGAGACGTAGGTGACGTTTGCTGGACCCTGGTCTTTATAATTTTTGCAATTTGAAAGTATAAAGAATTAGAGATTTGGGGACTTTTGGGTCAAAGAGAATTTTTAGATTTTGGAGATGTTGAGAATGTGGGGGCTTTGGAATTTGAAAATTGGAAAATTTGGAGATTTAGAAGTTTTCGCTGTCAATTTTCAATTTTGGAAATTTGGGGTCCGGAAATTTCGGTATTTGTAAATTCTGAAATTTAAAAATTAGAAAGTTTTAGAATCTGTATATAAATCAACTCGTCTCTCTTCAAACAAGGACTCATTTAATAAAGAAAGACAATGTATTTAAATATTGTCGCACGAAAATTAAAAGGGGTTATTAATGTCCGTTGCGTAAGGGGCCACGATGTTAATACGGTTATCTCAAACGTTACATCTTACAAGCAGGAATGGCGTCTTGAAGTATCGCGTGTGGGAAAAAAGGCTTTCCTCCTGTACACCTGCGTATGAATCTCGTTAAAAAACGTTTCACTTGCAGAAAAAGGGGCGGAAGTGAATTTTAACGAAAATATTCTCGTACGTAATTGTATTGTTTAAGAGTCCACATTGGACTCGTTTCGTTTTGGTGAAAAGAACGTGTCCTATCTTAATGCTTTATATCCTTTGTACTGTAAAATAGATATTATCTGCAAACTTATTATTTGAAGTGTTCTTTCAATTACAGGATACAATGGTTTCCTGTAACTGCTTTACTCGTGTATTAAAGTATAAATTATAGTTCTTTTATAACTGAAATTCATATTCGACTTTACTTAATAATTATTGCATCATGGCGATTTGAGGCAAACAAAATTTTTGCCATTTTCATATCATTCTCTATGTTATCGACTATATTCCTGAAAATGATTTGAATGGTTTAAAATTGATAACAGCTCGATGAAAAACATTCTAAAGTTAATTATTCTTTCCTTGCGATGTAATTTGATGAATATTATAGTCAATTAAGGAAATAAAATCGATATTAATTGGCTTTTCGAAAATTGAACATGTGGCGCCATCTCTCCTGCGAACAGGGTGAACTACACACTTTTGAAACTGTAGTTTCATTAGTTCCTATATTCTGCCGCTAGATGGCGTCACGGACATCGTGTTCGGATCAATTCGATTAATATAGTTGATTTTATTAGCATAATTGGCTATAATATGAATCGAATTACATCAGAGTGCAAGACTAATTAACTTCGAAATGTTTGAACTTCACCAAATTATTATCAATTTTTAACCATTCTTAGGCTAATCCTAATTAGCTCAGGGTTTACTGTCTTATGTGCTGCCATCTAGTGGTAGAAGATGGGAACTAATTAAACTACAGTTTCAAACGTGTGTAGTTCACCCTGTTCGCCGGAGAGATGGCGCCACTTGTTCAATTTTCGAAAAAATTCAATTAATATTGATTTTATTGATTAATATGCTATATATTTATCATATATTTATTAATATTGACTTTATACTGTTTGCAATATATCCCCTGGGTCCGAAAATGCGGATTATGTGTTCAGAACAATTCGCACACTATACTGCATCTCATCGATGATATAGGGAATGACATAAGAATGGCAAAAAATTTTCTCTTGAGTTACCAAAAACCATTCTCGCAGATATATTCTTTTGTCAAAAGGAGCTTATTTGTCAAATTTGGTCAATATCGAAGCATGACGGTTTTCCGAAGTTTCGACAGTTCCACAATTGATCGCTAAATGGCGCTAATTGTGCTATTTTAAAGAATGCGCGCATAAATTTTAATTCGAACAAATACCTTATCGTATACATTTAAAGTAAGGGTAAAGGTGTAATAAGAATAACATTTTTTTTTATTTAGTTATTATTCTCATTAAATGCTAACATAATATAATGTATTAAAAGTTGTATGAAATACAAACACAGATATGTAACGTACAAAGTGTGTGAAATGATTCTGAAATGAATAAAAATCTGTGACAGAACTTTTGGTATCGATCAAAAAACAATTGAACTTTACAATTTCATCATTGGTTATTTTTATTGATAAAAGTATAGGTCTATCGTTAGTTATGTAAATAGTATTTAATGACAATTAATATATACAATGCAAATTACATTCGTTTTTCCATAGGACTTGTTTTCTCAGTTTAAACATCTCTTCCTTCTTCTTCTTTTTAGTATAAACGCATTCAAAGTAAAATACATAATTGTTACAAAGGGAACAGTATTTTTTTCGTATTCGTTCTTCAGTTTAACCGTTAGAGGCATCTTTACAAGATTCTCATACAACTTGCTTTAAATTTTGATATCAATTGTATGCTTCACTATCCTTCCAAAGTCTTTTATCTTTTAAAGTTTAGTGATTTTTAAAATCTTAATATGTATTTCATGAATACCCTAGTTAAAACTTTCCTGCATTTACACTGACAATTTCCTTTCAATTTAAATATAATTATTACCGTCTATAAAAAGCAGTTAACTATATGGAAAGAAAAAGAAAGAAATACTACTATAAAGAAATTAAGTTTAGTTATTTATACCGATTTATCAATCACAAACTAGATTCAGTTAGTATCATATCATAATTAATACACAAATTTCGTTTACAAATTATGCAGACTTTACCAATCATACTTTATGCAATACATATAGAAACTCATATAGACAGATCAAAATTTTCTCAAGTTAACGTTATTTAGAGTATATTTTAATTGCTATTAGGACATAATTTATTGCAGATATTTCCGCTTCATACATTTGAAGTCTGCTATTTTTTAACAGCTTCTCATTTTTATATCTTAATAAATTCTACATTTTCAATTTTCTAATTTAACATTTTCTAAATTATTTCTTGTTAATATAAATAATATCACCTTTTAACTACAAAATATAAGTTCTACGTATAAATCGTTTAAAACTAAAAATCTATTAAAATGATGATAATTTTTCATATTATCTTTAATCTTTACTTTAACATGAATCCAAAAGAACACTTTCATCTTTATTTGTTCTCCTTCCCCTGTTTTATAATAATGTGAATAAAAGTATGCGAGTATTATGCGTTAACAATTTATAAAAAGTTTTTCATATATCGCTCCATAAATAATAGGAAACAATTTTATCATACATAGTAGACAGACTAGACTATGTTGAGACATTTTGTCATGATAATAGCGTTCAAATTTATTTCAACAATACTTCATCCGAGTAGCGTTTTTTAAAACTATGTAAATATATGTATATCATTTTCATTAAAAAGAATGTTCATCATCTAATAATCTTAAGTTTAAAAGGACTATTATAATTGTTACGTGTTAGAAACGAATGACGGTAAAAAACTATAAAATATGGTACTGCTTTAGATACAGTTTTTTTTACCATTTATAGGGTATATTTTATGTACGATTGAATGACAATGCAACTTTTAACACTTATTACAAATGTACAACAAACTTCACAAAATACATTATAAATAAAAAAAGCGTGTTATACAATTCAAAGATTTATATTATCATCTATAAGCCAATTTCAAATTCATTCATCTTATTTTTAGAATATAGTAGTAATCATTACCTAGTTAAATTATAAAAAAAAAACAATTTAACACTAATCGAATTAAAGGAATGTGCTAATCGAATTTGAATGATAAGCCTACCAAAGTTACTTCGAAAAAAAAAAAAGAAACAGATAATAACAACGGTCGTCTAACTTTAACAAGATAAATCGTTCTCTTCTAATACAATCTGACGTGTATATGCATAAATAATAAGCTTACACGATAAGTTTTGAATACAAAACTTCCATCAAAAACCCAGTATCTTTGGCTACTTCGGGTATGTTTATTTAAATAATTATAATATAGTAATATTGTACAACTTGAGTTAGAGTACAGGATGAATTTGAAACACACAGCATTACTTTACATCATGCGCTGCCCATTTGGCGGAGCATACTGAGGTTGTTGGCTTACCGGAGGTCCTGTCGGCCCTGATGGACCATATGATCCTGGCAAAGGACCACTTGGAGGTGGATATCTGTTATAAAATATTATGAAACGTTTGTCAATTTCTTATCATTAAATATATGCTTAAGCACTCCGTCATCAACAAATAGCTCGCACATGGAATAAAATACATTACTAAATCTTATTTCGTAAAAGAAGGCTACAAATATCACAAAACAATGTAATTAACAAACATTGTTTTAACACATACCCTTGATGAGAATATGGGAGGCTACTTTGTTCTGGCACTGGTAAACCCTGAGGATGTCCTGCAGAATGTTGATGTGGACCTGTTGGCGGAACATGGTAATGTTGTGATAATATCATGTTTGGCATGCTTGCAGGCCCCATATATTCGCTACTTGGTATATTTGTATTGTATGGCCCGGATGGACCACCTCCAACAGGAAAAGGTTGGTGAGGTGGTGGAGGTACTCCGTTATATATCTAAAAAAAAATAAAATTTTCAATACAATTATTTAGAATTTTATCTCTTATGATAACATTTAAACGTGTAATAATTCTTACATGTTGAGGTGGTGGTCCCTGACTTTGAAACTGATAAGGATTTACATGTGGTTGCATTTTAGGTAGAGTGTAATTGGATGGTGTAGGAGGTGGTGGTTCCCGCATCAATGTGTGATACAAATTAAGAGCATCCACCAAATCAGAACTTAACTGAGTTAGTTGGGCATGCCTCCTATCTACCTTTTCTAATGCAGCATCTATTAAAGGTCCCATTGCAGTAACTTGTTCTGTAAAACATAATTATATACAATTAACAAATTTCATTAATCATTGTGATTATAACATACGAAAAACAGAAAAAGTATTACCTTCTAATTCGAGCATTTCTTGTGAATCTGAAGTATCACACTGAGGGTCAGCTTCATGTAATAAATGTAGAAGTCTATCCATTTTCCTTTCATCTATTTCAACTTCGATTACTTCTGGTTCTCTTTTTACTGTTTTCACTTCAACTTCTTCAGCAAACTGAACCATTTTTTTATTACTGTGTTCCAATTCTGCATACAAATCCATATATAGCATCTAATATGTTATCAATAAATATAAGCAATATAGCACCTTACTTGTAAACTGCTCAGGCTCCATAGACAAATCTGCAGTAACAAAATTAGAGGGAAAAAGTCCTTCTCCTCTATGATTACTGCCTTTCCACCAATTCGGATCAGAATCATCCAAAATGTTAACTAAAAGTCAGTTGATAATAGTTACTTCATTATTGCATTATATGTATCTTTATATTATTATAATTGCATTTTTCCTAGCTTTAATTAAAACATAATTTCCTAACAATAAAGTTTGAAAGAATGCATATCGTACTTATTTCTCCTGCTAAAAATGTTAATTCGTTATCTTCTGCTGCCTCAAAATCATAAAGAGCACGGACCTTCCTGCCTTCAGAAGTATTTGAAGCACCAAACGTTGCATTCACATTTGGGTATAAACTAGTATTCTTTTTAGATGCTGGTGAACTATGCGAACAAGACACTTGGTTTTGAGCTTTATTTTCTTTAAGCGAAAGTTCTATGGCTAAAACGAAGATAATTAATTCAACTTCATATTTTTTCAAGAAACAAATGTAACAGATATTAATGATACGCATATGTAAAAATACCTTTTGCAATATCTTCTTCTTCTTGTGAATTTGTTACTACATTTGGATCTTTACTTAACACACTTGTACGTTTAGGCTAAAAGATCAAAACAAATTTGTTAAATATAATGCATGCTTGAGGTTGACTATATACAATAGTAATGACATTTTAAATCAAATTAACTGCTTTATAAAATCTAATCTAACATTCTACATAACTGTTTCATATGGTTTAATAAAATAAATATTCATTACATGAATAATTACAGGAAAAACACTGTAGAACGTCAATAAGTGATAGCCTTATCTTTTTACTGAATACTTAAATGAAAGATTACATGCAGACATATATGTTTTGTAAGAGAAGTCTTATGGCAATAAATGTAGAAACAAAAAGACTCACCGTATCCGAGACACAACTAAAATCATAACCATCGTTCCTAAGTTTGTTGTATAAACTTGGAATTAAATTTAGCTGTGGATCAGTTTTAAAATCTCCTTCAGCCCACTTTTTTAGAAGCCCTTTCATTCTTTCCACAATCTTTGGCTGAGAGTGATTAATAAGCTTCCTCAAATCATTTTCAAAGTCTCTCGATGCTATCTCTAAATGAAATATTTTCCCACAATTGCTGACACATGCATCCAGTAACTAAATTTGAGTCAAATATTAGTACTCAGATTGTTAGTAAATATAAACTATATAAGTAATTTATATAGATTTTGAAACATGTACTAACAGTCAATGCCTGCATAACAATATGTGGATCTGGAGAAGATAATCTTTTAACGATTGATCGTAAACACTCCTTTGCATTTTGAGGAGAGGTTCCTACTTTATCACAAATATCCATTATTTTCCCCCATTCTTCAGATACATTCGTCTCGCTAGTTGCCTTTTCTAATGCCACAAAAAGACATCATCAAATTTTAACTTTTTATAATTAAATTAGTGACGTATGAAATTAATGATATGTATGATTGATCAATGTCTAACTTTCAGTACTAACTTCTTTGCAAATAATGAATACACCCAAACACAATAAGTCTTTGAGTATAAATTTAAAATAAAAAATATAAAATCAGGTACTAAACAGCATTGTAAAAAATTAATTTTACATGCATGTAAAATGTTGCTTGATTGATTTTAGAACTTTAGAAAATAAATAGAAAATACTTGTACATATAAGTTTCATGCAAATTACCACATTACAAAATTTATGTAATATTAATATTTTAAACATTTCTATTGATATTGTACTCTTATTGCTATAAATTAATATTTTCCTAAGTGCAACGTAAACAATTAAACAAAAAAACAGAAAAAAGAAAATGAATTAATTCATGAAATCTGGGGTTTTAATTGGAGGTCAAATGTCAACAACCGCTTAATGCATCCATTAAATATGGAATTTTAGTTTCGTAGAATAAACATAAAATCGAGCAAGTGCATGAAAAAAGAAGAAATTAATTGTCATATGATGAAATCTTTCTCTAACGACAGACTCAGTATTGTAGAATAACCACCTTAAATGAATTAAGGCTAGGGAGAAATCTGTCACTCACCGACGTCAGCGTCGAAAGGCGAAGAAGTCTGGAAAATACCCATTTTATCGTAGATTCTTCGAACAGAGTACGTTCGACAGTTGCGTCCGTTACGTGCTGTCACGGAATCACGTTACGTTTTTCTTTACGCATCCAGCTGATATTTACTTACAAACACGACAGCGAATGACTAATAACATTCTAATCTACCATCGAAATACATCTCAGTGTCGACCTGCCAAAAAACTTCGATACTATCGAATCATCTCGAAAGTGATGTCAAGCATAGACATTTTACGACGTAAATTTTACACTAGCAAATGCATTTAAACCGCGTTTACTGAAAATTAAAAGAAATTACGAATACTTTAAGATTGAAGTACCCGAAGTAATTAAAACCATCACAGATTTACATGGCTCCTGTTTTTTTTCTCGAAAAAGTTGAAATGGAAATCGACAATCGATAGATCATAAGTTAGTAGCTACGGAGATGGCTGCGCCCTGGAATATGCATTTAGCGACATCTATGCAAAACAAGAAAAATAAAATTATCAACGGTAACAAATTCATAAATTGATAAAACATTTACTTATTTTAATGTTGATAATCTCCCTTAATTTACAAAATGACATAAATTAATCTATACACTCGATTCGAGCAAAAACATGAAAATATACAAACTAAAGATAAAAGTATAAACCAATTTGTTAAATTCTTCGCATATAGCAATCTAAATATCTAGAGATATGAAAGTCTAGGAATCTAGGATCTAAGAATTATGAAAAAACCTAGGGGTCTAAGAATGTATAAAATGCAGTATATTTAAATTAAATAAAAATATAATTTATTTACAAAGTTACGTATTTAAAATATTGTCAGCTTTTTTTTACTTTTGTACAATTCATTAATTTCTTTCTATGCGGGTATACATTAATGAACATTCCCTGTATTTTCTTTATTTGTATCCTGTAAAATTAATTTAATATTATTACTATTGTTATTACATTACACACTGATATTATTATGCACGAGGATGTCATGCAATTGGAACAATCTACAACCCATGTTTTGTTGAAAAGAGAAGAAAAAACAATAAAATTTTCTTCTCTTTGTACCGTTCTAAACTAGTCTAGTTTAATATATTTTCCAATGCTTTCTACACATTCGATCTTGACATAATACTTTCAATGTGCGAATCTACAAAAGTGCGTGTATCCAAGTTCTTTGATGAGAGATCGTTGTTAGAGGTAGATTCAATAAATGTGTTATCAGTTGAAGCAGATATAACAGTAGTATCATGTAGAAGAGTTGAGTGTGCAATTTGTTTCATTGTTATGTCGCCACTCGTAGTATACGTATCATTCTGCACACATTTACATGCATAACGTGTGAAAAAAAGTAAAAGAAATATTTGATTTGTATTTAGCATCACGCATTACAATTACTTACATCATCTTCCGACGTTTCAATAACTTTTTTAACTTGTCTGAATCTTTGGAGAATTCGTTCATGAGGAGATGTTGCAACAAACTGACGAGGATAAGAAAATTCTCTCCTAGCAGGAGTCGTTCCTATAAACAAAAAAAAAATAGAATTTTTTATTTGATCTATGTTAAAATTCGTATATAACAGTACCTGTTGGAACATCGCGTTGTAGATCTTCATCAAAGAAGTGATTAATTTCGTTCACTGCTGATTGCAACTGATTAACAGTTTTGTTGCTCCATGCACTTGATTCTGTTATTTGATCCTCTAATTTACCGATTATTTCGTTAGAAGTTTCAGACGTTTTAATGTCTTGACTTTTCATCGATTCTGCATAATCTTTACTTACACTAGTAACTATTTTCTGTGCATCCTACATAGAAAAATATTTATTTAGTAGAAGCAATATTCCATTACCATTAAAATTTTAATTAGATTTAAACTTACATTAACCAATGAAAGAGCTTCATTTCGACCCATATCAATTTTTTGTTGCACATCTTTAACGCTATTCTCAGTAAGGTCTTTATACTGTTTCAATACATTACAGCTTTCGCTTATATTTGATTCTAATTCGCTAATTAGAATCTTTCCTTGTTCCGCTGTTTTGTCTATTAACTCTTCATTCTATCAATAAAATAAGATGTAATCGATTATAAATAATGAAACATAAGTTTTCGCTTAAATTATAAATCATATACAAAAACTACCTCTTCCGTTTTAAGAATGACATCTGTTTCAATTTTTTGTAAATTATGTTGTATTTGATCTTTTAGATCGTTTTGCATCGCGATACTCTTATTATAACTTTCTGTTGAGTAATCAGTCATATCATTACAAACTTTACTGACATAAGTACATTTGTCAGTTACAGAAGAATAATGCTCTTCTTGACTTTTATATAAACGGTTGAATTGAGAAGATGCATCTTGCATCATCTAAAAAATATGAAATTAACACTTTTGAAATTAAAAGAATATAATAAACCTTTTATACCTTTGCGAATAATTGCTGTTTTTCTGTAAACTGTTGTCTTTTCTGAAGCATTTCTACATCATTTGCAATAGTTTTAATGTTTTTGTTTATATCATTGTAAGCTTCTAGTTGAGCATTACAAGCAGAATCTACCATTTCTTTCATGAGAATTGAAGTTTGCTTTAATTTTTGGGTCACATTATTCCTTATTATTTGCAAATTTTTAATAATTGCATTTCTCATTATATTTTGAATATTGTTTGCCAATATCGTGGAAATTTCATTTAATAATTCATGTTCACATTCTAGAGAACTTGCTGGATTTGCAATTTTTTCTTTTATGCACTTTTGATCATTTGAATACTGAAATGTTTTAAGACATATGCATATATTTAACTGCAATAAGATTATTACATTAGATTAATGAATACATACAGATTCGTTTATACTCTTCTTCAAATTATCAGTATCAGATAAATGTTGTTTAATAAGATCCATTGAAATTTGTTGTATTGCTGTATCCATACTTTCGCATTTATTACTAGTATGCAGACCTAATGTAAGCAAAAGTAACAATCAGTAAATTAACGTTTCCTAGAATTTGTATTATATGTTGATTTCTTTATTACCAATGTCATTCTTTATAGATGTAAAACAATTTATTAATCTTTCTGCATACGCGCTAACATCTTGTTCAATTCCTTGTGCACAGTAGGAAACCTTATTTTTAAACTGTTCACTAAGGACCTCAACCGTTTGTTCGACTTGACTAAAACAATTAATAAATTATATTTTCTATACGTGAATATAAGTGAAAAAGTAGAAGAATCTAATCATTTACTTCTTCCATTAATTATTTAATCAAATGTTTTTATATGATCTTTAAGCTATATATTACTATATTAAAGATAATTAACATACGTTTTACGTCCAATCTTATCATGTAACTTATACGAATCTGACGTTGCTGTATCTGCAACGTTTAATAAATTTTGTGCTTGATTTAATAAAGACTGTTCTGTATTAACATATTTTTCTACTAAGAGCTTTTGTGTATCTCGTTCCTCGATCGTCATTTTTAATCGTTCATCCGTAGATTTAAGGGCACCCGTAACATTATCTAATTTATTTTTAGCTTCGTACAACTCCTTCATTTGAGCGAGAGTTTGTACTTCAAGATCATTGTATATTTTCTAAAAAAAAACAATGTATAATTACAAAAATAATAATAAACAGCGGAAATAATAAGAATTATGATATTTATTTACCTCCTTATCTTGCACATTTTTTTCAAGTGCTTTTATATGATTTATTTTCTCCTCTATATCTTTATTTAATTGAGCGATCTGTGTCTGCATTTCTTGATAATTCTCATTAGCAAGATAAACTCCATTCTTTTCACGTGCTGCTTCTAAATCTTTTCGTAATCTTTCAATTTCTACTGTATACTGTTTAAGGAATTCTTTTTTCGATAGTTTTTGATTTATTTCTGGGCGATTAGTAATGTTTTTCGCACGATGTGCATAATCTAATGTTGATAACGTTTCTTCAAGATTAATAGCAGCAGGAGATATTGTAGCAATAATGGAGGTTTTTGTTCGACCACCCAGTGATTCTTGTAGCAATCTCGTGAGTTTCGATTCTCTACACAATATGAGAAATAAAAGTGTAACTGATTATGTTTCCTATCATGTAAAAAAAAAACGGAGATTTTGATTACCTATAAGGTACATGAGGTGCTCTTTCAACAAGAGCTGTTATAACTCTACCAAGGGTTAATAAGGACTGATTAATACTACCAGCTTCCCTTGCTCTCTTCTCAATAGCACCAGATCTCCCGACATTTTCGCTTCCTGCTAAATCTACTAAATTTAACTTTCCCGTTTTTAAAACTTCTTCTCCTTCAGTGGTATTCTCTTTCATATGTACAGTTATTGAAAATACAGTATGAGAACGGCTGTAATTATTTGTACAAATTTACAGATTCAGTTTCAGTAAAAAGAAGTCAAAAAAGTACCAACCTAGATTGACTGTTCAATAGTGTTGCAGCAGTTTGTCTCCTTTCTGATCCCTTTTCCAGAATTTTATAAACTTCACTTTTATTATGTATTGTTACTTCTTCTAAACCATGAATAATTACAGCACCTTTTTTCGATGCATCTTCATATAATCTAAATAAAAATTATTTATTGAAATATTAGAACTAATTAAGTACTATGGAGATTGAACAATTTGAATTACATACCTTATTTTAGAACAATCATCATTAACTGATAATAGATCAAATAAATCTTCATTATAGAGTTCCAAGAAACTAACTCTAATTGTATACTCCTTTGTTTCCAATAAATGCAATTTATCAAACAGATGACTTAAAGAACGTGGTATCACACCAGCAGATGTATCCTATAAAATGTATGCATAAATAAAATAAATATAATTATTAAGTTGGTATATATAAAATACACTTAGTATACGTAATAAATCAACATGCATTTCATAATATGTAAAAGGATATAAAAAAATATAAAATCTTACACTTTGCCAATGCAAAGTTGGATCATTATTGATTCCTTCCATAGTAAATGTTTTCCCAGTACCAGTTTGACCATATGCGAATACTGTACAATTATACCCAGCCAAAACTTGTTCCAATAAAGGATTAACAACAACATTATACACATCAATCTAGTAATTAAAAATTATATAATGAATTGTAAATTTTTTAACATGTTTATGTATTAATTATGTATAATAAAAAGGTATACTTGTTTTGCGGAAGGTCCAAATACATTGTCAAATTTAAATTTCTTAGAAACCTTATCATGTGGACGCTCATGTACTAACAATTCTTTGTCATTAACAATTTCTACTATAGTCTTGGACTTATTATTTTTTTCAATAGCACTTGTTGGCCTAATAAACAAAACAACTAATTAAATAACGCTGTAATAATTTTCTTTTTACTTGTATACTTGTATGAATGAAAAACAAAATAATAATTATTAAAATTTGTATGTTCTATAAAATTTCATTGACATTTGGATTTGTGTCATAACAAGTTTAGTTGTAATTACAAATATAAGTGAAAATATGAAATAATTCTGCATAAATGTACTAAACTTGAGAAACTTAAAAGATTTAATAAATTAATAATATTTGTTTCATAAACTATTACCAATCTCGTGCCAATTTAAATATGTCAAAAGTTATTGTTATTGTTATTGAATTCCAAATAAACGAGGTGCTCACCTAACACGAACAAATACTTGTATATGTTGATATTTATCTCTTCTACTAATTTTTGTATCGTTCATGTTTATTGTTATTTATGTGGTCTGTTTTGTATTAGGAGATCTTTTCGTACAGACGAACTCCACTTTTCTTGAAAGTAATTACAAACTTACCCGTTACGGTTTAAACGTTACAAATTTAAAGTGTATAGTACTTTCGAAGGCCAGTAGGAGCGCTGTAGTGTATAAATGCTATTTGCAATGAACGTAAAAGAAAAGGAAATAAAAACATTCATTTTGATCGAATATATACAAATAAGTATTTTCTACATAAGATATAATTTATATTATAAATGCCCAACAAATAAATGTTAATAACAATGTTTAGATTCTGCATTCTTTTATATAGGCGCTCTTTCACGAAACGCGCATGCCTGTTAGGAAAATAGCGCAACGCTAAAAAGGCGGCCATGACAGACTTACATTTTATTAATAAATTTACAATTTAATGCAATGTAGGCTTTTTTCTTTTATTAAAGACAAATGTAGGAGAAGGAACATTCTATATACTACTTGTCTTTGATTGTAAGAGATCATACATCTAAATTTGTTTGTTTTCAAATTATTAAATTCTGAAATTCCAAATCTCTGAATTTCTAAACTTTGAAATTTTCAATCTAAATTTTTTAGAGAAGCCTACCATGCTCATTATTTATGATCGAATCATATAACAAGAAAAATCATTAAACATAATTAAATTTCAATAAGGTGTTAACAACTAGAACATCTGCATTTAAATAAAACCATAAATTATTAACATTCATTTATATTCTTCATCATAAATTTGTTTCCCAGTTTCATTACAATTAATAAAAACTTCAAAAAACGGAATATCTTATTAATTTATTAACAGCTCCACGAAATTGTTCGTGCCTTCCCTTTATTACTCCTCTGAAAAGTAAAAGTTGATTGGCTTTGTAGAACGAAAAGACATACAAAAATAATTCTGCAATAATTTTCATTCAGCAATGTCAGACGGAAGTACAGATTTTTGTTCCGAGTAGTATTGTAATTTTTTAAACAAAATTAAGTATACTTGTACACATACATATATACAGGATGACCCTTTTAAAGTAATCCACTGAATTATCTTCAAAAATAATAGGGACATAAGAAATATGTATTTATATAAGAGATATACTGTCGTATAGTATGTTTCATTTTAGGGTTCCGTTTGAATATATTGCATATGGCCCTGATCGAAGTTACGAGACCATAATCTTCTCTAAATTATTATTTTGGTCACTAAATTTCATGTATTTGGTTCTGGAGGATTTTACGACCTTACTATATCATGGAGGAGACTATGAAGCTTAATCTACAGAAGGAAAATATAGGGTTCTATTTGAACAAACATTTCTTGTATAAACAGCTTTTTCATGTCTCTTTTAATTATGAAAGTAATTCAGTCAGTAACTTCAAGAGTATCACCTTATATACAGGATGTTTAAAAATAAGCTATAAGCCAAACATGCAAATTTCTCGTGTTAAAGGAAACGAAAAATTCTTCTATAATTTTGTTATGTATAGCTCTATTTTAAAAATATAAAATGATTCAAAATTGAGGATACAACTGTTAGAATACGCATTGCTAAACATCGAAACATTCAACGTGTTTTGTCATTTGTTTTAATCTGTTGACTGGGGAAAATAAGTTAACTCGTCGTTTGTGCAAAACACTCTATAAATTTGTTGAACGATTTTTATCTTTAATCAGGAGGTAAATACATCGCATTAGAACATATCGCGTACAAAATAAATTAACTTTTCTTTATTCACTTTTTATTACATATGCAAGAAGCAGCTTCCTTCTGGTTGAAAAAATGACTCAGTTAACAGATTAAATTACAGTACTTGCTCCAGTATTATCAACATTAACACTTAACCGGTGGGACACATAAAACTATGATTTTAGACAAAAATAGAATCTATTGTTAAGATTTACAATTTCCTCTTTGTGTAGAATACACAACTTGTATGTATGGGTTTAACTGAATGATTAAGGAAATATATATTTTTGCCATAAGTAAAATTAACAATATGTTAGTTCTCGTCGATTAAGTGTTATGAACAGTAAATAAGTTTGACAGTTTATCTGCCATCACAGATTCTTCCTACCAACATTGCTACATTCTTCAAAGTGACAATCTAGCTAATTTGCTCCTCTCCAATCCTTTCATTTTCTATCATTTTTTAGTTGCGTTTGTTTGTATCCCTTTTTTAAGGTTTAGTACACATCTCGCTCGTGTTTTTCTTCATTTCTTTTAATATGCTGTACAAGTTACTATTTACTTTAATCTTGTATTTTTCTCAACATTATGGAAGATTGCATGTTGGTCACAAGAGTTTTATCAGAACAGGAACCATACATATTCACTCAGTGTGTGTAATTGTGTGTAAATATTTAGGTTCATTTAAAATATTATAATTGAAGTGAAGTTGTATAAAGTATTACAATTATTGTAATAATGTAATTGAAATATATGTCAAATCGTACACGCATAATAATGAACCAAGTAAGTAATTTAAATATGTATCTATTATCACAATGAAAGAAGAAATACAAATCTTCTTGACGTATTAGAATGTTTAGTGTTGATAGTGTAAAATGCGTAAACGCGTAAAGTATTTTTTAATTTCTTTCAACATAAAAAATTTGCATGTTTCGACTTGCTACTTACTTTAGGAACACCCTGCCTTACATATATCTTAATACATGTATAATTTTTGTCAAGTTCAGTACATTAAATAATTAAGTACCCCCAACTATCAGCTTCATTTTCCAATATCTTCATAAAAGAATTATTTTCTAAAACATAAGATGATCAGTTAATTTAACAATATATCTAGAGCTCTGTCTCAAAAATATTTTTAATCCTATTTAAGGAAGAAATCTATGATATCGGTTATCGATCTCAATCGTTCATTAAGATCATCGATTTCAATTATTCTTAAGTAAAACAAAAAACACCAAAATGAAAATAATCGTTGCCCCTCACATGTCTTATGGCACTTTTCAATTTTTTTTTACGTTAACACATTTTTACACGTTTAAGAAACGAGAGAAACAGTGTAAATAATCTATATTTCGTATGAACAAACATCATCAATAGGGTAAAAAATTTGTTTCCTTTAAAAATTATGACTCTTCAAAAAAGAAAAGAATATCCAAAACGAGGTTCATGCGTTGCAACGGACTGTCATTAATTACATTTCGAAATAACCAAGAGCGTAGATACATAACAAAAAGAAATGGAACTTTAAGATATGTATAACCTCAATCTTCAGATTTATCGTTACGTCAAAAATGGAGAATGTTCTCGTGTCTCTCCGCAATCATTCAACAACTGACATAACGCTATAACAATTGGCAATATCATATAACTTTACATAAAACGTTATTTCCGTGTTGCCTCGTGAAACGGCTATCATAAATATTACTCTATCCATTTTTCATTTAATGCGAAAGCACCTCATGCGTGCCCTACACGAACGTGGACCATCAATGCTTTTACGCGGTGTCGTACCCTCACAGAGCGGTTCACGAAAACGCTTGACTTGCTTGCATGTACAATACTAGACAATGCGTTAATACTAGACAATAGCGTAATACATATTTGACTCTAAAAAGTTCAACATCTTTTGCTTAAGTACCGTGTGCGTGTGTGGGAGAGTGCGCTCGTTGGCGCCATCATTTCTTTTGTGTAACATATTCACGTATAATTATCCTGCTGATTAACGAATGATATAGTTTGTGCTACCCAAGCTCATAAACGCTTCCATTGTTTTTCTAAATAAGCAAATTCGTAACAGTCATTCAATTTAAGTACTGGCCACCTTCTTCACGCGTCCTTCATCCAATGTTTCAGTCATTTTTACGATTTTGTTTTTCTTTTCCTAATTCTTACTGTTCATACCTACAAGAACTCGTCAATTTTGAATCCTTCGAGATAGACAGAATTTTTCCACTTATCAATCGTTTAAATAAAAAATAACATTTCGTGCCACGTAAAGTTACGTGGTTAATTGCAACTAGACTAAACTACTTATTTTATATTCCGACACAGGTTTTTTTGCTTTTTTATATTTGTTCTTGTTCGGCGACATATTATAGGCGGCTGAATAACCTTGGGTGCGTGATAATTTTGGCTTCTTCGTGCAGGAATGATATTAATCCTTTCTAACCTATACTACTCAATATTATTTGTATACTTTGTTAAGTACATCGTAATAGACATTTAAGTGAGCCTCTTAGAAGTCAAACTGATTAACTTAAACGATAATTGATTAACTTACTTTAGTTTGAAACATACGAACGAACAAGTATTATACAGTAAATTATTTCAACTATAAGTTGTATATTACAAATTGTAAACGCATACAAATAAATACATTTAAAAACATTGTTCACGCTAAATTCATAGAAAATGAAATTGATCAGCTTAACTTCTGAGAGGGTCAAGCGTTATCAACAACGTCTAGTTTGCTCCGCGAATAAGTGCATTGATACCTAGAACATTGTGTATATTTGATTAACCGATGAATTTTCGAATCTAATCATTTCGTTCCTAACGATCAACATAGGATCCCATCGTTTTCATTCGTTCCTGTATATTTAATCTTGAAATTATCGAGGCTGTGTGCGTCATCTACCCTAAACGACATTAGGAATACGCGTTTTGTGCACGCTCACCGTCACATCATCATCAGTATTGAACATTTCTTCAAAATGGCCTCTTTTTCATTGAGATTACATTCAACGAACATAATTACTATGCAACAAAGACTATACAATTAATGTATAGCATTTTGACTGGACCGTGCAGTTCTCATTACGTGCTCGAGCGAAAGAACTTGACAACGTTGTTAACAAACTCCTGATGCTACAACTGCACTTGAAACGCTTGCGTCGCGTTTGGCATAACGAAGGGATTCGTTGCGTTGGACTGCTGCAGATTTTTCGCTGCAATTTCTGCCCATTCAGCATCGAACGGATCTGATGTGCCACTCCTGGTGATTGGTCCCATCGCGGCAGATCCCAAAGACAGAGCTCTTGCATGAAGCGATGGTGCTCGTCGAGGACTTGTTTGTCCTTGTGAAGAAGATTGCACTGAAGATGGTACCGAGCTGGTTATACTACCCAGCCATTGCTCTGGCTTTGGCAATGGCATTGTCATTGCAACTGGCTGAACCTGGAATAATAAAACATTGTACAATTACTTAGTAATAAGCATAGTCACATCTCATTATCAGTTACAATAATTGGAGTACATCATAATATAACAGATCATAAATTATAGATGATTACCGCCGGTGTAGGAATAGTATTCGAAACCGCAATTTGATTGATTTGGCTAACATCAGGAGTCACACTACTAGGTAGGGCCGGTAAAATGGACGTGGTACTGGTCACTGGTGTTACCGAAGTAATTCCAGAATTGACCAGTATCGATGTATTCGCAGCTGGTGTGGATGTACTTCCTAAAGAGGACGTCGATACTGAGCTAAAGGCTGAATTGGCTAATGGTGGTGTACCGAATACACCAACAGTGTTAGCAGCTGCTGAGACGTTCATCATAACCGGGGTGGGTGCACTAGTTCTTGGCGGAACGGGGCTGTGATTAGCAGCTTTGTTTCTAGTCGGCGTGAGTTTACGACTCGAAGACGACGGGGATTCTTGCCAGCTAGATCCATCGTTTAAATTATTGAGATCATCGTTCTTATCATTGTTATTATTGTTGTTGTTATGGTTGTTGTTGTTGTTGTTGAAACTGGGACCATTTTGTAGCTTCAACTCATCCAGGGAGCTGCTAATCGTTACTGTAACAATATAATAATGATTACTTTACTAATTGTGCTTGTTTTGCAAACAAATGTCGTTTGGCTGCAAGAGTAAGATCTGAAAATGGAGTCTTCGGTCAATGATGAGAGTTGAAAGGACAGACAGGTAAAGTTAGAAGAAAGAAAACGTTGGTTGTACCTGGTGGAGTATCACTGGTAGAGCCTGTGAAGAGCTGTTTAGCTACAGAGCTTGCACTACCACGACTAGGCACTGGGCCAAAATCATCGCTACTCGAAAGAAGGGAAAGCCCTCGCGAAAGCTGCTGACACATAGCTGAAACACTATCCTGACCCCCAGGCGATATTTCCGGTATTGGACTTACTGTAATAAAGAAGAATTGCTATGAACAAGATTTCACGTACTTCGACGACAAATACTGTGCTTTGAACTCGTGTTGAAAACTACTAAGTGCATGCTTAACACGTGTTATGTATTTGACAGAGATGTACAATGGATTTGAACAATTTGAACGCGGCTACTCAATTTGTTGAATGAAGAAGCTTAGTCAAAGTAAATCCAAAGCTCATCTTTTATAGAATATTAAAATGACTGAATATTTAAACAAATATGTAATTACTCTGATTAAGCTTTTTTTTGCTTGTATTTACTAAGCACGTCTAGTATGTATGTACTAGTCTACGATTCCTTTTATTTTGCTTTTCTTAGAATTTATATTACTTTTGTATGAATCATACAATGTCTTAAAAAAAGTGTGAAGTATGTCACTTTATAATCATTTTATGAGCTACCATAGATACCGTATATACATATGTGCTAGTGAAAGATAAAATGTATTCTAACACAAGTACATTCGAGGAAAGCTACAAAACCAATACAACAAAGAATATTGTTTCTCGCTTTCTGTGTCTTTTACATTTTGAAATTCGTCTAATGATGTTCGAGTGTACACAAAATGTAACTGTATGTTTAAACACATCATTCAGTACGAAAAAGAGAAGGAAGGGAAAGGGGCAAGCAATAAGAACAAATCACGGAAGAGAAAATAATGACCTTCGTCGTCTCCTTCGAACTCTGTTGCAAAAGTAAAGAAATATATTATTCAGTGTAGGTACTAATTTAAAGATACCAATATTGTACATGTGATGAATTGAAGAGAACATTAATAGTACAAACAAATTGATGATTTGTTTTATATTTATCTATTTTTTATTATGTTTCATTATTTCCCTATACTATTCTGGAAACCCTTCATCAAACACAGGTACCTGAATTGAAAAGTAGACACTGAACAATATTTGTGATATAGTCAACAAGTTTCTTCTTCACTTACTATAACTTATTGCAATTTTTTGTATAACTAATTGGACTTACATATTTTTATATCATAATGAAAACCTAACTCTGCGAATATATAGATGCATTATTATAAAATAATCATTTTTAACCGGTTGATATGCTTCATATATTCACAAAGTTTAGGTTCAATTAGTAAAATAATTTTAACAGAGAACAACTCTTGAGAGCTGCTCTTCTAAAGGAAGACAGAGTAAGAAATATGCTTTGTTCACAGGTATTACTCTACACCAAATTGTGTGAAAACAATTTATCAGGAGAATGGATCATTTGCAACATCCAGTTCATTTTGCAGTTGCTCTCCACTTGTTATTCAAAATAAAATAATTACCTGACGGTTTCGAAGGTACAACTTGAGACATACTGGATGGCATTCTTGATAAATCTGTTGGTTCCAGACTGTGGCTACGAGCTCGTTCAAGATTACTAGGGAGATCATTGATTCGTAAACTAAGTTGCCTCTTAAATGGAGATGCTTGATTCAATTGCGTGAAACCACGGAAGGAACCTTGTCGTTCGAGCATCGACAAGGTGGCGTGTGGTCTTTCGATCGCAAATGGGTTGTAAACCTGCTTCACCGGAGGTACATCTGCACACAAAAGTTTTCGTTTTTGTAAAACTATTAACAAACATCAATTAGAATTTTTATTCAATTTGTAACATTAACATTCATTCTAGTATAGTTTAACAATAATATGACTGAAGAAATAACTAACCTACAGCACGCTCGCGTGAATCCTGCAATCGTTCCGTAAGACTCGGTTGTCTAAAGCTACCGCTCCTCGTGAACGTCGAAGTTTTTGAATCGAACGTCATCGTGACACCGCATTCTTTGTCCCTCCGCTGTTTTCTCTCCAGACACGCGGCGAAAGCACAGCCCACTGCATGACTCAATCGTTCGCCCTAAAGAAAGAAAGTTAACAGATTTTGTTATCACATATTCTAACAATAATTCTGTATTACAGTACGCTCTTGTTATATTGCCATGCATTGTATAATCAAAAATTGTACGACCACCCGGTATGCTATCACGCATATTGCTATGGGTTGTAGCATCTTGTAATACCACGCGTTGCATCACCTTGCGTTAGACGATTACGGCAATATAACAAAAGTCTACTATATTACCTACACTTACCGATTCTTTTAACGCTAAGAATCCATGACACATCCACCTCCTAGTCGTTCCATCCCTGCAAATATAACTAAATCCCTTCTCATGATTTCGATCCGGTGCACAAAAGGAAACCTTCTCTATCGTTTGATCGACAATTAGTCCCTTAGTTTCGTCTTCGACAACCCGCAAGCCGTCGCCTGATACATGTAGCACTGCTCGTACAGGTCGACGTCTTGAATTCTATGAGAATTTAATCGTTATTACTTACACGATTAATTCCAAGTTGTTACGTGTGTTTCAACGTCACTTACTCTAAGTACTTTTAGGGCTTCCTCGCATACTTGCATGCCCCTTGACTCGAACACCTCGACACATCCCAGGTACTGTACAATCAAAAGTGATATATTAACTGACAAGAACGAATAGGATAGACCTTAATAAAACCGTACAAGGTGGATCACACAACTGTTACAAGTTCTTATGGTGACTAATACTGGCAACATTTGATATATTTCAGAGATAAATCTTTCATATGAAATATTTGCGAAACGATCTTAACTTTAAGATTCATACCTTAACGTGGAAAGCGCATGTAGCTGAACGAACAGCGGTTTCATCCGCCTGCCATTGATGGGGTTTACTGGATTCCGGTACGTGAGGATCTTTCCGCCGCCGGAAGCTATCGCGAAAGCTTCGTCGCAGCCGATCCATTCTCTTCCCCGGTGACCTCTCACGCTGGACATAATAAAACACCTTTATTTTAACAATGTGCAATTAAATAAACATGTGTTTCTTCTCAACTTATCAAAACGCCCTGAGCTGCGGATTCAACGTGAGTCATCCGATGATCAACGCTTATTACTAATCAAAGAGCAACCTTTCCAGATATTTTTCAATTTATTTTGGGAAGTGGGAGATTATAATAATTCATGTCTTTCTTAACACTAATATTTTTATAGCATTTATCTTTTACACCACTATTGATACCACTATGTATGACTACATACACTACATTACTACTTCTTCGCTTTACTATTTCATTGTACTCCTATATCTACTACTATTCTACTACCTCACATTTAAGCTCACAGCTAGAATCAAACCGGGGACGATACTGTAGAAATGTTTGTATCAAACCTTGGATTCAGCTGTATATTTCATTCAGAAATTTAGGATGCATAGTATTGTTTGCCATAACAAGAAATTCTACAAGTATATAAGTGAAAATTGTTTTAAGACTAGTACATGTTTATTTATTTGTTTATCTGTTGAAAGTAGTATCTGTATACTGATCCCCTGTGAAAATAATGATACCGGATCTTATCCCTTTATGTTTCGATACGCACGAGTTGTCTGTACATGCGCAAATAACACATACATTCTTTACCGTCATATTTTCTTTCACTCTTCAAGGTCGTACCCGGTGATTAGCAAGACCGAGCCAACACGCGAGGCTGTTACATGAAATACCATGAATGTAAAAATTGCTGTCAGAAAAGATGTTCGCTTGAACAATATAATAAGATATGGATACAGATAATGAGTAAAATAGTAAGACAGCAGTATATTTTTTATTATTTGATCAAAATAATTCACACTGTCGGTGATCAACGAAGCAGCAAAACGGTTAGATCACAGTAATTAAATGTTCTTAGCCTGTTTTCTTCAATGCTCTCTTGTAACTATAGAAGAGTAGGCTGTATTCTTTCCTAATGTATTTTCTTGTCATCCTACCGACTCAGGTAACTACAAAACTGAGCGCATGGTTGAATGTGCTAATGTCGGCCTTTACTTAAGTATGGAGAGAGTCCCCGCTCCCATTTTACTCGGAATCATCCTTTTGTTCTAACATTCGTCCTCGAATGTGTGTTTGTCCTCGTCTTCTACATGGCTCAGTGACTCTCGCTTATTTTCTAGCATATTTTTTATTTCAAGGTACACGAGCAAGCATTATAGGCTTTCCTAGGGAAAATGGCGATATACAAGATATTGATCACCACTTGTACAAAAGACAATGTGTTGTACTTGTGATGTAACAAGAATTTTTGTCTGAAGGAGCACGATTACCACGCGTTATATGGTCACACGTTAGTTCCCTTTACGTTATATGGCCACGCGTTGTATCGTTGCATGCTATATTTACACGTGTCCGTTCCCTATGCGTTACATCGCCAATTCCTGACGCGTTACATGGCTACGCGTTAATACCCTATATGTTATATGGCCACGTGTTATATCGCCACCCGTTATATCACTGCACATTAACTTCAAACGTGTCAATTCCTTACGCATTAGTATCCTATGTGTTATATGGTTACACATTAGTACTCTACACGGTATATGGCCACGCGTTATATCGCCACCCGTTATATTACTGCACATTGACTTCAAACGTGTCAATTCTTTATGTGTCAGTATCCTACACGTTATATGGTTACGCATTAGTGCCCTACACGTTATATGGCCACGCGGTATATCGCCACTTATTATATCACCGCGCATTAACTTTATACACGTTAATTTCTTACGCGTTAGTATACTACACGTTATATGGCCACGCATTAATACCCTACACGTTATATAGCCGCGCGTTATATCGCCACCTGTTATATCACTGCGTACTGACTTCACACGCGCCTATATTCATTAAATCACCATTCGTTAGTTCTCGATACGTTACAAAGCCATGCGTTAGTTGACTGAACGATATATGGCCGGCTGTATACTAAGCGTGCTTCTCTATGCGTTATATCATCACGCGTTACATCTCTACGTATTGCATTGCCACGTGTTATTTCCCCTCGCGTTATATCGTCAAGTGTTAAACCCCTACAACGTGTTTTGTACGTTTAAGATTCTCCACATTGAAAGGATAATCTTTCGATTGTTATCAACAGCTTTGTTTTCAATTTGGTCGTTCTACAAGCATCGTGCTTAGATAGGAGCTGATTAAAGGGTTAAGAATCTTACGAAATCTTGATAAGTACACTCCTACAAAACAGGTAGTTAGTTGCCAGCTGGAAACACTCGAATTTCTTTAGGAGAGCCAACCTGAGTAAATATAAGACACTACGTTTTCAATATGAAGAGTACACGAATAAAACGAAAAATTAAAAAATAGTTAACCTAGTTAAGATAGTCAAGATGATTTTTATAATTGCCAAGTGACATATTTTAAAATAATTGCGACCGCAGTATGACAGTTTTAAGATGATTTAAAAGGTAATGAGCAAATGAATGTTCCGCGTAAGTATAACAATTTCGCAAGTTTCAAAGTATGATTAAACGTCTCCTACTTTTATAGGTCAAGCTTCTATTAAACTAGAGTTGCATTCGTTGCAACAATAAATCACATTTGTACCCGCGTGATCCATCATAATCATATCAAACTCGCTTTATTAAGTTCGTCCCATACATTCCACTTGAGACTGAACTCTGTTGCCTTCAATTCAGCGTACCTTGCACTTAACTCAAGTTTCATCCGTGATAATTTATCAACAGAACGTAGGTAACCGGAGAAAATTTAATGAAAGTACGTACATTTCGTTTTTAATTTAATTACAAGAGTATTCTGTTACGTAAACAAAAACTGTACACGCGGGGAATAACTTTTACATTATTCATTCTAATGAATATGAATGAACAATTATTCTATACGTAAGTTATTGGTCTATTAATTCGACGATGTAAAACTACATATCTCACACAACATAGTATGACACCAACGTTAGTCAACGTTTCTATCGATTAATAATTTATTTGATTTAACAAATTTTTGAGTCGTCACTGATGATTATCTTATCAATTAACGCGCTAACGTGTTTTTGTATGTTCACAAATAACGTTAATGAAATCATCAAAAATTAAATGTTAACATTTTCTTAATTTTCTCTAGAAATATGTAAATATACCAAGGAACTTCAAGCTCGCTATGTATCGGTATGTAAATGTAATCGGTTTCGTAACGACGAGCACTTTTAGCTTCCTCTTATAAACCGGACATACAAAATTTAGTAGATGTACGAGGACTTGTGTGACCAACTATAGGTGTAGACTATAAGTTAGGCTTCACCAGTAACGTATATTTATAACTATTTAAATATTGATAAGAGTAGCGTTAAGGCTAAGACTTACAAACAACCGAACAGTTTTATTTCTATCAAGTTGTATACGGTGTTTTCCTGATATAGCATTGCAAAAAATAAGAGTTAACAACTTTTATATTAATTAAAATAATATCTTTATTCCATTATTTAATGTGATTTTCACCAGCAATACAAGCACTCTAATAATTTAAATACTTTGTATAACAAGAGATTTTCCACGTCATGGTAAATTAAAATTGATAAATATGAACAAGAATGTACCAAGGTGTATTCTGCCAGGTAGACTCATCATCTTGCCTCCAGTACACCAGTCACGTGACTCCCCTACATTGGTGAACATGGCAGGTATACCAGGGGAAAATGATGGCGTGAGGAAACAGGCTACACCATTCTTTGTAGTTGGTCAATTTTAAAATGCACACGTTTCAAAATTAAACCTTCAGAAATGTAGAAATTCGGATTTGAAAGTTTGTGAATTTCAGAATTCGAGGTGTAAAGATGGGGATTTGGAAATTTAGGAATTAAAGTTGAAAATTTTAGAACTTGTGTAGTTGGAACTTTGAGAATTTCTGGATTTATGAAATCTGAAATTTAAGTACTTAAACAATCACAAAATTTCAAGTATACAATCCTTAAAACCGGGGGCAAGTTTCGTGACGTTCCTCCACACTCATTCAAAGGCGCCTACATTTATCCCAACTATTCCGCCGAATCCTATTCGCTCCTGTTCTACTACACCATAGAGCGCAATGTTTCAAACTGATTTTCTCTATTTCAGACAAGATTCTATGATTCGTGATTGATTAATTAGATTCCCGATAATCGAGGGTCAAGCCTTGAAAGGCCGATTGCTTCAACGTACGCTCCATTTAACGGTACTGCATCGAGAAACAAGCGTCGCACGTGGGCATCTGTTAAACGCGAGTTATCGTTGACGTAAAACAAGATTGCAACGTACCGAGAGGCGAAGACCATTTCCAGCATGGCTGGTAGCTCTTTCGAGCGGTTGGTGGGCGGATGGATGGTTTCCCATTTCTTTCCAACGCCGATGTTTTCAGGACGCGCTATAAAGACTGCATCAACAATCCAAACACCACCGCCTGTGCGTTGTTCCTTATTTCCTTTGGTACACCATGCGCGGTGACACTTATCGTGCACTCTTTGCACAGCTTGGCGATAATCCTTCGCAACACTACTCGATCTGCAGCCTCAACGCACTCGATTGCAACATTATTCCGTAAGGACACTTTCACGTTTACAATTTTGTAAACACTTTGCGAGTGCACCACTCGTTATCGAAATCCTTCAAACCGTTTGAATAACCACCGAAGCGTGCACGCGACGATCCGACGACACTGAGAACTCGAACAACTGTGAGAACTTCCTCGTCGACCACTGCATCATCTCCAACAGAATGAGTTTCATCGTGAGCTTCCGATACACTGCACAACTTGTCACTTCCTCTTTTTTTCGCCGTTTAAATTGCGGTTTCTCCGTGTTCTGTTGATAGACCGCGTGTAAATTGATGATCAAATCAGAGTCGTAAGGTTTCAAACAATCTCGGCCTTCTTACAGACAGTGAATGTTTTAAATAGGCATGGCAGCGCGACGTTGCCAGAAGCCGGCCGGTAAAAATGTACACCTATCGGGACGGATCGACGAACGGGTAAGGAGACCGCTTCTTTTTCTTTCTTTCTTTCTTTCTTTCTTGTCACGAGCAAACAGTTCAAACTGGTCGTGCGACTTGGCCCCAGAGGTTGACGTCATGGACTCTACCTAGAGCGGGATTCCGATTATTCTCTCTCTCGTACCTCTGTCCTAGCTCACCTTAAGGTGCGTTTTGACTGAACGAGCAGATACTCAATCTGCCCCCACTTCGATAAAGCTCTAGCATGAACGGACATTCTTTCCGCGCTCGATTCGAGCTTGTTTAGTTTCAATTCAAATCGAGTCAATTAAATTCGACGCGATTCAATTTAACGCATTTGAAACGTTTTGATTTGGCGCGGTTCAATTCAGTACAATTTGCATCGATTCAGTCTAAATGCGACTTGATTGGACTCGATACGTTACGAATCGTTTAATTCAAAACCACGCGATTCAAATTGGCGCGCTTCGACTTAATACAATTCAAATCGACACGAATCGATTCGATACATTTCAAGTGGATTCAGTTGGATCCCATATGATTTAATTCATTACAATTCAAATTGACACGATTCAATCCGATGCGATTGATATAATTTGATTCGATTCGCTCTAATTCAAATTCACGCAATTCAAATTGGCGCGCTTCGACTTCCGATTCAAATCGATGCGTTCTCGACTCGACGCGATTCGATACATTTCAACTTGTCGCAATTAGATTCCGATGTGACTCATCTCATTTAAATTCAAATCACAGCAACTCAACACATTTTTAAATTTGTTTCGGTTAAAATCGACACGATTCAATTCAACGAAGTGAAAGATGACTCACACTCGATACGGATCAATTCAAATTAATTCGATTCAAATCGATGCAATTCGACTCATAGCTCAGTTCAAATCGATGCGATTTAACTCGTTTCAATTTAAATCGATGCGATTCGATCCTCCGTGTACCGAATATCTGAAGAATTCGTTAAAACATTCAATCACATTTAGCTGTTTGGTGTGTCCAGTTAGCTCGATAATCGTTTGCACTAAACGATCACGAATGCTCGGTCAGTTTAAACGCACCCTAACAAAACAGTAGTGGGGATTACTTGTATCCTGTTACTCGCTTCTAGTCATCTTCGCCACGCGAAATCCTTTGCGTTTGCTTCTTAATCATCGCTGCTTGGAAATCTCTCAGTTATTTTTAATCGATGACGATTCCAGTGTATAATTTACTTGGAATTTGACGCTCCGTACAGTGTTATTTTTTTTTTACCTGGCTGGAGATTTCGTAATAAAACATCGATAGTTTCATTCAGTTCCTTTTATGTATGTACACTCTCATCTTTTTTTTTTACGAAGATATTTACAAATCGTTCGTAAATAATAAAAATGCTTTTCTGTCATTTATACTTCTTCTTTTTCACATCAGAGCTTTGTCAGATTATTAAGACAACATCCGTTTTATTTACAAATTATTTAATATCGTTTTATAAACAACTAATTTGTATTATACACTTGCGTTATTAACATTCTTGGTTATAGTGTCGAGTAGAAAACGAAATCTTTACGGATCGATGGGTGTTTAAAATTGTATATTAGAATCGAAATGACGAAACAGCCACAGTATAAATTCCCACGTTTTTCCGTTAGGACTGTTGTCGTCACGCTCAGTCACTTCCGGCGATTTCACCGGAACTAAAACCGTACGTTTGATTTTTCGCGTCGGTGCAGAAACCGTCAAGACAGAGATGCCGAAGAGCGCGATTTACTTCGAGTAAAATCTTACTAGTCGATTAAATAATATTTAAACAGATAAATATTCTAGCTTCGAACTTCGTGATCAAAGTTTTGTTTAGGTTTACGTTAGACACGAGAGACTTTAAATGATTCGATAAAATTATCAACAAAGAACGAATAAATATATAATTGCAGAGAAGAGCTTGACAATGTTTAAATAAAATTGCTATTTTTCCTTCGACAAACTCCCGCGCCATCTGGTGAAGGTGTAATCCGCACAGTGAACGAAACTTTCGATGGCTAGTGCGCGTAACAGGAATTACATATACTGTTCACTGTTTATCGTCGAAGGAAAGTCGTTGAGAACACTGCACATTGTCAATCACATTCGGCATCACTTTAATGCGGTCAAGAGAAATAAGACGAAGTAAACGTATTCACTTTCACTTTCAACAGAAAAGTCCAACGAGGCTTCGTCTTCCAATAATGTGGCAAAGTAACGTACAACAACCCCCCCCTATAACACTCGGAAAGCGAATGCCATAGTTGAAACTGGCCCAGGTCTCTCTACCCCAGGTCCTACGGCGTGGCAGGGATGCACCTTCTCTCATTGGCGCCCTGTCCCCTCTTCAAAAATTAGTCATTTCATTTTCTCTCTATATGTACCCAGATTCTTACTAACATCAACATTATTTTGTTAGCTCGTGCAAAATATAACAAATTTGTAGTAAGGATATTTCTTACTCAATCTCTCTTTGTTTCAAAATATACATTTGATGCAAGATGACAAGGGTGGGGACAATTATTATTTTTCAACAGTGATATTTAGGAATTTTAAGCTTGGAATTATGAAATTTTTTAGTACAGATTTTTGGATTTTGGTATTTTTAAATTTTATGACTTCAGAGTTTAGGATTTTTTAATCTTGGGGAATTTTTGCATTTTGCAATTTTGAAATTCTGCAATTTTGAGTTTTTAAATGATTTAGGGTTTGAAATTTAAGAAGCTCAAGTTTTCAAATAATGTTTAAGTTGTGAAAAATACCGTTTTCAAAAATGGGTCCTGACACAAGTTTGGGAAGTATATATGTAATTATTTTAAAAACTTAATGTATTAAACTTTTTAAAAATCTCATATTAATAAAAAAATATTTATGGGATCATTATAGTAATTTATAAAAGCACTTAGCATCTACTATTTGTTAAGTCATACAGTAAACTCTCAGTAATAAATTTTAATGCGCATGCGCAGTAGCAGTTTAACAATAATAGATAATTTGTAGATATATCAATTTCAAACATCAATATCTAAAATATTACCTATATCAAAATTACTCTAACAAATGAAATATTAAAAAATAATAAATAATTTTTTTATTTGAATTATAAAACTAATTGCAAATAAATATTTTTAAATGAAAATGGATCTTAAAATTCTTAAATATACGTTATTCCCGAATATCTTCGACTTGCAATGTGCACGTGAGAATTATTGCAAGTTCTGCAGAACTTTTTAAAAAAAGTATCACAATCGTGAAGACTTTCCTCAATTCCCTATAGCGCATTGATATATTTTTCTAATGCATCATTGTGCATGTTTTCCTCGTTTCCATTCAAGCACGAATCAATCCCCTTTTTCACATGGGATACAATCAATCCCAGGTATCTTTCCCATTCTAAAACAAGCTCGGCTATGCTTGTTTTCATCTCCTTTGAACATCTCTCTGTCCGACAAAGTCGAGTTTTAACGCGAAAAACCGGTTTCTCGTGCGTTTATGCAACCCGAAAAGCGATCACGATCAATATTGAGGAAACTCCAGCGAAACAACGCGATAGAATTATTTAAGCGTTCTATCAAATTTCTGAACGGCCACGAAGGATCTTGATGGTTTAGAAGTTTCAGGTTAGGTTAGATCAGGCATCGGGGTTGCTGCTAGAAGTTTACGGCGGTGAGTGCAGCTGCTGCTGCGAATGATCGTACATCTGCTAAGACAGGACTAAAAGAGAGGTTCACCATGAAGCCAACTGTGCTCTTCCTACATCTTCCATTTTCCTTATTAAATAGTTCATTATATCGCCGTGCAAAGTTACATTTGATCACAATAAAATTAGATGTGATACAGTAACCACAATCACATTATTTTCCTTTTTGGAAGAATTATTCATTCATAATAAAACTGCTATACTTTTTATATTGTTATATGAATAATTTTATTTTTGTACTATATATGCTATTTATTTTTAATAATTATATTTGCTATATTATATTATTTACATTTATTAATTTTATTTAATTTCATATTTATGGTATTATGATTTATATTTATATTTTTTTACAAATATTACATACTCTGAAATATATTTGATAATTACAGTATAAATTTATAGAGCATGAACATGTGTGCAACACATGAATATGCAATATAACATCATTGTAAATATTCTATGTTATAATTATACTTTGTTTCTATATTTATATCTTTATAAATCTGTCCATATATTTATTTATAGAATATATTTTATGAATATTTTTAAAAATTTTGATCGATCTAGCAAAATAATAAATATTCTCAGCATCTAGCAAAGACCTAGCAAAATAATAATTTAACAAATTACAGAACAAAGGTGAGAGTTCGTAGCGAGTACAATAAATTTTGATTTAAAGCCTCAATAAAATGCCCTTATACACAGAGGAAGTCTCGTACGTAGAAGAAAAGTGTGGATCTAACAAAATGGGATAACGGTACATTCCGGAAGAGATGTGTCAGCTTTTTTAAATAGCCACTTCCCAAGCAGATGAATAAAAAGATATCCCATACCATCGGATTTCAATCTAATTTTTATCGCAGTTTAAATTATGACACTCATAAATGTCCTTTAAAAGTGATCATCGCTCTTTTCATATAATACCATGAAGATAGCGGAAAACTAGAGTTTAATTTGTATAACCATCACAAAAATAATTCAGTCAAATTACCGAAGACAATTATCTGTCTTCGATATCAATCGATTTCGTGGACAATACCTATTAATTAGCCATTTGTTCTGAATTCAATGTGAACGGGACTTGAATTGTATCGTACAAAGCTGCATTGCGTAATATACGAATCTTCATCAGTCGGATTCAGATCGATGCAGGTTCACTTGGTTTGAAAGGGCCTTTACGACCCCTCCCTTCCTTACGTATATGTGCGGCTTCACAGTGTTCACACTCTTATTACAATGTCCAAAAGTGGGGTTCATGGGACTCGAATGCGTGTACATTCAGGTGCAACATAAGCTTCCAAGGATAAAGCCTCCCACCATTTGTTTTTGATTTCCATATTGCCACCAGAATCAAAAATCTTGCACTTTGTTAATCCACAAAGTTAGTGAATCATGAAAGTCTTAATTAAATCCAAACGATTATTTTCAGTAGATAATAAATTAGAAGGTTAGATTTAAATTAACTAAGTTTAGTATAACTTCAGTAAATATCCAACTAATAATCCATAATTAAACAGCTAATATGGGATTTGTTTTTGTACGTGTATTTTCTGATGTACCATATGGTCTCATACAGAAACCACATGTCAGTACATTCCCATGATCAAACCGGCAGGTAGGTACAAAGGTACCTGTACAATACAAATGCAAATTTAAATGTACTACAATATTTATCACACGACACTTAAACATTGTATAATAAACATGTACAATACTTGTATATTTTAACCCTCATACGTTCACATCCCTGAAGATTCTTGAATTTTTTCATTGTAGCTTTAATTTTGCGTTGTTTAATTCAGTAATGTGTAGAATGTTCAAGCTGTTTTCTTGGGAACTAATTGGGGCGGTCTTAAAAATAGTTCTTCCGTGTTTTTTTAAAGTTCAAGGGAGTCTTTTATGTGATATATGACGCACTGCTGCTTGGGAAGTGGAGACCCACCCCTACACTTTTTTTAAATAGAATTCTATGTTGGTTTCTACATTTTTATTCATTTAGTGGAAAATTAATAACAATTCTTCAAATTTAAAATATGATAGTATTTTTCCATTGAGGAATTAAAAAATGAAGTACTATAGGTAGTTGGATGGCATCCTCATTGTTAATTACGACTATATATTTTGCCAAACAATAGTGTTGCAACACTATTACGATTATTTGATTATTCCTCTAATTAGCAGTACAATTGCCTGTAATAGCTCAAAGATGGTTAGAATTGGTAGACGTTGCACTTCTTAATACATTTGTATAATACAAACATCTGTACAATAACACGAACGTGGGGTAACGTGTTGCATAAATGAACTATTATTTAGATGATGAAAAGGAAGTATACATTTTTAAAATTTTAGAATTTTGGAATTTGAGAATTTTGGATTATGGGGATTTTGGATTTGGGAATTTTTGGATCTGGGGATTTTTGAATTTTGAGATTTGGGAATTTAGGAATTTTGAGATTTGGGGTTTTTGAAATTTAGGAATTTTGTGATATGGGGATTTTAGGATTTGGGAATTTTGAGATTTAAGAATTTTTAGATTTGGGAATTTTGAGATTTAGGAATTTTGAGATTTGGGGATTTTGAAATTTAGGAATTTTGTGACATGGGGATTTTAGGATTTGGGAATTTTGAGATTTGGGGATTTTGAAATTTAGGAATTTTGTGACATGGGGATTTTAGGATTTGGGAATTTTGAAATTTAGTAGTTTTGAGATTTGGGCATTTTGGGACTTGAGAACTTTAGAATTTGGGAATTTGAGGTTTAGGATTTGAGAATTTTGAAATTGAAGAATTTTAAATTTGAAAAATTTTAAGATTCAAAATTCAGAAATTTAAAAATTACAAAATTGTAGAATTTTAGAAATCCTAGAATTTTTGACACTAAAATTACCAGAAAGGTCAAATGACTCTTTTACAAGTTTTTCATTTTTAATTTATTAAGACAATTCCTTTAGAATCTTTGCTAATCTTCATGAAGGTGAAGAATTGATATTAATTTATGTTTTGCTTATTTATTTTTCAACTTCAGTTTTAATTTCAGAGTGTGTATTGCACACCGGTAGTATTAAATCTTAGAACGTGGGAGCTTTGTAGAAAAATTTTCCATATCAAATTATAACAAAATAAACGCATGTCCCTATCATACCAACTAGAATAATAAAATAGTTCAAGTGATTCCTCTTAAAATTATTAAAATGGTTAAATGGACTTAATCGCGAGTGATATACCACTTTTTAGAGACTTGGAATAATTTTCATCCGTCGATGCCAAACTAGTATGGATTAGAGCAGCCAAGGATTTAACTGGAGGATCGCTCAGGTCAATACTTGCCCAGAAGAATCGTTGATTCATTACAAAGGAGTGTATAAGCTACTTGGATGTCTACGTGCCCTATAAAAATGCACATGGTACCTTATATCGGGCGAGACGGTTCCCACGATACTCTGTGCGTCACCTTTCTATGAGAACATTTCGCTAGGGTGAAATATACGTGTCTGTACATACACGTTTATAGGTAGGATACGTACCCCTCGTCGAGAGAGTTAATCGTAACGAAAAACGTTGAACTCTTGGCATCGCAGATGTTATTCGCGACGTTCATTCATATTAAATGTTTATTAATAAGTCAGGTATTCGTCGATGACCAACCGAATCATATTACAACTGAAGGGGCAAATTCGTGCAATGTAAAACTCTATTCTTTTAGATTGACGACGTTTCAATAAATGATCACCTCTTTAACCATAACCATTTGTGTAATTTAAAACTGCAAATCAAATAAGAATTATTTGTAGAACAATTCTGAATTCGATACAATTTTCCTGTCTCTTTATATTGAAGTTGCAACGCCGTGTCTTGAAATTTGACGGAGCCATGGCAAATTTTGTAAATCAATATTGACCGTCTGACCTTAACCCGTATCTAATTGTAAGCCAAACATAAATCAATAATGAAGAAAGATTGTATTTCCCTTTTTTAAGTGCATTGAAGTACAGAAATGCAAAAATATGATGCGGAATATTCGAAAATTTTCGTATTTTAGTATCTTCAAATTTGTAAATTTTTAAACCGTGAAATTTTCATATTTTCGTATTCAAAATTTTCAAATACTCAAATTTTGAGATTACCAGGTTTCAAATTTTTAATACTACAATTATTCGTATTTGCATTTTTTCGAATTCTCAAGTGAGTTCTCAATATATTTTCGATATACTAAATTTGATATACATTTTCAAATGTTAAGCAATAATTAAAGCAATCGTATATATTTTCAATGCGCATGCGCCGTACGTACCACGCGCACGCGCATCACCATACAAGAATTTTTGTATCTTTCAATACTTTAATTTGAACAATATTTACAATTATAACTGCACTTCCAAGCATTCTTTAGTTTCTCAAATAGTAATAAAAATTATTTGAAGAAATATGGTTGGAAGCAAAATTTGTTCATTCTCTCAATTCAGAAAGAATTTAAACGAAATTGCGTAGGGGAGTACAGCCAATTAAAATACGCCGATTGCTATTTTTTAGCGTGAAAATTCCATTTTCGTCTGTTGGTGTGGTGAAAAGGTATGTACGTTCTCGATGACATATAACCTATGATGGCAGAATGTGATACGTATTTGTTTGATAAAAATGACGTTGTTTTTCGACATATTCAATCCGGGACAGCGCGGACGCTGGTCCCGACTACCAAAAATTGTGCGCTCGACATACCCACATTAGGAGTATTCGCAAGGTTCAGCCCTAGCACAGTGCAATGGTAGGGCCTCGCCCAAAAGGAACCGCCTTCCTGATCACGGTGTCCTCCGCGCCAAGTAAGTTATAACACTGTTTCTTGCACGATAAATTATATCGCAACCACTATTCATTCTTCTCGCGAGAATTTCGCGGAAAACGAATGTCATCTAGTGGCCAACAGTCGATCCTCTCTGGAAACGATCGACGTTTGCTGATCTTTGTTCAACGTGCCCATTGATCTTTTGTCCACGGAGAACTTTAAAACGTTGGGAATATGCCCAAAGAATAAAAGAACAACACCCCAATTGATTCCATTATCGATCTTCGCCATAGACGTACAGACATGATTTTGACCGAATGCTTTTTTGTTCGGTTCAAAAACCGCGCCATTTTTTCACTCATTGTAATAGTAAATATAAAAGTTCCAAAGAAGTCCCAATTTTGCAAACACAAAATAAAAATATTTAATCCTGAGTTTTTCAATTTATACGATAATGTTATCAGATTTTTTAATTACAATATTTTAATTACTCAAACTTCGATTTTTACTAAAAACTTCTACGAATATTTTGTAAAAAAATACTTGTACTTTTTTCGCTATTTCAGTACCTCACTGCAGTTTTCAATTTGCACTGTTTGCTTTTTTAATTATTAAGTACACCTGTTCAATTTAACTGAAATTTGATAAGAACGTGCGTGAAGATTTTATAATCAATTATATTATCGATATTTATACATCCAGTGTTTAGTTACGATAAGTTCAACGTCAACAATGTCTACCAGGGTATGGCAGGAGAATGAGTCAAACACAAGCCTGTCATTGGAACTGATAGTAACGAAGAAGTCAAGTATCCTATTTCTCAAACGTGAATGATACATTTTATCAGCAACGCTGATAAAAGTATAAAAAACTAACGTTTAAAGAAACTAAAAGAAATTATTTAGTTTTTGATTTTTGGAAAAATATAAATTAGAGTTTCAAAATGTTTTAAATGCAAATCAAATTGAACCTCTACCAATCTTCTGATCAATGTAATTATTATTAAAAACTAAAATGTAGTTTCATACATAAATCAATTACCAATAATTAACATAAAGTATGCATAAAACTAGACTTGATCTAGTACATTTTTAAATAACATACAAGGGAATTTTTAAAAATTTGTTATTATGAGTTAAACATTAATAAGTACATTGTAGAGTTGAAGAATCATTTACAAGACATAAGGTTATTTTACTTTTGAAACGTCCTGTATAATGTTTGATCCATATCCAACAAAAATGCACTGCACATAAATAGCACACCAATAATTAATCAATATTTACAGATACACTAAGGTGTACATGTATAAACAGTAGCAAACAAATTCTTGACACCGGTTCCGGTATGCCTACTCCTAAAACCGACGCGTGTTTATCGGAAAACAGCTCCCATTTAACTGTCAATCTCCACGATCCGTGTAATTAATTCGTATTACAAGAGCGCTACCTTTTACTCGTGGGTTGCGATATATAAGTGTTACAATCGAATCGCAGAGCGGACATGATTTAAAAGACAAGTATAGGAGACATCAAAAATAATAATTTGAAAAAATGACAATACTTTTCCAAAATAAGAGAACATTCTTGACCAAAATTACCTTAGTGGCAAGGTGTTGGCTGTGCTAGTCTCAAAATTATGATTAATATTTTCCTATTTTTATAAGTACCATATTTCAAATTTTCTAATTTTGCTACTTTCAAATTATTCAATTCACAAATTTCTAAACTTTCCAATTATTCAATTCTAAAATTACAAAATTTTCTATTGTAGTGAAAGATACTGTGCCTTATAAAACGCTTGGTTTCACACAAGTGAACTATAGTCTCTTTTAGTATACAAGAAACTTTGTATGCAAATTCGTCTCTGATTTCGCAAAACTGTTTTACAATTCCATTGCAATCTAAGACAACAATAATTTAGGGCCCCGCATAATCGCTTGAAGTTTGGACCCAACCCGTGTTCCGGGGTCGTGCCCTCCCCTGTTCATCCTAACCATTCATAATCTTGACAGGGAAAGAAGATCACTTTTTTTTTATGCGCAAACAGGAGTACAACGTGCGCAATCGATGTTTACATACCGCGATATTGATCGTTCGAAGAAGTTGATCCCGCAAGAATAAACGTGCGCGAGAAGGACGAGCGAGTAAACCGTGTCTGGAAAGGTCGCATTTACATCGAAATCGATAACTGTGAGAAGCAACCGGCAGGAGGGGGTCTCTGTCTTTGATCGCCACGGTACACAATATCATCATCATTACGATACCTGTTCAACCTGACTCATTCGGCGACAGGTAAGTGCACCAGGTTCTTCGGAAACAGTCGGTAAGAAATCACGATTATTCGACTCACCTGTCGAACCGCCGGTGGAGCTCCGTGGCCGACGATTACAAAACTCCCGCGGCACTTCTACAGCGACGAGATCTTCGAGTGTCAAATCTTCGTGTAAACTGGCGTTCGAAAAGGAGGACAGAAAAAGAGTAGTCCGACGGTGGTGAGTGGAAGAATAGAGAGTGAGAGAATGATAGCCGGAGAAAAGGTGGGGGAAGGACGAACGCCGAGGGAGAGAGAGAGACAGAGGGAGTGACAGGAGCCGTCAGAAAAGATAATAATGCCGCAATCAGCGAAACCAGTAACGCGAAAATCCGCGGGCGACAGTTAACGGCTGTCGGCTGTTTGCTTAGGCCGCGGCTACCTCGGAAAGAGCACACGGCGCACAGGTTTCTCTTTCACAGCGGCATTTTCACCGATCAACCCGAGACCGGACACCGAGATCCGCAACGCAGCGAAAAACCCCCAACCGGGGCCCCGTTTTCGTAAACACTTGACTCGGACTATCCGCGTATCGGGAGCGACCGTAGCTCAACGCGCATGCGCCTTCTTACCGTAACGCGCACGCGTCACCGTTCGCTACCACTGCTCTTATCAGTGTACTGCTCTATTACCGCTTAGCTGGAAACGACGGAAACCTGTGCGGTGACACCACAATCGTGTAGGTGTGTAAAGGTACGAACACATTTTACTATCACGGCCACGTGAAATCACGAGCAACACATTCATAAACCAAAATATACTGTTCAACTTCGATAACTCGAGCCTCAAGGGGAGAGCTCATTTTCGATAGAGGTTTCGACTTATCGAGAGTTTTGAATAACAGGTGTTTAAGAAACAAAAATTTAATTCAGTACTTTTATAGTAAAAGTTTAATTTTATAGTAAAAGTAAAAGTTTAATATTTGAACATGAATTGATAGTAGATATCGAATGATTGATTTTTAACGTCTTGCGATGTACAGCTATAAACTTCGAGTTCCAAAGCGATGGAAAATCGACTTATAGAGGTGAATTTCGACTTGCAGAGCTCTGGTTATTGAAATTTTGATTTATAGAGGGAATACAATTTGAATATGTAGCAAATAATTTGAGTTTTATTTCGACTTGTACAGGTTTTTAAAGTGGAGCGGAAAGGAACGAACTAAACTCTAGTTTTATAGAGGTTCTCAAGATATTTAGATTCGACTGTACGGTTCTTATGTTCGGCCACATTTGACTCACGACTGAGGGGACACGTGCCACGGTGTCACTTTACACGAAAACTAGTTTTGCTTTTATTAGGTTGCTAGAGTTAGTTGATGGTTGAATAAATTAATTCTCAATGTAGATATGCTCTTTTTCCATGTATAACACTGTAGAGTCACGTAATTCCACGTGGCGTGATATTTATGTGTTCCTATCTTAAAGTTATTCGCTGTACAAGGTCGGTTAATTAAAGCATCGATACTTTGATTATGATGACATTTATTTTCATAATATCATGGAATAATAGAATTACACATATAGATTAAACCACTAAGTATAAAATTTAACAAATAGAACGCAAGCTTTTCTCAATCATATATTTCATAGGTATTTTTTAATAAAAATTTCATAAAATTGACATATATATTAAACAAAGGTTTTAATACGGAAAATTTGAAAGCGCAACCTCAGTATTTCAAAACAATGACCTTAACCATTTCGCCACATCCGCTTACTTAATTTTGATCATAACTGTATTAATAATTCGATGTACATTTTTTAAATCGTTATTTCTCGTAAACAGTTATTCGTTGCATCGAATGATTTGACATATTTTCATGTTATATAAACCTCTTTCAGTTCACCAACGATGATCTACATCGGCGTCCCCCTAATCATGACCTCCCCTTGCTCGATGCAATATAAGATTTCCAGCTTTATAAAATCCGCCTTTCTTGAAGTCTCATGTAATAAACACATTTTATCGTTGATCTTATCATCGTTATCACTACAAATAGTAACAGTTTCCACATGCAAAACAAAATTACATATTATTGTACTGAGCTATTATAAATAATGACCAAGTTTTATCGAGTAAATGAAACATACGGCTGTATTAAATGAAACCTCAAGAATAGAATAATATTTTTATTAGTAACATATGACTGAATTCTTTTTACAGATGGCATGACTTCATCATTTATTTCCTAATCATAAAGTTAGGTAGACATTTCTAGAAAACTTTCTCAGATAAGCATATCTGAACACCAGAATTTTCTTATAACTTTTACAAAATTAAATACGCATTATAAAAAGTTTGTTTGCTATTAACTATTCTTTTCACTTTGGCTTATCTCGCAGCAATGATAAATCCACTTCTACGATGGATCTGGAATAAGAATCTGAGGTGTCCGACCTTCGAGCATATCATGCAGAAGAACGCCAATTTCCTTAAAACAAAGTACTTATTATTTTAATATTAGAAAATTATATCAGAAGTATTTTAGTAGGTTTTTCTAGGTGTCTCGCGTTGTATTGCCACTCACTGTATTTTACATTTTTCATTGTACATTGTACAGTAGAAAGGACATGCTCTTCTAGGGAAAATGGCGGTATAGGGAAAAATGCTCCCATCACTTGCCTGGTTAGTAAATTTCAAATTTAGAAGTTTGGGGGATTTGAAAAAAAACTTGAGGATTTAAAAATTCAGGAAATTGAAAATTTGATAATCTGGGAACTTAGGGATTTGAAAATTTGTAATTCCCACGCGTTGGACATACGTTCTATTGTCACTGATCTCTATTTATATTGCCAATTCCCAGAATGCTACAGTTCCATCCACGGCAATATAATACCATCTTTTACAGGGAAATCCTATAAATAAAATGGCGTAGTAACATACCTCTTCCCTCTGAGCTCGTAGTTTATCAATAATTGGTTCATTAAAATTGAAGTCGTTGCTTGGATCCTTTAAGATGATATCATTATTCTTTGATTCCTGCGGGATAGAAGCTACGTAAACGTGTTTGATGGCGTCCAAGATAGCTGCAGGTCGTGTCGGAGGAAATTGTAAATCGATCGATGAGAAGCAATCTGTACCCGGGGCTATCGCTAATGGCTTCTCGAAGTCTACGCATTTGCTATTACTGGTTTCAATTTTTCAAAAGACACACTATCAAAATACTGTTCGAAACACGTTATCAATATAACGCAGAAACTCACGAAAGTTGCGTGCCAAATCCATAGTGAGATAATACGTCTTTAGTTTGTCGTACGAGCATCTTATCTTTCGAAGAATGATAATAGAGCCCTGCTTCCAGAGTGTGAGCTATAGCTCTTAATGTTTTCCCGATTAATTCTCTTTTGCCTATATCTAAACCCTTTTCAAAGTTGCCAAAAGTTTAGTAATTGAAACGATATTTTGTTGGAAGAGAAAACGCGTCAGTACCTTAAACTGATCATATTTTCCTCCGATAATGCATAACTTCAACGGAAACGGGTCTACTTCTTTCTCCAACGATTTCTTACGTTCGTTAATTCGCCGCTGCTTGAGATCCTGAATCGTTCTGTCGTCGTAACTCATTTTCATGGCGCTACGAATTATCGAGAAAATTTCTTCGAATGTCGTCCACAAAGATTCCGGTTGCGATAAGTCCAGCATCAATAATATCGTGGTATGAGCAGGAGAATGGGTTAAAGACAAGCCTGACATTGCTGCTGACATTAACGAAGAACTCAAGTATCCTATTTCCCAAATGTGAACGACATTTTTTATCTGCAGCGATGATAAAAATTTGTTTAAAATTAGGAACGACTGATCATTTCTGGTAATCATGTGTAATAAAGTCAGTGATTTGTACTCTAATCTACATAATTAAACTATAAAAATAAATTCACACATTTGTGCAATAGAAAATACACAAATAATATAAAGAATGAAATGTTTAAAATGTGTAAAATAAATATATTTTCATAAATATCTGCAATCAAATTGAAACATATATTCCATATAAAGTTATATTACATAGGGGTTCAAGTATTTTTACATATATTTAAAGTCTTAATATACTCATAAAAAGTGATGTATCTGGTCACATAAACAGATTTGCCTTTTTATTGTGAACGTAATTTGTTAATCGTTATTTGCTTAAAATTTGTTTACAGGTAAAAATAACACTTGTTGAAAATTGTCTCGCTTGTTTAACTTTGACATTTCCGAAACTATAGATCGTAGAATATATATGTATTTTTATCATAAATCGATTATCTTCGTTATTAATATAACAAGGTTATCTGCACTTTTTTATTAATAATTATCTAATTAATTTGAACACCGTAGTAAACGATACAAATATTTCTTCGTAATAAATTAATTTCAATTAATCCACTATTACCATCTTCATGATTTTTCACTTGGTATGACTTGTTTTATTTAATCTGTGGTTTACAACGAAATTGTTATAAAAACTTACTAAACTCTTTCCGATTTTACGACCGTAGGAGTAATCAATCGCGATAGTTGGCTTTGGTGTCTCGTCCTTTTCAAGAAACCGATGTACGATCGTTGTTTTACCCTAAGAATTCATATTTCTTTTTCGTATACACAAGACACATAATTCTTTGGTGACATTATTTAATATTTTTACTTGTAACATTACGTACAACATTCTTGCTACCAACAACGATGATCGAACGTTCGTGTGATTCGTTTGGGTCGGTTTTACGTCGATTTTCTTCTTCGAAACAAAGGGATAATGCGGTGTTCCTAATATTTTCATCTCTAGAACATAATCATACGATATTTTGATATCTGCCTCATTCCAACTATAACACAATTAATATTTTATAATTACATCAAATTGTTATAAGTAACAATTGAAATGAAAAGAGATAATGTTTCGTAGACAATGCTTGATCGTATAAGGTATATACTTCATAAAATTGTTTTAACAAATGAATATCTAATTCGTAACGCCTCCTATATTTGTTATTAATAATAAGAGTCAATAAGTACGTACAAATTTTTTTCTGCCATTGAATTCAACGTTACTAGACGCAATTGAATGTTTTAGTTAGCACAGCACTTTTGTGTATACAGGTTATGAGAATGTTATTACATTGGATGCCATGGTAACATGAAAGGACTACTCACAAAACTGTTGCAGATTGTATTCAATAATTCATTTTTACTGTTAATAATCTATTAATGAAAATAAGTTAATAAGAACAGTACATCATATTCATATGTATATAAAAATGTTCAGTTCAATTCGAATAATGAACACAATAACCAAACCACTTTTTTTATATTGTACATATGTCATATGTTTCATTATTTATATTATACGTAGATTTTATGTTTTATTAGTTAACAATGTTTTACTCTTTATTCTTTCACGGAAAATTCTAATTTTAAAAAGTTGGGACTATCGCGGAAAAGAAGAAATAAATAAGTTTATATTCAAATCTTGGTCCTTATATTACATGTTTACTACGCATTTTGCGAAATAAAACTAATTTGGAATATTTCACAAATGCTAGTAACAAATGGTTTTCATTGCTAACTTATTCGATTACAAATAAATTCATTAAATTTACTATCTATTGGTATACAGAAAAATACTTTTCTACCAATTAGGTAATTTTATCAGATATTCGTACTTATTGTATAAAATTATATAATTGAACACTATGGTATGTGCAATTATTTAGGACGCACAAAACATATGTAATAAATTTTGATAAAAGAGATTAAATTAATTTATATTTTAAAGTATTGTTAACGTCAATCGATGTGATGTATATTTTTTAAAATTATTTTCTGTTTAAAATATCAAACAAAGTGGTTCGTAAAAAAATGATTTTTTTTCATAGAACCTTATGAGTAAAATAATAGCAAATATTTTTATGAATAATATCATTGCAAGCCACATTTTTTAAAATTCGTAAAAATAGCAATAGTTACTGAAACATGAATTCATATGAAGGAAGACGACAATAAATATTAGTCACCTTTTTCTACAATATTTCATCGCTTCTATTATGCAGTATATCACACGCTCTGCATGTTATCTGGTCCATATGTCACTCATCCAATTATCATCTAACTCGTTAGTTGGTAACACTTTTAATTTCCGTAATGCTTCGAGGTAAAAAGTAAGTTCTGATGTGACTACACCATGTTGTGGACCACCATTATTCACTATATTCATTTTAACTAATTGCTCTCTAAGTTTTTCCTTAAAAGACGTATTTACTGTACGATATAGAGTTTGTACTTCAACTGCTGGGAGGATTCCAGAAACTGCTTCGTGGAGTTTCATTAAATAACTGTAACCAATAATCAATGCCCTTAATCAGTACAAATTCATTTTACATAATAATATATTGTGTACACGCATCACACTATATATTTACCTAGAAATGTTTCTAAACGATTTTGATGGTACTGGTGGCCTAGCTGTCCATTTCGATATTTGACCACCCAATAGATTGTCAACAATGGTAAGAATCTTATTATCGATTTCCTTTATATGAGCATGAATATCTCTTTCCACACTATCCAATAAAGCAACACCACCACTTATATTAGATGCACCGTAACCGCGACTAGGATTTTGTTCCGCAAGATCTATGATATGGATCATTACATTAATATAATTCTATTATTTGTTTACACTTACGTAAAATTTGACTTACTTTGGAAATGTGACTTCACAAAAGGCATAAACCATAGTATCAATTTTAAACTACGCGCTGCTAACACAAGTATTGTACTGGTAATAGTTTTTAAGCCAGCAACTTGCATCGCTTCTGCGCCAAGTACAAGTTGACAACAACGACAATTATAATGTCGCAGTAATTCAGCTAAATGCCTTCCAATCGTTCCGGACAAAGCAATCAATTCACTGCCGGTTCTAAATATAAATTCAATTTAATATTTCATTAGACGCATACAAAATGTTTACGATTTTAAACGTTACCTGCAATATTCGTGAATCATTTGTATAAGCATTAAAGCTGTACCTACAACAGCGTACTTTTCATCTCCTACTACAATAAAATTCTGAATATCATCTTTTTGTACTCTGTTTTCCGTTTTCAACAGAGTCGGTGGAAAACATTTATTTTCGTACACGTATGTCACTAATGACTGAAACTCTGATGGAACGTCCGCTTGTTTCCATCTTTCAGATTCCAATAAAAGAGTGAGCTTTGTTTTGAGTTCAATGTGAAATCTTCGAATGAATTTACTAGCTTGAGCCTGTAATATAACAAAAATGTTATTTGTTAATATTAGATAAATATCACGTATCTAAAATGGAGTGTACCTTAAACGCAGATCGCAACCCCGTGCATTGTTTTCCACAAAGTTTTTCACAAGTTTCTGTGAAGTCTTCCACTAGATTGGCTAACTGACATACTTGATATGTCGTTGCTCTCTTACTCAGCCAAGAAGATTTATCATTCCAATTTTGATCTTCCTTCTCTTCCATTTTATTATTCGAATTTTCATTATTAGACTTGTCTTTCTCGTTTTGCAACTTATCTTTGTCATTTGTACCTGCGGACAGCAGATTTCCCATTCGCTCATGACAATAATCACAAATGGAAATTATCATGTCATTGAGTTTGGTCGTTACTCGCGAATGTTCTGCTGGAGTTAATAAACGATCGGATATAGCATCATCAAATGAGCCATCGCATACTCGACCTGCCGCAAGATCTACTGTATCTTGCATTACATTATGAACAGCCTAAATATATACACTGCATTAAGTATAAATTTCTTGAATTACAATTAAAATCATTTTCGTACATAATGTTCTAGTAAGAAGTGATAGATACAATATGATCAACAATATGATCTTGCACATACCTTAATTCGCATAAGAAGGAATGTTAAGGATTGTATAGCATTATGAAGTAACGTTAATCTTTCCGCAAGAGAAAGTCCACCAACTTCTAAGGCTGCGGCTTGTTGATCACTGCAACAATCACTTGCTGCTAAAGCTTCTATGACTCTTTGTTTTGTTACAGCTCGAATTGTCGTTACCGCTTCTTCTTTATACGTGTCCACAAATTGGAATTGTTTTTGTCGTAGAAGGCCAGATATGATGGAAACAAGTTTATCCTGTTCGTTGAGGATGTACAAATGATCTCACTAGGAAGAGATGGACGACGGTTTGTTTGCTACGAACTAGGTTTATAAAATGTATAAAATTACACATGCACTTACACCATCCAAGACAATATTTTCTCCTCCTAATGGTCTATTTAAGTCCGCAGTTGCATATCTTTGGAATTCGGTAGATAACATTTTATCTACAAGTTTCTCCATTTCTGTTAGCTGAGAACTTAAATGCCTGAACATGAAAAAAAAAATATTTGTACTATGTGGCTTCTTAGACATGGTATATCTTATTGCATCCCTTTAAATTATTTCTATTTCATATCATTTATACAAATACCTAAAACTATGCACCCCATTCAATTCCTGTAAAAGTATCTCTTGCGTTGTAGCAATGAGATCTAAGGCTGCAACATAATCTGGTGTAGACAACAGTAACTGTATCATCGGCTGACTTTGATGTACTGTAGCCATGAGTTTCAATTTTTTTTGAACTAGTAATCGATTGGATCTTGCTCGTTCCAAACTAAAAATTTAGTTTAAAAATAAACTAAACTCTTATCAAAAATAACATTTGTGAATTTATTATTTACCGTAAAATTTCTAAAGAATCATTGACTAGATGTTTATCAACTTGATGTATATTTTTCCTAAGAGCTTTTAAAACTGTAATTGTTTGTGTAAGTTGTTCCATCAGGGCATCATGGGAAGTCATAGCATGGAAAAATGCTTGAGACTTGGAAGCAACTTGTTCTGCTATTCTAACTTCCACAACATCTAAATAATGACTTAACTATTATAAAAATGAATTCAATATTCATTAGTTGCTTTATTTTTTAAACATGATATAGTGGGAATAACTATTAGTATACCTTTTCTTGCATTTGTTTTACATTCATAACAATGTTAGATTCCTCATTTAACAATCCACTTTTTGCAAATGGAAATACAGCATAAAAATTATCTTTCTGAGAAAGATCTAGATTGGGCGTTAAAAATATTTTTGGAATACTAGATAAATCAAACTGCATTCGATCTGAAATTATAGACTATGATAGAAATACTATTATATTATAAGTTATATATACAAAAGCATTATTCATACCTAACGATTTAACTTTTCTTAAATTTGGAAAAGTCTGTAATAATTCATTAGGAGTAGCTGGTGTAGTAATACTTGAATTCATACGAAAATGTTTTCGATATCTCTGTGAATAAAACATTTATTCTCTTTCAAATTGAACTTAATTTTTGTTAAAATCTATATCACTTACCCTTGCAATCTTTTTTAAATATATTTCAAAATGTTGCATAGTAATTTCAGGTAGGTAAGGACTTTTAGGTATATCAACTTTTTCTACAAAACCATCTCCCCAAGTGCGAGTTAAGAAGTTACTTTGTTTCCCTTTAAATGGATCATTTAAAACAGCTGGTAAATTTTGGGCTGCTGAATACACAGTCCATGAGGAAGATGGTTCTAATAAATGACCATTCCTTTTACGTTGCTGTTGCATTATTGCGTGTTTAGTAGCATGTGCTACATAATCTTTGTCAGAAACACCCTCCACAGGAAGACTAGTACATACTCCATTATAACCATACAGACACACAAATGAACCTCCTTCTCTAGAACAATGCTGATCTCTTAAGTGTCTGAAAAAGATTACATTATCATATGATAACAACTGTTACATTACTCAAACTATAATACAAGAAAACTCAAATATGTTATCATAAATAATCATAATTGTATAAATTAAATATATACGAATAAACGTAATCGGCATATAAAATAGAGAATTTAAAATAATTTGATTTGCTTTCTATGTAATGTTAGAAAGTTAATCGATATAAAAGTAAATTGACGTGAATAGTATTATTCATTATAGACAGACTTTGAACACGTAGACCCACCTTATAAAATCTTCTATTTGCTTGAACGTAAGGTTAGCGCAATATTCACAAATTAGAATCGAAGACAGAGATTCGGATTCTTTTATAATTTTCGCCATTTTTTACTTTCCACATTACTTCACCATTCTGTCAGTATTTCTTTTACTTTATAACTCATTAGAATCTATTAATGATATACGGGGAATTTTAACAATTATTCATACGATTACACTTATTCCTTATCGTTCGGTGTCGAACATATTCTCACTCTATCACGAATATGCATTTGACGAGCCATGCTAACCAATGCTAACCAATAACCCTACTATTTTGGTGACTTGTACTTTTACAAAATGTTCCTATAAGGATATAGGGAAGCACGATAAAATAGTGATGTAGGGAAAATAGGTCCCACCACTTGGTTTCTGGTTGGTAAATTTTCAAACACTTTCGAATTTACAAAATCACGTACTGACAATACTGACAATGAATAATGGTAAGTTGAGAACATATGTTCCAACTGTAAAAATTATTCTATTCAATGCGTAAACATGAGCTAAGATAATTTAATCTTGCATTCAATTGAAGAACATTTAATTGAATTATGAGACGTTTTTGCTTTATCGTACAATTCATGTACATCGAAGATGGATATTTTGTGCAGTGCAGAAATCGAAATGATGTTTTTAGTTTTAGTAAATAATGAAGCAAGTATTTTTACGGATATTAATGCAAAATAAAACAGTTTTGTTGACATCTTTTTTATTAATTGTTATAAGAGTTTGTTTTCGTTAATGTTCTTTGTCAGGGTTATTCATATGTACACTTATGTTACCATAATCATCTATTCTTTCATTATTGTTATCAAAATTAAAATTCATTTGTAGGTATAAAGTCATCTAATAAACGTGGTATAAATATATATCACAAAAAGAACCAATAAAAATATACAGTGTATAGGAATAAAACATATTTCAATTACGAAACTTGGGTAAATAAGGATATGAAAATATCCTGTTTAACAAATATGTTATAGTTTTGTATAATGTGCAATAACAATAGAAACTGCATCTATTTTTATTGTTATTAGCATAAGAAATTTTCCTAGCAATGATTTGCAATTTTAATAATTTGTGAGCAGCCTAATCCACGTTTCACTTCTGTTGTTGCGGGAAGAAAGTTCCAATTTTTAGTAAGAACCTTGTTATGTCATAAACATATCATACATGCATCTTCTCTATTACCATTGCATCCGGTTACATTAATATTTTTGTTAAACTTTACAGATTGATTGACAATTTAGGATGCTCATTGTTCTTCGTTTCAATCATTGTTCATTCAATTGAACATAAAATTTATGCTTTCAAATTCACACTTTCATTGTTCACTATTAGAACTGTTAGTCTGAGATGTTGAGGATGAAGCAGATATATTTTCATGGTTTAACATGTTTTCACGGTTTTGATGCGCTTGATCTTGCTGACGTTGATGCTGGCTACGGTGCACCTCCAGTGCTAACAATTTTTGCCTCTTTTCTTCCATCAAACGTTCACGATGCTTGTGAATATAGTCATTCACATTCGGTAAACCCATAATCACACAGGCTGATAGCGCAGAACGATAAACATTCATATCTGTTGCTTCGTACCTGTATAAAATGTTAAACTTAACGGTAAGACTAGTTTTCATTCACTAAAAGTCTACCTTTGTTTGTGAACTATAGGTATTCTAAAAATGGAGTTAATTGATAACATTTACCATTCATTCGTTTTCTCATCATAGCACTCAACATGATAGATGGTGGTAACACCATTAAATCCACCAATAGCGAAAATCATGTCGTCGATCACTTCGATTGCGAAATTGCTACGTGAATTATACATATCGGGAATTGGCGTCCAAACATTGGTAGTAGGATTGTACTTCTCTCCACTGCACATTCTGGATATTCCATTGAAACCTCCTGTTGGAAAAGTGTTACAGTATCACAATGATAGTCAAGATCTCAAGACTTTAGAAGTCTCAATCAGTTATGAGATATATTCATAAAATAATTACCGATTACATATACATGGCCATGATAAGCTATGCACGATACACCACTTCTCCGCGACCTCATCGGAGCAATTATCGTCCATTGATTGGTTTCTGGATTGTATACCTCGGCGGAATTCAAGCATTCGTGTCCATTGAAACCACCCGTTACATAAATTTTATCTGCGTTACAAATTAATATATAACATGACAATTAGTGAGAATATGACAAAATTAAGGAGAGCCTAATGGAGATTGTAAAGAGAACAATTCTACTAGGTTTCTTCTTGGTTCAGATATTTTCTGATTCTTCAAGTTTGATGGAAAAACAGACTATAGTGTATGATTCAAGTTTGTGTGATACATAGTAGAATACACGATAAATCATACCGTTTAAAGTAGTTGCACTAGCATCCGATCTTTGACAATTCATGGACGCTATGAGAGACCACTGATTCGTTTTATAATTATAACGTTCTGCGGTACTTTGTCGATAATATCCATCGTATCCTCCCATCGCGTAAATCAGATCATTGAGTACAGCAACGCTAACGTAACACCTGAAATTTTAAACACACTTATCTCAATCAAAAGTATGTACTAGACAATATTACTTTGGTAACAAACACAAGTGAGCCATTTAATTAATATGTTAGTATAATTTATAGAACATGAACAATAACCTTCTGGCATTCATGGGAGCAATTTCCCTCCACACTTTGGTGACAGCGTTGAAGCAACGGCAACTGTTAAAGTAATCAGACCCGTTGAAACCACCGATTACGTAAATGTTAAAACCAACCACCGCTGTACTATGATAGGCACGAGGTCCGATCGGATCTACCTCTTCCACCTTTCAAAATAACAATAGACAGCAGTAGGTGCTAAATAATTTTTTGTGATTAAGTAGTACAGTAGACTCTCATTATATTGCCTGCTGAACAAGTTCCTCATACTCTTTATGTACACTAGTGACATTTTTATAGCATTGTGGTACATCCTCCATTGCTTACTACGCGTTGTATGGTCAAACATATTGTCATGCGTTATATCACCGTATATTGGATTGTTACGCGTTGAATGATTATACGTTTTATGTGTTGCATTGTCAGTAAGTATTATTCGTGGAATCGCCATATATTGTATTATTGCGTATTGGGTTGTACCGCGTGTTATATCACTACCTGTTGCATTGTTACACGTTCTACTACCACGCGTTATATCACTATTTGTTACGTTGTCACGCGTTATATTGCCGCATGTAGAATTTTCACTCGTCATAGCACTATGCATTTATAGTACCTCACGTTGTATTATCATGTACTGTACTATCACATACTACCATATTATAGTATTACCTATATTACCGCGTATTATATGGCCACCCATGACAAAGCGTTACATTGCTACAGATCTTCTATTCAGTGTCATGTCTTTCGACCATCAAGCATTGCATGAAAGTTTAATTTATATATTCAATTGCAACAATTTACCACAGCCCCGTTCTTGGCAATATAGCGAGAGTTCACTGTACTAGAAGTACAGAAAAGACATATACCTTAACCCAACGATCCGCTCTGGTGTCATAGGTTTCAATGAAGTTTGTAGGGCTGCTGCCACTCCAACCACCTATGGCGAACAGTATTTCATGGGGCACCCTTGGCCGTGCGATCTTCGGTGTGGGTATTTCTCCGTCCTTTTGCGTAATAATCTCGAGATCGTACAAAAATTTTAAGGTTTCGATAATGATAGGCCGGCAAGCGTCGTTTCCAGTAACGTACGGATGATCTTTCACATTTTCCAGGAAGAACTGCGTATCCAGGAGTCCGAGGCGAATGTTTTTCATCAAATCAACTATATACTTTTTCCGAGCTTGCGGATCGTGGTCGATCCATTTCAGCACCAGCTCCCAAACCGTGTCCTCGCTTTTCACATTCAATTCGTCAGCACCGATCAACGCTGTTAACTCTTCTATTGGCAACTCTAGGATTTCCTTGCTTCGTTGAGCTACCTGCGTCCAATACAATTTATTGCACTGGCGATTTGTTATAATTGTCTCAAACGACTGTAGCAGATTGACTAATTGCTGCTTTTATCTAGACATCAATATTGTTTGCTACTATTCATATTGTTTGAGTATGAATGGTCCTAATATTTGCTACCTAGTCTGGTTTAATCAGAAGAATGTTTAAACCATAGTTGTCAGAAAGTCTCAAATGGGCAGCTGTTAGAAGGATAATGACCTGCACAAAATATCTCATCACATAACGATACGTGCTGTTCTCCAGCCCCTTGCAAAAGTGTTCTCGGGCGAATCTCATCACACTGATACAATTTTCTGGCGCTAGATTTTGCTTCAGGTACTCGCAACAGAGTTCGAGGACACCCAGAACGTTCAGGTAATCCGCGGTGACCAGCAGTTGATACACGTTCTCGTTGTTTATACTGATTGACCGCAGGTACGCGTATTCCAGGAGTAGATTCATCATGTTACTAGTGACGCCTGGTAACAGCACGTCCGTTTTCTCCCGACAATGTAACGTGGTCGTGAACAGAGTTCTGAAAAACGAGTTTTTGGATGCAAGGTGGAAAGAGGTGCACAGCGTAGGCTTTCGGGAAATTAATGATTTTAAGTTGGAAATTTAGTGTACCTAAAATATGGACTACATGCCGAGAGAATTGCCCGGTGAATCGGGAATATTCCGCCATCTTCCAATCTTATAACAGCATCGCAAAGAAGATTATTCTGTCTAAAATCATAGAGAGATTGCATCGCCTGGGTGCTCATACATCGTCCACCACTCTCGGCGATTAAACGTTGCGTGTTCGTTTCGCAAACATCGATATCTTTGTCGCTGTCATTTGAATCAACATCCATATCAAGATTTCGCTGATTTCGGCACGAATCTGTTCCAAAAGTCCCCGACAAAGATCCACGTTATCCAATTTTCAAAGATTCCTGATCAAACCAAAGTTCTCTGCTTAGATCGCCGTTAAACCTAAACCTGAGGAACTTTCATCGAAATCGGTATTTATTCCCGAACGCGTATCTTCGAAAAGATGACGCGTTTCTATTGTCTCTTACCTGCAAAACGAATAGTATTTAAAGAACTTTATTAATTTTTAGTTGGTCCAAAAGGTTAGAGTTTCACGCGGTTGTCAATGCTTTCGATCAACTGAACCTTGCAATTTACACGAATTTGATCTTCAAATTAGTAGTTCCAAGTGGTGCTTTCGTGGTTTTTGTCGAACAGGATTTACATAATTAAGGCAAAGTAAATGAGATTCATACGCGTTGTAATTTCGGATGTGTCAAGTGTGCTCTGACACGTGGACGGACGGACTTGAAGACCGGACTGCACGATAGAGATTTAATAGTGTGAAGTGGAACGTGGAGATGGGTGACAGAATGGTACGAACTATTTTGTGTGATTTTAAAAGAGAGTAAATGTCGCTTCTGGCTGTGACATAGGTCTTACATGTCCGCCGTTCAGTCTAGGACTGTATTCTAACAAATGAGGATTTTGGTGACAAGATTCATGATGTTTTTCAGGACTGAAATTGGTCATGGCTCATCACTTATTGACATATTCAGCTCGTAAATTTGCACATTCGGAACATGAGTATCTTAACTTCCCAAGTTCCACTTATACAAATCTCAGAATTCATGACCAATTCTCCGAAATAACAAACTAAATTGTACATCTCGATTTATTAATCATATTACACTCCATTTATCCTACATAAGTACCTCACACCCACTCCATCTTTGAAACCAAAGTCACTTAAAACTCGTACAACATTAATTATGCAAGAAACATGGATACAGTGTTCATAGTTAGTTCGAAAACTGTCCGCTCCATTTTCTTCTCACCATTTTCTTCGTCGATATCTTTCCCCCCTTTCAGTTTCTCTTCCTCCACTTTTGAACACCTTTCCATTCTGTTTTCCCTGACCTCACTTTCCTCTCTCTGACAGAACGTAGAACTGCAGAGCTTGAGATCGCTCAGGGACATCATCGACATAGTCGAATAGCACAACGTAGGTATGGTCATGCTTTCGGACACGTTGCTCACGAAGTTGTCCCATTTCTTTCCGACGTCCGCCATTTCCTTGATGGACTCCACCATTTTGGATTTGGTCTGCGTTTCAACCGCGTTCGTTTCCCGCTCGAATATCCGGAACGTCCACATAACCACCGTGAACGTAATGGCGTTCGTCGGGAACGCTCTCAGGATCGTCGAACTGAGGCCCCTGTACAAACAGGAGTAGCCCTCCGTTTTGATCGATTGTCTCAGGCAATCGACCATCCCGTTGTAACGGTGACCGTCGATCGCCTGGATCCGGGATTTCAACACATCCAGAGGATACGAAATTATCCAGGACGCGGAGCCGGCTATGCCTCCCGCCAACAGCATGCACGGTGTGGACACGGCACCTGGTCCGGATGTTCTGGTTAATGCCTCGTACGTGAGGAAATACGTCCCGAAACTCGGTGCTTCCCTCAGGAACGTGACGTTTAGACCTCTGAACACACCACGGTACCCCTCCTGTTGATACGTGTGCCACAAGCACTGCGCTGGTCCGGAAAACCGAGACGTGGACGCCTGTAACTGCATGCGGGTTTTGGCTAACTCGATGGGACTGCAGATAGGACTTTGAGCTATTCCGGCTACTGCACCGGCGATAAAGTGCGAGCGCAGCGAGTCGGGATCTGGGATGTGACGCTGCGTTTGACCGTAGATCCCGAAGATTATCGCGTTTACGACTGCTACGCCTGCTACTGGAGATGACATGCCTCGGTAGAAACCTGCTACCTGGTGAAATCAGTTGTATTAATTGATTGTGTGCATGATTGAATTGTACGAGGTGATTGATTTGTACATATTGATTGTAGGAATTTATTGTATGGGCGAATAAGTAAATAGGGGGTGGGAGATTTGTTGAATAAAATGGGGTAATGTTAGGACTTTGGGAATTTGGGGACTTGTGGATGTTGGGACTTTGAAGGCTATAGGACTTCGGGAATTTGGGGACCTGTGGATGTTGGGACTTTGGGAATTTTGGGGACCTTGAGACTTGGGACTTTGGAGGCTAGGACTTTGGGAATTTAGGTATTGTGGATGTTGGGATTTTGGAGACTTTAGGACTTTGGGAATATGGATACTAGTGGATGTTGAGACTTTGGGAATATGGAGACCTGTGGATGTTGGGACTTTGGGAATTTGGGTACTTGTAGACGTGGAGACTTGGGGATTTGGAGACCTTGAAACTTGGGACTTTGGAAATTTAGGTACTTGTGGATGTTGGGACTTTGGAGACTTTAGGACTTTAGGAATATGGGGACTAGTGGATGTAGGGACTTTGGGATTTGGGCACTGTGAGACTTTGGACTCTGAGACTTAGGACTTTATAGACTTTAGGACTTTGGGAATTTGGGGATTTGTGGATATGGAGACTCCGGTACTTGTGTATTACCGATTCTTCTGCAAGTATCGTGCGAAAGCAGTGCCAGTTGCCTTTGTATTTCGGTTTACGATAGTCTTGTGTCTGCATGTGAACCTTGATGGTGTCCAGAGGATATCCCACCATAATACCGGCGCACCCTGAAATGCATCACATATTTCAATATTTAGTTTATTCCAAATATGTATTTGTACTAAGTTACATCAATGGCTAGCAAAGGCGACCAAAACTGTAAATCTTCATTTATATCGAATCTTTCCATTTTATACTCTTTTAGAATGTCCTCATTTTTACAATATCTCTTACACAGTAATTTCTCTTAATAAAGAAGATATTTATGATTTTTTAGAACCGTAACGAGTATCACAGAAATTTTGCATTAAGAATAATCTATCTTACCGACTGAAGATAAGTAATTTATTTAACAGAAAATGCTTTTTCGCATTATTATTATAATACAGTCTTAAAGGTCTTATACTAACCTTCAAGACTTTCAGATTTAAATTAAATCTAAACTGCATTTTTTCACAAATTTGCATATATATTCAAATAAATTAATCTTGGACGAAACAGTAAGATTAATTAAACAGAAGCTTTCATCTCCCATTTCTATTTTTGCAATTTTAAATTATTTCTTTTCGTCCCTTCAATATCTACAGATGAAAGTATTTCTTTAGAAAATTTGAGTATTGGTCTTGGATCACAAGTGACTTAGAATCCCATGACCCAAGTTCAATAAACTCAAAGATTATCTTCAAATATTCTGAAACTTAATATCCCTATCAAAAAGCCTTCATCGTTTTCCTGAAAATAAACTAAAAAACACCAAAGATAACATCAGACAAAAACATTGAATATCGGTCGTTTACCTCCCAGACATCCAGCAAGAAAGTCGACTGCCATTTTCTTCTACCAGCGATCCCAACACGCTTTTTCCAGCTGTATAGTGAATATGAGCCTTGAAGATTTTTATTTCTATAGAATCTCTCTGCAATGTTCGTTAACGATGCACTGATGCAAGTGTAAGCCACAAATCGTTTTTCTTCTACAGCTGAAGAAATGGAATCCATGAAAGGTTGATCACTGTTCGGTACTCGGGCCTGTTAATTATTGTGCAACTATTGTTATAACTTTTCTTCAACAGATACTCAATTTTATTCCTGGTTTCAAATTTAGAATTTTATTACATTACATTAGACTCAATACTTTTTAATACAGTCCTAAACTATTGTAATTGTATCTACTATCATCGAAGTTCATTTATTATACTCAACTGTACAACATCAATTATTTGCAAATGGAGAATTTATACGATATACAACTTTATGCAAAATGCGATAGTATAATTATACAATTTGAGTAAAAAAATTACGTATAATCAGTTTCTTAGTTCTAGTACTAGTTGAGCAAAATGACGGGTTGAGCCAAGTTTCGGTTACTTCTGAATTAGAGTAAGTTATCAAGTGAAACTTTAACCATTGAAAATTCCCATTAATCGCAGCCAGCAATAACGCAAAAAATTGACAAAGAAATATCTGAGTGTTCAAATGAATCAAACCTGAGAGTCTCACTCTACTACCGTGCGGGTATAACACCAAATAATGTGGAATACCAAATAAAAAATGATGGAATACTTGCCAAATGATACGGCATCGCTACATCTCTACTCTCACTAATCAATCAATTTTTTTCTTTAACGTTTATCCTCGTTTTCGCTGCGAATTTTCACGAAAAGCAAACTTCCTCAACGCTTACATGACCGAATAGAATTCCACACTGGGTCTATCTGTTCCGTCGAGTTTGTTTCGTTCTTGGTGTTAAGATTATGCCAACATTATCAACGAACGCGTCTTCAACTTATTGCGCGGACAATGTTAACAGCATCCGTGCAGCCTGTACGACCTATCGCTGTGAAGAAACAACTTGAGGGTCAACTGTTGATAACAGGTCGTTTTTCTTTATTCGTGGCATCCAATCAAATTATTTGGACGTTGCCGTTTATGCTTGATAAACAGTTATGTTCGATTCATAGTACAGCTGTGATATTTATTTTGTTTGGTTATTTTGACGATGACGGACCTGCTACGTCGTGGCAGTAGAGTTTAGGAATTTTAGGAGTTATGACACTTTTAGGACTTTTAGAATTTTCTGCAAGTTTGAAGTTTTTGAGATTATTGGGACTTTGGACCATTAAGATTTTGGTATTTTGGAATTTTCGGTCTTTAGGAGTTTAAGACATTGGAATTTTAGGGGTTTGATATTTTTAGACTCTGGAATATTGCAATTTTGAGCAAATGGGATTTTGGGACTGTCGAATATTAACATTTTCGGAACTTAAGAACTTGAGGCATTGGAATTTTAGTATTTCAGAATTTTAGGAGCTTGGAATTTTTAGCATATGAAACTTTGGGATTTTATTTTGAAAATTTTGAGATATAGGATTTTGTAATTTTGGGGCTTGAGACTTTGAACTATTTGGATTTCGGGATTGGAGTTGCAGGCGTTGGGATTTTAGTACTTTAAAATATTTAATTTTTTATCATATGGAACTTTAGGGTTTTGGGGCTTCAGTATTTTAAAAATGTTGATATACTGTAATTTTGGGAGTTTGAAACTTTGCACCATTAAAGTTTTGGTATTTTAAAATTTTTTAACTTCAGGACTTTAAAGCATTGAGATGTTAGTATTTCAGAATTTTGTGGAACACTGGTTATTAAGAATTTTGATCCTTTGAAACTTAAAAGTTTGAACCATGAAGATTTTAGGACTTCAAGAGTTTGAACCATGAAGATTTTAGTGTTTTGAAATTTTTTAACTGTGCAATATTGAAATTTTGAGCACTTGGAACTTCTGAACCTTTAGAATGTTTCATTTTTGAAAGTACGGAGGTATCTTTGGGACTTTGAAACTTTCGAATTTTAAAACTATGGTTTTATGACTAAATATGAAAATGGCGGGTTTTGGAACTTAACTTTGGGATTTTAGAATTTGAATTTGTGATTTTCAGCATCAGAATTTGGAACACGAATTTCTCTAATACACAAGCCAGTAGGTTGCAGAAAATTACCATTTGTGAAAGTGGTAATAAATTTTTGCTCATAATAATTTTATTTGTATGTTTTGCCATGTTCAGAATAATCTCATTTTAAATCTTATAAACCATTACTATCGCCTCATCTTCAATGTCGATTTCTAAATAATTCTGGTGCTCTCCAAACAGTACACAATATATTTTTATTTATTTAAATCTTTGTCATCATTGATTATCGTTAATTGCAAATTTGTGCATCATGGACCACTTCTTTTTTTTTATAAAATAACTTCTATTTTTATAAAATGACTTAACTTCTATTTTTATAAAATAACTGTATTATTTTTGTAAAATAACGTTGTTTATATTACTTCTCAATCTATACGAAAAATGTATCTACATTAAACGACACATAACATAAAATAGTAACGATCTTATTTATATCAGAAGCTAAATCACATTTGTGTCAAAAATAGTAAAAAGATTTCATGCTAACTTTCATCGTATTGCATCTAATAATTTACAAACTTCTTATTAAGTTTGACATTCTTACTTTTACACGAGTATTTTATCAGTATGTTACAAAACATTATTTTTAAAGCACATGATCGCGAAAAACAATCATTTACAATGGAAAAAGAATAAAAAAACAATGTAATCTGACGATAAATATGTAATGTGGTTTAACAACGAGAAAAGATAAAAATAAAGAATTGCTAAAGAATTGCCGGTGTTTTTCTAAAAGCTTGGTGTGGTCTGTCCAGTTCTACGTTTATCCATTTTTTAAATTATTCCGAGACGTAAGTAGACAAACAAAATGAATGTTCCATATTAATACTCCCCTCTCTTTGAATATGGAATATTATTTTTGAATACGTATCGTATGGTGATTTTGTTCGCAATCGGGGATATTTTCTATCAACCTGTGGCGGCATCTCATTAAAATTGATCTGCGCAACGTGATCAGAACCAGTCCTATCAAGGCGCTCAGCTCGTGAAAATCGTGACTGTTGTCTGACCACTTTCACATTCGTGCTAACTATAATACTCGCAAAATGTACGCGAAAAATGTGTCCACAAAGCAGGCGAATTCGAAAGACAGTGCCCCAGGCGATTCAATCACTGACACGGTAAGAATACAAATATTTTTTCAAGAAATAAATTCTATTTCCGATGAGAAAACGTAGAAAAGCATCGAAAATAAAGAAATAATAAAACTGAGAGGGATTTGTTATCGGGTTTGCGTTAATTTTTCATTCTTTTTTTAATCTATTCATAATGGTGTTTTGAAATTGGCGCCAAATTCAAAGCATTTAAAATTATCGAGTCAGTGATTTCGTTGTTTTATGAATTTTATGATGTCTCGTCTTCTTTGAGGTCATATTGCTTACGTTATTTGGCAAGAATTTATTCGGTTTTCTTTTTTGGAATTTGGCGGCAAATTTGAAGTGTTTAAATGCTGCTATTTATAAACAGTGATTTTGTTAATTTCCATACAAATTTTGTGGTATATCTAGTTTTTTAAGGTGAGTTCTGTCTACGTTATTTAGGAAGAATCCATTTAGTTTGTTTTTATCGAATTTGGCGGCAAATTTAAAATGTTTAAATGCTGCTATTTATAAACAGTGATTTTATCGTTTTATATAAAAATTTTGTGGTCTATCTAGTTTTTTAAGGTGAGTTTTGCATACATTATTTACGAAGAATGCATTTAGTTTGTTTTTATCGAATTTGGCGGCAAATTTAAAATATTTAAATACTGTTATTTATAGCCAATCATTTTATTGTTTTACGTAAAAATTTTGTGGTGTATCTAGTTTTTTAAGGTGAGTTTTGCATACGATATTTAGGGAAAATTAATTCAGTTTCTTTTCTTCGAGCTTGGCGCGAAATTTAAAACGTAATATTCGATGATAATTCTTATTTAATTTCATCTCGATCTTTTTAGAGAAACCCTTCGTTTTTTAAAATATTTATGATTTTATTACAAAACGATGTGAAATTGTGAATTTACGCAAAATGTATGAATGTATGAAAATGAACGTATGAGAATGAATGGACGTATGAAAAGATCTTACAATTATGAATGGCTTTTGCGTTGTACTGTTATCAGCATCGCACCCATATCATACTAATCGAAACCATACAGTACGTTGTTTATAATTAAATTGTAAACTTTACGTTATATAAATGTTATATAATTTCTATAACGAAATTATGCAAATTTCTAAATTATGTATTTTAACCAATCGTTATATGTATAATTTATAGAAGACATATTTCCTCAATATTATTAATTTAAGATGAATTTTATTTATTCAAATTATTCTTAACAAATAAACTAACATTCGAAAATACACATACTTTTGAAAGCACACGCAGGTAAAACAAATGTATAAATATTTAACAAGTATATGTCAAACTATCTAACAAATTATAAGTATATGTTAAACGAAAGACCATAATTATGTATTTTATCGTGCACATAAATCACAAACGATTACCATTAGTATCGCATGATATCACACCGAGCACAATACCGGTTTTCGAACATATTTTACTACATAATGGTAGTATAATGATTTTAAATTTAAATTTATGAGATACCAATGTTTACAATTATCTTTCATTTACATTGGTCATCAAGTTAAAAAATGAAAAGCATCAAATAAAATTAATTTATTGACAAAAATACATTGGGTTAAAAGATGAAATATTTTTCTTTTTATATAGTCAGTTTAAATAAAAATATTCGATAACTTTCTCCATCAAATGTAACTATACATTCATGTTCTAAAAGTATGATAAAGAAGTTAAGAAAACTTACAAGGAAATTAATGAGTTTTTCGCAGTAGCATTACTATTGATGACCTATTGCATAATCTATAAACAAGTACTTATTATTCATTGAAATATACTCACAGATTGAATATCGATCAGGGATTACCCAGTCGGAAATCTTTTTCCGGTAAAATTTCCCTATGGTTTTATTTAGAGCACATGATCTAAGAATTAGACGATTCAAATAATTTAATTAATTATTGCAGTTCATTTATTTATAATATATTTAACATTAGTATACGAATCGTAATAGTCGTTAGTATTTACAAATATTAGCACATAAATTCTGGTGTTCAGAAAAATATCTAACCTAACATAATATAACCTAACTTAATTTAAATGTAACTACTGGATCTAGAAAGGTAAAGTGCTAAGATTTAAGAGTATTTATTAAATTTCCCAATTATTAAATTTCCAAAGTACTACATTGTCTAATTACTAAATTTCCCAATTACTAAATTTTCCAATTACTACATTTTCTAATTACTAAATTTTCCAATCATTAAATTTCCCAATTACTAAATTTCCAAATTACTATATTGTCTAATTACTAAATTTCCAAATTACTAAATTTCCCAATTACTAAATTTCCCAATTATTAAATTTCCAAAGTACTACATTGTCTAATTACTAAATTTCCCAATTACTAAATTTTCCAATTACTACATTGTCTAATTACTAAATTTCCCAATTACTGAATTTCCCAATTACTAAATTTTCCAATTGTTAAATTTCCAAATTACTTCATTGTCTAATTACTGAATTTCCCAATTACTAAATTTTCCAATTATTAAATTTCCAAATTACTACATTCTCCAATTACTAAATTTCCCAATTACTAAATTTCCCAATTACTAACTTTTCCAATTACTGAATTTCCCAATTACTAAATTTTCCAATTGTTAAATTTCTCAATTACTAAATTTTCCAATTGTTAAATTTCCAAATTACTTCATTGTCTAATTACTGAATTTCCCAATTACTAAATTTTCCAATTATTAAATTTCCAAATTACTACATTGTCCAATTACTAAATTTCCCAATTACTAAATTTCCCAATTACTGAATTTCCCAATTACTAAATTTTCCAATTGTTAAATTTCCCAATTACTAAATTTCCAAATTACTTCATTGTCTAATTACTAAATTTTCCAATTATTAAATTTCCAAATTACTACATTGTCTAATTACTAAATTTTCCAATTATTAAATTTCCAAATTACATTTCCCAAATTGTAAATTTACAAATAACTAATTCCCCCAATACTAAATTCCAAAGTAACTAAATTTTCAAATTGCCCAGTTAACACCAAAAATTTCTATTTTCCAAATTCCCAAATTCTCATCTTCTCATCTTGCCAAACCCCTAAACCATCAAATCTTCTACAATGTTAACCAAATCCTACATTTCCCAATAAGCGATCACTAAATTCTCCAAAAGAATCTCCCAAATTTCACTTTTCAACGTCCACAAACCAGCCAGTTTTTAATCAGAAATTAATAAGCAACTCCACGAATGGAAATAAACTAAAGATCATTGAAATGCGTGACATTAACCAAAAAATCGTACAAAACTATTTTAAATTCAACAAAAGTCATCGAGTGATCATCGACCTTGATACCTAGCTGTATCGATCGTAATCAAGAATGATGCAAAACTGTCCAAAATTACATGTACGGGTGAACGTGTCCCCTTCCTTTGTCGTTTCTTTTGTGGAGGGATGCCGGAGAGTTTTTGTTACACAGTTTTTCTACGATAAACATTTCTGCAGTTTCTCCGAAGGATGGGAAAATGTAGCGATGTGAAGTGTACAAAAGAGGGGATCGATGGTGTTCGTATAAAGTGGACGCGTGTCAGGTTAACGAAGTGTAGTTTCCGTAAGAAACTCGTCGAAGATCAGCATCCTAACTTCGCGACATAACAGGAATAATATCTTCGTTTACACCGTTGCGAGAATTGTATCAAGGCCGCCCTCATGATGCACGACGTAAGGATATTTCTAATTTGAAATCTTGCACTTCCAATGTTGAATGCATTATCGTAATTTACCTTGTACCCGGGAACGTAACAGTGCACGGATAACTTTGCGAAAATGTACGGAACAGATGCGGTTCGCCTTGAGATATTTCCCATTAAAAGTAGCAAAGTTATTACGGCTACTTGTTTCACGATTTGATGTTTATGGAACTGAATGGCAGCTACGCGATTTTGTCGACGTGCGATGGAGAATGCTTTTAGTGATTTTACGAGTTGAATCTGCGGGGTTTATGTTAATATCCTGATTTTGGGGATTTGGGTTGCTGAATTTTTTGGTTGATACGCTTTTGATTTGTCAGGTTTTTTCATTTCATTTGCACAATTGGCAAATTTCCAAGTTACTGAATTTTTAAATTACTACATTTCCACATTACATTGTCTTATTACTAAATTTTCAAATTACTAAATTTCACAAATACTAAATTTCCAAATTACTACATTTCCCAATTACTAAATTTCCAAATTACTAAATTTCCCAATTACTAAATTTCCAAATTACTCATTTTTCCAAATACTACATTTCCAAATTACTACATTTCCCAAATACTAAATTTCCAATTTACTACATTCCCCAAATACTAAATTTCCAAATTACTACATTTCCCAATTTCTACATTTCCCAATTACTAAATTTCCAAATTACTAATTTTTCCAAATACTAAATTTCCAAATTATTAATTTTTCCAAATACTACATTTCCGAAATACTAAATTTACCAATTACTACATTTCCCAATTACTAAATTTCCCAAATACTAAATTTCCCCATTACTACATTCCCCAAATACTAAATTTCCTAATTACTAAATTTCCAAATTACTACATTTCCCAAATACTACATTTCCCAAATACTAAATTTCCCCATTACTACATTCCCCAAATACTAAATTTCCCAAATACTAAATTTCCCAATTACTACATTCCCCAAATACTACATTCCCCAAATACTAAATTTCCCAATTACTACATTTCCCAATTACTAAATTTCCAAATACTAAATTTCCAAATTACCAAACTACTAAATCCTCGAATTACCCATTTCCAAAATCACTATATTGATAAATCACTAAATCTTCAAATTCCCAATTTTCGTATTATAACATCGCCAAATTCTCAGACCACCAGCGAAATTTTTAAGTAATTATTATTTTTAAAAGCCTAAATTGATACACGGAGGAAATTACATCAAGGAGGGCAAAGACTCGGCCAAGAGCACTTGTCTGATTTTTTCTCCCGCGGATGAAGATTCCGTCGGAGCTTTGGGAAGATATCTTCAACTATTTGCTGTGAGTATAACATTATTTATGTATAAATAAATCAATTTGAAAATATAAAAACATACTTCATTATTATTTTATATATCTGAACACGTAGAATTAAAATGTCTGAACAACGTATCGTGCATTTTAACGTTTTAATTTATAGAAAATCATTATTTGTTTTTTTTTTCGCTTGATGAATATCGATAATTATCAGTTCCGTTGCTGCCGACGTATACATTACGTTTAATCAATTGTTGCAAACGCAACTGTTACGTTTTTACTTTTATCAAATTGCTTTCATATCTTTTTCAAAGTGAGAATATCATATAGCATTTTCATATAGCATAATTATTTGTTATTGATACTCATTGATTTTTAGTAATTAATATTACACAAACAATTGATTATTGATAACTCAAAGAAATGATCAGCTATAATTTTAAAGACCTTTATTTCATCATTATAAACAATATATCAAAAGTGCTCATCACTATAACGCCAACTAAAAATTTAACAGATGCTCAAATATAAAGACTAATTACTTTTTAGCAAATATCTCGTTGTTTATCACTCGTATGGCAAAAATAGTTATTACAAAATTTGTAGCTCGAGCAATTTTCTACAAAAAAGGTTCTCTTCCTTTTCTCCATAAACGCATCCATTCTCGAGATAATATCATATGTGTCTTCGTACTTAGCAGCTCCGTCACCAGCTTGAAATAAATAAGAAAAAACTTGTTACAAAATCATTGCTATTGACACACTGAACAGAGGGTACTAATTGAAAAATATACATTTTCACAATAATAAACGATAGTTATCGAGTTGATAAGCTTTTATTCGTAATTCTAGCGAATGTGTTAGATTTACGGCTACATATGACAATTTGTCGATAGCAGTGTTAAAGATGAAGCTTGTATATCATTTACTTGCAAATTTGACCGAATATTTGCAGCAACATGAGGTCAATTTATTGCACATCGAATCGAGGAGCTCGCTTCGCCACGCGAGCACGTACGAATTCATGGTGGAATGTGCGCCTGGTGGAAACCTTGGAGCCGTCATAGAAAATTTGCGCAAGCAATGTACCTATTTCTCAGTGATTTCTAGGTAAATATCAAAAGGATGTGGTGGTACCGTTACAGTGTTTCATTGATCATTTTCTGAATAGAAACCATAAAGATAACATGGGAACCGTGCCATGGTTCCCGAGGAGGATCAGGGACCTCGACAAATTCGCGAACCAGATTCTTTCTTATGGGGCTGAGCTCGACAGCGATCATCCGGGATTCACGGACCCTGTTTACCGACAGAGACGCAAATACTTCGCCGACATTGCTTACAATTACAAACAGTGAGTTTTAATACTAATTACAGATTGAAAAATTGTGACATTAATTTTGCGAAGTGCTCTGGCATCGTTTAGGAATTAAACAGAAAATCTATGGACTGCGTCCGGTAAGTTGGCAGATGGACCAATGGGATCTGCATTCAGCTGCCAACTTTCTGGACGCACGTAGCATCGTTTGAAAAATATGGAAATCCTCTTTCAAATTTTTTAATCGTGACATTTTTTAAATACTAGAATTGTGGGTACTCAATTGTTTTGAATTCTAAATTTTCAGACATTTTAGACATTTACAGTTATTAAGGAAAATTACAGGAGACAGTTGCTAATTTATGAACTTATTCATTTCAGTGGTCAACCTATCCCCAGAGTGGAATATAGCAAAGAGGAAATCGAAACTTGGGGTGTAGTTTTCAGGAACCTGACGAAACTTTATCCAAAATATGCTTGCAAAGAGCATAATCACGTGTTTCCCCTGCTCATTGAAAATTGTGGCTACAGAGAGGACAATATTCCTCAACTGGAAGATATTTCTAACTTTTTAAAGGGTAATTATTCGTTCAGATTAGCTTTTGGAATTATTTGTAAAAATAAGAATTTAGGTGTAAAATTATCTGTAAAGATATAGATATAAAATTATCTATAAAAATTCAAATATACTACCTATAAAAACTTCCAAATAAATTTTGATACAGAGTTGCATGTAAAAATGTATATTTAAATATACAATTATTCACAAATATTTAGCTCTAAAATTATCTATAAAGATTCAGATAAAGAATTATCTACAAAAATACAAATTCCTATGTCTTTAGTCACAAGTTTTAACATGTAAATGACAATCATTGCAGTACTAAACATCTCTTCAAAATTATTCGCAAAATCTACTAATGAAGAATTGTGTTCTTGTCTCTTCCTTAACATTTATTTTCCCAATCACTTTTTTGTAGATTCAACCGGTTTTACGCTCCGTCCAGTGGCTGGTTTGCTCTCGTCTCGTGACTTCCTTGCTGGTTTGGCATTCAGAGTGTTCCACTCGACGCAGTATATACGGCACAGTAGTAAACCATTGTACACACCTGAACCTGACGTATGCCATGAAGTGTTAGGTCATGCACCATTATTCGCCGATCCTGCATTCGCTCAATTCTGTCAGGTTGTCGGCCTGGCATCCTTAGGAGCACCAGATGAATATATCGAAAAACTTGCAACGGTAATATATTTATATTTACAGTTTATTCCAAAAGTTTTCTTATACTTTCTTTATATGGCCCCGCGTTTTATCGCCATGAGTATTGTTACCATGCATTGCACATGCATGCATAGTGTTGATACATGTTGTATTAACAGACGTTGTACAGACTCGTATTGTATTACCACGCGTTATATCGCCACGCGATTAAGTACTACACACCGTTTTACTACGCGTTGCATTATAACTGACATGCGTTATATTATCACGTGTTACATTACCACATGTTATATTACCACGTGTTATATTACCACGCGTTGTATCACCACGCGTTATATTATCACGTGTTGTATTATTACGTGTTGTGTAGTTACACGTTCAATTACTACATGTCATATCGCCACATACTTAGTCACAACGCGTCGTGTAACCACACATTTAATTACTACACGTTATGTTGCTAAGCGTTCAGTCACCACGCATTATGTACCTTTGTATTTCATTATTACACGTTGTATTGCCACACATTTAGTTGTACATCATTGTTCTACGCGATATATTACCTTGCATTGTATTATCATCTACTGCAACGTCCTACGTCACACGTTGTATGACTAGATATATTATCACATATTGCGCAATCACGCACAGATATGTATACAAAGATTATGTGCGCATTACTTTATCAAATTTATAATGTGAAAATTGCAAAATTGCAATTTTATGTTCGTTTTTGTTACAGTGTTTTTGGTTCACTGTAGAGTATGGTATTTGTCGACAAAATGGAGAACTGAAAGCATATGGTGCCGGACTACTTTCGTCTTTCGGCGAATTAGAGTATTCTCTGAGCGGTAAATCAGAACTGCGACCTTTTGAACCAGCGAAGACCGCGTTGCAGAAATATCCGATAACGGAATATCAACCCGTATATTTTGTTGCTGAAGACTTCGAAGATGCGAAGCAGAAGATGATGTGAGTAAAACTGTCTAATTTTTATGCAGTACGATTACGTTATCTGCTATGCTGCAAAATATGGCGAAGCAAGTTCCATTTACTCTGCATTGATCAGTTACATTTGAATGCGAAATTAATTTGCATGGAAAACAAAAAATGCAAACTTATCTTGTTATTTATGTAAAGTAATGCAAGTTTGATTTATCTTATTGTTTATTTGAACGGATGTAAATTCGATTCGTTTTATTGTTTATTTTAAATAATGTGCTCTTATTTATCTAAAATAATCGAATCTTATTTGTCTACCTATATGTGTTATTGTTGGAGTACGAGTATTTTCCATCCTGATTCATGAATGTAATTAACGCATTTGCAATTCTAAAAAACAGAAGTCGTTTATTTGCATGATCCCTGATATGTAGTCAATAAATGGTTACGCAATCATTATTTACATTTGACGAAATGAAAGTTTAAAAGATCTCGAAGAACGCGCACACTCTCGAAGTTGCATCAAACTGATCACAAGTGAGAAACACGTGATCTTAAAAAGTTATATCTTCGCTATACTACACAAAAATATTGCAAGTTGTAGCACGCAGTTTTATGAAAATCGTTAGGCAAGTTCTTCGTCGATTTTATATAATATCGATTCAGATTATTGAACGAGATTTTCATTAATACTTTCAATTAATTTGATGAGAAAATAGTATTTATTCGATATATTTTCTTTCAGAAAATTCGCCGAATCCATACCACGGAAATTCGGGGTTAGATACGACCCGTACACTCAAAGCATCAGCATAATCGACAGTAAATACCAAATCGAAGAATTGATTTACAACGTGAATCAAGAAGTACAAATCCTTATGGACGCTCTAAAGAAACTAAAGGAATAAGAGACAACAAAAGAGAAATAACATTTAAGTTTAGGTTAATCTTTTATTTTAGTGATTGAATTTTTCAGAATTTCAACAATTTGTTTTATAGTTTTTACTTTATGTTTTTATATATTATGCATAATAAGATTTAAATAAAATGTACAAATGTAATATATCGCTCGTAGAGTTACTTTGAATTAAGTTATTCCGAGTCCCGAATTCGTGATACATTATAAAGGGTAGAATTTAGTAGGACGTGGCGAAGTAATATTTTATCGAGTCAGTTGTATCCGTTTCCGGTCTCAAAACTTAGAGAAATCCGGCTACCGATCAATAGTAAAGTACGAAAACTCCATTATACTTTGTCCGCTCATATCGAATGTCAAGTCGACTGTCATAACGCATAATTGAATAAACCAGGTTATTAGAATAGAAGTTTAGATGCTGTGTCGTCAAAACTTTTATATTGGCTTTCAAGTGCCTTATCCTCGTAAAAATCCCGCTCCTTTATCATTCTCGATACCGTATTATGACCGTCCTTTTCTGTTGTCGGTTCGGATCTTATAGAAGTTCGCATTTCTGTCAGATTCTGTTTTGTATCGCATAATATTGTCAGTGACTATAGATATAACAAGACTGAACATGCCTTTGTCTTTGGGTACATGAATCTGTTATTCGGAAACGAGCGTCATCTGCTTTATCTTAGTAGGAAATTATGAAACACTTCGTACTGCAGCTTCCAACTGCTGTAACATGTAGGAGATCACGCTCTACAAGCAATTTACTATTTTCTCGCTCTGAGAAAAGGAAGACATATCAGTAAAGCGTAAAAAGGTAAACGGTTAAAACAGATAGGGCTGTCGATACTGCTGCTTTCTACTACTTACGTGGTAACCTCGGACCCAAAACTATCACTCGAGAAAAATGTCATGTCTAATCTTGGTACATCTTTAATCAATGACACCATATTTTACCTGTTATATTGCAATCCCCGTAAGTACTTTACACGTACATTTGAGTAAATGATAGTCCTTTTATAATTGAAATTTATATTCAACTTTACTTGTTTCTAATTATAGCATGATAGCGACTGATTAACTTTTTAATCATTCATTTATGAAATTATTGTTATGACTAATAATGTTATCGCTTTTATTCACTTTTATGCATTGATTGATTACAAATTTTTGCTTAAGTATTATACTTTCATATAATGTTAACAGATAATTGTAAACTATACATTCTTTTTATATAAATTATAATCTTTTGCGCAAATGTTCATTAAATTACAAATTTGATCCTTTTTATTGTTTCAAATAGGAAAAAATTCAATGTGTACGTCGGAAATGCTCGATAACTGATGCTGGATCGTCGATATGTACGACTTCTTCAAAAATTCAGAAAGAGCGCGTGGAAATGTAAATTTTTAAGCCGAACACACGATTCACACGTGCTTTCATTGGTCAATGTTTTCCGTTAATAACTCAAAAACAATGCCTCAACCAACATTTTTGCAAAGGAAAGAGTTGTTCAGAATCATCACAGCTTCAGAATCATCCCCTTTCTGGTTTTTTTCACTAGTTACCGGGTAGGGCAACATTTAATGAAAAAAACTATCAGGGTCAGTTATGTATAGTTGCATATAATTGAGTATAGGCCCATATTGATGTGTACGAATTCTGTTTCCCGCTTTCCGAATTTTTCTAACTTTATAACTTGAGTTTTGTTTGAAACAGCTTTTTGAACTTGAATGATTACGTTTCATCATGGGTATTCTAGGTTTAGCGAAATTAATTGCCGATGTTGCACCACATGCTATCAAAGAAAAGGAATTGAAACATTATTTTGGTAAGATTTCAATTGTCTAATCATAAATTTGAATTGTCCGAATTCAATTATACAAACTGTAATAAAAATATTTTGTTTTATTTCAGGTCGTAAAGTAGCAATAGATGCGTCTATGTGCTTGTATCAATTTCTGATTGCAGTCAGAAGTGAGGGTGCTCAGCTTGCTACAGCGGATGGTGAAACAACAAGGTATACAATTTGATGTGTAGTGTATGATTTTATGTTATAACTTATAGTGTTGCTCTTATATTACAGCCATTTAATGGGCATGTTTTATCGTACAATACGTTTAGTAGAACAGGGAATAAAACCATTATATGTATTCGATGGAAAACCACCAAATTTAAAAGGCGGTGAATTAGCTAAACGTGCAGAAAAAAGAGATGAAGCTCAAAAACTTTTGCAAGCAGCAGAAGAAGCTGGTAATTATGGCTTCTTGTATTTATTTCAATTAATCTTGCTTAATGTATTATAATATTTAAATTGTACATTAACATAATATATATCTTCCAGGTAATGTGGAGGATATTGAGAAATTTAACAGAAGATTGGTGAAAGTGACACAAATTCATGCAGATGAAGCTAAGCAGTTATTAAAACTAATGGGTATTCCTTATCTCGAAGTAAGTAAAGGAAGTAAATTATAGTTTTGAAGATGTATTGTAATGTATCTTTTTGCAGGCTCCATGTGAAGCTGAAGCGCAGTGCGCTGCTTTAGTAAAAGCTGGAAAAGTTTTTGCAACAGCTACGGAAGATATGGATGCACTTACTTTTGGATGCAATATTTTGCTTCGACGATTAACATTTAGTGAAGCCAGAAAAATGCCTGTGCAAGAGTTCCATCATGATAAAGTACTGGAAGGTCTGGGATTGAATCAAAATGAAGTATGTAATGCTAATATTTTCATTACTTGTTATTTACTAATATATGTTTTGTTCATGTTTTTGTTGTTTTACAGTTTATTGATCTTTGCATAATGTTGGGTTGTGATTATACAAATAGTATCAAAGGAGTTGGGCCAAAGAGAGCCATGGAATTAATTAAAACACATAGATCACTTGAGAAGATTTTAGAGAAGTTAGATACCACTAAGTATCCAGTTCCTGAAGATTGGAATTATAAGCAAGCTCGATTATTGTTTGAAGAACCCGAAGTTGCAAATGTGGAAGAGATTGAAGTAAGAAAGTACATTTTATGTGTGCAGAGTAGTTGAAACTTATATTTGAATATCCGCAAAAATGACAAAATATTCTTAGAGGGAATGTTCATATATTTATGAATGCTTTTATTTTTTAATGTCTTAAGTTCAAATGGTCTGAACCAGATGAAGATGGTTTAGTGAACTTTTTATGTGGTGATAAACAATTTAGCGAGGAAAGAGTAAGAAACGGGGCAAAAAAATTGCATAAAGCACGGCACACTTCTACTCAAGGAAGATTAGATACATTCTTTAAAGTATTACCAAATCAGAATCCTAGCCCAAAACGTAAAGTAAGTAGAACTATTAATACTTATTTTCAAAGTTATATGTTTAACAAAATCTTTCATTTTCATATGATTGCAATATAGGCAGAAGAAAAGACTGGGGCAAATAAAAAGTCTAAAAAAGGTACAGGTCGGGGAAAACCACGTGGAAAAGCAAAATAAATTTTTGCATTACTTCCAATCTATAATGTTTGTACAAGTATGATTTATGTTATCTGTTTATCTTAATATTATCACAACTATTACATTTCGAATTTAAACGTTTGTACTTTTATTTCATAAAATAGATCATATACATTTTAATAACATTTTTCATTTTATATGTGTACAAACATACCACCTAGTAGTTGTCAGTTGTTTTATAGTACATTTTTCAGTTCACAGTTGCTTTGAATCATCTATATAAATAGATAATGTTGAATAATACAAACTGTGCAATTATATATACTTACAAATTTTATTACAGCATTTAATCAGTCTTGATTTTAGCACCAAATGTATTAATCATTTTTTTCTGAGGCGCGAGATTTAATTTAATTCAATATTGGTTGATTTATGGCAGCATTGACATTATTTACAGTGTGTATATTCGTGTAATTGAAAACAGATCTCCTACGTACAAAATTGAAAATTGTCACTGAAATGTTATTATAGTACTACCAATAGCATTCGGATCTATTATATGATGCAATGCTTGTTCAATGTAATGAGGCCCGTATACTTTATCTACAACCGTTTGCAATTGATCAGCATCAGCTAAATCACATAATGCTTGAAGATATGTTGTCTTAATTTTTGAACCTTCTTTCCATTGATGTATATTAAATCCAAACATATACTACAATAGACATAATCAATTATTAATTTGTAATAACACGATCCATTAACATGTAGGAGTTCATTAAAATTTGAGTACATAATTTTCAGAGCTATTATAATCAGAAGTTTAATTAATAATTAACAAGCACAAGTACTAACCTGTACTAATAATTTTATTCGTACACATCCAGCAAATATACTTCCAAATATAAAACCTAATGAATCAGAAGTCAATTGTTCTGGAACTGTAGATACATAAGAACCATGAGGTAATAACTGTTGTTTTAGTATATATTCGTCAATTGGCTGACCTCCGGTATAAAAAATAGCATCATATCTAGAAAAAGAAGAAACAAGTATTAATTAAAGTTAAAGCAAATATGATATACATTTTGCTAAATGATCTTAGAATTATACATACTTATCATATAAATCTAACTCCTTTTTAATGTCTGAACCATTTAATGATATAACTTCATCCGCTCCTAAAGCTTTTGATACAGGAATTGCGTTTGGTCTACATATTGTAATTACATATCCTCCCCATAACTTAACTAGTTGCGTTAAAATACAACCAACGGGAGTATTTCCGCCATATATAAGTACTCTGCACAAAAATAAAATTTAGATTTTTACCTATAAATAGTAGTGTGTATCTATGTATAAAATTATTTGTACCGTTTTCCTTTCGCATTGCCTTCTTCAATCGTAGATCGATTAACTAGTGCGTCCCAAGCTATGCATCCATTATAAGGAAGGCTTGCGGATGTCTCAAAAGTAAAACGTTTCGGTCGTTTAACTACTTGAGTTTCAGGAATAACTATGTATTCTGCCATTGTACCTGGAGCCCATGAAGGTACAGCTAAGAATACTTCATCCCCAATATCAAAATTAATAACACTTTGACCTATACCTATTACAACTCCAGCACAGTCTCTGCCTAATATTACTGGAAGATCTTTGTATTTCTAGAAATAAATAAAATGTTTTGTTTAAATGAAGTATTAGCATTGATAATGACAAAATAAATGTTAAAACATCTTACTCCAGAATTAAGCAGTTTCCTATAAATTTTAGAGTAACCATAACAAATTTTTGTATCAACAACATTAACTGAGGCTGCTTTCACTTGTATCAGTAATTCATTGGATCTTTGAATCATAGGCATTTCTGCATCATCTATCATACACACTCCCTGAATTAGTTATGATAAAATTATTAACTTTTAATCAAATAGATTTATTTGATCAATACGGAAAAATAAATTAATTATAAGCTCATATAGAGTACTTTATATATAGTGATTAATTCTGTATTACACAATACCTCAATCCCAATATAATGATGACATATTACTGCTTTAATATTGTGCATATGATGAGATACATGTCCCCAGGTAATTCCATAATAGTATCCAATTAGGGTACCTACAAGAATACCTGCTAGACAAAATGCAAGCTCTCTTCTTGATACTAGAAAAAAATTATGATTTATTATCAAATATGTTACAATGTTACCCTTCTCTTTTAGCTATCAATATTATTTCAAATATTGATACTATATGTTTATTGATACCAATGACAGCAAAGTACAGACAACTAACAGAAATTTTTACCATTTTTATAGAAATAAATTTATATGCACTATATATTATGTTTCTGTACATTGATGTCACCAATAATTTCTTAATTATTTTAATACCTTCATTGTAACATAAATATTCTATTTGTCTGTAAAATTCTGTGACACCAAAGTGTACATTGTAATACTGAAATTGCAGCCGTCTCCAGGCCTTTTCAAGCCATGTAAATATATGTTGTATAATATCTGTTACATTTTGTATGTTTTGCTTGTTGCTGAGCTGGTAAAAAAACTGATGTACTTGTGCCAGCCATGCTGTGATCCATTGTTGTCCTTGCTGTACAACTAATGATGACTGAATCTTCCCCAAAAAAAAATGTTTAATTATATGTTATTGAACATAAAACAAAAACAGACAAAACATTTATATCATACTTCTTAATAAATGTATAAATACTGATATTAAAGCAGTTAAAAAGATAGAATAAGAGATAAGTAAATAAGTTATATCACATATAAAATCTTATCAACATGTTTAATATAAAAAAAGGAATAAAGAGTGAAAGAACTTTCATGACACACAGTTACCTGAAGTGCTTCAAACTGATTTGATAGATGGAACCAGATCTCATCCATGATGTAACAATCAACTTGCTTCAACTAACAATTTCAGTTTAATCTAACATCTTACATGATGAAATAATTAACAATGCAGATTTGTACACAGTAGCCGGCCAGTTAGAAATGCAGCTCAGTTGTGATATAAATAAATGATTAACACATTACGTATATACTCGAAATAGAAATCAAGTGTCTGTTTTAAAGTATGACTCCTTCATGAACATTGGAATTCGTACCTTTTTCATATGTTAATCCTTAATATTGGATGACATTCAATAAAATTTTTTAAGGGAAGATACTGTATAGTGCAACATTGTATCTCCCTTATATTTAGCGAAATAGGTTAGTTTGAGTTAGATATTTAAAATTAAACGTATCTGAGATCCCTACATGATATAACTAGTGACTACAGCTGATATAACCGCCGATTGTGCAATTATTGTCACGTGTTACAATTCCAATGTTAGCGAAATCTAGCGAACAATTTCTGCAAACTTATTGTAGTATGTTTCTGTCGATTCCAAACATGGGCGAAACTTCGAAAAACTGTCATGCTTAGATTCTGTCAAAATTTTGCAAATAAACTCCTTTTTGCAAAAGGAAACATCTGTGAGAACGGTTTTTGGCGACTCGAACGAAAACTTTTTACCATTCCAATGTTATTTTCTATATTATCGATGAGATACGTTACCGAAGAACAGCCAAAATTATCAACAGTTATCGACGCAGTCGATTTTGTACCGAAATTGCATCTATAGGTAAAGAAGAATTCCAGAATTACAATATCGATTAAAACTTGATTGAAATTGATTGAAATTAAGATTCAAAATACTGGTAGATATTTGTTATTTGAAACAATAAACAGGATGCATACATAAAATACGAACAACATGGAACATGTTTACATATAAAAAAATGTGACAGAAAAACAGGTGAATGTTGAAAAAGAAACATGAATTTCAATACATACAATAATTTAACGAACATTTACTGAAAAATTTAAAAGAATATATAATTTATAATTATCTTTCGATATCGTATAAAAATGTAATAATCTTGTAACCAATGCACGCGTAAAAGTTAATAAAAATGATAAATTTTAATATCTGTAATAATAATTTGTTAAATAAACAATTGAAAAATTTAAAATTCAAATAAAAAATGTCGATATTACAAGTCAGGTATGAATGACGTAATTGCTCGGTATTGGTGGATTACATGTCACATCATTGGTCCACGGATCACCTATCACTATCTTGGTAAAGGTCATAGGTGTTCAGGACTGTTCAAGCTGCCTGGTATTGGTGCATTGACATGATTGGTCAACGGTTCACCTATCATTCTTACCTTGATAAGTGTCACAGGTGTTCAGTATTGTTCAAGCTGCCCAAGTGTTCGGATCGACCGTGACAGCTCCTACCGGTACGAGTCAAAACGTTAATTTACCGTTCATGTGTTCATCCCTGTGTTACCTAGTGTGCTTCTACAAGTGTTTAGTGTGTTTTATTAAATAATTATACATAAATACGGGGGTGTTTTAACACATTTTATGGTGCGGTTCTACAAGTGTTAAAGTGTTCACTAGTGCATTACTACAAGTGTTAAAGTGCTCATTAGTGCATTACTACATGTGATTGTGCATACGTGTGGGGATATATTATGGTGTTTATGGTGTGCTTACGTGTTTTATGTAATAATTTTAATAGTGTTTTATTTGTGAATTTTAAATTAATTTTAAAACTATACTGTGTTATTGTATGGTGACCTACGTGTTCTAACGTACATTTACAAGTGCTTTAATGTGACTTATGGTGATTTATGGTGTGTTATGGTGGGGGTACCTACGTGTTATACCATACGTTTGCAAGTGTTTTATGGTGATTTATGGTGTGGATACCTACGTATACTAAAATTATTTTGCAAGTGTATTACTGTGATTTATGGTGTTTTATGGTGTGATTACTTAAATGTTTTAACATACATTTGCAAGTGTTTACTGTGATTTATGGTGTGATTACCTACGTATTTTGACATAAAATGTGCAAATGATTTATGGTGTTTCATGGTTTGGTTACCTACGTGCTTTGACATATTCTAACAAGTGCATAACTGTGTTTTATGGTGTGGTTACAAGTTTTGCCATAATCTTACAAGTGTTTTACTGTGTCCTATAATGTAGTAACCTATATTTTAACATACATTTACAAGTGTTGTACTGTTAAACGTTTTTACCAATTTGCACGTTGCATGTTTACAAAGTCACAAACCCTTGTATCGTTACCTTTGTGTATGTCCGAAACGAACAAATTCAAATCTAACCAGTTAACTAATCGTTGGGATTCTTTCTGATTACAGAAGGTTCCTATGCTGCCACAAACTGCCTAATTCAAACCTTGCTGCCGATCATGGACCACTGCAGCCATTCTGAGACAGCCAAGCTGAGATGCGTTGCACGGAGCCAAACTGCAAGGTGCGAAAGTGTATATCTGCGATTGGTGAGTCGCATGCTTTACGGTTCCTCCGGTTCCCATCATGTCGTAGGACGAATGGTCCGAAGCGACACGGGAACTGGTTGTATTTTGTATTTTGATGCGAGCATAGTGACCACGACTGTACGATCGTGCAAAATTCGTACAAACTGTTTATTTTATTAGATCAGGTCAGGGTTTTCTTGTACATCGCGTTTTAACTTCCTTACGAATTAAAATTAACATTAGTACATAGAAGTCGGATGACCCTCCGATTTCATGATACTTTAGATTCACTTGCAATTTTTCCGCGTATCTTTTCACACTCATATGTACAAGAAAGTTTCGCGAGAAACAGATTTTGATATCAAAGTTAATTACGAATGTTTGAGTCATTTAGTGAATTTACTTTGATATTAAAAATCTGTGAAGAATGAAACACTCGATATATAGATTTTTGCAAGTGTTCCTCCATTTTCTATTTTGAAAGTTAAAGTTAAATTTTTGTTGGAGAGAATACTTTATTAGCATGTTACTAATCATGATTTTTAGCTCAGGATTTTCAGCACACATGAAGAAAACTGGTAGGTGAAAATATTGTTGGCCGTGTTCATTTTTATGCTCTAAACTCATACGCGTGCTTAGATGCTACTCGCATGAGTTAGGGCAGGTGGGCACGGTTTAGTTTTAAGATGTTTCGGCGATCGACAATTTGACAGTGAATTATCGACACAAGTTACACGTGTGTGTGTGGTTAGGTCGTGGACCTTGTGTCGATTACAAACCATTTTAATTTATCTTAAAAGCATAGAAATTTTTCAAAAAGTTATTGCAAGATCAAAATGATTGAATTACAAATTTATAGCAGTAGAGTTAGAATAAATTACAACATGCACATATTACATTGAATATTCGAAAGAATTAGAAAATGAAATATGTAAATGTTCAATGTTCACTGTCGATTGTCGGTCGATTTCAGCAAAAAGGTATGAACTTAGAGTGTGAATGTTGTATTGAACTCGGGTGACGGAGACGTCCCGGGACGTACTCCCTAGGAGTAGGCTTTTTTGCACCCGGGTGGAGAGTATGAGAACCGTGGAGTGTGTTTTTGTGAGAATGGACTTTGCAATTTTTTTAAATATAGCGATAGGCAGGCAGGTAGCTTACTTCTGGTGTGATTGAGTTAGTTTTAAGTAGGTAGGGCCAGAGCAAGCTTTCATGTTTCTCTGTCCTCCGTAAAACACGTGAGATGCTTGCATCTGGGGGGTTAACGAAAAATCGAGAAGAGAAAATCTAAATATGAATTTATTCTATTTAATATTCTCTTGAGCTCGATTGTTCGTAAGGCCAGGCCTTTTAGTATGTAAGTCGCAGTCGTGGTTCTAGACCCGATTGCAAAAATGAAGTATACAGTGAAGTGAAGTGAAGTGAAGTGAAATAAAATATTCTGCTCGGACATTCTTTTACGGACAGCGCATTCTGAGAATCGCTGGTCGTATATTTTTTAAAAATTCTTACTTATGAAAAAATTTCTTTCTTGAAAAAGAATTTTTGTGATGAACAAATTTCGATTTCATTGTCGATTGAAACAAATGGATAGTCAATTTTATTTTTATAAAACTGTCTATCTGTTTGTGGAGATTGATAGTGAAATTAAAAGCAAAGAATGTCCGAGTTACCGTAAAATTTCGCGAGTGATTTTTGTGAGGCTGTGCCGAAGAAAGAAGAGGCTATATGCCGAAGAGCCCCGGCAAAAGTTGCCAAAGAAGAGGGGAACTATTAATGGCTGTCCATCTTCGGATGGAGAGTCATTCTGTCACTATGCTCGCAATTATTTTTCTATGTTTTACATGTGTTTTTTGACACGGTACAAGTCAAACGCGTTTTGCTCGAATTTCGAGCACACGAAAATTCGCGATTTTATTTCGAATTTTGAGACTTATATTTTCGCGATTTTATTTTGTGATTCCCCTTTTTTGTAAATTCTCCCCCAATTTTATGTGGTAATTTTTCTGTTTCAGAGTTGGTTTTTAGGAAATTGTTGTGTTGTTCGTTGTTGAATCCGCAATTTTCATTGCGATTTCGATTTGTCGAGTTTTGTTGCTAATAAAGAAAAATTGTATACCTTCTCCTCCAATTTTCTGTGTTAATTATATTTTTCTGTTTTAGAGTTTTTAAAGAAATTCTTGTGTTCGTTGTTGTTGAATCGGCAATTTTTATTGCGACTTCGATTTGTCGAGTTTTGCTGTAAGTAAAGAAAAATTTCGTACCTTCTCCTCCAATTTTCTGTGTTAATTATATTTTTCTGTTTCAGAGTTTTTAAAGAAATTGTTGTGTTCGTTGTTGTTGAATCCGCAATTTTCATTGCGATTTCGATTTGTCGAGTTTTGTTGCTAATAAAGAAAAATTTCATACCTTCTCCCTCAATTTCCTACCTTAATTACATTTTTATGTTTCAGATTTCAATTTTAAGTAAGTAAAAATATTGTTTTCATTCCTCAAATCCGCAATTTTAATTGCGATCTCAATTTTTCGTGATTTTTGTGTCAAATAAAGAAAAATTTCGTACCTTCTCCTCCAATTTCCCATCTTAATTATATTTGTCTGTTTCAGGTTCCAATTTTAAGTAAGTAAAAACATTGTCTATATAAATTTCGAGCTTGTGGGAGGATGGGTGGGCTCGGGCGTAAGTTTTTCGTCACGATACGTGGCGAAAAGCTTACGCAAATTGTAAGTGCCTTCTGTTCTAACTTGCACTCATCTTTATGACAATTTTTTAACTTGTTACATATATTAGATATACTTATTAAAGATTTTATTAGAGATTTTTATTAGAGATTTTTATTAGAGATTTTATTAGAAATTTTGACAATTGTTGCAAACTTAAAAGTAACTTCTTTCAATCTTTTTCTTTATTCCCTTGCTTTTTTTTATTTTACATCATTTTAGATAACACGAGTGCAATTTTAGAACAGAAGGTACATTAGAGTATTTAAAATATGTACTATGTTGTAATATGTATGAGTGCGTGAACATGTGAGTACAGGATCATAGAGTTTTCAAAACTCTATTTTATTTCTAGGATTCAAAGTTTTCATGCTGCTTCGCTACTTTATTTCTCTTTCCGTATTATTTTGTTGATCGATCGATTTTTAATACGTGTTGCTACTTTTATTGCAGGTGTGAATTTTATTTCGAGTTCTGAGGTTTTTGGATTTCCTCACTATTCTAATTCGGTTCTGAGCTTTTTAATCTTTTCTGGATTTCATTTCGGATTTGAGGTTTCAGAACATCTTCGAAATGTTATTTCGAGTTTTGAGGTTTCCAAATCTCTTTGCAATTTTATTTCGGGTTCTGAGATTTTTAAACTCCTTCAATTTTCTGTGTTAATAAATGTTTGTCTGTTTCAGGTATTTATTTTAAGTAAGTATTTCAAAAAATTTTCTGTGTTAATAAATATTTGTCTGTTTCAGGAATTTATTTAAAGTAAGTAATTCAATCTATTTTCTATGTTAATAAATATTTGTCCGTTTCAGGTATTTATTTAAAGTAAGTATTTCAAAAAATTTTCCATGTTAATAAATATTTGTCTGTTTCAGGAATTTATTTAAAGTAAGTAATTCAATCTATTTTCTATGTTAATAAATATTTGTCTGTTTCAGGAATTTATTTAAAGTAAGTAATTCAATCTATTTTCTATGTTAATAAATATTTGTCCGTTTCAGGTATTTATTTAAAGTAAGTATTTCAAAAAATTTTCCATGTTAATAAATATTTGTCTGTTTCAGGAATTTATTTAAAGTAAGTAATTCAATCTATTTTCTATGTTAATAAATATTTGTCTGTTTCAGGAATTTATTTTAAGTAAGTATTTCAATCTATTTTCCATGTTAACAAATATTTGTCTGTTTCAGGAATTTATTTTATAGAATTTAACTCAATTTTCAATGTTAATAAATATTTGTCTGTTTCAGGTATTTATTTAAAGTAAGTAATTCAATCTATTTTCTATGTTAATAAATATTTGTCTGTTTCAGGAATTTATTTTAAGTAAGTATTTCAATCTATTTTCCATGTTAACAAATATTTGTCTGTTTCAGGAATTTATTTTAAGTAAGTATTTCAAAAAATTTTCCATGTTAATAAATATTTGTCTGTTTCAGGTATTTATTTGAAGTAAGTAGTTTAATCAAATTCCTATGTTAATAAACATTTATTATTATTTATTGTTACAGCATAGGTAATCGAGGACTATTACAGAGAGATTTCACTGCTGCATCCGCTAATTTTAAGTTAATTTTAAGTTGCATCCAAGATATTGTAATACATTGTAGTATGGATGAGTGCATGTGTGAAATGCGTATATGTACATATACGAAACTTGAAGATATCATCGAGGGATCATCAAGCAATCATCAAGCAATCATCGAGGGATGCGTGCGTTAGTTTTAAGTTAATTGTAATCTCGTGGGAGGGTGGGTGGGTCCATGTAAGTGCTTCTAATTCTAACTTGCACTCATTTTCACAATTCGTGAACTTTTTACGCGTTAGATTGTAGTATAACCAGTTATTTTTTGTCAATTGGTCCGAACTCAAGTGGATCATTGGGGGTACATAATGCTGTGAACACGCGGCAGGGTTGAGCTGCAAGTGCTGGTGTAGCGCCAGGGACACATCTCTGCGAGGCATTTTGATTGATGGTCCATCTCGATCTGCCGCTTCACGGCGTGGGTATCCTCTCTGCTGTCAGACTCCCTTTCAACGGGAGCGGGGAGAAATGGGAAACCCTTCGCGGATGTGTCACTCGTTCTTATCAGTATTTTCGGTTCAATTCGGTCTCGTGGTTCACGTAAGTCACGATGCGACTACCCTTTGACCCATGAGGGCGAGGTTCACTTGATAAAGAATGCTGGCCCACCTTTTTGCGAAAGTTCTTCTAACTTTCTTTCTTTCTTGTAGAAAGTTCTTCTAACTTTCTTTCTTTCTTGCAGAAAGTTCTTCTAACTTTCTTTCCTTCTAGTAGAAAGTTCTTCTAACTTTCTTTTCTTCCCCTTGCTTTTTTACCTCGTTATAGATCTTACGAGTGCAATCTTAGAATTAGAGGTACGCGTGCGTTTAGAATAAGTATGTTAAGCGTGCGTTTAGAATAAGTATGTTAAGCGTGTGCGTATGCGATTGCTGTTTTAAATTGCACTCATTTTAATTAGCAAACTTTTTCCGCGTTAATAGTATTAGTTCCTCTCTTCCTTTCTTTCTCTCTCGTTTAACGTTTCATTTTACATAATACGAGTGCAATTTTATAACAGAGTATGTGGGATCCCACGAAATTAGTATTAAGTTTATAAGTGAGTTGAGCGCTTACAATTCTAACTTGCACCCATTTTCACAATAAGTGAATTTTTTGCGCGTTAGAGTGTAGTATTAATCGGTAATTCTCTGTCGATTGGTCCAGACCTAAGTGGATCATTTGGGGTTGGTAGTGCTGTGAACACGCGGCAGGGTTGAGCTGCAAATGCTGGTGTAGCGCCAGGGACACATCTCTGCGAGGCATTTTGATTGATGGTCCATCTCGATCTGCCGCTTCACGGCGTGGGTTTCCTCTCTGCTGTTAGACTCCCTTTCAACGGGAGCGGGGAGAAATGGGAAACCCTTCGCGGATGTGTCACTCGTTCTTATCAGTGTTTTCGGTTCAATTCTGTCTCGTGGTTCACGTAAGCCACTATTCGACTACCATTTGACCCATGAGGGCGAGGTTCACTTGATAGAGAATGCTGGCCCACCATTTTGCGAAAGTTCTTCTAACTTTCTTTATTTTTAGTAGAAAGTTCTTCTAACTTTCTTTCCTTTTAGTAGAAAGTTCTTCTAACTTTCTTTCTAGTAGAAAATTCTTCTAACTTTCTTCCCTTGTCCCTTTGCTTTCTATACCGTTTTAGATAACACGGGTGCAATCTTAGAATGCGAGCGTTAAGTTTGCAATTGTGTGTGCCTGTGTACTATAAGATAGTTTTAAGAAACGCGTGCGATACAAGTTCTTTGCTCATGGTAAAGAACTTGTATATTTTTGCGAGCTTGCGGGCTAAGTAGAGTCAGAACTCATTTATCCTTCCGATAAATGAGGTATTTGCAAATGGAGGGTGGTTGGGATTTGGAGTTAGGGTGGGTCACTGTCGTAGCAACCTCCACGTGGTGTGACCTGGTAATCGATATCGTTTTCTAAATATTTCTAATGAACTTTAGAAAACGATATCGAGCTAATAGCTACGAATTGAATTATAATTTCATTTATTCTACATTTACGAAAATGTTTTGGAGTGTGCTCGCTAGATGCACCATTCCCAGAATCGTGCATTAAACGCGCGTTGATCAAGTTGATTTAATTTACTATAATATGCATCAAATTACATCGGAGCACGAGACTAAACTTCGGAATGCATATTATAGTAAATTAAGCCAATAAAATCAATATTAATTAGTAGTTTCATTAGTTTCCACATTCTACCACCAGATGGTGCTATACGTATTGTTTTCGGTTCAATTCAGTTCAGTATAGTTAATTTTATTAGCTTAACTATAATATGAATCGAAGTACATCTGAGTGCAAAACTAATTAACTTCGAAATATTTGGACTTCACCAAACTTATCAATTTTTAACCACTCTTAGGCTAATCCTAATTAGCTTAGGGGTTTCTGTGTTATGCACCGCCATCTAGCGATAGAAGATGAGAACTAACTAAACTACAGTTTTAAAAGTGTGTAGTTCACCCTGTTCGCCGGAGAGATGGCGCCACTTGTTCATTTTTCGAAAAAAATTAATTAACATTGATTTCATTGATTAATATGATATACATTTATCATGTATTTATTAATATTGATTTTACGCTGTTCGCAATATATTCCGTGGGTCCGAAAATGCTCAGAAAAAACAATTTATTTAAAAACTGCGGAAAAAGTAGTGACTCATTACCGCAAACTTTTATATAATTAAAAGCAATTGAATAATATATTTCCCTCTACAATTTCCATAAATATTAACAGTATTGAAAATAAATATTTAAAGTGCGAAACCCTCTTGACTACATTGAAAGCCGCTTTGTAGGAGTCATCGAATAAAACCAGCACCAGGAAGAAATATAAAATGCAGTCTAATTCTGGAATTAATGTCCGATTTGCATGCATGGCTGGCATGAAAACAATGAGATATTACGATAATCGTTATAAGGACCATAATCTTGATAAAACAGCATCGTTAAAAGGAGAATAATAACTATTATACAATTTCATTCTAAAACGATATCCAAATAAAATTAGCTTTGATGAGAGCGTTACTTTTGTTTTTGATAACTCTAGAACTCTTGAAACCCGCTGAATCCGTGAACGGAGTGATATGGGACAAGAAAAGTGGAAATTTCGTGTCCATCTTCAGTATTCCGTCTTTCGCCGCGAAGCAGCGAGAGGTTTTCTTGAAAAGTCGGGAACAGGAGACGCACAACTTCCAAGGGAAAATTATTCGTTTCTCGTATTACGAGGTAAAGATATCGAAATACCTAATTTCGTAGATTTTCTTTTCTCCTTTTTAACAGTTAAGACTACTCACTGCACTACTGAACTCCACTGATGTATTGCTTAATATCTTGTTTCTTGTTAGTGCATTTCTGTCGAGACGTTTAGAAGTATTTTCTCTTCAACGTTCTCAAAAAATTGGATCTACAATGTTTCGAAACTCTTCTCAGAAAAGATCATATAAAATTCATCCCTAGAACATTTCTCTAATTTGTTAATAACTAGTATGTTTGCTTTTCATAAAACTTTTGCGTAATTTGCAGATCACCAACCTGCTCAACACCGAGGACAACGGGACAAGAGTGAGCGGGGCGTTCGGAGAACTATGGAATATTTTAGCTGATCACTTAAACTTTACGTTAGTACTGATATCAGAAAGAATATATTAAATTTCAGCTGAATTTAAACATTTCAGATTGGTGCCAATGATCAACGATGAGATGACAGTGGGAGCAAACGTCAGTGGTCCAATCTATAATGGTTTGTTACGGGTTCTACAGCTGAACGAAACGGATGTGATACCAAGGGTGGAAGCTTATACAAGTCGACTTCGTGTTCTTCGGTACACTGTACCGTTTTATAAAACCAAGTCAGTTGACATTTTTACGATCGTAACCATTATTTGTAGCGACTTAAATGTGACTGAAAGCAAAATTCACAACTCTTCTGAAATTTTATTGAATTCTATCGAAATTCATTGTTTTTAATTTATAAAATTTCATTCTCAGATTTTTTTATTGAGAAAAGTAGCATCATATGTTAAAATAACTTCCACTGTCTAGAAATGCTTTGAACGTAAAAAATTAATGAAATATCTTCAGTGATAATTTCAATTCAATTGTTGTATGATAACTGTTAGTACATAAGTATTATCATCCATTATGAATATATGATAATTTCTAAATAATTCATTCAAGAATAGTCAGTTTAATCAGCAATTATTACCAGACTATTAAACTTTGCTAAAAAATTAAAAAATCAATAGCTTTAAACAATATTATTTTAATATCATTGTTATTGCAATATACTTATAAAAATTTGTAATTTACTTGTAGTTCCCGGCTGTACATCAAACGAGAAGTAAAATATGAATCCATGTGGATGTTCAAACTATTCTCCCCGAGTCTCTGGAACGCGATTCTGTGGATGTACATTCTGCTAAGCGCTTGCAGTTACGTCACCCAGGTTACAGAAATCATCCTTAGACGCTATAAATTTTGGGCAAGCGCCAGCGACCATTTTCTATACAATTTTGCCATGATTTATTGTGATCAGAGTAAGAAAGAACTCATTTTCTTCGACCAATATACTTAATAAGTTTTCCTGTAAAAATCAATTATTATAGTTTAAAATTATTTGAATTATAATATTCGCATTTTAAAAAAACCTTGACAGTAATTTAATCATTAACATTACAGCCTATCTTCCGGAAAGTTACTCCTTAAGTTCAAATATGGTGGAACTGAGTTTAGGTATATTTACCTTGTTACTTAGAACAGCGTTTGGTGCACTCGTGTTCGAGTATCTGTCGCAAGTTACCACTACACCACCTTTTGATGACATAGCTTCGTTACTTGATAGTACTTCGTACAAAATTGTTTTACTGTTGGGTTCTTTGCAACATCTGCTGGTAAAGGTAACGAAACACATCCTACTACAGAAAAGATGAACACTCCCTGAAACAACCCTTCTCCACCAATATTACTAGATTTACGGAACCTGTCGACGGATTTCTTATTTCATGTCAACTTTTGTGAAGCTAAAGAATCTTAGGCAGATCAATTTATTTATTTTTCTACTTTAGTGCAAATTTAAATAGTGACCATCAAATGTCCGTAAATCTAGTGTTACTGTTAATTTCCCAAGTTTCAATAGATTCCAATTAATTTCAGAGAAAAGCAGAACCCATTTATACAAGAGTCAACAAAATGAATCGATACGTATATGTAGAAACACTGCAAGAATTATACGACACAGTATGTATACCAGAGATGCAGTACACAATTTTTCAAAGCGAGGACATGAAGAAAGCTTCTGGCCTGTTCGTTTGCCGATTGAATCCAGTGGGAGGACCTTTAGTGGAATCGATAATAACCTCTGGAGTTGCGCTGGATTTCGAATACAGGAAAACCATAGACTTCGCGTAAATAATTTGTGATTCAAAATATGGTAATATTCTCTTACAATGTTCACTTTTGTCGCAGGATAATAAAGCTACACGAAGCTGGCATCATAAATCTGATGAAAGAGCGCTGGATAGAATCAAAGAACGTGGAAGCGGAAGATGAAGGTGGAGCAGAGCCAATTAACATGGTGGAAGCGTATTTAGTCCTATGTGTACTTGCCGCTGGATGGATAGTAGCTTTCGTGATCTTCATATTTGAAAAGTTGACATTTCGATACTATAATAAGAGCGAATCTAGTCTTCGATCGACTGGATCCTCGGTAAAGAGTGTGCGTCGAGGTCATAGGTTCACGTTAAGAAATATAATAAAACCGGGTAGGAAGAGGAGGAAGTGGGTACGAAAACATGGTGCACGAAGGTCCGGTACGCTTAGAAGATGGTGCCGTAAGATTGGGTTGATTAAAAGTACCTCGTCTACAAGATCCTCTAAGCGAAAAGTGTTTTTAACTTAGGAAGCTCCGATATTTCCAAGCATGAAGTAATATTAGACTAGACCAGGGGTCGGCAACCTGCGGCCATTTTGTTAGTACTCTTGTTCAATCAGAGGAGCTGGTTGCGAGAATTTTATGACGGCCATTTTGTAGTATGTTTGGTTGCGACTGCAGAATATGTGAAACCTATAATACTACTTCTATACTATTTACGATATTTTAATGTTCTTTTGCGATACTATTTATTAGTGATAAGGCTTCTACACATTTAGGTGTATGATGTCGCTTCTTTAAAATGTATTTACGTCAATATTTTGAGCATTTGAAGCACGGTATTCAATTCTCTAAGAGATCTGCATACATCTGATCATATCCTGTAGACTTTGTAATACTGGCAACTTGTTTCTAAACTTGGCACCTTTTTAATATAATTCTGTAATGTTGCAAGTGAGATATGCACTATGAAACAAGTGAATCACTGTAGGACAAGTGTTCCATCTGTTTTTGCTATTTTTCCACGTATTGATTGTGAGAATAAAATTTTGGACATAAACTTGCTGCATATTTTTCAATTACCATTCACATTAGATAAATGTCGCCAATACTGTGTAATCTGAATTGTGTGTACTTTCACTACTTTTGTAGTGATATGGGAATATTTAAAATATTGTTAAAACTTCTTCCTCATGAAAATTTTATTTACTTGAAAAAGATGTAATGTTGCTTACAGATATTTCTCATACTCACTCTTTTTTTAGAAACAAAAAAGTAGTATACTAAAATGTCACATTTGCTGCATGAATACAATTCACAACATAGAATATATTTTCAACGACATAAATCCTGATTTCAATTTTGTGCATCAAAGCACGATAAAATTATAATAAAATTAAATTAAATTATGAAGCACGATATCACAAATTATAATACAATGTGCAATATACAAAACAAACCGGAAAACGTACTTTTCCGTATAACATCAATAAAATATCTATAGTAATATTTATAGTACATAAAAAAACGAGAACTGAAACCCTCTTGAAATCGAATACCGCTGCGTTAATCGCTTTCATCGAATGAATCGGGCACCAGGAAGAAATATAAAATGCAGTCTAATTCCAGAATTAATGTCCGATTTGCATGCATGGGTAGCATAAAAAACAGGAGATATTACGATAATCCATACATCGTTATAAGGACCGTACACTCCGAATCTTGATAAAACAGCATCGTTAAGAGGAGAATAAACACTGTTACACTCAGTTTCACTGTAAATATCGTCCAGACTAGCTTCAATGAGAGCGTTACTTTTGTTTTTGATAACTCTAGAACTCTTGAAACCGGCTGAATCCGTGAACGGAGTGATATGGGACAAGAAAAGTGGAAATTTCGTGCCCATCTTCAGTATTCCGTCTTTCGCCGCAAAGCAGCGAGAGGTTTTCTTGAAAAGTCGAGAACAGGAGACGCACAACTTCCAAGGGAAAATTATTCGTTTCTCGTATTACGAGGTAAAGATATCGAAATACCTAATTTCGTAGATTTTCTTTTCTCCTTTTTAACAGTTAAGACTACTCACTGTACTACTGAACTCCACTGATGTATTGCTTAATATCTTGTTTCTTGTTAGTGCATTTCTGTCGAGACGTTGAGAAGTATTTTCTCTTCAACGTTCTCAAAAAATTGGATCTACAATGTTTCAAAACTCTTCTCAGAAAAGATCATATAAAATTCATCCCTAGAACATTTCTCTAATTTGTTAATAACTAGTATGTTTGCTTTTCATAAAATTTTTGCGTAACTTGCAGATGACCAATCTGGTCAACACCGAAGACAACGGAACAAGAGTGAGTGGCGCGATTGGTGAAATATGGAGTATTTTAGCTGATCACTTAAATTTTACGTTAGTATAATCATATCATCGAATAGAATAATGTATAAACTGGATTTGAACGTATCAGGTTGAAGCCAATTCTCACGGAACAACGGAGATTGGAAATATACCTTACTAAAGATGTCTATGATGATGGTTTGTTACAAGTTATTCAATTTAACAAAACGGATGTAATACCGAGGGTGGAAGCTTATTGGCAACAACTCCCCGCAGTTCAGTTTACTATGCCATTATGGATAACCAAGTTAGTTGAAACATTTACAAAAATCACAATTATTATTTATAATCATCCTAAAGAAGTATTAAAAACAGTAGTTAAGTAGTTGTTTAAATTAAGACAGTTCATCTGAGATGTTGACTTGTTGAAAAATAAAATACCAGCACAAGGATATTAAAGTAGATACATTAATAATTCTTGTTTCATTATTACTTTTAACAATTTGCATGGCTAGATGCATAAAACGAATTTTTTCCTGCGGTATTTTATACAGTTTTTGCTGTTATATTTAACTTATACAATAGTATACTATACATGTATACTTCATATTTCATAAGTAATGATCCATTATGAATATGTGACAATTTACAAATAATTCATTGAAGGAAAGAAAATTCAACATTACCAGATTAATTATTAAGAAACTCAGAAGCTTTGTTCCACAAAGATGAAGAAGCAATATTGTAACTTCACAAATATTCATAAAAACGCAGGTCCAAGTTGTACATCCGACGAGAAGAAAAATACGAATCTCTCTGGATGTTGAAATTATTCTCTCTGGATCTCTGGCACGCGATTATGTGGGTGTACTTTCTGATAAGCGCGTGCAGTTACGTTTCCGAAACGGTAGGAACAGTCCTTACTCATCAAAAGTACGAGGCAGACCTAAGCGACCATCTTTTCTACAATTTTGGCATGATTTATTGCGACCAAAGTAAGAAAAGAGTATTTTGACATTATGAAGATCTTCAAGATTTCATATTCATATGATAGGTTTTCCTATAGAATTTTTTGATAGTTTAAAATTTTCCATATTTATTTGCACTCGAGGTTTTCATTCATATTACTGTTAGATAATAGAAAATTCTCCGGGTAAACAACGACGCTAACAGGGGTGTCTTCAAGACGAGATGGTGTCTACGAAGTAGATTGCGTAGAATTGTCCTTATATTACGAACTGAAAATTATTTGCATTGTCTCCATAGCCCTCGAGTTTGAAGAACTTAAAATGGTGCCGGTGCCCTCAAGTTTGAAGACAAATAAATGGTTCCCTCGAGTGCAAAGGGTTAAATTATAGTAATGTCTGATTAAAATTCTTGTGAAACTACTTGAGAATATTTAGAAAATACTTGAATTTGAGAAATTGCGTTAACATTACAGGCTATCTTCCAGACAATTCCTCCATAAGTTCCTGCATAGTGGAACTGTGTTTAGGTATATTTTCCCTGTTAACTAGAACCGCATTTGGAGCACTCGTGTTCGATTACCTGTCGCAAATTACTGCTTCACCACCTTTTGACGATGTAGAAACACTGCTAGACAGAACTGCGTACAACGTTGTTGCGCTATCAGGTTCTGTCCATGAACAAATACTAATGGTAACAATAAATAAATTGTCTGTCATGTTACATTTGTTCAATCGAATTTTTCTTCAATACTGAATATTTCTATATATTATTGAATATAATGTTCCAAACTTCTAAAGTGCCAAATGTCCAAATTCCTTGATTTTAGAGAAAGATTCGTCCCGTTTATGGAAGGGTGTATGACATGAACCGATATGTTATTGTACCAACGATAGAAGACCTATACAAAATGGGATGTTCAACACACGCGCAATACGCCATATTTCAAGCTGAAGACATAAAGAAAGCAGCTGGATTGTTCATCTGTACACTGAATCCAGTGGGACCACACGTAGTCGAGTCATGGATAACTTCTGGAGTTGCACGGAATTTCGAATACCAGAAGACTGTAGACTTGACGTAAATAATTAATGACATAAAATATGACAATAATATACTCTCCTGCTACATATAGTTATGACATACAATGTATCACTTTTAACACACAGAATATTAAAGTTGCATGAAGGTGGAATCATAAAGCTGTTGAGAGAACGCTGGATAGAGTCAAAGAACGTGGAAGAGAAGTATGAACCTGGAGTAGAGCCGATCAACATGACGGAAGTGTATTTATTCCTATGTGTGTTTGGCATTGGATGGTTAATAACATTACTGATATTTATTCTTGAAAATATGATATATATCTATTATAACGAAGGGACTCATATTTCATCGACGAAAAATGCGCATCAGAAGTCAAAGAATGTCATGCCGGCTAGAAGAAGGACAAAGCGGATAGGACTGTTTAATCAGAGGTCCAATATCCTGAGAGGATACTGAGAAGTTTGACTGGTCTATAATATGTGTGTTTTTTATTTAGGATTAGGTGTTTAGTCCTCTAAGATCGCTCAGAGGGCCAATACCATAAAAGGATACTGATAGTTTGACTGATCTACAATTTAATTGCGATGTTTAATTTTTATCTTTTATCACACAGAATAATAAAGCTATATGAAATCATGAGGCTGTTGAGAAATCGCTGGATAGAGTCGAAGAATGTGGAAGAAGAAGTTGAAGCTGGTGTAGAGCCAATTAACATGTCGGAAGTATATTTAATTCTATGTATACTTGGCGTTGGATGGTTAATTGCTTTTGTGATCTTTATACTTGAAAATTTGATATTTCACTACTACGGTTGAGGTCGAGAAAACTTCTATACGTTCGGGTATTACCGCTGCTTCTTCGAAATATTTTACTCACGCATTAATAAGAACACTCAATGTTAAGCAATTATTTTATTATACATTGAGTTATTAGAGTTTAGCGTCTAAACTTTCAGGAGCTACAGTTTGAGCGACTGATTCAACAGCAGTTGGTGGAATTTCTGGTTCTTCTTTTGGCAATATAAAAGTTTTTCTTGATACTTCTTCTGGTTTCATCCATTTCGGTATAATCTTGCCATGCATCCTCCAACTACCATACACATTAGATAAATGTTTCTCAAATACTACATAATCTAGAACATCTTTTTTCACTGTCTCACTACCCATCAACACTCGTCCAAATCTATCATAAATGCACAATATCTGAAAAATAATTTTTTATGTAATGACATAAACACAATAAATACATTATGAGGGAAATGCAATGAAGTTTATTGTCAAACCTGTTGTGTATGAAAGCGAACAGTTACTTGGGCAAATTCATTCCCTTTTGATATAAGACTTGTGTTTCTTGCATGCACAATACGTGGTGGCTCCAAGGATTCTAAGAACTTCCATACAATCGTTTTATCCTGCGTATTATGTGTTATTATCTAAAATTGATTATTTTGTTAGCACATTCATGTGGCAGAATATAAAATAATGATAGTAAATTTAAAAATATGGAACCTACAGGATATGCATGTTCAGTTACATATAGTAGCAATTCATTTTCATCTTTGCTGAAAACAGAATTAAGTTTAATTTAATTAATTAGCAATGTAATGTTGCAGATTAACAGTTCAGTAATGAAGAAAGTAATGTAGAACAAATATGTCTTACTTCACTAAAGCTTCATGAGCTTTTTTGTAAATCTCAAAAGCTTGCTCTCCGAAAGTCTTTATTGTAAAAATATCATCATATGATTTAATTTTTCTAATAGACATATAAGATTTACTCCTTTTCTCTACAAGTTCAACTTTCTGTTTTGCACCCTAAATATCCAATAGAAAAGTAATATGCGTAAAAACATTCTGTAATTCTTCCTCAAATGATATAATGGTAATAATCATAGAAATGTAATATTTATTAATATCAGCAAAATAAAGATAAAATATATTATGTACCGAAGAGGTAATAGGAGAAAATTTTCCATCACCTTCTGGAATAATGTATGATTCAAATATTTGAGTCGTACTGCTAATAAGAAGAGGTCTTTCTGTCCATTGTTTGCTTGGCAAAATTCCTGCCTTTTTCATATAAGTTCGTTCTACATCTTTCGTCAAGTTTCCATCTTTATCATACTCCGGCAGATCAACTTTAATAAATTTTTGTGCCCTCTCTTTACGAAACTGCTGGTTCCAATGTTTTTGTATACCTCTAGATTGTTGAGTAGTATTGTAAAGAGGACAATTAATAGGAGCTAATGCTAAAGGTAAATTATTCTGAAAAACATTAAAATGTTAAGTTTTTTATAAATGTACAAGAAATACAGTAATAAAAATTATGAAATATGTGGTACATTACCTGTGCATATCTTCCAAAAATGCAAACAGCATATTTATACTTTAACATCATCTTTATCACCGTTACAAAACTTACAAAGTATTAAACTGATATATACAATACAACATTTAGATTTTGTTGAACTAAATTCATACAAGTTAATACTATATAATAATTAATTATTCGTAAATTTCTAAACTTGTTTCTGTTGGTTTTCCTCGCTGAATAAAGACAACATTAAGTTCTATATTACCAACACATGAACAACTTCGCCATCTGTGATATAAGACGAAAACGATGTATTGATATCACGTGAATATTCCTCAAAATGCTCAAACTTCATAAATACATCTAATCGTAAGTTTACTTTACTTAAATATTCGTTTTATTTGCTTTGAACATCTGATTTCGAAAATTTAATTTAATTCATTTTACTGGGAAAAGAAGAATTTGATCGTACCAACTCTTTGAAAGAGCGTCCTTTATATTACACGTAATAACATTTTTATTGTACAACTTCTGTGAAACAGAATAAGTACAATATTATGTATTTACATGTATAGAAAGTACACATAAATTTAATTTGACAGCTTAGTAGATTTAGTTCAAACATTTTTAACATAATTAAAACTCAATAAATATTTATGTGCTGTATATTATGCTTTATTTCTGTTCAATATTCTGAAGATAATAACAGTTATTTAAATAAAACCATTTTTAGAATTTTAGGAATATATCTAATATTCTCATTAAGAATAAGAAGTTTGTCTAAATAAAAAATGTCATCATCCTTTAATGAAGATGTGGAAAGTGAAGAAAATGATGAAGACTTTTTTAAAGAACTTTATGGTGTTCGAGATGGTGTACTTTTTGTAATTGATGCAACACCTCCAATGTTTGAAAATGATCCATGTGAAGGAATTCCATACTTTTTACAATGTATTAGGGTAATGAAATTTGTTATCAATTTGTATTATTTTATGCTTTTAGTATGCATTAATAAAATTGTAAAGGATTCATTTGTAATTAATTGCTTGTGTCAGTTGTTAACTTTTACTTTACATTAAATATATTTAATTTAGCAATACAAAGAAGTTCTCAAACAAAAATTAAGTTGGAGTAGACAAGATTGGATGGGTTTAATTCTATTTGGCACTGAGGAATCTGACACGGATTCAGGAACAAAACATATTAAAACCTTGCAGAAATTTAAACTTGTCTCAGTGGATGATCTTAATAAAATAATTGAAATAGGTAATTATTTAATATTGTAAATTGTAAGATAATTTTAAAATAAGTTTTTTATAATGATAAGGATTTTATATTGAATAAGCATAAAAGAAAATTTTATTAAAATTTTGTACATAGATGAAGGAGGCCAATGGAAACGCTATAAAAGTATGGCTTCTACTATGGCTTATCCATTACATGATGCTTTGTGGCATGCAGCTCGACTATTTACGGCTGTTACTGTCACTATGCCAATTCGCAAAGTAATTCTTTTTACATGTCAGGATGATCCACCAATGACGGATAGTAATGAGAAACACAGAATAAGAGTACAAGTACAAAAATACAATGACTTAGAACAGCAATTGTTTGTTGTTGGCTTGGGTGAAAAATGGAATCATGATGTGTTTTATAAAGATTTAGAAATGTTGTCTGAAAAAATAGATCCTGATGATTATGAAAGAATGTCTTTGAAAGACATAGTACAGCAAATTAAATTACCATCTAGAAATATGGCAAAGCTTCCTTGGAGAATTGGAGAAAATGTGAATGTAGATATATCTCTTTGCAACCTTTGCGTGTAAGAAACAAAGTTTTATTCATATCTGCAATAGGGTCTTGCATAAATTAAATGCAATTAGAATTTTACTAAATTTGAAATAAAAATTCATTTCAGTAAAACAGAATATTTGAAAAAGAAGAACATAAGTAAAGCAACAAGTACTCCTTTAACTTCATACACATATTTACAAATAGCCAACGAAAGTGATGATAAGGTGTGCATTTTGTTATAACATATTTTTTTTATACTACATTTTCTAATAATTTTTTGTATCTGAATATTGCAGGAGGAAGCGAAAGACGAAGAAAATGAACAAAAAGTATCTCCTGTTTTAGAAATGGATATTCAAAAGTATCAAACATTTGGTGGTGAAAATATATATTTTAAATTAGCGGAAGTGAGATCTTTATGCGCAGTGCGTGAGCCAGGGATTGATTTAATTTGCATAAAACCTATTTCTTATCATCCATTGTATCATTTTGGAACTCCAGTTTTTGTTATACCTGCTAAAACTAATAATAAGGGTAATGCTAGTTGCAAATTCTATAAACTGCAAATGTCTGTTTACAAATAACATTGCATAAATTTGTTTTTTGTGTTAGATCAAAAATTATTATTTGGAGCATTACTTAATAAATGTGATTCAAGAGACTTAATGATAATATGTGCTGTTACAATTCGAAGACATTCTTCAACAATTTTATATACCATGATACCACATGCAAGAAATGGAGGATTTTATTTATATAAAATACCATTTAAAGGTTTTACTTTATATATTTTAATATATATATTTGGATTACTCATAAATCTCTTATGATAAAAGTGGAAAGAGCACTTCCTCATTTTTTAAACAAGATGTTATTTTTTTGTTCTCAGAAAATGCTCGAAAATTGAATGATCACTTATTGGAGTACGTATACGATGATAGCAAAAATCTACCTCCGACTGATGCAAATGGAATTGGATTACTAGAAAAAATGATAAATAAATTAAGTATTGATTATAATCCAAATATATTTTTAAATCCTAAACTTCAAGTCCAACTTCAGATAATAGAAACGTTGGCCTTAGGGTTAGAGCAAAGGGATCCACCACCTGATACTACAGGTAAGTTCTATTTGAAAGAAATAAAAATGTATACTTATTACTTCTATGTAATAAAAAGTTTCACTTCAGTCCCTAATACTGAAGAAATGCGTGAAAAGGTAAAAGACTTGTTGGAAGAATATGATGAAATATTTAGTGAGGACACAAATAGTACAGTTGTTGAATCGCCTAAAAAAAGAGTGAAAAAAGGCAGTGCAGCAACAGAAAACACTGCATTAGAAAATCCAGACGAAATAAAAAAACTTGTGAAGGATGGGCAGGTAATAATATAAATAATTATTTAAACATCAATAATTCAAATTTTAGAATAAAAATATTAGTTAAAAATTTATTCACTTTTACAGATACAAAAATTGACTATGCCACAGTTAAAAGGAGTGTTACAAAATTTGTGTTTGAAAACAACTGGTAAAAAAGATGAATTAATAAAAAGAATCAAGGAATATTTTAAATAAGGTGTTAAAAGAGTTTTCCCGAGAAGTAATTTAATCATCAATTATGAATCAAATTTCTTATATAGAGTTTTTTATATCAAATTTTATATTATCTGATTTTTATAAAATGAGCGAATCATGTAATCAATCGTGTGCATATATTTTAAAAATGTGCGATTTATCTTAAAGCAAGTATTTTTTATAAACTTGTAAATAATTATTTATAACTCATCTTTCTGAGGGGTAGCTTTTATATCTTTTATACTTCCAATGAAGAGTGGTATATTATTTTGTTTATGTTCAATTATGAACATAAAAGGTCGATCGACAAAGAATTCTTCCGACATGTCAATCATTCGGCGAACTCTCATATTAATAACTGAAATAAAACAATGATGTTATGGAAAGTGTTAATTCGATATATTTACCTCTAACACACCTGTTGCGGCTGCAGCTTCAGTACCTGCTTCGTTAACTTCTATTATAGCTTTATGCAAAATTTGACTAACTTTCAATGGTCTTTTTGAAATGCGATTAAAATTTGCATCATCTTCGAACATTTTATTCATGCGTAGCTAAAATTCAGCAATGTAAGTGATGCGTGATTTCTTTGAATATTTGGTACATGAAGTATTATTCATACCGCTCGTAAAATATTTTCCAAATCTACTGTAAATTCTATTTTAAATTTCGGAAGGTATAATTCGACATCGTTATTGGAACGTGATGCATTTTTAAGTATTTCCCATGAAAAATTACTTTGTAAGTTTGTAAGGCCATCCACTTCATCAGGTAATATTATTGTCATTACGATGTTCGTATTCTGTAAGATATGGTGTAAATTTCTGATATGCAAGACTAAATATGTGAACGTACCATGTACGGAATTTCGATAAACTTTGCATGCAATGTTGGTATTTTACCATAATTATACTTGGATTTATTGAACATTGTTGGTATAAATTTTCTTTGATCTTTTGTAACATGAAATACTCTATTCTGTGTGTTTTGTTTATCAAATTTATGTAACCAATTACCATTAAAATAAATTGCATTGATCAGTATCAATTTCATGTCATCATCAATACTATCTATATTAAGAAAAGATTATTTCTATTACATTAAAATATACGTTTTCTTGAAGCGTTAAAAGAATTTACCCTCAGACATAAGATTGGATATTTTATTATTGGTTTTTGTTTTGATCCATTCATTGATTTCATTAGTTGCATCTGCTTTGCTTTCAAAATCTATTCTTAAAACCTCAGATTGATACGCTTCTGTTGCTACCATTGAAAATTCTGGTAGTAATTCAAATCCATCTTGCACGCATATTGCATTTGCAATATATAGTTTAATGGTTGTCAGCTCCTTATAAGTATGTAAATTATTGACCATATCACATTTATTTTTGTTTATCACAATGTTATTAATATCCTTACATTTAATTGTGCTATTAAAGATTTATATGCATCTTGTATTAAATCTTTGTAATTGTAACGGATACCATCCAACAATTCATCAAAAGTTTCACCTCCTGCCCCATGAGAAAGTAAAGATAATATCATATGTACACTTAACGGTGAACTTACAATATTTTCAGTAGTAGTAGCAGATAATTCCTAAAATGGGTTAATTAATTGAAGTTTGAATAAAATGTAACTCATGATACTTGTTACATTGCAATATAATTTATGTGAATCTTATTTCATAGAACATTATAGTACTTCTACTCACTTTATAAAAATCTTTCGTGAAGTCGTTGCAAGAAACAGAGAGACTTTGACATGCATTCTTTTTACTAGTCGAAGACATTTTAGACGTCTGTGCCGTTATAATTGCAATACATATACTTAAAACTATGGAACATAATTATTGCAATTAATATATTAAATTATTTCGAAAATAAATAATTATAACACAACAAAAATATTTTATGATAGATAATAAATAAATAACAAACCACTACCTGTATATAATGTAAATAATCCCATTAATACTATAAAATGTTAATACTGTCAAAAGAATGTATTATTCAGTATAAGTACTTGTTACCAGAATTAAATAGTTTATAGACCATTCGAGTATAACACTTGTCAGAAAAAACTATCAATTAAGTTTTTGTAATAATTCAAAATTTTAAGTATTGAATTTTTTGAAGACTTTAAAGCGCAAACAGTGTCATTAAAAAAACGGCCAAGTGTGTAACTGTCAAACACTATCAGGATCGTTATCACTAGGCAGAATGGGCTAGGGTTCCCTATTATTTTTTTACTATTATTTTATAACCTCTGTAATCTAAAGCTAAAGTGACATAAATTAATTCTGTTTCGAATCTGTAGTTATTTAGAAAATATAGTGATTCCTATTTCTATAAGGAGGTCCCTGATTTTTATTTGTGTGAGTAGGGTCCGAAAAACTTTTGATGCGGCCCTGTGAATACCTCCTTCGCTTTCATATTATTCTATTACAGTATTTTTAGTTCAAAATAATCATCGTTAGATGGCGCGGATTCGAAAACTCGCGAAATACAAAAATGTGATATTAAATTCAAGCAAGCACTTAAATTATTAGTATACTTTTACTTTGTATCAAAGACATTAACAAATTAAACTTAAAAAATTACTTTTGACAATAAGAAAACTTTTAACGCTTTTATTACAGTATATTCGAAAATATAAAATTATTAATAAATGCATCTTGCGATTTAGATACAATTTTCATTTGCGTTTGCAAATTTGACTGTAAAAGATTACTACCAGAAGTGAATTTTTGCTGTAATTCGAAGAAGAAGATTAAATAATTTGAACAGTAATAATACGTGTATTTTCAAAACTGTTGCGAACTTGAATTTTCAATAAAACTGTACAAGAACGCAATTTGGGGGCAGTACATTCTCGCCCATTCAATGAATAATGAATGACATTCTTGGGGCGAATGACACAGTCAAGAATTCCAGTGTGGAACACCTTATATCGTGGAACGATTCACGCTTTTACCGTTTCCCTCCTTTTTCTCTTTTCTTTTATCCCCCACTTTTATTTTTCATCCATGTCGTTTAACCACATAAATTTTCCTACGCCTTTTCATAGAAATCTTCACGTGTGCCAAATTGTTCCTTTACAAAATATTTAATCATGTCCTACGTTTCTCTCTTCTTTCTTCCTCGTATCGAAATATTTGTATACATCACAAAAAGTAACAATCAATCTCATCTCGTTACTCTCGTTTTCTACTTCTTCTATTTATAAGAGGTTTCTGTTCTTCGACCATTAATAACGGCTCTCACCTGTTCTCTCTTCCTCTCTCTCTGTTTCTCCTTTTTACTTTCTCTTTCAATTTTTCATCTCGTCATCGGCCTTCTTTCCTTCAATTTCTTCTTTCCATCTCCGCCTTCTATCTTCCTCTCTTCTACTCTCCCTCGATTTCCTCTTTGCCACCTCCCCGGTGTGTCTACACGAAAAATGTGTCCGTCAGTCGCAGCACACATCCTGATTACTAATTCACGAAGCGGACTACTTCCTTGGCGCGTTGTGACACCAAATCCCATATTCCAATCGAATGGAGAGTCGAGACGGACACGCTGATCCTTACGGACTCGCGGATCGCATAAAATGTTGGCTGAATGCGCGAACACGAGACAGAAATTGGAACGACAATAAACGAACATTACTTCGTTTGCGATATCCTCTGTTATTCGATACGCTTCAGTGTTTCATTTACGTCATTTATCAGAAGGAACCTATATTCCTTCCATCGCCATTTTGCCCGAAGACCCTACACTCTTTTCCTAAGAAAGAACGGTGCTTGCAATCTTTTCTGAAGCTCTTACTAATCGAAATTCTCTCTAGAAACCCATGTCAGTTTCTTTAGCAAGGAGCGTACTTGAAATTTGTTCCTAGGGAAAATTCTGCTACTTGAGATTTCTTTAAAGGATACATAACTTTCTTTCTACTAAAGGATACATAACTACCAATAAAGAGACCCACAACTTACAATTTTTCCTAAAGAAACTTCTTATAACTTTTCTTTGGTAAGACTTTCTGCTACTTCTAGGAAATCTGAATATTTTAAATTTTTCCTGAGGAAGACCACTCCTCACAATTTTCCCTAGGAAGAATTTCAGCGTGTTTCCCTAGGGAAGGTCTGACCACTTAAAATTCCCCTAGCCAGCTCCTAATTGCTGGTAAATATCCCTAGGGAAGATCTTCTTCAAAGATCAAAGATCACATTTCTTTAAAATAGGAAGAATTATACTCTTAACATACTTTTTCACAATAATTCGTAACATCTCAGACCTAAAGAACTATCATAACATTCTTATACTAACTTAAAAATAACAATAAGAGTATAAAGATAAAAGATATATAACAATTTTCCGGTACAAGCTTCATACTATGAATCACTGTTTAATTACAAAATTATTCAACTTTTGAGCGTCTTATTTGCATTTTATATTCATGTGTTATTGAATACTGAAGCAATATATCCAACACCCTGCATTGTCATTGCTCTTGAACTGTTTTGCATCTTTCCTACCTTCTACAGTTGCATTTAGGTCAGTTCATCACATGGTAAAATAAAATATTAAAATTACTAATTAAAGATAATTCAACAATTCAACAGTTGCAAACAATTCATCATTAGTTTAGAATAATTTTCATCTCAAGTCGCCACTATCAAACGTCGATGATAAAACGCAAACGTGTTTTTCGACGAAGAGCCTGGCAAATTTAATCGAAAGTACGCAAAGATATGTAAACGGAGAACGGTACGATGTCAGGTGAACGAAAATCCGGAATTCTGTTTGAGGACAAGGAGCGAAAGCAACGCCTGATTGCTGGAGCGATCATCTAACTGTAAATACCAGGCAGCTTCCTCTTCGCTCTAACTATAATAGATCATATCCCTCGCATCCGTTGTATCAAATGCTTCTAGCTATCGGATTTTTCACAGATATATTTCAGTCTTCCGATTTTTTATTATTCTGCGATTGTAAGCTTCGACGCAGTCGTCGAATTAGACTGTCACAGTGGAGCATCTTTCGTGAATTAATTGCCAGAAAATGAAAGCAAGTCCAAACTTCCTCTGCAGAGTGGTTGCATTCGATGCTAATGGCGGCACTCGGTGCACAAAATTATTCGTCATTCTGTAAAAAATATTAATGTTAGTGTTAATAATTTATTATAAATGAAATTTTTTTTAAATATTCTTCATTCATTCTAATAAATAAATTCATGTATGAATTGTAAATAAATATAAAAGTTGATTTTTTGGAGTGAAGAAGACAGGGTACATCTTTGATCGTTGTTACAACTTGCAAAATTTTTAACAACTACAATATGTTTACAATTTAACTGCAATATTTAAAAATTAAGTAAAGCGAAAAGTTAAAAAATTAGACACAAAAGAATTCAAAAACTAAATACTAAGAAAGACAAATTTAAACATTAAAAAAGACTAACAACTTAGACATTGTATTACATTACATTTAGACTTATTCTTATATTTAAGAATTACAATTAGACAAAAAATCAAATGTTAACAAGAAGTGATAACTTAAAAATTTAAAAAGACTTGACAACTAAACATTGATGTAAAAGGATTGAAAACGCAAAAGAGTAAAGAAGAAATATTAAAAAAATTGTACCACGAAGGTCTTTTATTGAACCAATAAACCCATAAATAAATAAATAATTCTCAAGAATTGCTCCTTGTAATGTAGAAAAATGTTCAGCGCCAAAAGTAAAGAAGAAATATTAATAATTGTATGACGATGGTCATCGAGGATTGTCATCGTGAAAATTGGGCTACTATAAACTGATAAATAAAGAGGCAAATCTGAAACATTCTTGTGGGGCGTCTAATTAATCATGAGGGGTCCAAGTGTCGTAAATTGTCGTGGAACGCCCGTCCCGAAGAAAGGAAGAAAACGCAATGAGCCACGTGGAGAGCACGAAAAAGGTGTAGTACACGATCAGGAAAGAGGACGACGAACGAGAACGAGGAAGGTGGAGGTAAGTCGGTATAAAAGGGTCGTAGCGAGGCGCCTCGTCTGTTTTAACACTCTCATCGGTTAGCTTGGTGGATCCGACGCGTGGATCGAACGTCCCGATCATCCTAGATCACGGGTCACTCGTGCTCCCTGCTCCGAAACAGGACATTCGCCGATAGAAAAATACGATAGACAAGAGGTGAGTCGAAGGAGAACGTGTATCCTGTTATTGTGACAAACCCCATTCGTGGATATATCTTGGTGGACAACGAAGAGTTCGCTCTACTTTTCTGATTATCGAATTTTCGTTCCGCTGTGGATTCTACGAAAGGTGTAGCGGACACCGTTCAGTGATAATGTGGACACTCGGGTGCTACGTAGACTTCCTTCGGATGACGAGTGGAGGGACAGCAGTTTCGGGTTTTGACACAGATAACGTAACCTTGACAATTTGTTAGTTAAGAAATTTCTGAATTTCAAAATTCTTAAATCCTACTGAATTCTCTAATTTCTGAATCCCTGCACCCTTGGATCACTCAAATTATTAAATTGCTAAATCCTCTTTCTTGAACCCCTAGAAGCCATTCTCAAGTCTATTTTCCAAATTCCCAACTTTCTGATTTGCCAGATTCTCTAATTTTTCAATTTACAACTTTGTACACTTTTAACTTAACTTAATTTGCAATTTTCCAAATTTCCAAACTTCTAAGTTTCCAAATTTACCAATCTTGAATCCTCAAGTTTTATAACTTCAAAATTTCTAAATCCCAAATTTCCACATTCCTGAGTTGTGAAATTGCTAAATCTCTAAACATAAAAATTTGCAAAATTAACTAAATTTCATAGGGAAGTCTACTATACTCGTCAGCGTAGAACATTCGTGGATTTAGTTCATCGCGTGTCGACACATTGTGATCAATTAATCGATACTTCGATTTTAATTCAATACGCAGTATTAATAACAGTAACCTTTAATTGGAATGATCAGTCCTCAGAAATAACTTAAGCTAATTAGTTCATAATGACAGTAAAATATCAAATAATAAATAGCAATCAAGTTGTCAAAATAGTAGTGCTTCGAATTCAACTACTTAATTACAATCAATAATTGAATACTTTTCTTAACAAGAATTAAATTGTAGTTGTTAATCGAATATTAAACTTCAATTTTTAATTCAATCGTGTCTAATAAAAAATTGGAATTGAATTTTTAATTGCATCTCGTATAAGTAAAAATTAATTGGTAATTCCCGACTGCGATTTCTCCGTAATGATAATTACAATTTTTTAATTATAAAAGATTTTAATTAGCAGTTATACTGAAGTCTTTCGAGAAGATTATCGTTTCTACTGTTATTTTTCTTGTCTTTTTCTAACCCAGTTGTTTATACGTTTTCAGTATTATTAATTTGAAGAAGTTACAATTAAAAATTAAAATTACTACTAACTTGTATGAGATTTAATTAAGAAATAAAAATTCTTAATTAGAGAAAGTATAAATGATCGATTGAAATTGAATTGTTAATTGAATAAACCATTAATAGCTTGTAATCTTTCATCTGATATTTTGAATTAAAAATTGGTCAGTTCTTTAATTACAAAATTAATCAGTTAATAACTGCAATCTCATTCAACTGTAATTTTGAATTAAACGTTTATTGTTAATTACTGATGATATTAAAAACTTAATTATTTAAAATCACATTAAAGAAGTTCCAGTTAATAGTTTACAAATACAGTGTTATATAAATTTAATTACGAATTAAATATTGGTTGGTAATCAGAGTTCAAATAAATTAAAATTTTAATTAATAATGTGAAATATAAATTTAATTTTATATTCAATTCTCTAATTTTATACTTGCACTTTAAATATAATACTTCACCTTCTGTTAAATTCGTGCAACCAATTTTAGTTTGAATACTATTGTACGTTTTGTAAGTCTGAAAAAATAATTGACTGAAAGTTCAAGTGTTAAAAATGGCCATTATCAATTTTAATGTCTGGTCCTAAAAAAATGTGTTTCTTTCCAAACTGGTGGGTCAAAATGGAAATAAAATTATTATAATATCAATAGAGGGTATAATAAATTACCTCTACCCTGCACTAAGTACTAATTAATTTTAAGAACATGATAAACATCTTTGCTTTTTGTTTGCAGAAAAATGAAGTTAGTGATAGCATTGGCAGTGCTGTGCTGCCTGGCGATCGGCACTTTCGCATTACCAACTGCTAAAATTTCCCAAGAGAAAAGTTTGAATAAAAACATGGTAGCAGCAGGAAGGCAAGCAGTCGCAGCACCTGCAGTCAGTGAGGACGATGATGACGACGACGATGATGATGATGACGACGTCGATTTTGATATCACGGGAGATGATGATGACGACGATGATGAGGATGATGAAGACGATGATGACGACTCCGATTATCTGGAACGTTTCATCGAAGATATATTAGGTAAAATATCGTTTCTTTTTGTGGCATGTTGACTGCTGTGTCACTTATATAGTGACACTTAAATTTCTATTGAAATCAGTTATTCGTATTATTTAGAATACTTTCAATTAAATTTAAACGAGTTTCGCGTTCAAAGTTTCAAATTGCCCAATTTGGAAATTTTTAGATTTGCAAAGTTCCAAAATTACAGGATTATAAATTTAGGAATTTGAAAATTTTTCAAGTTGCAAATTTAGGAATTAATTAGCTGCTCATATTAAGTACCAGGAGTTGTAAATAATAGAAATACAAGATGTTCTAAATAACAGAAATACTGTTAAATGACATCAGCAGTCAGTATGTTGAATAAATTAAAAATTAATCTACTTATTAATAACAATTAACCTTCAACGGTGACTGGGTCAATGGCGACCCGGACTTACAAAACGGTACAATGGTCCACTGATTCAAATTAACCTAAAAAAAGTACGAAGTGTTAGTTCAAACTTTCTTCGGACTTCTAAATTTAGATGTTTTAGAATCGTTATCGAATTGTTACTCATTTTCAGAAAAAATGGTGTCAAGTACTACAAAACAACGATAACACATTTAAAATAGAATAGCAATTTGATTTCGTTAAAAATAAGCACTGAATTATTTATTTCATGAAAATAAATAAATAGAAACGTGATTTAATATATACCTTTTACATCCGTTGTTATAATGATAGCACATATTATTTTAAATATAATGTAATTTTATGCATTCTGCACAATATCGAATAGCTTTCAGTCATTTGCATCTCGTTCTGCAACATTTCAAGTGTATTTAAATCCGGTGATAAATATAACATTGTTTCAATAAAGAATGTTCCTATTAACATGCTCGCTATAACAGTTTCAAAATTCGAAGGAGGTCTAACACCTTTGCTCTCATTCGATAATATTATCGAAGAAGCGTTCGATGAATCGAACAGTGGCGACAATACGCAAACGTTAGCCGTTACGCAAACATTGAAACTTCCGGTTAGCGAACACAGAAAGGCTGATGCGTAACGGTACAAAATATTTCAAACTCGCTCGAATTAACATAAATCGACGGCGATCTCGGTTCGGAAAGAATTTCTACGCGCTACTTGTTTTACGCTGACCCAGATTCTCGAAAATGAATTATAACTGCAAGCAGTCTTCGCTGTATCATCTCGTTTATTAACTGAAATCATCATCACCATATTTCAACTGTCTCGTTTTTACTCGAGTTAGCAATTCATTCAATGTCATCAATTTTGATTACTTCGAAAGAATTGGTAGTCTTCAACTTGATAATTCTCTTAAATCCACCAAAGAAAATGAAAACATTTCAGAAGTTTCGAGTTAATAAAGTCAGGATACTTTTCTGTATACGATTGACTAGTTTGCATTGTATATCACTTGGTCTGCCCATCACCGATGTATACTACTATATCTCGTAACATGTGTTTATCTACTGCTTCTCATGTTGCGGTTACATTCATGCCGAACAAAAATATGTATGTAAATAAAGAAAGAAAGCGGGAGAGAAGCGATGAGGTAAGAGAATATACTAAATAAAAGATCGTTGGGTCTATTTACATGTACGCTCGGTGTCATGACCATTGCAACTGCGCGTGCGCGTTGCCTTGGTTACCGCGAGTGTCATGACCAATCAACATGCGCGTGAACAAAAACTCGTCTTCCGCTAAATACACTCTCTCGTAACGAGAACTACTTGCATATTATTATAATTTATAAACGCTGCATAGATTTTCATATTACATGATGTATCGCAGATTCAATTTTAATGATGGACATACGTATTATTATTGTGAATGATGCTAATATCTATTGAAGAACTGCATTTGAGGATTATGAAATTTATCGGTTGGGAGATTTGTGGATTTAAGTGTTTGGGATTTTGGAAATTTGGTGACCTGATGATCTGGGGAGTTAGGAATTTGGGAATTAGGAGACTAATGGATTCAGGAACTTAAAGATTTGGAAATTTACATTACTATCTATCAATTCAAACTTTAGATGAACGAAGCTCACTTTGGTCCCTATCTATTAGTCTCCCTCTTGCTATATTGCCATTTTCTTTTCACCTACGTAATGATACTGACAACACTGAAATATCATGAATCTACATTGTGCCCGATTTAACATCCACCTCATTTTCATAGTAAAACCCTGTCCTTCAAATGACATTTACATGTCATAATGACATTGACATTTTGAAATATAAACAAGTATTGTACATATAAATCACGATGTACATTTCTGTAACAAAAGGTGTGTAGAAACCTACAATCCGTCAAAAGCGGAAGTTGCACTTTGCAAACAGAGCGTTTCAACATAAAGTGATCTGACAGGAGTACAATATACCATGCAGTTCTTAACGTATCCGCTAAAATGATTGCAGGTGAGGAGGACGACGACGACGACGACGACGAAGAACCAACCGCCGTGGAACCCGTTGCCCCTGCCCAGCCAATTGCCCCGGCAATTCCCGCGGCTGTGGAGGCAGATCTAAACGCAGCAGCCCAAGAATCGGAACACGCTGCGGAAGCGGCAGCCGAGGCGACCGACGCGGAAAGCGAGCCAACCGGCGCAGAGGACGAAGAGGGCAATGCGATCGCCGAGGGTCAAGCTGCGAGCGCCGCTCACGAAACGGCTCTAGAAGGTGCGGAGTCAGTGTCGAATCCCGTTCACGTTCCCGCTATATCCACGAACGAGGCCGACGCCGATGACGAGGATGACGACGACGACGACGACGAAGACGACGTCGACCTCGTCTACACCGAGGACGAGGACGAGGATGACGAGGACGAGGACGACGAGGATGACGACGACGTCGACAGCATCACCGACATTGCCGGCGCCAGACAAGCACGTGAGTTCAAGAGAAAGAGCAAGAAACACAGTTACAAGGGGCACAAACACGCGCGTAAGTCGCGCGCGCGCGCTGCGACCCCCTCCTTCAAGGCTGCCGTCTAAACGGGGGCAGGGGAACGAGTGGCAAGTCGCGAACAACGATTCCTGACTATCTGCTCAATTATGTCGATCTCTTCGTAGAGGCGCAACCTCCTGGGTCGTTCACGAGCTCGCTTTTAGATTGCTCGCGTGGTCGCTGCTGGGGGACTTATCTTGTCATTAGGCGCGTTTAGACGTTTGTTATATGGCCGGAATTGCGGTATTCGAGAAAATATTGTGGAGGTATTGGAAATTCCATGTATAGTGTTGCACTATTTGAAAATTTGAATTTTGTATACTTCTAAATTTCTGAACTTCAAATTTTAATTTTATTAAAATATCATTGCAAATAATAATTGTACAGAAGTAAAGGATTTTCAGTACCTCCATACTCGAAGGACTAAACACGCACCACTATGCTAAAACTGAAATTTTATTCAATTTTAAATTTCCAATATTTGGAAATTTTTTAAATATATTAATTAATTATTAATTTAGTAGAAATCATTTTTACTTGTGTGAATATTAGTTTCTATAATTTTTCCACGAACTTCGTTTAACTTTATTTTCTCAAAGTAGTCAACTAGTTTTTTAAACTATTTCAAATTGCCTACCATTTTTTATCGCCTTCGTGCAATTTTATACTTGTTTTCCAATACGTGAAAGTTCTATTAGTTCCAAGAATTGAGTTGTTTGATTTATAACGAGCTTGTAGAAAATTGATTGGAATAATAAGATAGAAATCAAGGTAACGAGTAGTACAAGTAGACCGGAAATAAGCCACTAATGCCGCCATTCTAAGCAAGATACGCGAACCAAGCAGCGAACGCGCGAACGCTTGAAAGTTAAGTAAACGGGCAAACATAACGTGCTCGGAACAAAAAACTGTGATCCATTTTATTTTTGTCCGTTTCCTCAACTTTCATGTTTACATCCTTGATGGTCAGTTCACGAATTATTTCATCATTTTGCGAATGATCGAGTTCAATTTCGATAAAGCTTACGGCTCTGACGACCGATGAGAACTTTGAAAAGGCAAAACATCCATCACGATTTAGATCGCGATCCAAGAAGCTCCTATCGACTGATGCTGTTCGACAGATTCCATTCTTCTTCTCGAAACACTGTTCCAAAACGATTATCTTCATTCTTCATTTCGTTGGTCCATCCCTAACCTGTTTTAGCTCTTTGTTTTTAATGGCGCGTGCAAAACTAGATATAGTACTGCGCATGCGCTCAATCAATCCGGCTCGGAAATATGTCATAAATGCGCGCCAAATATAAACAGCTATTTATTAGTTTTTATTTTATTTTTAATGAACCAAAAAGTGAAGACTTTAATGACAGGTTTTACTCTGAATCTTGTAAAATATCTCTATATGCGGTACATTTTATATTCCGCCATATTGAAATTTGTTACGTCGCGAACCTGCGCGAACTGAGCCAAAATTTGGCTACGTAATGCGCACACTTTGTCTCTTTATACCATACATATTTAATATTTAATCAGAGTTACTTCAAATTTTGATCATTGAGTATAAATCATATTTTACTCATCAATACTCGCAATTTATGAGTAACGACCAGGTTTTACAATAACTAAGAAATTGTATAATTACATATTTAACAAATTTTATCATTTTTGTCATATATTTTTAATAGTGGTAAATTAACAAAAAAGTCCGCAGAGAAAAGAATCGGGGCATTCAGATGAAAAACAAGGGCTAAAATGGGTTAATAGAACCGATGAGAGTGATAACGATCGAGTAATTTTTTATTAATCTATCAATCACTCGAACCTTCCTTTCCTTCGATAGCTTATTTATTGCCTTCCGTTTAAAACGCTTAAGACGCTTGATTATTATTGTAAGTAGATAGTGCAGTTGTATAGTAGACTCTAGTTATATTGCAATTTTCACGCATATTAATGGTGAGTCGGTATGCGTTTTCTTGGTACTACCACGAGTTTGATTATTAAGCGTTGTTTCATTACGTGTTGTATGACGCGTTCAGTTATCAAGCGTTGAGTTATCACGCGTTCAATTATCAAGCGTTGAGTTATCACGCGTTCAATTATTAAGCGTTGAGTTATTACGCGTTCAATTATCAAGCGTTGGATTACCACGCGTTCAATTATCAAATATTGAGTTACCATGCATGAAGTTATTAAACGTTGAGTTACCACGCGTTAAATTATTAAGTTTCGAATTATTAAACGTTGAAATACGATGCATTAAATTACCATATATCCATTGAATTACCATAAATTCAATTATCAAGCATTCAATTACTGCGCGTTCAGTTATCAAGCATTCAGTTACTGCGCGTTCAGTTATCAAGCGTCCGATTATCACGCGTCGGATTACCAAGCGTTATATCGCAATATAACTAGAATCCACTAGTAGTAGTAGTAGTAATTTAATAACGATAATATTTATTCTATTTCTAATTTTTATTTATTAATATCGTAGTCTTTGCTCACAGTCATTTGCATGTCGAACAGCATAGCCAAATCAGGAAGCTGAACGCTTTCAATGACGAACATCATAGTAAATTATGAAGAGGGGATTGTACATAGTTAAAAGTGTTCGAAACTCGCGTAAGAGTAGCTAATGGAACGAAAACAAATTCGAAGTACCTTTCCGAGAACTATTTTAAACAAGTACATAAAAAGTAATAAATAAAAAAGGTATTGGACGTTGATTAAAGTTAAATGAAGGAAAGGTACTTCGACGGTGTGAGATGGATAGCGTATTGAAAGGTGCTTTGGCTTGGTGACCTCACGTCACGTATTTTCTTTCTTTTCCCGAACCATTTGTCGAATGAAGAAACTTAAGAAATGGGATTCCGCGTGTTTTTATGTAAGAGTGAGAGAGAAAGCCACGAATAAAGAAATAAGCGACTCCGTAACTGACCCCTCGTTTCTAGACAACCAAATTTTTCGATCGCGATTGCCAACCGTTCTACTCCTCTCGTATTTTCTTCTCAACCTTATTTATGGACAGACGGCCAAATACGGGGTTGCTTATTTCATTGTAACATAACGTTTCTGTTTGGAAAAAGAAGAAATGCTTGTACAGAGGCATTGTCCATTCTGGATTGCAAAATACAGATAATTTATTGTTTTTACAAAAAAAAAAAACTTGTGTATTGCCTTTTATTTCTAACACCATCCAAAGGATAAATTCTCTTCTCCTTTTCTCAACGACATTGCGAAATGCGTTTCATTTATCGTTCGGAGCATTTTTTTTTAATGCGTGATGTGCTGTGTCACTTAGCTTCTTTAACCCTTTTGCTTTTCGCAACAAATGGATACGTAGATTCGTAAGTATACGTGTCGGCCATTTGCCGGGTAGTTCACAAAATGGCGTCGCGGAACGCTCAATACCTCCGAATCATAAAATAAGGAACTTTTATCGCGTCTTGCACCGTTTTCTCGAGACGTTTTGTATTCACACCTTCTTTCTTGCTTGGGAATTCGTTGCTTGTCTTGTCACTCGTTTGTAGAATCAGTAGTATAGCTCTTGCTTGTTATTTCTCTGGCTTCTCACGCTGCTGGTCAAAGGTTTGGAATTACTGTGCAAATATATTCTTACAGAAAGATTTTCTACTTATTTACAAGCTAAGTTCTTGTATTTGTAACAGCCATTTCTGTAATCTTTTAAAATTTTTAACAATTACTATAACTTTAACATTTTGCATACATAAGTTTTGAGTACAATTTATTAATTTTACAATCGAAGCTTGTAATTCTTTGTAAAATTGCTTTGTACAATTATATGAATATCAAATATTGCTACTCAAACAGATATTATGGTTTCATATGAAATAACAAAATTGAAGACGACATGAATTCCAAATTTTTGACCAAAAGCGGATGCACATCTTTCGGGACGACTGACAAACTTTACTGAACACGAGCACGACACGTTAGCACTTTGTACACCCCTTTCTCCTGGTTCCTTATCTTTTGGAGCTTGTAGATGCACACTACTCATAACTTATAAGATAATTACAGATAAACAAGTAAGTAAATGTACAGCATATTATTTGTTAGCACAAATTATCGAAGGATCATTGGTACTAATATCCTCGAGTTCCAGATTTAGGGTAAATGTACCAGTAGTTTATATTATGTAACCATTATCACAGTCTTTACGTAATTATATAATGAAATTTATCTGATATTTCTTAATGAATCTTATCACTGATATGCTTGAAGCTTTATCTCAAAAAAATAAACTGTTGCATGAATTTTTAAAAATTGATAATTATGAAATTACTGAACAAAACATATTTTCTCAAATGAAACAGGAAGTTGCAAAGCACGAAGTGAAATATAGAATATTTTGTTGAAAAATAATAAGACTTACTGAACAAAATAGAACATATTTTCTAAAACGAAACAAAGAATAAATTGCAAGGTACGAAGTGAAATATAGAATATTTTTTTGAAAAATAATGAAAGGTATCTTTCAAACTATCAGCGAATTTATTGCAATAAATAAAAACTACAGATACATTTACCCTAAATCAGTCAAATAATTAACTCTAAAAGAGATGGGAGTTCTCAAGAATAGTTTCTCACGAAAATTCTTTAAAAATCGTGATCCGTTTCAATCGCCACCCGGAATGCAAGCTTCGCACGCATTCGAACTCACAATAAGCAGCAGTAAACGTATTCGATAGCACTCGATCAATTCTAATCGAGAGAACAGTATCAACGGCGCATACAAGAAAACGGGGGACACGCATCGAAACTTTTAATTAGACGTCCGCGAGTCCAGGTCAATTAACTTTCTAGAGGACTTCGAGGGACCAGGTTCAGCAAAGGTGTGACCGACGATAGAACATTTTTTCCTCGGCTTTCACCGAGCGATCGATCCAAAACGGAAACGAGGACACTGACCCAACGTGTAAAAGCGTGAACGTGAGTGGCGGTACAAAAATCTTGTTCCGACCCTGACCCACAGCCAAAGTCATGGCTGTTTCTCGTCCTCGATCATGAACCATTTTCTCTGTCGAAAGGGGCACGATCGATCGCTGATTTATTATTCATGATTTTTTACGCCGAACGGAAGTTGCCTTTTATGACGTCGTTTATGGGACAGCTGGTAATTGGAGGGGTATATTCATCGCATTTTTCTGAAAAATTCTAAATTTCAATATATTTTTTTGAGAAATGAATTGATATTTTTGTGTACTCTGGAAACTTTTGAAAAAACGGTCGTTTAATGTGTGGTATGATGTGTAGATTTATAAATTACTGAATATGTAGATTTGTGAAATTATAAACTGAATATGTAAATTTTTAGATTTATAAAGTACTAAATATTTGCAAACTTTTTGGATTCTTAAATTTTGGAATTTTTAAGTCGAAGACTTGGAATGTCAGAAATTTAGAAAAAGGATTTGGAAATTCAAGAATTTTAATAATTGAGAATTTGAGGACTTGAAAATTTACCAATTTCCAGATTTAGAAATTTGGGATTTAAGAATTATGGAACTTAAGAATTTAAATGTAACGTTTAAAAATTTGAGGATTTGAAAATTAACAAGTTTGAAAATTGTTAAATTTGAGAACTTGAGGCTTGAAAAATTTGAAAGTTTGAATAACAGTAAAATTAAAAAATTGGAGAATTTTCACACTTGAAAATATAAACCTATGGAATCCTAAAAGTTTGTAAATTTGAAAATTGAGAATTAGGGAATGTTAAAATTAAAAAATTTGCAAACTCAGAAAAAATTTAAAAATTTGAATATTTCAAAGTTCGCAAATTAAAAAGCTCACAAATGTAAAAATACAGAATTAAGAAATAATGGTCTGAAAACGTGAAATCCTAGAAAATATAGAGAAACTTAGAGATCTATAAATATAAAAATTTGAATCTTAAAAAATTGAAAATGTAAGTATATGAAAACATGAAAATCCATGAAACAACAAATTCAAAAATTTAAGAGTTTACAGAGTATCATGTTTCAAACAAACATTTCACAACTACTATAAAATCTCTACGTCATCAAATTGCAATAAGCTACTTATCTCTCAAACAAGTTCAAATTGTACAACTCAAACAGTTGTACAATCCACATCAACAGTTGTACAATCCAAATCAACAGTTGTACAACAGATACAAAGATACAAGCGGTCGAGAGATGAAGACAGGTGAAATTTTGTTTACCCACCTGCATAAATTAATTTATAACACATGGATGATGAGTGTCCGACACGAAGAAAGTGGCTGAAACAGGATCAACGACCGGGGAGAGTTTTTAGGTAGTTTGTTCATACGTGTTCACGTAGACAGACCTGTCTGTAGGTGAAGCGAAGTAGGTCGTGACACAGATCGAAGACCAGTTTGGTTTTACCAGAGGATTCCGATATACCGTTAACATTGTCGCTCTTTCTTACGAACTTAATTCATCGAGGTCGGCACACGGAAGTTTTTCTCGTCGATTCATCGCATACCTTAACGCCACTTTATACAATCCGTTTCAAAATGACTCTTCATCGTTAAAAACTATCAGTGCTGAATGCACACTTACTTTAAAATTGAGAATAATGTGCAAAAATAAATACTGAAGTATTAACATATAGGAGTACAAATTTTAATTGGGAAGTTCAATATGTCGGACATTTTGATGGAAATCTGAAGGCAGCCATTTTGGATGGTAGTTATAGCGTTGAGATTGAAGGAGCGTTTTGTAGATGAATATTGTAGAACATCTTCGTACATAGAATGAATATACTAAAATTTTACTGTAATATGACATATTATACTTTATTTTAGTAGGGTTAGGTAAAGAGAGTAAATGTAGAAAGGGACTGTAGAGTTTTGGAGGTGCAGACATTTGAGAATGTAGAGATTTGGAAATATAGTAATTTAGAATTAAGAAATTTGAAAATACAGAACCTCGACAATAATTTACAAACGTAGAAATACAGGAAATATAGAATTTTACGAATATTAACATTTGGGAATATAGAGATTTGGAAAATAATGATTTGAAACTATAGTAATTTATAATAAAAATATAGGAAATATAGAACTTTGTAATAATCCCTAGGATCATTGACTTACTTGACTCATTCTAATTTCACCATAATTACACTCGCTATACCCACTCTGAGTACAAAAAATTTTACATCTTCCACAATTTTATTCTACATCTAACGTTAAAAATAAAGTTACAGATCATGAAATCGTATATCGCATAAATTATGTACGTTCTACTAGTCGAGAACGGCTGATTTATACCTGACTCCATTTTTCACGTCCTATTTCCGATTTTTATGTCGAACGTTTCCTTTCAACGAAGCTTGATTTTAGAAAAAAAACTCGCTGTAATTACTCGGGTCAATAACCTGTTAGATACGTCAGTGAAGATGGTACCGTGAGAAATGCGGTCAAGGACATTAGGAAAGACGTTTTGTGGGTCAATCATGTCTTGTAATGTATGTAACTTGGTTACGTTTACTCTGTCAGAGACAGATTTCAAATCTCTAGTAGATTACGGTCATTTAATCATAAAATGGTCGTATGTACATCTTTCTGGGCCCTGCACAGACATCGTAAACTTGTATTAGTAATTTTATATTTTTAAATATGTCAAACACAATGCACGAAGCGATTTTTGTAGAAGTTAGTAATAATTGCAAACACTAATGCACACGAAGGCCTATTTCAAGCTTTCTTTTAAACACTGTATAATGAAATTGTGCTTTGTACAATGAAACAAATATAATATTATTATGTAATGACAATTATAAATATGTTAAATATTAATGTCGTTTAATGTATACAATATATTTCAGGTGGCATGCAATCTGACCCGAGCAGCGACGTGTCGGCAATCTACGTAGCAAAGTACAATCGTTTCGTGGATAACATTCTGGGAAGAATTAACAAAATTTTGCGCAGCAATTACGATCCGGTGACGGTGAAACTGACAAATCCGAACGCCAAGTCGAAAACGAACAAGCAAAAGGGCAAAAATAAGTCGAAGAAGAACAGCGGCAAGAGCGAAACGAAGAAGAACAAATTGGAAATGGCCGCAGTGCCCACTGAGAAAATTTCTGTGGAAGTTTTTGAAAATACACAGGTATAGCTAATTGATGGAGAAGGATGTTAGATAAATTGTTTTAGATAATGGAAGAATATTAGTTGATAAATTATTGTAGATAGGAGAATAATAATAGGTAGATTATTTTGTATAATGGAAGAAGAGTATTAGATAAATTATTGTAGATTGTGAAAGAATAATGCTAGATAAATTATACTATTATATTGCAGATAATAGTAGATTAATAATAGAAAGACTATTTTGCATTATAGAAGAATAGTATTACATAAATTATTGTAGATTATGAAAGAATAATACTAGATAAGTTATACAACTATATTGCAGATAATAGTAGATTAACAATAGAAATATTATTTTATATTGTAGAAGAATAATATTACATAAATTATTCTAGATTATGAAAGAATAGTAAATAAATTATTTCAGATTATGAAACTAATACTAGATAAATTATTACACTCCATGCATTAATAAAATTCAAAATTCTCGCTATGAAACTTTAAAAACAGAAAGATTTCGTTCTATGAAATATGTACATAGCAATGAATAAGTGTAAAAGCAAGTACATATATTTAACAATGTAAATAATAATTATATGTATTTACAGAAAACCTTGGAAAATGCAGAAAATATAACCGCATCCGTGAACACGATCGAAAAAGAGGCGACAACTACCATGTCCGAAATTGCAAACAGAGCTATAATGGAACCCATAACAAAATCTACGCACAGACGAACATCTACAGGCAATAAAAAGACGAACAAAAATCGAGTATCTACAAAGAACAAAACAAAAAATCAAGCTACGAATAACAAAACCAAGGTGAGGGTTTAAGAGTAGACTGCCTTTGTATATATTAACCCTTGTAATCTTTTTACCTTAACCCTTATAATTGTCTCTATAACTTTAAATAGAACACTGTATATATGATAATATCTTTAATAGATACTCTTCTGATAGAATTAGTAAATTCGAAGCTTATAATAAATTTAATTTGCAGGCAACAAAAGCTAGACCAAAAGCACGAGCCACCCTGTACGGGCTCGCGAGTCTTCAGAGATCAGGAGACGTATCGGTGAACATGATGAGCGATCATACTATGATCAAAACGAAATTTACTTTGGGTCCTCTTGTACTGAAAGTTGAGAAGGAGTTCGGCAGAACAGCGAAGAAAGAATTAAGAAGTGCGACTGCGACTACGGCTGAAATGTCTGGGAAATTGAGTCTTCGAGTTCTTCATGGCGGTGTTGCGACTTTAAATTCTATCCGAGTGCTGCAACCGAAACAAGTATGTTATTAATTCAATTTGTTATAAAATATGTACTAACTTAAGTTAACTATAACTTTAAAAGATTAAGTTAATGATATCTCAATGATATTTCAATATTAATGAATAATTAAACTAATTCATGAATATATTTTATTTAGGTCCGAGTGGAAAGCAAGGACGACCACGACAGAACGCGTGAATTCGTTTGGAAACGATCATCCCACATCGCTCATCTGGTTTCAGAAAAGTTATCACTAGCTACGAAATCAATGTTGCGACCTCCACCCGTCACAGTCACTTCAGCTTAAATTTTACATCATCATCTTAATCGTTGATCTTGAATCCTGCTAACAATACCATAAAATTGGACCATTTTTACGTTACTGGAAATGGTTCTTTATTATGGTACCTTTGTTTCTTATTCTTCAAGTTTATGGAACGCCATTGCAACTTGCTGAATCTGAAACAAAGAATTAAAAACATGTATCAGTGAATGCACATGTATCAGTATCAAATGAATGCACATTGACTTCCCTGTTAAAAACGATATTGAAAAATGGGTGCAAAAAGATCATGAAACCTTAATTAACACCTTGAGCATCATTCTAAAATCATGAAAAATTCTTTCAGTTAATAATTGTATTTTCAACAAATTTTGTTTTCAATTTATTTTGGGTAAATAATTGTTATATCTAGTTCGGTTTTTATTGAACAATATATATTTAACAAAGATATTAATCATTTGTAATATAAAATGATATCAATGATATAATGGATGTAGATAAAAATTTATGTTTATCAATTTTTGAATGACAAAGAGCTCAAAGTGTTAAAGAAAGTGCTTCTGTGAAAATGGGTACATTTTGGAAGCATGGATATGCATTTTCATTACAGGTCAAAATCAAGCATTTATTTATTTATTTATTTATTTATATGTAGTAGTTTTTACGAATTGTTTGCAAAGTCAGAAGTTGAGGTATGCTGCGATATTGTGTTATTCTAATTCGCATGTAAATTGTCTTACAGATAGTCAGATAATGCGTGACGATTGAGCTTACGTTACAAACGAAAATCATTTATCATAATTTCCCACTACATTTTACCGATATCCTATTTACATTTATTTATTGATAATGTACGTTAAGTACACTGCTTAGAATTTAAGTATCTTCTCTTTTGTACCAATCTCTATTAATATCGTTATGTTTCTGTCGTCGAAAATATAATTATGAAAATAAATTTTGTACGATATTAATTGCTTTAGTTTTTTAAGCCTCAAAAAAATTGATCACGAAAATATTTTTAAAAAAGATTTATTATTACACATTTTATAAATGAAAATATACACACATTTATACAGATTTTATAAAAATAATAAAGAATATTGTAGCAATAAAGAACAAAATTTACTTAATTTAATTTGTTTAAAATGAATACATTTTTTAAATAAAAAATGAGACTAAAAATACTTGAGTTATAATTTTTGTTAAGTACATTAAGCAATAATATAACGTAATAAATAAAATTAAAGTGTCGAAGATACGGAATAATTTTATCGCGAATATCGGTATTTGTGGCGCCTTGTCTAATATCTAAACAGAAGAAAAATAAAACACTCGTATACGCGATTAATTTTTACATTAAATCAGTCCAAGCCATCGCAAAAAATAATACATTATTTTAGAGAATTATCGATAAAGTGAAACGAATTTATCAAAAATTAAAGAAACGTGCTGCGAACAATTCTTCTACAATGAAAATTTGATAAAAGTAAAAAAACAGAATGATAACTAGCAATAACCGGGAAGTTTTTTTGCTTAAAAATAAAAGAATTGTCGTTATTAATATTTATCTTCCTCCTTTCTTTCATTTCGGTCACATTTTCATATTCGATATGAATGAACAACAAGAGTTAACTATTTTTATATTCACATTTATCTCTACACTTTTTGCCTATGGTACGTGGTACGTTACACGTCACGTTCGATAATATCTTGTTCTTTTTTGGAATTGTAAACATGTACCACTCTAATTTTATTTTATCTCGTTCCATTTACATAATTTATGTAATCGTGTGTGACCACTCGTGTTTGAATGTAAACACGGTAGAATTACGATTATCCGAGGTAATGTGTCAGGAATTCACCTCAGATAATTAAAAATTCGGATAATACGGGAAGAACTATAATTTTTCCACTCTGTATCTGCATCTCTCTTTACAATCCTTAATTTCTACAGAATGATTGATGATACCGAAAATTGTTTTACGTAAAGGTTAAACGATCTTGAGAAACACATAACTTGATGCAGGATGATTGATCGCGTAAAGGACGTATGAAGGTCATCGACGTTTGTGCTAAAATAGAAAACAAAACAATATGCAGTTCCATCTAAAAAACGTCAATAGTGTGAGTTAGTAGTAAACAAATTTCTTACGTCAAACTACGTGTTTCTCGAAATCATTAAACTTGTATGGCATCATCAACAGTTTTATAAGTATTTGAGGACTGATTTAAACATCCTCTTTATTTATCAAAAAGTAAGAAAATGTGATTTTTATTTTGTACATGTAAACTTCAATTTTCTAATAACGTAAAATACGAAACATCAATAACGTGCATAAAGTTAAAGGTGCATAAAATCTTATTTGTAAGTGTATTTAAAAATATTTTTTGCAATTCCGCAACAACAGTTCATAAAACTGACCCAGATTGAATAGCGTACGTGCTGTTGCAAAGCTACAGTCACTCGTGAAAGTCTGTACATCCTACAAAATGAATAATAATAATGTATAATAATATATACGAAAAAATATAATATTCCAGACATGGTATAATAAATAAAAGAAGACTTGAAACTGCAAAAATTCTATAAAATTATTGCAATGCATTTTATATTTAAAAGATTAGAAGCTAATTTACTCGTAAAACAAACAATATCTAAGACGACACAAATACGTTTGTAAGATGAATAATTAACTTTCTTTTCTCATGCGTTAAAATAGTTTTGTATTATTAACATTCGTATGTTGTTACACGAAGTTATATCGTGTATTTTAATGAAAACAGTCTTTCTAGTACGAAAACTTTCGTGAGTGACTGTATTTAAATCTTATCACGCGAGTAACGCGCGGTATATAAATACATGTATAACTTCAATAAATCGCAAAGTAGATTTCTTACGTTTTCAAAGCTACAAAGTAGTTGCGTCCGCGACATCGTCACGGAGGCATTGAAGGATTGGTTAAAGTTACTGCGTTATGTTTGAACTTTCCTTCATTCTCCCTTCCACAAATAATGTGATGTTATTGGCAAAAGGCGACGGTGCATAAGTCCAAGGAGTTGTTTTGTTGCATTCCTGCTCTGGTTGGAAAAATACGGTACTTTGTTAATTTTTTGTTAATGTATTTAATAATTGGTTTAATTAACTTTGCTGTGATCTGACGTTTTCCATTGTATTCCTTCTTTGCTTTTATATTTGAATTTAACATGATATATTCGAAAAAGAAACGCAAGTCATCAAATGTACTCGCACTATTAATACGTGATGATTTATAAATAATGTACTAATTTTACATCTCTTTTATCTAAGTAAACATAATCTTACAGTATTTTTATATTTTTTTATCTATATATCTTATTCAATTATCAAATATACAATAAACTGATTGCAAATGAATTTTATATAAACAATTTATATTATGTATAACATTTGTGTCTGTGTGTATACTACATGTGCTTTAATAATGAATATTGTTTTTTAGGTTGTACTTATATAATTTAATAAAAAACTGTGTTTTATCACTTTATATAATGGGTCCTTTAACGACAAGTGCCAGACATGTATTTCATAATTTCTGCACAACTGCTGTGAAGGCTATGTCCACAAATGCAATGTTAAGTCCGAAGGATGAACCAAAAGAGATAATAGTTAAATATTTGGATGGGAAAGATAATGGCATTGCGGTCTTGGGACTGAATCGACCAACTGTATGCAATGCCCTTGGAAAAACTTTAGTTACTCAATTGACTGATGTTATTTCTTCCATCAAGAGAGACTCTAAGTTGCGAGTATTGATTATTCGCAGCATGGTTCCAAAAATTTTCTGTGCTGGTGCAGATTTACGAGAAAGGACAGCAATGGATACTACAGGAATTACAGATTTTGTTGCAAGCTTAAGAAGTATGATGAATAACATAGAAGCTTTACCGACACCAGTAATATCTGCCATTGATGGTGCTGCATTAGGAGGAGGGTTAGAACTAGCTCTAGCCACAGATATAAGGGTTGCAGCATCGCAAGCTACTATGGGTCTTGTTGAAACAAAATGGGCTATTATTCCGGGTGCTGGTGGTACACAGCGACTTCCAAGAATAATTGGACCTGCTAAAGCAAAAGAACTCATTTATACTGCACGTTTAATCGATGGTGAAGAAGCCATGAAAATTGGTTTAATAAATCAAGTAGTCCAACAGAATAAAGAAGGGGATGCTGCTTATCAGGCTGCTTTATCTATAGCCAGAGAAATTTTACCTAATGGACCACTTGGAGTAAAGTGAGTATAGAACAAATTTGACTAAATATCAGTATTAGTTGTTCTACATTTTTTCTTTCTGTTTGGTGTTTTGCAAAATTTTCAGTTTATATTAAAAAAAAAAAGACATTTATTTTTTTCTATGTTTTAGAGTGGCAAAAGAAGCAATATCAAAAGGTCTTCAAGGAACTATTTCAGATGGTCTTGAAATTGAAACTCAATATTACAATGAAATTGTTCATTCAAAAGACAGAATTGAGGGACTTGCAGCATTTGCAGCAAAACGTATGCCTGTCTACCAAGGAATATAAACACAAAACTAATGTACATTATTACTTACGCTTAACTGACATATCAAAAACATATATTTTATTACTGATATTAAGTGCTGGAAATATGCCATTTTTTTACATTACATCATTTTATAATTAACATTCATATACATATATTTATATAAAGTCCATCACATTTACATTTGGAAAAACAGGTACAAAGATAATGTATGAAACTTTGACCTTAACTTTTAATAATTTTTAATAATTTTGTATGTAATTTACATTAATCTTAAGAAGAATAATCTATGTCATGTATAATTTCTCAGAGCGTTATATATTTTACACTAATTGTTATTGTTGATACATATGTACATATATACATAGAATTTTATTTTTATAAAATAAAAACGTTTGTAACAAATAGAATTTGTAACATTTATAACATTAATTTTTTTTAGATTCTAAATATTCCTTCTAGATGAAATAAAGTTATTTACAAAAATAATTTAAAAAACCTTTTCTGATAAATATTTTTATTTTGCTTAAGAAATATACATTTATTTATAGATTTCATTTGGGAACGACAAATTATACACTATTAAAAATATTTAGTAAAAAAAAAAAAAATAAAATTTAATATAATTTGTAAAAATACTTTTTGTTTATTAAGTCAAATATTTAATGTACTAACTCAATACTTTTTTGTATGTATAAGCTCTTTATACAATTTATACAAAAGGAATTATTAACACATCCTCACAGGAAGCAACTATATTTGTTAATACACATTTATATTATACTGCATACCTTGATACTTTCATATAATAACAGAAATAAAGTAAAAGAAGCACCCTGCTTTTTAAACTGTAATTTAAATGAACAAAATTGAACAAATTACTGCATTATGCACACTGCATAGGAAGAGAGAATTGCTCTCGATCTTTCTGCTCTTTAACAACTGCCATAAGAACTTTAAGTTGATTGATTGTGTCCTCTGGACAACTCACACGATGACCAATAGTTAAATCACTTTCATAAATTTCATAGTCATTACCACCTTCCATTGTTTTGTCACCAAAGAAATGTATTTCATCATATCCTTGAATGTGTCTGAGACAATATGTTTTATCCCAACCAATAGGAAAGACATCAAAAGATATTTGACCACCTTGATATACAAAATAAAAGAAATTTTTCATTTAAAATATAAATTAACTATCAGTTTCTCAAATTGGAAATATTTTTCTAAATATATTTTACATTTTCATTATTGTAATAATAATAATACTATATATAATACACATAAATTTAAATTTAATTAAATAAGTAATATATAATACATATGAAATCTTACTTACCAATACTGTATCTCAAAGCCAGATCTGGAAATTCTTTTTTAAGAGCTTGAATAAACTTCTGACGAACTTGATTTTCAATGTCATATTCATAGAACTGAATACGTTCTTCTTGGGTACAATTACGACCCACAGGTGACACATTAATCATTCCTGTTCTAAATTCTATAAAAGTACCCCGTTTGAATGGCAAATGTAATTCAGATATATACTTTAAACAAAAGTTTATGAACTCCTGCAGTTTCTCTTCTCCAATAATACTCTGAATTGTCTAAAACATGAAATTGATTTGAAATAAATAGTGTGAATGATGTAAATTTTACTTTAACTTGTATGTTTACTAATATCACTTACTTCTGTAGGTAATTGTTTACCATCATGAAAAGCAATAAGTCCATTCTCTGCAAAAACATATTTATATTTGTCAAATATGGTTCCTCCACCCAGTTGTTCTTTTAATTTATCTATATCTGATCCTCCAACTACAGATATATCAAATTCTTTTTTAATAGTATCTAAAATAAATTTTTCCACATCTGGCTTAATCACCTATTAAAATATTTAATTAAAATTAATATAGTTCAATAAATATTTTTATTATACATTGTTTATACCTGTCTAGGATCAGTGAGAGTTCCATCGACATCAAACAAACACATTATCTTCTTAGACATGGTAAAATAATTTCTCTCAATTAATTAATCTGAAACATATGTTTCTAAATTAAATCCTTAAAAAGCAGAAATACAAAATGTTATTAAAAAACACAAGTATAAGCAATAAGAATTTTTGAATATATACCAGAAACCAATATAAACAATCTTTACTATCATTTTTTAATCTTCAAAAAATTGTAGTAAAACGTGAATAATCTATAAGTCACATGCTTTTCCATCATCGATATATACAAAATTTACTTTTCTCTTTGACAGTAAGATTCATTTGTTGAATACATTTAAGTTCTAGATTTCTAGATCGACAAACAGAATAAAAACAATCAATTTTACTCACATGTTTAAAAACGCGCAAAAATTGGAAAATTTATTTTAATGTATTTGTTAAACTTTGCATACAAATACATAACATATCAATAGTGACATATAACCTAATATAATGAAAATACTAAAAGAAAAGTTAGTTACATCATTTTGGCTTTATAGCAATTGATACTTTTTTGCTTCTGTTTCTGTCGATCTTGAAATGAAAAAGAAAAAACGAATAAAATGAAAAAAGTACAGACAGTGCAGTTTAATACGTGGCTAGTTTGACGCCCTCTTTATGGGTTCTATATAATCCGCTCGCACACGGCTATAACACCGAAAAGAATGTTATTGAACAAATTATATCGCCTTATTTATCTTATCTCATTCACTTTACATCATTTAAATGCAAACAAAGCGCGGCCGAAAAATGCCATATTACTTTTGGGTATGTATGATTTATAAAAAATAAAAATTTCAATGCAATAATAATTTAACATTTGTGTAAAAAATACTCCATTTAATATTTGTTTAAAAATATTAAATTTGTAATCAATATATTTTCTCTGTGATAATATCTTTAAATTAAAAATGGCGAATTTTTTATACTTTTACAAATCTGTATTTAATTTTATTTTTATATAGCTGATGATGGAGGATTTGAAATGCGATCCTATTTAAATAAAATTTGCCAAGCACCTAATCTAGATAGTTTAGCGAAAGAAAGTTTACTATTTAACAATGCGTATACTTCAGTGAGCAGTTGTTCCCCAAGGTATAATTTTAGTTTCAATCATAGTAATTACTATTTGCAAATAGCATGGATATTGTTCATTCTTAATTTTCAGTCGCTCTTCTTTACTCACTGGGTTACCCAGTCACCAAAATGGAATGTATGGTCTTCATCATGGAATTCATCATTTTAATTCATTCGATAATGTTCAAAGTTTACCAAAAATATTGAAAAATCATAATATAAGAACAGGTACTTTCACAATCAACAATTACAATACATATTTAATATTAAAGTAAATATGTATTCAAAGTTAACTTCACATCATTTATAGGTATTATTGGGAAAAAACACGTAGGACCAAGTGATGTATATCCATTTGACTACTCACAGACAGAAGAAAACAATTCTATACTTCAAGTTGGCCGAAATATTACCAAAATTAAGCTCTTAGTAAGAGAATTCCTTTCCCAGAATACAACCCAGTACGAATATATTATACTTCATATTATTTTTTGTCTGTTAATACAACAGTATTACCAAAGTATATTAATAACTTCATCATTACAATTAATTAGAAAAAAAAGGAAGCTTAAACATGACTTAAAATTTTTAGACCATTCTTCTTATATATTGCATTTCATGATCCTCATCGATGTGGTCATACACATCCAGAATATGGAAATTTTTGTGAAAAATTTGGGAATGGTGATGTTGGTATGGGTACTATTCCTGATTGGAATCCAATATATTATCAATGGGATCAGGTGAAAGTTCCTTATTTCGTTCAATATACAGAAGCTGCTAAACGAGATATTGCCGCTCAATATACGACTATTTCTCGTTTGGATCAGGGTATACTAATAATATCTTATTACAAAATTTTAATATAATCTAAAGTATAAAGTCAAAATAGTTTTATATTTACTACATACATTAACAATAATAACATTCAAAAAATTAATAACAAAATGTTAAAATTGTAAAGGTGTAGGTTTAGTTCTGAAGGAACTGGAGGATGCTGGTTTTAAAGATGATACTCTAGTAATCTACACATCTGATAATGGTATACCATTTCCAAGTGGTCGAACAAATTTATATGAACCAGGTATTAAAAAAATATCTGAGATATTATATAATCAGAAATGTAATTAACTTTTTTATGTTAGGATTAGCAGAACCTATGATGATTAGATCACCAATTGCTAATCATAGGAAAAATAGTGTAACATACAGCTTAACATCCTTATTAGATATTGTACCAACATTACTGGATTGGTTTAACATACCCTATATGAATCAATCCGATACTTCATTTGATGCAAATGGAGCACATCCTCATTTAACAGGAAAATCACTTCTTCCACTTCTTGTTAAAGGTAAATTTAGATTATCCTATCTTCATTGACATAGAATAAATTTCTAATGTTATCTCTTTGTGTGTCTGAAAACAGAGCCCATTGACAATAATACAGCTGTTTTTGCTAGTCAAACACATCATGAAATTACTATGTATTACCCCATGCGTGCTATTAGAACTAAGAGATACAAACTCATACATAACATAAATTACAAAATGCCATTTCCTATTGATCAGGATTTCTATGTATCACCAACCTTTCAGGTAATCTGTAAACAAATCAATGTCACATTAAACAATAAAATATTCGTGTCACTTATATATAATTATTATATAATAATACATATATTTTTTATTTTGTTTACAGGATCTTTTGAATAGAACCAGACACAGAGAACCACTTAAGTGGTACAAAACACTAGAAACCTATTATGAAAGACCAGAATGGGAATTATATGACTTAAAATATGATCCAGAAGAGAGAAATAATATTGTCTTTAAACCAACTGCGAAGGTAGATAAAAAAAGAATCAAAGTATTTTGTGTGTATTAAACTCAAATAAGGTTTGACTTCTTTAACTATACCTAAACATTTTTTAGCAAACATTTATTGACTTGCAAGAAAGATTATTTAATTGGCAGAAAGTAACAAATGATCCATGGCTTTGTGCACCAAGTGGAGTTCTTGAAAATATTGGAACTAAGAGTTCTCAATGTATGCCATTGGAAAATTTTATTTAAGAATGATTTATTAAAGAGCTTCTTATAATAATATTAACCTCGCTTCGAATTATGTAGACTGCAGCAATATTCATATTTATAAATATTTTGATACAATTGTGATAATAAAAACATAAAAAAACTATACAAATTGTTTGTAAAACTCTTACCTGTTGCAATATTTTATAGCGAAAGAGTAGGATGTGGTATAGAAATATTTTTTATATCCTTTTCACGACGTCTTGAAAGAATCTCATTTAACTGATGAAGATAAATTGAAGACTTGTTTGCAGATTTCTCCACTGCTTTTAATTCCGTTGATATTTCATTCATCTAAAATGCAGTCGAACAGATTATGAGTTATCATATACCAATTGCTACATACACAAATCATTTGCTTGCGAAGACTTACATATTCTTTGTAGCCCAAATATCTGTTGTATTTTTTATTGTTATTATAGATTTGTTTAACTTGTATCATAAAAACAAGACATAGTAAAAGACCACCAAGTAATACAAGCAAATTTGTATTTTGAAAACCACGTAAAACGAGCATTATTCACGTTGAGGTTATTTTTATTATGGTACGGTGCAAACGACTGGACAAGTGTCACGAAAAACGTAACTCAAAAATACTTTTAACCGAACATACTTATAATAAAGTTAGGAACTGTATGTTGTTACATTTGTAAATATTTCATTTACAAAATAATCATCGTATCGAGATACTCCTCCCCTAGGATATAATTTTTAACATTTTGAAAGCGCTGCTGTCTCATTCTAGTTAGATAGAGGATTCAGCGAAATTTTGGAAAACCGTCATACTCCTATATCGATCAAATTTTGCAAATAAGCTCTTCTTTGCAAAAGAAGATATCTGCGAGAATGATTCTTGGTGACTTGAAAGAAAATTTATTGCCTTTTTTATGTCATTTCCTATATCATCGACGAGATACAGTATAGTGTACGAATTACACTATATTACAACTTCTACCGCTAGATGGCAGCACATAAGACAACAACCATTAAGCTAATTAGGATTATCCTAAGAGCGGTTAAAAATTGATAAGTTTGGTAAAGTCCAAATATTTCGAAGTTAATTAGTTTTGCACTCAGATGTAATTTGATTCATATTATAGACAATTAAGCTAATAAAATTAACTATACTGAACTGAATTGAACCGAAAACGATACATGTATCGCCATCTAGCGATACAATGTAGGAACTAATGAAGCTACAGTTCAGAAAGTGTATAGTTCACCCTGTTCGCCGGAGAGATGGCGTCACTTATTCCATTTTCGAAAAAATTCTACCAACGAAATACAGAGAGAAGGGGAAGTCCCGAACGAGTTTGGTTATATTCGACCGGTGATCCACGTGTTTTTGTTTTCAGAAACATTATTGTTATGTTTGAAGATAAATGTTGGAATTGTAGTGGCTATTTATTATAAGCAATAAAATTACAGAAAAACTATGGCTAAACGAAAACTTAATAATGTAGGGGAATGGAAGCCTTTAAAGTTAGAAGGCTCTGCATTTTTTGGAGATATTGATGGTTTAATTGGTATAGAAGAATTAACTGATTATAATTTAGAACAACAAAATGGGAAAAAAGTTGTAACTTGCAGCAAAGAAAGTAACAATGAAAAGTCTAAGGTAGGAATAAGACTGCTTTGCTCTTCCTTTACATAATTAACATTAGCTTGTTGATCGAAAAACAGCATAAGTTAAATATAGCTCACATTTAATGTGTTAATAATAATAAAATTTATTATGTAATATTTTATATTGATCATATGCACATGTGTTATAGGGATCTTTAAAACGTAAACATTTGAACAAATGGCAAGAAAATGATATAGACACTGCTGAACCAGCAATAAAGAAAGCAGTAATCAAAAAAAGTAAAGAAAGTCTCCCTAAAAAGAAGAATGTTAAAAAAGTAGTAAAGCGTAATTCCCAAAGTAGTACAAATGATAATGCTGATACAAAAAGACAACTTTCCAATGAATGCAACAGTAATAGTGATAATGATGATAATGGGTATGACATTTATACTCAACAATGGAGCATATTAGGCGTACCTGCTCCTATAATAAAGGCAATGAGAGATCAACAATTTCATGCACCTACTCCTATACAAGCATTAACTTTACCAGCAGCGATAATGGGACGTAGAGATATATTAGGTGCTGCTGAAACAGGTAGTGGGAAAACATTAGCATTTGGAATTCCAATCATAAGTGGCATTTTAGAATTAAAAAATAGACAAGTAGATAAATCAGATATAAAACCTATAAATGGAACAGGTAATAATATAGAAAATAAAGGTTGGATTTGTTCAGAAAGTAAAATAAAAGATGATGATAGTTCATCTGAAACTGATCATGAAGAAGATATTGATGATGTTAATGGAAATAATATTGGTTGTATACGTGTAGTTGATAAGGTAAAAATTAATGAAGATGAACATTATGTTAAAAAACCATTATATGCACTGATATTAACACCAACTCGTGAATTAGCTATACAGATAAAAGATCATCTTACTAAAGCAGCCAAATATACTGACATTAAAGTAAGTTAGTAAAATAATTAATTACTAAAAGTTTAAGACATTATAATGTCTAAATATTGATATTATTTAGATAGCTGTGCTATTGGGTGGACTAGCTGCAGTTAAACAGGAAAGAATATTGAGTAAGGGTCCTGAAATTGTAATTGCCACACCTGGTAGATTATGGGAATTGATACAGCAAGGAAATCCACATCTTAATCAGGTGGATTCTATTAAGTAAGTGATATTAATCCCTTGATTAAATTTTTAATTACTACAAGATAATTATATGTAGAATTTTATTTTACTTTTTGTATTGTAATTTGAAATAGGTACTTAGCCATTGATGAGACAGACAGAATGTTAGAAAAAGGGCATTTTCAAGAACTGCAGCAATTGTTGGAAAAGATAAATATTAATAAGAAAAAACGGGGAGAACGACAAACTTTTGTGTTTTCGGCTACATTAACCATGGTACACGATATTCCAGATTATTTACAGAAAAAGAAAAAGAAATACACTAGTAGTAAAATATTCAAGCTTACACCTGGTCAAAAATTACAAAAAATTATAAAACTGGTAGGAATAAAGAATCCAAAAATTGTTGATGTTACAAAAGAATCAGGTACTTATATACTAAAGAAATTAAAATAATATAATTAGCATAATATATAAAATAATGATATTTTTTTAGGTACTGCTAGTAATTTAACGGAATGTAGAATAGCGTGTACTATCGATCATAAAGATTATTACCTTTATTATTTCTTGAAGAGACATGCGGGTAGGACATTGGTATTTTGTAACAGTATCGGCTGTGTAAAACGTTTAGCTACACTTTTTGGAATACTCGATTGCAAACCTTTACCTTTGCATGCTAGTATGCAACAAAGACAACGACTAAAAAATCTTGAAAGGTAAAAATACCTTAACATATTAAAAATTTTCAAATTACTGAAAAAAGAATGTAGGTTTCAGGCAGATGATAATGGAGTATTAATAGCCACGGATGTAGCTGCTAGGGGTTTAGATATTCCGAATGTTGAGCATGTCATACACTATCAAGTTCCCAGAACCAGTGAAGTATGTAGAGATAAACATGTAATGTTTTTCGTAAAAGAAACTAGTTTTAGCAGTATATGTGTATTTGTATTTGTTTTTAGAGTTATGTACATAGAAGCGGAAGAACAGCAAGAGCGTTAAAAGAAGGTATAACGGTTCTTATGATGGAACCTTCTGAAAAACAGTACTACACTAAATTATGTAAAACACTTGGACGTAGTAAGTGCATAAATAATATTAATTATTGGTGAATAATACTAACTACTCATTTACAGTTGAATGCTAATACAAGTATTTTAATTATAGCTGAGGATATACCTACGTTTCCTGTAGTAGATAGATTGTTAATGGCAGTTAAAGAAAGGGTTGATATTGCTCGGGAAATCGATAAATTGGAATTAAAATGTCGTAGAGATAATTCCCAAAAGGGTTGGTTACGTAAAGCTGTCGAAGATATGGACTTAGTGTTGGAAGAGGATGAAGAGTAAGATCTGACATAATAAAAAATTATCAATAGTTATTATATATATTTTTTTTAATGGTATAAATAATTGTATCTTTCAGGGATGTAGCGTTAGAAACAAAAGCAGCGGCAGATTTAAGACATCAATTAAAAATAAAGAAGCATCAATTGACATCACTAATGTCAAAACCATTATTTCCAAAAGGATTCTCTGGAAAATATCCTGATATGAATATGGATCTGGATATAAATCAGAGCAATCAGAAAGCTGTTGATATAATGAAGAAAGTTATAGAAACAATTCCTGAGAAAAAAAAGGAAAGAAATAAACGTGCAAGTAAAAAGGTTTCGCGTAAGCACAAAGTATTTAAAAAGTCAAATAAAAAGAAAACATAACACGCGGTACATTTTTAATAAAAAAACGTGCATATAAATAAATACTTCATCAATTCTTTTCCACAAAATTTATTTATTTCCTGCATAATAAAATAAAATTTTTCAAAGAACAATTTTCACTTTTCTGCAAATATTACATCGATTTCTTCCTTTTTTAAGTTGAGCCATTTATTCTTAACAACTAGTTGATCTTGTTACAAATTGTTAGTACGTATGGCAGGAATATTTACATGCAATTATTACGAATTCTATCATAATACACGTTATCTCATAGTACCTTTTTTATGTATAATATACAAATTGAATTGATACAACTGTACGTTGATAAAAATAATCAACGAGTTTCTCGATCATCATCAAACACAGCCGGTTAACTTATGATAATAGAAATGTTCGATACTTAAAATATCGTGTTATATATAACTTCGTCTTCCGTGCTGATAATCGAATCGATTTGCTCGCTCGTTACCATCGAATTCATATATCTCTCGTTGCTGATCCTGCTCGTCATGGGCGAATCGCGTCCCTTCACGACGATCTTGATCCTGGCCATCACGTGACTTCCGGGACACTTCTGGACCTGTGCAGCGGCGTTCTCGCAAATCTCCGTGTAAATGTCGTCAGCTTTGGTCTTGGTTAACTTAGGAAGGGATGGCACTGGTGTAAGACTATCTCTAACTCGAGAATAATTCGGCTGCAACTCGACGTTTGTCGGCATTTCTAAAACACTAGTGGACGCCGATCTTTGTACAGGTTGCTTGGACGAGTTCGAATGACTGGGATGAGAGGTAGTTTCTGGCTCCAAACTGGAATAACGCTCTTGACACCTCATCGCGATTTCCGGTTTCACCGCGAACGTGAACGAAGCCGACTTTTTCGCTGGATTTCTGCTACGACCGCCTTGGGCGAATTTCGATATTCGATCTAACAGTCCGTTTTTGCAGTTTTGCCTAGTCTGACTTTTCTCTCGAACGGTGCTCTTCTTCAACTGTTCCAATCCGTCCTTCAAGCTTTGTAGGATTGGTTTCGTGTCCGGCTTCGGTTTGATCTTCTTCAGGTGCATCTCCTTCAGATTTTCGCTTGTTGGGTGCAGTTTTAGAGGTGCCACTCTTGGTTCCGTTGCACGATCTCCGACAGCACGGCTGAAGTGGAAGAACAGGTTAAACAACATAGAATATATATGTATATATATGTATATTTACAAATGTTTGCGTCCTTCGAATATCGTGATAATACGGGACATGCTACGGTATATTATACTCTATCAGTGATTTACGCGCGTAATACATTTCAATTCGTTAATGTGTATGTGTTCTGTATAATGTGTATGTGTATGTGTTCATCATTCAAAACAGTGTCAATTTCCCGCGCTTTTTGTCAACATTGAAAAGAGTGAGCTGTACATAAATACAGCTTTCGTTTTAAAACAAAAGTGCTAATTATTACAATACTACAATACTAAATTAATAAAATAATTTGGTAACTGTATACCTGCAGGCGGATAATAATCGTTGCATCTTCGGCGATGCTAAAAGTCTAGCTTCAGATGGATAACCCAATCGCGCTCGTCTAACTCTAGGAGCACCGTTTCCGGTCACAACAAGTTCAAGCATTTCCGGATTATGAACTGGTCTTTCTGGTACGATACATCCTAAAACAATCGGACCTCGAGTCGAACTTTCCAGTTGCATTAAACCACCGTATTCTCTTGGTAAAGGTACAGGCAATGGTCCGGCTATTAAACGAACCTGAAAAATAAAAGCGTCTTTAAATAATTGTGTAGTAAGAATAAGTTATAATAAAAATTGTATGTTTCTGACGTATCTCCGGTCGATAAAATACACGGTGAACATTGTAAATATAATTGATTGATTCAAATATCCCGCCGCGCGCTGACCAGATAAAATGGCGGGACATTTAAATGACTCAAATATATATTCACTCTTTTGTGCATTTTGTACACTTAATATGTGCATTTAATATGTTCAATGTTAACCGAATGCTAGGTAATCAAATATTTAGTGGTCCAGATATTGTAAATAATGAAAAATACATTTAATATGTATAATTGTAGTATTGCAGATTCAATACTAATTTTAGAAAAATGTGTAGTGTAACTCAAAATCAATCACGTATTATTTATCAGTTATAATGATCAAACAGGTAAGTTTTAATACATATAAGAGTAGCTACTACAGATTACTTAATATTGTTAAAAATATTGTTAATGTAATATTATTTTTTAACGAGTATGTTTCAACGAAATAGGTTTAACAATAGAAAAATAAAAGTGATCTTACCCTGAGAGGTAACGGTCTTTTCGCAAGATGGTGCACCTTGTACAACATCGCATCGCTTCCTGTGTCGATGCTTCCGTTCTGACAAATGGCGTAAAATTCGCCTCTCGCCGACAAGGGAGCAAATACTTCACGACCATATGGATCCAAACACTGTGCATACTGATCCTTTTCGGAAGAGCTACCGGATATTCCGAAGGAAACCGTGTTGCACTTCCGGGTGTCCTGGAAGACCGCTATTAATCGCAGAATTTCCCCAGCTCTGATTGTAGTCTTCGTATAATGAGCTCGTAGATTACCGTTCTCTGCAAATGATAATTAATATTATCTTAAGATTAATATTAACCAAATTTATTGTCAGTTGATCTCTGTTTATAATTTCTTTGTGGGTGTTTAATTTATTATAGTTACAGTCTTAAAATTAGTACTAAGCAGGTTATGATTCAGATCATTGTTAGTTATATGTAATTATAATTGAATTATGCAGTGAATATATTTGTTCTGAAGATATTGACTGAGATATATATTTTTTCAGATTGATATAAAGTTCTTGAGATAAAGAATATTTGTCAAATGATTTTATGGATGTAAATATTGGAGATTTGGGAAATATCAAAAATTGGCTGTTCCAAAATGACCGAACTCAGATTATTAAATTAGATAGTTCGAAATTTAGGAAATATTACAGCAGAAGAAATTACAATTCATCGATTCGATGGAGGCAGCGAGTAGAATTACCAAGCGAAAAGTGCATAAGTAGAATAGCACCACATATGTCAGACGTTCACCGCAAACAGTAATAAAACAGATCGGCTATTAACCTCTGCGAAACGATCACGTTTTCCGCGATCCTTCATAATTTCGATTAAACATTTTAATATCTGTCTTAAAGTATAATACCGCGTAAAGCAGCCCCTCCGGAACATAAAACATGCTTCTTCCAGTGTAAAAAAAACGAAATTAAAGGAGCAAAGTAAAATATTATAAAAATGTATGATGTATCTCGTTGATTTATTACGAATGGTCATAAAACGGGATGAAATCATAATATTGTTGTTGTACGTCTATTATGTCATTGCTCGATTAATATCCGCTTCTATGCACTCCATTTGCTGCATTTAATTCTCTGCTACCGTTTGAAACATATAATTTTCGCATTCCTTTTTTTTTCACCGAGTCAGGTTATGTACGCTGATATTTATATGCATTTAGGTCAAGAACATCGTGGCTCGACATAACGAACGATACTGCGTTTACGTTGGTTATTAGTTTCCTTCTTTTTACTCGTGCCCTCTAGTTTTTGCCTCCATTTTATGCTCTCGCTAGTCATTTTTTGCTGCAACCTTATTCTTAGTTTTCCTTTTTTCGGTAAACAGTTGTAATGTATCGGTTGTGCATGTATTCGTAATAACGTCTACGTATGTTAACGACGGTACTACATATAATATGTATTTTGTTAGAGGTTATAGAATATTGTTAAGGAAAATAGCTCTAATAATAAACTTGATCATTGAGGTTTTTAGAATTTCTGCTATTTCTTCTTTCTTTTCTGTTCGTTTTTGTAATTCTGTTTATATTGCTCTATTGAATTATTCGAATTATTAGTCGTTACAGGTGTTTGTGGAATACATGTAGGAAATTAACTTTTAATATTTTGAATATATTTTTACATTCCCAAAGAGGGTTATTTTCCTCCTCAAAAGGGTTGTTTTCACCCTCAAATTTAAGGGTTGTTTCCACCCTCAACTTTAAAGGTTGTTTCCAGATATGAATTTTTGCAGCTAAAGAGTGCGTAAAATATTTTCTCAATTACTACATCGTGTTCAAATTTGATAAAAATTCTTAGATAATTAAATAAGTGGATCCTAGAGATGCACTTATTTATAAGATGGAGTCATAAGACAGTGTAAGAAATAGAGTATTCGATTATAGAGGTTGTTTAACCATTACATGATTGTTTGTTGTAAGAAGAAATTGAAAATGTATTTTACTCACCCATTTTCGAGTGTGTCAAAATGTACGCTCGCAAAGGTGCAGCCAAAAGGAACGCAGGTACCCCTGCTCGAACCAGAGAGTCTACTCTTCTGTAAACTCTCGCATTACCCGTTGTATTGTTGCCAGATATCACAGAAAACCATCCTGAAATAAAAAGAAAAAGAAAATTTCACTTTTGAACGACGATTGAATTAAAATTGATGGACTATTTATTCTGACTTTCAAACTTTTCTAGATTCTATACAATTGTATCAATTTTAGTTTGTACGAGTGAAATCAGTTGGATATTTTAGAAGAAAATAAAAATTTTCTATTTTCGCTATTTGAAATTTTACTTTGAGGTAAAATTTATTATTATTATTATTCACTTACATTTTTAAGTAATGTTTTTATATACTAATATTGTTATGAAATTAATTTTATTCAATTACATTTTTATCTCATTAATTGATACAAATTTAATTGCAGGTACATTACAATTGACCAAAATATTGCCAAGTTAAAAAATTCAGTTAAATCAATTAGTTGAATTAAAACTAATTAATTGGTGCAATTAAATGAAATACATGGAGTTGGAATTAATTAATTGGTACAATTAAATGGAATTAGTTAATTGGTACAATTAAATAGAATTAAAGGAATTGGAATTAATTAATTGGTACAATTAAATGGAATATATGGAATTGGAACTAATTAATTGTTACAATTAAATCGAAATACATGGAATTGGAGTTAATTAATTAGGAAATTAATTAAATTAAAAATAATTTAGTACAACAAAATGAAATCACTAAAATTAAATTATATATCAAATATCAGCACCAATGAAAACTACTTGGAATTTCAATAAAGAACTTTATCCATCTTCAAATTATTACTCAGATCGATCTGCTAGATATCCAATTCATAATTGACCGCAGGAAAACAAATAAAAAATGAAAACTACCAAGAAATGTTGCAAGAGTATGATAATATTTAATAGAGAGGTTCTCGTAGAAGCAATAGGCGTGTGGCAATAATACTTTCTACAATTGAATGCAAATTTTCCCGCTCAATTGCTTCGGAAATAATGATATTCAGACGCAGGACAGCCATTCATTGGGTTGTTTGTAATGTGCTAATGTAATTTATCGACAAAGAAAGTGGCATTTACGTTTTATTATTGTCAGATTTTTCACTCGAACCCTTATAAATCAATGTCTGATTCAAACACGCTAATAAATTTCAAGCTTATGTAAATATTGATTTAAACTCAAGTTATTAACATTCCCTACTTCATTTTGGTAAAAAACTTTCATTAATTTTTTAACGATGTCCATATGTAAATTTGATGTTGCAATGATTTATATATTACATTTACAATTTTTTTAAATAATTCATTTAACAAGAAACATTGTAGTTATTTATATTGCATATAATATTATACTGGTACTGTTTATATCATGTATTATTGTTTATTTATTCATAGCACTTAGGTTTGAAAAATATTGATATCTTTCTGTTCAGCTAATTTTCACTAGCAAAATTTAAGTTTGATTCTAACCTCAAAACTCCTTACTTCATTTTATTTCTCCACGTACGTATTTCTTTCTGTGAATATTACAATTTTTTTTCTAATAATAAAACTCTAAATATTGGAGTTTTTTAACAGTGTGATGAATGTATCGAGTGAAGGTCGATAATGAATAATGGATGATACATCCCGTAGCAGGATAATGTCAGTAATAAAATGGTGGGCTAAATTGGTCCCAACAAAACAGAAGAAATCTGATGGCGATGCATGTTTCACATTAAATTATCAAGTCAGAGTAGCTGTAAATTAGCGAGGAGAATATCCTGCAAAATAAACGCTAAAAAAACAGGAACTGTTTGCAGAACTAAAAATAAATCACATTATGCCAGGATATTTTTATCTCGGTTTATTAGAGTCGCACAAACGGAATCTTGTTTACGAACACGTAAACAAAGTAAATTTTTCTATTTATACTTTTCGAATTCTATTCTCGAACTGAACGATGAAAAAAGCGTAAAATATGAAAAATTAGCATATTTACACGCGTGATAAAATCATCGTCCACGATTTACGGCGATTATGCTAATGGTCGCGATCGTGTACAGTGATGCGGCGTAAATTGCGAGCGTGCAATTTTAAATATAGTGGAAAATGTTATCGGAGTAAATATTTGATCAAACACTTAGGTAGATAGAAGATAAACGGAAGTGTAATAAAATCAAAACGAAATTGATGGGGAACGGAATTTAAAAATTGTTAACACGTCCCGTGGATATGGTTCGGTGCTACGTGTACTTGGACGACTTTATATTTTTATAATTACGAAAATTGAACAATTTGAAACTATGTTTATTTGGAAAGTCGAGGACTTCTAAATTTGTGAGGTTTAGAGATTTGTGACTTCTCAGTTTCTGGATTTTTACATATCTGCGTTTTGAAATTTATGGATTTATAGAGTTTTAAATTTCGAGGTTTCTAAGTTACTAGATTTCTAAATTTCTAGATTTAAAAATTTTCACCTTTCTAAATTTTTAGATTTCTAAGTTACTAGACTTCTAAGTTACCAGATTTCTGAGCTTCGAAAATTCTAAGTTACTAGGTTTCTAAGTTACTAGATTATTCAGTTACTAGATTTCTAAGTTTCTGGGTTTCTAAGTTACTAGATCTCTAAGGTTCTAGATTTCTAAGCTACTAGATTTCTAAGTTTCTGGAATTCTAAGTTACTAGATTTCCAAGCTTCCAACATTCTAAGTTACTAGATTTCTAAGTCACTAGATTTCTAAATTTCTAGGTTTCTAAGTTACTAGATTTCCAAGCTTCCAAAATTCTAATTTACTAGATTTCTAAGCTTCCAAAATTTTAAGTTACTAGATTTATAAGCTTCTAGGTATCTAAGTTACTAGAATTCTAAGCTTCCAAAATTTTAAATTACTAGATTTAGAAGTTTCTGGGTTTCTAAGTTACTAGATAGATCACTAAGTTTCTAGGGTTCTAAATTACTAGATTTCTAAGTGACTAGATTTCTAAGTTACTAGGTTTCTAAGTTTCTAGAACTCTAATTTACTAGAATTCTAAATTTTCACATTTCTGAATTTTTAGATTTCTATATTTCTACATTTTCAAATTTGTAAATTTTTCAATTACTAAAATTCCAAATTTCCCAATTTTTGAAATTACAAATATTCAACCAATCAAATGTGAAAAAATGAGTTTATGAATTTAGAAATTTAGTAATATAAAAATTTCTAAATCCAACAATTCCAAATTTGAAAATTCCACAATTTGACACTACAATCTTTTGAGTCCAAAAATTCTTGGATCTAAAAATTTATAATTTGCTAGTTTAAAAATCCAAATTATTTTCAACGAAAATTTCACAAATTCTAAAACTTGATTTTACCAGTATGAAAATTCGCAAACTTGTCCTTTTTTCAAATTTTATACGTTCATTAACAAGATCATAGTCAACAACCGATGTACAAACAATATTCACAATATTATTCCATAATAACAATATTTTACCTATAGATAAAACATAAAATAAGTCCAAAACGTTTATGAAACGTTCAGTCTCTATAGTCCAGTCTCGCACTATATCGCCTACGAGCTCGCTGCGAATCTCCAGCGTAAAAACGCTACTATAATTCCTAACTAACCCATACAACATCCAAAAGATTACCCCAATACGAAACCGAAGCTAAAAATCGTTCGCGTTTACAGCAGCAGTTCTCTGTACATATTCGCTTAGTTGATCCGGTGTCATAAATCAAGCGTCGCATTTTCAGCTATCGTTCCGGGCGAACAGATTTACGTTCAGGTTGGGTGCGCATAAAAATGGCTGGCCGTATTAGCAGTCGTTCCATGCGAGTACTCAATTACCCGGTGCTCCATACAAAGTCGTGCGTGGACAGTATAAGTTACGGGACACTAAACAAAATACGTTGCAGCTTACTGTTTCGTGACGTTAACGGGCTTTGTTTCGCCGTATATTACGTGCAAGTAATTCGCGCGTTATATCGGTCGGACGAAAAGGAGGATGGTGGGCATTGAATTATGCCTACACCCTCCTGCGGTTGTATGGGAGAGCGCGTGTACCCAAGGATCACTACGGTGTGTGATGGGTAACGAGAAACGTGAGAAGAAATATAACGAGACGCTTTTAAATTATAGTTAACCGCGACGGTGAATGCGGTGTGTGGCCCCGTATCGTTCGCTAAACCGATACGCGTTATGCACATAAAATTATCTCGCGTTGTTATTACAGCCGCCACGAGTTACATCGCCGATTCGAGTAATTATGATACAGTATTTAAGGGTGCCTCGCTAGCCGGCCGTTTGATATCTGCCGGCATTCCGCGGCCGCGTGCAATTAGCGAATGCCGCGCGATTCCCGATGGAACCGTTCCCTATTCTCGCAGATAGAATTGCCTTCCTTGGATCGGAATGTGACAGCTTCCTCTCGATTTATACTAGTAAACAATTCGGTTCCTTTTATTACTTTCAACGGAGTCTCAGACGATTTTCTTATTAATTCGAATATATCTGATTCGATATATCTTCGTTAAAATTAGAAGATAGTCACGTTTTCAGTGTTTATTGTGTGCTCGCACAATTTTAATAAACGAAGAACAAGTAATTCGCGCGATTTCATTCAAATTTGGCGCGAAAACGCGGTGCGCATCTTGGCGCGCAAACGCAGTGCGCACCTTGGCGCGCAATTTGAACTTTGTCTACGAGAAATCATTTTTACGAATCAAACGACTAAAATATCTATCCACTTCTGTCCATAGGTGCCCTGAAAACTGCAAATGAAGCAGCATAGTTCAGAACGAAACTATCCGGAAACTTTTCTAGAAATTCTTTAATTGGAACTGTAAAGATAATTATAAAATATCAAGCGTCGTAACTATTCCAACAACGTTAAGGTATTTGAAAACTATTAAGACACATAACGTCCATTAAACAACAGTTATTAACGAGCCACTTATTTTTATCTGAAGCTACGTATCGGCTAATTCCATTTTACGGTATGCGAATAAATGTAACGATGCCTGATTTACAAGTCATGCCTAGTGATTCGTTGAAAGATGGTTAGTCATTGAATGGCAACAGACACGCATATAACATGCATCCGTATGAAATAATGTCAACAGAGGTGCGATAACGGTACACAAGAATAAACGGACTATGTAACGAACGCATTTTAGTTCTCCAAGAAACGACGCAGATTTTATTCGCGCGATTCTTCTTAATCGCGTGTAGAACCGTTCGTCGTTCGAACACAAACTGCTCTTGATTTCGCTGCATTGGCGTAACTAGGGACTTTTGTGGGGTGGATTGGTTCTTCTGATTTTATTAATTCCGTGGTTAATTTCGGTTGTAGGGAGAAATTGGTGGATCTGGGGAATTTGGGGATTTGGGAATTTGGGGATATGGGGATATGGGGATATGTGGATTTGGGGAATTTCAGGATTTGGGGATTTAGGGATTTGGAAATTTGGAGATTTGAGGATTTGGAGATTTGGGAATTTTGGAACTTGGAGATTTGGGGATTTTTGGATTTGAGGATTTGAGGATTTGGGGAATTTAGGGATTTGGGGATTTAGGAATTTGGAGATTTCCAGATTTGGGGATTTGGAAATTTGAAGATTTGGGGATTTGGGAATTTGGGAATTTGGGGATTTGAGGATTTGGGGAATTTCAGGATTTGGAGATTTGGGAATGTTGGAACTTGGAGATTTGTGGATTTGAGGATTTGGGGATTTAGGGATTTAGGGATTTGGGGATTTGGGGATGTGGGAATTTGTGGATTTGAGGATTTGGGGATTTAGGGATTTGGAAATTTGGGGATTTGGGGATTTGGGGATTTGGGGATTTGGGGATTTAGGGATTTAGGGATTTGGAGATTTGGGGATTTAGGGATTTATGGATTTGGGGATTTGGGGATTTAGGGATTTAGGGATTTGGGGATTTGGGAAATTGGGAATTTGAGAATTTGGGAATTTGGGGATATTGGGAATTTAGGAGTTTGGAAATTTGGAAATATAGTAATTTTGAAACTTGAGAATTTGGTGATATAGGAATTTGGAAAGTTGAAGATTAAATAATTGAAAAATTGAATAGTTAAAAAATTGAAGAATTGAAGAATTGAAAAATTCAATAATTGAATAATTGAATAATTGAATAATTGAATAATCGAAAAATTGAAAAATTGAAAAACTGGAAAATTAGAAAATTAGAAAATTGAAGAATTGAAGAATTGAAAAATTGAAAAATTGAAAAATTGAAAAACTGAAGAATTGAAAAATTGAAAAATTGAAAAATTGAAAAATTGAAAAATTGAAAAATTGAAAAACTGAAGAATTGAAAAATTGAAAAATTGAAGAATTGAAGAATTGAAAAATTGAAAAATTGAAAAATTGAAAAATTGAAGAATTGAAGAATTGAAAAATTGATACCTGAAAATTTCTAAACGTCCCCAAAGTCATATAAAATATGTTATATCTTGAATTTCCCAACTCTAAAATACCTGAGGTGAGACTCCTCAGGTAGATACGCCAATGTCCGTTTGATTCGTCTATCTAGGAATCGACCGCAATGACCCAACGAAGAAACGAAATATCGTCGTCCTTCCTGGTATTACTGCACTTTGCAATATTACTTGTGTTTTGCCTCGTTTTCTCGTGGCGAGATCGTAGTTGCCGTTATGTCATTCGTAACGGACTCCCCCTGCTACGTTTTCTCGACGATAACGTTCCCAACGGTGGGCGTTCTAATATCTTACGCACGATTTACTGGCAAACGGCAATTTTACGCTCGATGGCGTTTCCTATTTTTCCGATAGTTTTGCAGAATCGTAAGTAACGCGTAATACGCCGTTCCGTGATCCCTGCTAATTTACGAACTTCTCAGGAAGTAATAGGACGGTGCACCAGGAATTACGGTAACCATGACTGTTATCGTTGTATAAAACAGAATTACGACTCTCTAAATTCTATGTACAGTTTCATGTCGTTCGTTATGACTTCGCTTGACATACATTTTTTTTATGCAGCCCGTATTTGACATGATTGCGGATGTTCATGTAATTATACATCAATAAAATATATTATACCGTTTTATACGCCTGTGAATTATTCACGGGATCATTAACTGTTTCAATATGTATGTATAACACGAAATGGCTTATTAAAGTTTCGTGGAACAAATTAACGAACTTCCTGTTACGTCACTCGATAATTTGTTCTTCTTGCTGACTCGTTAAGAGATCAATAACTTCACATTGCTCAAAATTCGATCTTTTCTTATATGCATGTGTAGATACATGTATCTCACATGTGCTTTAAACAAATTCAATTTTTCCTTACATCAATGAATTTGTAAATACATGTTTTGTTAACTGACTGTGATGATATTTCAGTAAGAGACTGATAAATGTAACCTCACATGTGCATTATTTAAACAAATTCAATTTTTCCTTACATCAATGAAAAATTTATAGACACATGTCTTGTTAAGTGACTGTGATGATGTCTTCAGTAAGAGACTAATGAATGTAACCTCACATGTGCATTGTTTAAACAAATTTAATTTTTCCTTATATCAGTGAAAAATTGTTAGATACATGTCTTGTTAACTGACTGTGATGATATTTCAGTAAGAGACCGATAAATCTAATTCGTTGTAGCGACACAATATGAAACCACTCTCCTTAACTGAGCGCGTCGTACTCCGTAAGTGATCGATAAATATTGTCTTCAGTAAAAGACTGGTAAATGTAACCGTACATGTGCATGGTTTAAACAAATTTAATTTTGTCTTATGTCAGTGGAAAATTTATAGATACATGTCTTGTTAAGTGATTGTGATGATATTTCAGTAAGAGACCGATAAATCTAATTCGTCGTAGCGACACAATATGAAACCACTCTCCTTAACTGAGCGCGTCGTACTCCGTAAGTGATCGATATTGACGGTTGCTGCTAAATGAAATATGAAGTTGAAACAAGCATAATCAAAAAAGTGATAAATGCTGAATATAAAATACCCAAGTCCTATTTTATCTCCATTGTTTGAAAAGTGGACATACAGTAAAATAACCTGAAATATTACCTCTAAATTAGCAAGTACAATACTGCATTCTACAATAGCGTAAAAGTGCCACCGAGGCAAATTCTTGAGCAATCCCGTTCAATGGAGCAACATCTCATTCATCGGCATTGTAATCGCGAACGTTTCAATCGATTCGAGCAACATTCCCTCGCTCCGGGATGAAAAACGAGTGGCCTTCGAGCGTGTCTCTAACTGGGGGCTAGTTTCGAGCGCCATTCGACATGTTGGCAATAAAAAGACTAGACATTCGAAATAAATCGGGGGATTCGCGTTCCAGCGTGTTCGCGGTTGGTGGTCTTTCCCAAGAAGGACAAAGGATGTAGCCATTTAGCAGGAAGGAAATCCACACGGCGGCATGTTTCGGTTCGCCGGCAAAAAGCGTTCCAAAGTTCGAGACGATAGGAGACGCGCGCCCCGCGGAGCGGCGATATAAGCGGAGGCCGTCGCGAGCAACCGGGACACACGGTAGTCGAGAGTGGTCGGCTGATCGAAGGTCGGCTGGTTCTTTTGGTCGTCGCTAATTGATTTAAGAATGCCGCCCCGATGCGAATGCACGCATGCTGCGCCTCGAATCCGGCCTTTAAGGACCGTGCGTGCGTGCCCGCGTGAGAGCTGATCGTTTGCCCCGGAATGCCATGATTCTTCGAGACGGCCCTAGTCGCGGGGAGACCTAAATCTTCTCTCTGCCTTCGCCAGCATTTCTGATACGGATACGCGAACATGGAGAATGCATTTGGACAGCCGAGCCTCTTTCTGTTAGATATTGAGTCGTTTGCAAAGTCCCTAGAGGAATTTCATGATAAAGCCGAGATAGAATTCTTGGAAGATTATGTGCGCTGTTACTTGCGTTTGTGTGTGAGTTATTTAGTAATGTACGATTACAAGTTTTTGCAGTTTCAGATTAAATATCTCGATACCTAGATCTTTATACTATTGCACTTATTCCTTTCGACAATATTTCTGCATTGATATATTCCTAGGTTTCTACATTTCTACATTTCTGTATTTATATACTATAGCACCAGATATCTGGATGATAGTTCAGATGACTAGATTCCTATATTTTTGGACACTTGTATCCCAAATTCCTACGTACCTATATTCGATATATCGCTAGATGTACCCCTAGGTTACAGTCCCACATTTGCATATGTATATTTCTATATTTATAGACTCCTATAGTCCTAGATTTCTGTATCACTAGTTTCCTATATTTTTGGATACTTATACACACAAATTCATTTGCCTAACCTAACCTATCTCGCTATATTCCTACATACCTAACCTAACATATCTTTCGATATTCCCATACACTTAACGTAATCTATCTTGCTATATTCCTATATATCAAACCTAACCTATCTTTCTATATTCTTACATACCTAACCTAACCTACCTTTCTATATTCCCATACACGTAACCTAACCTATCTTGCTATATTCCTATATACCAAACCTAACCAATTTTGCTATATTCCTATATATCAAACCTCACTTATTTTTCTATATTTTTCTATACCTAACCTAACCTATCTTTCTATATTCTTGCATACCTAACCTAACCTACCTTTCTATATTCCTATACACCTAACCCATCTTCCTATACTTCTAGTTCCTCTATCCGGGCCAACAGCAGTAATATCACAAATCCATGGATTTCAGCATATATTCCCTGCACTACACCCATATGGACTCCCACAAGCACCAAGCATGCATAAGTGCATTTCCTATCGCAAAGAAAGAAAAAAGATCGCAACCGAAAGAGATTGTATCCGCTGGAAAAGTCCATTGAAAAGCCTGTTTGAACGCCGGGAAAAAATAGAGAGTCACGTGAACCCGGTAGCAAGTAATTCCTTTCCATGAGTCGACTTCCTCGACGACTAATTAGGGTTAGCCATCACGAAATTGCCCCATTACCGATGTAATTACATGGTTTTGCGATTAATTATTCAGAAGATGGTGCACCGTATGAGAAAGGACTGCGTCAAAGTCATTGTCAGCGAGGCACACGATAATAGTTCGCTTTTTGTTCGGTTATTTTCCGCACTCGTTAATTGGAGAGATCACTTCCGGAACGTTTGAACGCGTGTTTTAAGAACGTGTATTATTATACGCGTATTAGTTTACGAGCAACGTGAATTTAGATTCAAATATTCAAGGATGGAATTTTATTTTTGTATGATATTTCTCTACATGGTGTTGGCAGATAGCAACCCTAAAATTTAATTTTTTTGAAGTTATTATTTCTCTGCTATTATTTTCCACTTATGTCTCGCTACATCACATGAACATCACTCTAGATTTAATTAAAAAATACCTACTTATTGTGGATGTTAAAATGGTTTCAAGTGCAAAATAAATTAACATGGAAGCAAGTTGAAGATTTTCATTATAACATGTGAGCAAAAATGATGTCTGCAAATATCAAGTTATCTGTACAGCGAACAGATATCTTACATATCCCAGTAACTTTCGCAAAATAAAAAATGCAAGGTGTGAAGGTCCACACTCGATCGCAATTTCCTACTCGAATTTTGATGCCCAATGGCGCGTCGCTAAACTGGAACACGTTCCGAAGGTATTCACAGCACGAGCCTAGGTCTAGCTTTCAGGACATCTGGCGATGAATAAAGCGACGGTATAATCTCTTTTCACCCAGAAACTGTAAACGGTCTCATAAAGGCGCATCTGGTAGCAAAATCCGATCCTCTTGAAAAGATAAGGCTAACTTCTTCACATATTCAAGCGAAGAAACATTTCCCAAAGTAATCTTCACATAATTACATAACTTCATATCAAGTCATTTTGTTAAATTGTCTCTCATTTGCCAAATGTTGAGGGTTGAAAATCAGGCTCGGTATGAAGAATATTTTGAAAAATAAAGTAATTTGCTAAAAAATGTGTCGAGTGTTAAAAATTAGTGTTTTTGTCGATTGAGGAGGGACGCAGGAGAGAGAAGGATGGAGTTTCTCGTATATCGCCGATAGAGGCCCCCAAAGTCGACGGTCTATTAGACCCTTAAGGTTGTTAGCCCTGGAAGGAACCAGATGTTCGCGTGATCCAGGTGCGCCTACAAGGCCCACGTCACATTGTAACGCTCTTCAGGAATTAATTCTGATTCAGATTTTTCTGTGGCCCGTGAAAGGAGGCCTCCCCTTTCAATGAAATGGACAATGGCCCGTGCAACTCCAGATGTTATCTTCTCGTAGGGATGTGGGTCTTTTAAATGTCCTCGGCCTCCTCTAGCGGCGGAATGCTTTCACGGTGATCCAGCCTTGGTTCCCGGTGTTGCTGCAATTTCTGGTATTCGGCTTCTAGATACGCGTTTATCGCGAAAAGTGTGCTGGAAATTATTCGAGTGATGCTACCCTCGAACGCGGAGGGAGATGGGTAATTTCAGATATGTGGAAAAATTCAGGTGGATATGAAACTCGATGGGATTTCAGGTTTTTTGGTCTGGGAATTTGATCGCACGGAAATTTGGGAATTTTGTTTGACGATTTCGGGATTTGGGAACTTGGACAGTTGTAGATTTGGGGATTTTTGAGATTTTGAGAGTTTGGGGATTTTTGAGATTTTGAGAGTTTGGAGATTTGGGAATTTAGGAATTTGTTAGTTTGACGATTTAAGGATTTGGGAATTTGGAGAGTTGCAGATTTGGGGATTTGGATATTTGGAGATTTGGAAATTTGGAAATTTAGGAATTTGTTAGTTTGACGATTTAGGGATTTGGAGATTTGGGGATTTTGGAAATTTGGGAATTTAGGAATTTGTTAGTTTGACGATTTAGGGATTTGGGAATTTGGAGAGTTGCAGATTTGGGGATTTGGAGATTTGGAGACTTGGAGATTTGGGAATTTAGGGACTTGGAGATTTGGGGGTTTTGAGATTTGGAAATTTAGGAATTTGTTAGTTTGACGATTTAGGAATTTGGAGATTTGGGAATTTAGGAATTTGTTAGTTTGATGATTTAGTAATTTCCAAATTTGGAGAATTGCAGATTTGGGGATTCAGAGATTTGGGAATTTGTGAATTTAAAAATTTGGAGATTTGGGGATTTTGAGATTTGTGAATTTGGGAATTTAGGAATTTGTTAGTTTGACGATTTAGAGATTAGTAAATTTGTAAATTTAGGGATTTGGAGATTTGAATATTTGGAGATTTAGGAATTTGGAAATTTGAGAGGTCGAGATTTGGTAAATTTTGAAACCTGTACTGTTGGAAATTAGGGAATTTGAGAATTTGTTGGATTGCTGATTTAGAGATTTAGGAATTTACGAATCTAGGGATTTGGAGATTTGGGGATTTAGAAGTTTGGAAATTTAAGTATTTGGGAATTAGAAAACTCTGATATTTGGAGTGTTGGAAAATGAGGAATTTAGGAATTTGTTATTTTGATAATTTAGAAATTAGGGTATTTGAACTGGCAAACTTTGAAATTTGTTAATTTGGAGATTTGGGAATTTAGAGATTTAAGAGTTTGAAAATAGGTAAACTTTGAAATCTGGAGATTTGGAAATTTAAGAGTTTAAGGATTACTGAACTTTGAAATTTGAAGATCTGCAAATTAGGGAATTTGTTTGGAACCCTCAAAAGTTGTACATTTTATAAATTTGAAATTTGGGGACCACTGCAAATTTAATCACGTGAATATTAAAAAGTCAGAAATCCAAAAAAATTCAGAAACAAATTAAAAAATTCGCGAAATCAAAAATTCATATAACTAAAAATCAACAATTTTCAAACGTCCGTCTTCAAAATTCCGCCCTAAATTTTCCTCACAAAATATCCTCTTCAAAAATTAGCAACATCATAAATTTTCCAACATCCTATTTCAAAATACACATCTCGAATTTTCAAATATTTAATTAAAAAGAAGTAAAAATAGAACCTACCGCAGTTCCAAGGTAAGATACTCCGAAGTAGTTATATTGTGCAAACAAATTAGCGATTTCCTTGTCGAATGACTTTCTAATTGCGCGAGAGCCCGATAACGCGTTCGCACGCAATTTTCACAAACGATTGTAAAACTTAGCTGATGATAATTATTTTGATCGGACGATAAACACGGTTTCAGGGTGCAGAAACGGTTTATAAATTTTGTAACTTCACGGCTGGCGTGCTTCGTTAACATGAAATATTCTCAGCGTTGTGAACAAGCTAGTAAAGACCTTCGAAAATGAGGAATCTTTTCGTCGATAAGAAAGGAAACGCGTGATATTACGGTATTAATTCGTGTTAATGATCAGAACACGATAAAAGAACGAGAAAAGGAAGAATATAATTAATGAGACAATTTTTATAATGTTTATTAGAGACAGACTTACAAAACGATGTTTAGATCGAATATTAAAAATTAAAAATACATATTTGAATTTTTTGGTCAGTTCCATAATACTGTAATATAAGATGGTAGAAAAATTGAATTTATTTGAAACAATAGCAATTTTTAAATAATCGACGATTTTATTAATTGTTGATGCTGAATTTTAGTTTTTAAAAGATATATTTTTGAACTTGTAATAAAAAATAGCAAATAATTAGTTTTATTTGAAGAGGAATTATATCTTTTAAAAGATGCTATATAATTATTAGGTAAATGCTATATAATAATATTGTGTAAATACTATGTAATAATATTATGTAAATACTATATAATAAAGTTATGTAAATACTATATAATAATAATAAAATAAATACTCTACAATAACACTATTAACAGTAATACTATATATGTGATATGTAATATATGTAACATGTAATATATGTAACACGTAATATATGTAATATGTAACATATGTAATATGTGATATATGTATGTAATATGTAACATATGTAATGTGTAACATATGTAATGTGTAACATATGTAATGTATAACATATGTAATATGTAACATATGTAATATATAATATATGTGATATGAAATGTATAAAAATTGATGAGGTAAAAAATTGTTTGTTAAAATAAAATTTGTTGCAAAAATTCATTCAACAGTGAAATAGTGATTAATTTCTAGTTCTATAAAACTACATACTATTCACTTTACATGATTGCTTGAATAACAATTAATATTTAGTTACATCAATTAAAATTTACTATAAAGCTTGTTACAAAATTTATCGAATGAATATTATAATTATTTATTTATCTTACTATATGTTGCTATACGTCATTAATAAAATAGCAGTCCCATTTCAAAAACGAAACATGAAATACAATAACCTCCGGAGATTCTACGGTTCCGAGAACATTAAGCAGCTTATTGCAGACAGATTGGGTCTTCCTCCAATTTTTCAGTTCCACTACATCTGTAACTGGTTATATCCATCATGTAATGACTGTTATTTAAAAACCGACAGAGTCCAATCATCGCCGACGGCGGTCCCACTGAAAGATTTTTGCTTTCTATAGATTCCATTTCGAAGTTCCATAAAAAAATAACGATAGATGTAGTTTGTCCGAGGAAGTTTCCTTGAAACGATTTCGACAAACACATGATTACTGGCTAGAACGATAATCGTTTTGTGGTCAGTGAAATTTACTACTATTATATCTGGATAATAATTGAGAAAATGTTTCAAAATAAAAAATACTGCTAAATTTTTTTTATGGAAACTTGGATGGAAAAATAAAGTATGCAAATTTATTCGACGTTAGATAACAATGTACAACCTAGTAGATAACAATAAACACCAAATTCCCTATAGTGTCAATCTATGTCACATATCTGACCATATACTTCCATTCCCCCCACACTGTTCAACCCTAACCCATGCTTCAACCTATAAACACTTCAGTAGCTTCACCATAAAGATTTCAATAATGCACCTAAAACTATCCTACTATTTCCCAATTCTTATACCGGTTTAAATCACCATAAGTTCAGAATGTTAACAATCAACACCAAATGAGAAAACCGAGTACAGAGTGATTAACAGCAGCTGTTGCACCTGGCAGAACAAGATTCCTCTCTTCATTCAGATCAAAGACTGTACCGATACCAACCCACGAGTTGGCGCGTGAAGAGGCTAACTAGGGACTTTTGGGGGGTGGATTAGTTTCTCTAGTTTTATTAATTTCGTGGTCAATTTTTGTAGTAGGGAGAAATTGGTGATTTGAGAATTGAGGGATTTAGGGATTTATGGGTTTGGGGATATAGGGATTTAGGGATATAGGGATTTAGATTTAGGGATATGGGATTGTAGAAATTTAGGATTGTGGGAATTTGGGATTATGGGAATTTTTAAACTTGGAAAATTGATGAAAGAAAAAATTGAGAAATTGTAGAATTGAAGAATTGAAGAATTGAAGAATTGAAGAATTGTAGAATTGAAGAATTGATGAATTAAAGAATTGAATAATTGAAAAGTTGAAGAATTGAAAAATTGAAGAATTGAAGAATTGAAAAATTGAAAAATTGAAAAATTGAAAAATTGAAAAATTGAAAAATTGAAAAGTTGAAGAATTGAAAAATTGAAAAATTGAAAAACTAAAAAAATTGTCTCGCGAGTTAGACAGTGCGAATTCAGCAGTTGTTATTGTCATTATTATTATTTGCCGAAATGTAACTGGAAGTGTTCACAGAGGGGAGCTTCTTTTACTTTCAACGCGCCAACTGGTGGGTTGACATCTGTATACATAACGTGGATTTCATCGCACGCCATCTTATCAGTCACGCGCGGTACATTCACCCTATTTTTAAATCCATTCATTCCATCCTTTCACATTCAAATTTCTATTCTAAAATCAGTTCTAATCCGCTATCTTATTCACCCTTGTTGATTCTCAATTATACTGTAGAACCATTGTAATAGATAAAAGCATTACGATTTGCATCCAAGCGAACAAAGCAGTAGACCGTAGAGTCCATGGCGTCGAGCTTACAGGCCAGTAGCGCTTGTGGTAGACAGATTAAATTAGCGTGACTTGTGGTCACAGGACTTTCTTTTACACTGTAACTTGGTTTAGTAATTGAAAATGACTTGGTAACAATCTTTACCAGGAAGATTCTGTTGTAATAGTTAGGATGAATAATCGAGATAACATGACAAGTATTTGTTTATATTTCCAAATTTTCAAATTACCATATTACTAGATGACGATATTACCAAATTTCTAAATCATCAAACCATTAACCTAGTAAATTAACAAATTTCTGAATCACCAAGTTACTAGGTCACCAATTTCCCAAATCTCCAAATCTCCAAATCTCTAAATCTCCAAATCTCTAAATCTCCAAATCTCCAAATCTCCAAATCTCCAAATTTCCAAATTTCCAATTCACCAAATCATTAACCCACTAAATTAACAAATTTCCAAATCACCAAATCTCCAAATCTCCAAATCTCCAAATCTCTAAATCTCCAAATCTCTAAATCTCCAAATCTCTAAGTCTCCTAATCTCCAAATCTCTAAATCTCCAAATTTCCAAATCTCCAAATTTCCCAAATCTCCAAATCTCCAATTCTCCAAGTCTCCAATTCTCCAAATAATTAAATCTCCAAATTTCCAAGTCTCCAATTTTCCAAATCTTCAAATCCTCAAACTCCTACATCCCCAAATCTTCAAATCTCCAAATCCTCAAACCCCCAAATCTCCGAGTTCCCAAATTCATAAATCACCAAATCTCCAAGTCTCCTAATTCCCAAATCTCCAAATACCTAAATCCCTAAATCTCTAAATCTCCAAATCTCCAAATTTCACTCACACTTACAATCAACTTCCAATCCCACCAACATCCATCCCCAAATCCCAAGAACCATAAACACTCAACAAATCCCAAAATCAAAATGACCCAAAAATCCCTAAAAAAAATCAGCGACCATAAAACTTCTTCCCTGCGTATCCTAGGGAGATTACATTTGCCATTGACTGTACATGGAACAAGGCCACTATTCGCGAGCGTTGGGTCGGCGTTCAAATCGGTAGTGCGGAGAAATGGAATCTACGTAGAGGGAACTTGAACCTTCAACCGGGATAAAATTACTAGGGAAGATTCAAGCGTGCATCCGATTCCAGGGACTGATAGGGACGATGGACGATATCGCACAAATCACCGGCTCACTTAACTACTATTCGTGCAAACCCTCGGCTACGAGTCCGTGGCTCCAGTTTACAGTAATTTATTAGGCGTGTAAACCTCCAGCTCTTTTGCCGGGGTCGATGGCCTCGTCCCTCTCATCAGGAGACCTTCGGCTCCTTGCTCATTTTTTTCCTCCGTCTGTTCGCGACGCGAACCTTGTTGAAATCTTCCCGACGAAGAATGCTCGGCTCCGTGAAACATTTTTTGCCGGCTGCAAATGATCGACTGCCCTCGTGTCGTGAAATTTACATCCCAACGGGGCAACTCGTCACGTTTATTATCGAAACATCCGTGCGTTTTACGCTGCACGAGAGGGAACGAGGATAATGATCATATTAACACCTTTTGATAAGTTTAGAGAATTTATTATTTTATGGTTCTCAAAATTATCACCTATATTCCTCAAATGTTCATTCATAGCGTAAGGAGCTAACAAGATTTTGGTTAACATAAATGATTTGCAATGGCGGCAGTATAGACACAGTCCAATTACACAACCTCCCATTTTCACTTGATGTTATCGATAATAATAAGTAAAAATGTTTGATTTTGTTGCTGTAGATTTTTATCACGTTTTTGAATCAAGCTCATTTTGTACATGTTTGTTTCCTTTTAAAATTTTAAAACGGAGGCTAAAAGTTTGGTGGTGTCTCCTAGTTTTACGAGCCGCCATTTTGGTTACCGGCGTGTAACCTCTTGAACTACGATTTGTTCGGCAGATGCGTCAAACTAATTTTACAATCTCAGAACGAAGAAAGTTGAAATTTCATGTATTTTGTATTCAACGATCTTCGAATATTAATAATTTATTGCGAATAATCGAGTCAGAATTGTAACGCGCGAAATTCAAATGCGTCAAACCTTTTGCATAAAGATGGAGTTTTCTGTAGCAATTGTAATTTGTATAATTGAAGATCTAAACGCTAATTTAGGTTAAATCAATTTCAACATTCTTTAACTTAACACTGTAATAATTAATTAACTCTGCAACTGTTGAAAAACTTGTATTTTGAGTTAAAGCGAACAAATTAATAATATATTTCCCCTACAAAAATTCGTCAAACCTCCATTTTGATTTGAAAATAAAACCTATCCCTCAGTCAAACTAAGCTCTGAAGGTTTTATAAATTAAGATGTATATTCATCTCCCGACCGGACGTTCAACCATTTTCCATTACAATTTCATAAGCAGTTTCTCGATGCATCCTCCGTGATGTTTCCGGAGTTAGATGCACTTTCAGTAGTGATACGTATGTCTGCAATTGCGATGCATGTTTTTTGTTCGTTCTCGAATGTCTTCATTTCGTTCCTGCGGTTACTAGATACCTGCAAACATGTCGTCGGCGAAAAAGAAAGATTCGAGGGAAAAATGTCGGGGGCCTTTTTTGTACCCTCTCGTAAGCTGATTACGATGATTTATAGCAAACACGGAGTGCACCTTGTTGTAAATTATTTCTTGCGGTCTGTTTTTCTGCGTTTACCTCTGCGTTCTTTATGGGGTGTGTCGGTGCTTAATCCGAAAATTGTGGTTTATGGCCTTCGCGGGTTTACGGAATAATTGGGCTATGAAGCACACAATGCAATTTTGATGTGGACTACAATATTAAAAACTGAATTTTTTTTTTAATATGATTTGATATCGACATATTTTAGGTAGAATAAAATATATTACATTATGTAACAATATTAGTATGGATAGTAATAGACAGTATTTGATTTGATATACATAGACGTATGTTAGGTAGAATAGTTAAAATATATTACATTATGTAAGAATGTGAGATTAGTGTGGATAAGTTTATTAATTATGTGGTCAGTTAATAGACAGTATTTTTCATTAAATACTCAAAAATTGTAATATTTAAAAGTGCTCAAGTAAAATTGTACTGTGAATATTCGTGTAACTATATAATAATAAAAATATAATAGTAATAATTTACGATAAGTAAACCATAATATTAATCGGTCTTTCCTCAGAATTGACAAGTTCAGTCAGTTTTACAAGCGTCGATGTAAATGCCGTGAAAAATGCGTGCGTATCGCAAAATAACGCGTATATTGACTCCTAATTATTTATTTTACGAGTCACGTCATATTACAGTCATAAAACTACAATTCAGGTTTCATCGTGACTACATTCTTCCACATTTTATGACACTACACGCAAAGTAATAAACTTTTCTTCGTAACTATAGTCTCGATTAGCAGCCATTAGCGTTATTTTTATCTTTCCTGGATAGTTTATGTTATTTGTTGGCATTTTGCTGCTATCGTTGAACGGTTAAATGAACGCCATAATATAACATGATGTACCTAAATGCATTTCACATATTTTCTATGGCTTATTCGCGAATGAAAATGAAACGTTCATTTGACAGAAGGGTAAAATTAATTGTATACAATTCTAACATGCTGTTACTTACATTTCTTATGCTTTTACGAATATTATATTTTAGACGATTACTTCGTTAAACTCAATGTTTATTTAAATATATTTTGTCTCGATAGACGATTTATTGTTACGGTCTTTTGTTTACGAAGGAGGTTATGTGAAGGTCGATGGAGGTAAATATGAAAGAAAGTATTATTGGAGATATAGAGATTTGGGATATAGGGTTTTCATAGGATTTATATAGGGATTTGAGGATGTGAGGGTTTGGAGATGTAGGAATGTGGAATATAGGGTTTTTAGATAGGGAGAATTAGGGATATAGTGATTTTGGGATGAGAAGATTTGGAGTGCATATAGGGATTTGGGGATATAGGGTTTTTGGATATAGGGAATTAGGGATGTAGAGATGTGGGAATTTAGGGATATAGGATATTGGTGATTTCGAAATTTTGGGATTTGGGGATTTGGTAATTTGGAGATTTGACAACTTGGGGATATAGAGATTTGGGGATATGGGGATTCAGAGAAATAGAGATTTGGAGATTTAGGAATTTGGGGACGTAAGAATTTGGGGATATAGGGATTTAGAGAAATAGAGATTTGGGGATATAGGAATTTGGAGACATAGAGATTTGGGGATATAAGAATTTGAGGATATAAAAATTTGGGGATATAGGGATTCTGAGAAATAGAGATTTGGGGATATAGGAATATGGAGACATACAGATTTGGGGATATAAAAATTTGGGGGTTCGGGAATTTAAGGATTTGGAGATACAGGGATTGAGGGATTTCTGGATACAGGAAACTATGGGAAGAATGACATAGTTACATATATCCCCAAATCCTCAAATATCAAAATTACCAAATTACCAAACTTCACAATTCTAAAAACCCTAAATTTTTAATTCTCGAAATTCTAAAATGTCCAAATCTCCAAGTTTCCAAATTTCTAAATCCCCAAATTTACGAACTTCTAAATTTCTATCTCCCCAAATTCTAAAATTTCCAAACTCCTAAATTCCCAATTCCCCAATTCCCCAATTCCTCAACTCCCAAATTCTCAAATTCCAAAATTCCACAATTCCCAATTCCCAATTCCTAAATTCCCAAATTCCAAAATTCCACAATTCCGAATTCCCCAATTTCCCAATTCCCCAATTCTCCAATTCCCCAATTCCTCAATTCCTTAATTCCCCAATTCCCCAATTCCCCAATTACCCAATTCTTCAACTCCTCAATTCCCAAATTCTCAAATTCCAAAATTCCACAATTCCCAACTCTCCAATTCCCCAATTCCCAAATTCCAAAATTTCAAAATTCCCAATTCTCCAACTTCCCAATTCCCAAATTCTCAAATTCCAAAATTCCACAATTCCGAATTCCCCAATTCCCCAATTCCCCAATTCCTCAATTCCCCAATTCCCCAATTCCCCAATTCCCCAATTCCCAAAGTCTCAAATTCCCCAATTCCCCAATTCCCCAATTCCCAAATTCTCAAATTCCAAAATTCCCAATTCTCCAACTCCCCAATTCCCACATTTCCAATTCCCCAATTCCAAAATTTCACACGATGTAGTATAATTAGTCATGAGAAAATATAACCAGCCGTAGTAACAAAATTTAGTATTATTTACTAATAGAATTAACATGATATTTACATTCATAAACTTGATGGTCAACGATCTGCAATGGCCACTGACCTAGGTCTTACACCTCGTCATCAAACGCAGTCATAGAAGTACTATAATTACTCAATCATGTAACATAATTAGTCACGGATGTAATATGACCGTCATAGAAACATTCACTTATAAAAGTAACATAACATCACATACAGTCATAAAATCGACGGTCAACCGATGAGCACTGTCCCCGACAAGCATTGTTTCGGATCTCACTTTTCGTACAAGCTATAGAATACTTTATCCGTAATCCGATTCGACGGTATCGGTAGTGACGGAACGATCGCGTATTTCATGCACGTGTGTCGGACAAATGGGATTAGTCGAGTGACGAAAGTGTCCGCTCGGAACGGAATCGATCGTGCCGGTTGAAATTCCACGATGACGCAGAAGGAAAAGTGGCCGGTGAAACAGTTAGTCAGGATCGAGTGGTGCACTCGGTTCGTCGTGGCACCTGAGAATTTCTTGTTGCACTCGAATCACAAAGAGTCCTTGCTGGCTGATTGGCCTGACACGGGATCGATTCACCTAATGAAGCCACCTGGGTATAAGGAAACGCGATTTTCTATCCTGTCGTTCGTGATCTCACGGAGAAAACAGCCTGGCCATGATCGTTTAGAACGAAATACGGGGAAATCAATTTCACCGGTTTACAAAGTTCCTGTTCTTTTTTCTTTCGCGGTAATACCAACTAACTTCTCTCGATGGGTGGTACACGAGGATCGTTGTTGCTGCTGATCGTGTGAGGGTACAGTCAAGGACAAAATTCTGCAACCATTTCAACACTTTTCTATTGAGAAGTAATTTAATTTAATGGACTTATTACAGTCTAATACTTATTTGGGGTTAGGTGGATTAGATATGGTCCCTCATTTATTTAGCGTAATAGATATTTGAGGTTAGGTGGGTTAGAAACGGTCCCACATTTATTTAGCATGGTTATATTGGACATATATGCATGGGACTTTATCCCATCTCGTTGACATTTTTATGTTAAATAATTGAAATGAACGTTTCTTCCATTTTTTCGTGGAGGTTTTTGTTTTCTTTGTGTGTCTCAAAGAGACTTGTCATTTGATTGAGATTTACTTACAGGAGTAAGATGGTCGACGATTAAATAGCTTCGAATTTAGAATTAAAATTTATTTATTCGTTAACCAGAATTTAGAATTAAAATTACTTATTTGTAATTGAAAATTATTATAATCGTTCACATACTAATTGTTTGAGAGTTAAATTATTAATGATTAAATAACTTTGATGGATAATAGAGGAATAGCAAAATGGCGGACTACTAGAGTAGTAAAATGGCGGACTAGAGTAGTAAAATGGCGGACAACTAGAATAGTAGAATCGTACACCAGTTGAACAATAACATAGTAAATTACTAAAATAATAAAATAGCGAACTACTGAAACAAAAAGTAAAAAAAAACAGTTCCACCGATTCGTTCAACCCCACAAACACACATACTAATAATAGACACTAAGTTCTTTACACTAAGTGTTTTACGACTGCGAAAATCCCTAATTTACGTAATAGTTCTAGTAAATACTTAGCAGCCTAATACCCGTAGAGAATCCGAACGAAAAGACTATAATCTAGAGGCCCATAAACACGTGTGAAAAATACGTTTTTTCTCCCCATATAGACCAGAATCCCCCTTAAAAGGTATACAAAGGTGCTAAGCGAACAGTAAATGGATCCGAGATTGTCACGTGGGCATGGGTCAGGTTTTTATCACCTTTACGAGGCTCATCGTGAATTGTGTCGTACTTATAGCGAATTCGTAGGCGTTAAATAATGCTTCCTTAGTCAATTTATTGTTAGTGCCTGTTCATAAGCCCCATTCGACACGCAAATCCTATGTATTTACGAGTTAGTTGTAAAACTATGCTACGATAAATTGGAGCGGGCTAATTTGTCTTGGTCTGTACATTCCGCGGAATTATCACCCCTGATCCTCCCCTGGAATGATTTATACCGTCCAGTCTAAGAAGGTTTTCACATAATCAAGATTTATTTCAGTTATTTGGAGAAAAAATATAAAGTTGAAACCTAAGTTTGTAACTTAAAAATTTTCAAATGATATTTTTTGATTCAGTATATTAATTTGTACTCTGAATAATCCGTGAATTTGTATATCAGAAAAATGAGCAAAGTGCATAAAACCCGAATCAATGATCACAAATTCGAGTTACCAACGAATGATAATTACATCACGGTCGAGTTCCATTTTGTTTCGTCCGCGCCGTAAGTACAAACTTCACGCCAGACGAAAATCAATCTTTCGAATGATTTTAATCATCTCTTACCAAGTACGTTTTGCGTCGTAGATCAACGTCAATCCGAGACGGAAAGGTCAGTGAAGGCCCGCCGCGTACTCTCCATCATTTCGATATCCCGAAACAATGATTCATTCATTCGTTCGCGTAAAACGAGTATGCGTAGGCCGATTGAATATAGTAAACTCGAAAAAATGTCGCAATCGGTGCGGCATTTTTCCTCGGTGAATCAACCATCTCCACGCAATAACATCCATAAAAACAAAATTCGTAACAGGTTTTTTGCGCTTGACGTCAGCTACGTTGCGACCTCCTTTCGTCTTGGCCGATCAAATCAACAGGTTGATCCGTTAGGCGTTGCTTCAATAACGCTGCCGTGTCGCAACTTGAGTAAGAGGTAGACATGTTAACCACCACATGCCCACTCAACGTCCGCAACGTTTTCATTAGATGAACCGAGTAGGACGAGGACTACTGCTCTGATCGTATACCTGGGTGCAACCTTCTATTCATACTGCAATATCTGTACTCCAATTTTCTGGGCTTTCCTATCGCCGGGATAATAGAGAAGCCACCTATACATGTTCCACTATTACTCATTTCAGAAATGGCAATTGACGGTCACCTTATATGGCAAGATTTAGTCTTATGTCATATGTGGCATATGTGGATGGCGCTACACAGAGAGGTCCTTAGACTCAAAGACTTAGTCTTATGTCATATGTGGCGTATGTGGATGGCGCTCCACAGAGAGGTCCTTAGACTCAAAGACTTATGTCATATGTGACATATGTGGTCGGCACGTACAAACTCAGTTAAAGGAAAGGAACTTCTGAGAGTCCCTCATGTTGACACACTGATGTACTCTAACGGATGAAAGATGAAATCGAAAGATTATGTATCCTTGCTCTTATGTCATATGTGGACGGCGAGTAGACTCAAAGGAAAGGACCTCATGAGGTTCCTCACTGTTGAGACTATTATATACACCAACGGAGTGAAAGACGAAATTAGAAGGTACTCTTGTTCTTATGACATATATGACATATGTGGACAGCGCATACAAACTCAATTAAAGGAACGGAACATATAAGGGTCCCTCATGTTGAGACACTGATGTACTTTAACTGATGAAAGATGAAATCGAAAGATTATGTATCCTTGCTCTTATGTCATATGTGGCATATGTGGATGGCGAGCAGACTCAAAGGAAAGGAACTTCTGAGGGTCCCTCATGTTGCGACAATGATATTACACTAACTGGAAGATGAAATCGGAAGATTGAGTACCCATGTTCATATGTCATATGTGACATATGTGAACAGCTGAAAATTCAGTTAAAGGAACTTTTGTGGATCCTCAATGTTGAGACACTGATATACACAAAAGCATTGAAAGATGAAATCGGAAGATTAGGTACCCTTGTTCATATGTCATATGTGACATATGTGAACAGCTGAAAATTCAATTAAAGGAACTATTGAGGATTCTCAATATTGAGACACTGATATGTACTAAAGCATTGAAAGATGAAATCGGAAGATTCAGTGCTCTTGTTCATATATCATATGTGGCATATGTGAACAGCGCAAACTTGAAGGAGAGGAACATCGGAGGGTCCTTCATGAGGCTATGATATAACGGATTTACAGATAAAATCGAAAGATGTCTTGTTCTTATGTCATATGTGGCATATGTGGAGCTGCAAACTCAGTCGAAGAAAGGAACATAGGATCCCTAATCTAGAGACACTGATTAACAGATGAAATTAAAAGATGTACCCTTGTTCATATGTGTCATATGTGGATGGCGTTGAAAGTTTAATTCCTTTTCATTCAAAAACGAACAAATCCGATCTAAAGTACATGCTCCATCATGGAATCCAAATATCTGTGACTAGCATCAGCAGAACTCTACGTGAACCGGGTGTGATATTTTCAGTGAACATCCTTAAAGGACAACCGGCCGGATCTTGAACTTTCCGTGTTCTAATCTTGGTCGTTCTAATAGTTTGCTATTATCTCGTTTTATGGTCTCGTAAGTTGTGCGTTGAACGTCAGAAAAGCAACATGGACGCCTCACGGGCGAAGATATCGTCGCGTCGGGGTCGTCGGGTCCAGTTTCGCAACTTATTACCACAATGTGGTTTACGATTCAAAAGGACGTGCTCCGATAATACCGATCCGTTTAAAATCCTTTCTGAAAACGTCGTCGACGGTTCTCCCGGAGCCGTATAACCAGTTTCAGTGATCTAAGCTGGTTATCACAACCGTTCCCGTTTGCTTAGCCGAGCATAATTTACGTTTTCCTGAAAATATCTACCGGATACCGAGCCCATTAAAAGTTAACCGCTGGTTGTCCGCGATTATGGTTCACTGTCAATTACGAGTGAGTCCTGTTGTTCATTTTTCGCTTTCCGTCTCCTTTCCGTTTCTTTCCGAGCGTTTCGAACTGGTTCTACGATCGTTCCGATACAACGTCCCGAGTCAAAAATTCGACAGATACGTTGTTTTCGTGCTCGATTTTCCGCGCCGAGTGTTGGATGACAAATAGGAAGTCGGTGAAACTGGATAAGGTGTTGCATTCAACTGGTTCCGTGAAATCAAGTGGAAACTCGACGGTTTCGCCAGGAAAGGTTTCGTAATATTCTAGAGGAAGTAAAATGATGTATCGACATTTTTTCATGTAGCGATTTCATGTACCTCAATATTAAATCTATATTTTATTACGTACAACTTTGTAGGCTATAACTTTGCACTATATTGCAGATTTTGATGTTACTGAAATTATGTACACCATGTACGCGTACTATACACTCTAGTGAACAGAATAATGATGGTCCACAATATTACTTTGACCAAAGGAATATTCAACTTCATCAGTTAAGATTATAACTTTTCAACAAGATACCTCTACAACTTTTTTACAAGAAATATGTTTATACCTTCACAATTTTATAATAAAAACGTTTAAAAAAATTATGATTATTACTTTAAGTGTCCAAGAACTCAAAACGTTAAATATATTAACCTTACAGTTCTTGTTAAATAAATTCCCCAAATGATATAACTCTTGCTATTGAAGTCATTGAACCACCATTTTTCCTTGATTATACTTCATATAGAAATTGCAAAGTATGTTTAAATAAAATTTACATCGCATCCTAATTTGCGTTAGATTGTTCCCGAACCTGATGCAAACTGTACCCACCCCAAAATTCCTAAGAGGCCTAGCAAAGTCAATCATATCTTCATCATCATAAGAACACAAGAAAATGATGAATAATTTGATCACAGAAACGTAATTGTCTTGTTCAATGAATATATGTGATAGACTCACCCGGATAGCCCTCTGGAATGACTATTTCCGGTCCCACTTTGACATCATGCCGATAACGATGTATCAGCAGGGTCGCGGTAACTCGAAGCGATTTTTGTTGCTGTTTGTACAGCAACACCGGCCTGCCGCCGGTACCTTCGAGTCTGACGACTCTCGGCAAGGAGAATCGATCTAGAAACTCTCGAAGGGGCATATAATTGCCACCGGAGCCGGAACTGCCCTCGGCCGTCGCCTCCCTCGAGCTAGGCAGCGATTTCGGCAGCGAAGGCACCTCCTCGCTGGACATCGTCGAAAATTCACCGTTCGACGACATTGTTCCGCCTCGTTCACTTTTGCAACACTTTCCCCTTTATTTCTCTTCAGCTTCCGTTTCGCATCGTCAAACACCGTCACCAGAGATCCCCCTCGGTGTTACGCGAAAGACTTTGAAACGTTTCTTTAGAACTTTCCAGAGCGACGCGTCGTTTAATCTCAGCCACGAAAGAACGAATCTCGCGTTTATTTTCGGAGGCATTTTTAGCCCAGCGACATCTGCTGATTAACAGTAAACCGGCCAATTAGCGACTGGTTGTGTCACCCGGACCTTCAAACAGAACTCTTTGAACTCAGAACCGATTCCCAGAGGAATCATCGAATTCGGAGATTGATCAACGGATCATCGATTCACTGTACACTAACTGTTACCGCGGAGCAACAGCACGCAGTGAGATCAACGACCACGGTTCCACCTTTCGATCATCACCGTGGAACTCCCCAAACTTTGTCCACCTCTCATTGCCTCCTCGATCTGAAACGATCCGAACAGACAGCTGATGCTGAAACATCCATGATCAGCTCTGACTCCTCAGGGTCTCTTTGGTAGCCGAATTAACGGTTCCTTCCAAATTGAAGCAACATCCGCACGTCTGGACCTTGAGTCGAAAGAGAAGCGTTTCGATCACAATTTGATGGTACACTGTTCACGAAAAGACCCACGAGGTCTGGAGGAGAACCGATCGAACCGGCGGACGCGAAGTCACTGACGCCCGGCGTGACTGAGGCAAGCGTAAGAGACCCACAACCCACACCAACACGCTCACAACCGGTTGTAAGCGTGTTGGTTCCACCACAGTGATTGTCAGCCCTGTCTGTGGACTACCAGCAGCGCTGCTGGTGAAGTCCTTTGCCTCGGAGTCTGTCCAGGCTAACAGAATACGTGGCTATGCTCTCGGCCGACCTACGAGACGTGGGCTTATTCAATTGGACTCTTATTGTGTTCGAGGAACTGTCCTGACAGAAGCGAACCGCCTTTAATAGTTCCTCTAGCAACGTAATCGGGTGTGGTAAGTGAAGTTGCTGCGTGTACACGTCTCCGGTTACGAGTATCAACAGTTTGACAGGGTACATGCGAACCGATACTATTCGATACCGATGAATTAGCTTTGCAGGAATCGAACGGAGTCTCAATTGTATTGTGGTTTGTTCGAGTTAATCGAACGGTCTCGCGTCTTGGATTTGCTTCTCTTTCTTCGTGGAAGGTTCTGGGAATTGTAATAGATTTTAGTCACGTTATATTTGTTACGCTTTCTTGGTCATATTATTTTGGGTTGAGGTTTATGAACTGGGAAGTTTGAGAAGTTTACATTTAAACTAGAGTCGAAGGAGTCTTAGGTCATAAAATTCCGACGTTCTTATAATAAATTTTATAGTCTGAAACTTCTGAATTTGCAGATTTTAGAGGAAAAAATTCAGAACAACTACGAAACGTACACTTTGAAAAAAAAGCAATAGTTTCAGTAATTTTGTTTGTTATTAAGATGATGCACTATTATTTAAAGAAGTAGAATTTGCATCCTGGTAACGTTATTTAACTTTGAATATAAATTGTCAGAATAAAAGTATGATTAACTACAATAATTGTATAGTGCAAATATTTTGATAGGGTGTAATTGCATAAACATCCGCATTCAGCTAATAACTCAGCGTTCCGCTCTTATTTGTTCCACTCTTTGTTCCAATTGTAGATTTCACTTCAATTTCGCGGCTACACAAGCGTGAAATAATAGCTCAGCGTCCCGCAATTTGCTGTGATATAACTGTAGTGATAATAGTAGTTATATATTCTTTATTTCCAGCCTCGCAGACAAGAAATATAGACTTTAGGATGTTCATGGTTATTTCAACCTTACTAAATTAATTTAATTCTCAATCTTCTCTCTTTACTTTCATTTCCTATCTTGTCGTTTTAATCCACTTTTAATTAACGGTTATGTCTAAACCTTGGAACGACAAATTATTGCTGCATTTGGTATTTCGAGGTTTAGATATAGCCGTTAATTAATATCAATTATTATTGACGTAACTGTTAATTAATATTCATATATTAAATGAATAGATAAACTAATATTAATTATACTGCAAATGATGGAAAATGTACTAACGATTTACCGAGCTGTTCAAATTACACGTTTCAAATAGCGCGCGCTATATTACGTGTAACGTCACGTGTTATTTGCGGTGCTAATGGCCGACCACCGAGAAATGTTAAATCTGTTCATAAATTTATTCTTACATTCATAGGTAGACAGTAATTTTGAAGTACAATCAATTTTCATTCTATTTTGAATACAGTAAATTTTTTATATTACACAAATTATTAATGAAAATAAAATACTTTGAATTACACAGATGAAAATGATGGAGGTACAATTTTATGACACCACGTTTAATATTATCTTGCTTTATTGATATCTTCACAAAAATTTAATTAATCTCCGAATATTCAAATCATTTTTATTAAACCTTCAACAAATATGTTATTCAGAATAATAGTATATCCTAAGGAAACAACAGAACGTCCGCCATATTGATCTAAACTGGACGTGACCTCAAATGGCGGTAAATTCAAATCTATTCGCACGTAGATGAGTTTTCGTAATAAAACAAAAGAAATATTCTTATGGATTTAACTTGAAATAAAATTTAATCTATCACTGCATCAATTTTTATCTCAGTTTAACAATATTCTTATGAAGACGAATTTTAATACGAAAATAACAAAATTTAATATAAAATTTTTTAATTGATAGCAGTATAAGTTTAAATGATGTACCAAATCTGATTAATTTTATTAATTTGTTCTTATATTTTTTATATTTATTAAAGTTATTAATTTATTCTTACATGAATTTACATTTATAAAAATTATTAATTTGCTCTTATACTTTTACGCATTCCGAGTTATTAATTTAAAATTATCAATGTAATCTAATATAATTTACATTAATTAAAATAGGGAAACTTGTTCGTTCCACTAAAACTTAAAAGGCAAATCCCACAAACATAATCCGCAGGATGAGGCATCAGGATCCCCACGAAAGATCGTCGCAAAGTAAAACTTGACGTTCGTCGTAAAACTTGTACCCGTAATACCTCTCCTTATACAGTTATCTTCCGACGCTAAAGGGAAATGGTACGTGCCTCCTTTTTCGTGAAATGAACATTTAATTATATCATTTTATTCACCTCATCCTCCGCTGAACGATGCGCACGTGAGATAATAAAAAACACGAAGGAAACAGCTATGGTTCCTGGGAAGCTTGGAAAGTGGAACGACCTTGAGTTTCATTGTCGAAGAAATCCTTGCGAGAACAACAAGCATGTATGTATGTACCTGGTTGCATCATAGCGTGGCCAGTGATACGTGTTCACACGATTATTTCGCGATACCCCCTTTTCTTTTTTCACGGGAATCACACTCTTTTGTTCGACGATTGCGTATGTCCTCACGTTGTTAGCGATGATATACGATACAGAAAGATCGTTGCCACATTCAGACTCGAAATGTGATGCTGACTGAGATTGTTTGCTGCTTGATAAATAGATCACCATAGTTTCTGTGATTACGTCAAGGGTTGACAGATGTCAAGGGTTGGCACATGTCAAGGACTTCGTATCGTGAATTTTTAAATTATTCAACGCTCAAATTCTAAAACTTCAAAGTTTGCAAACTTAAAAATTAATCAATTTTCAAATTTTTGTACTCCATTTACAAGGTCTGCATTTTTGTACTTTTACGTCATTGAATTTTGTACGTGACTTTTTAGAATTGTGAAGATTTATGTTGGTAAGTTTTCAAATGAAAGAGGCTTCTTATCGGAAAAGTAGGTTTCAAATTCCAAATTTGGAGATGTAGGTTGCAAAAGTGCGTGACATTTCTTGGTTGCGAAATTAAAGGCAAACAAGGAAGGTTTTGAACGAGGACTTCTCTTCTTTTGGGTTTTACGATTTCAAGATGACATCAGACCAAGTAGAATTCGAAGACATTATTTAGACTTTTAAGATGAAAGTTTAATAAATGTTCACAATCCTTCGCCAGGTATTCTATTTATGTGTGATGCTCTTAGGAATGATTCAGAATGAACTGGTCACGAATCAGTTTTTTATAAGTCAAAGGCGAAAATATCGTCACTGTTCTTTATAAAAGAAACTAGTAATTCTGGAATATAACTTTATATATTATTATTAGTAAGTTTTTAATTTTCTTAATTGAAATGATAAGAAGTTATTCGTTTACTTTCAAATTGTACAAATTTTGGGGTTTTTAAATTTTTGGAAACAAACTTTTCCAGCGAAAAATTAAACAATTGAATTTTTGCCGGTTGGTAATACTGGAATATTAATTTTTTAATCTGAATATTTACTAATTTGAAGATTGCAATGTTGAAGAAAAGTCGAAAAATTGAAGAATTGAAGAATTGAAGAATTGAAAAATTGAAAAATTGAAAAATTGAAAAATTGAAAAAGTGACAAATTGAAGAATTGAAGAATTGAAGAATTGAAGAATTGAAGAATTGAAGAATTGAAAAATTGAAAAATTGAAAAATTGAAAAATTGAAAAATTGAAAAATTGAAAGTTAAATTAAATGAAAATATTGAGAAAGTAAAATATACAAGAATTGAAAAATTGATGCCTAATTTCAAAATTTCTAAATTTGGTTAATTTTCAACTTAATAACACACAAATAAAAATACAGAAACTGCAAATATTTAAACGACCAATTTCAATATTACAGAATTCAGCAATTCTTAATTTCGAAATTCTTTCACTTACAAATATAAAAACATCAAACCACAGAATCAACTCCAGAATTCCGCAAATTCGCTGCATATATACAAATCTAGAAATCCAAAGAAACAGTGCTCGCAAATGCACGTGGCACTCTGTGTAGCCCGTTGTCCATTACTGGACGATCCACTTCGCATTCGTTTCCATACTATCTGCAATTCAGCATCCACCCATATCCATTCCTCATACATTTTGATATCCGCTTCACTTTTATTTTCGCCCAGAACCGTACCAACACGCGATTCCAATTACAGCTCTCACATTAATAACAACTTCAGTTTCCCGACGAATCCTGCTAACGTTCCACATTATCCACGGCAACATCCGAATGATTAATTTTCAGCAGAAAAAGTAGCCAGTGGTTCAGCGAGCAGTCGCGATATTCAAAGCGCTGAAATCGTGTTGTTAATGGGCCGAGCAAAACCAGAACAGCTCATCTTGATAAACATTTACGAGTACAAAGTCGTTGGCATGTTGTATCCTCGAAATGCATTATAGTAGCATTTATTTGGCCGTTACACTTCTTTATGGCTTGTCGGACAAGCTTCCTTGGGCGTAGCCAAGAAATCTGGACTATTGAGACCGTATCGTGGTCGTTATATCTGAGAAGGTACCACATAACACGCGTGTATGAATGTGGAGGCTGGTGCACTGACGGTAAAACAGTCATTTATATTGTTTCAAGTGGTTTTCAATGTTACAGATTGTAACGCGGGGGGAGGGAAAAATTGAAATGTTCGAAAGAAATTTCTTGAATATAATCAACGATGAAATATCGCTTTATTATCTGGGATTCGCCGGTATAATATCAGGTTTTGTAGAATCGAACGTATCACGTTTCTTTTATTTTTATACTGACTGTGCCATTGGTTGCTATGCACTCGATGCTCATTGTTACACAGGACGTTTCAAAATTGGCGCCATAAGCAATCTTTTGCATTTCGTTAAACAGTATTTGTGTTATATTCTATGTAACATTAAAATACAATTCAAATTTGGCGCCATTGATATTCTTCTGCATTCTGTTAAACAGTATTTGTATTATACTGTATATGAAACTGAAGTACAATTCAAATTTGGCGCCATCGATACTCTTCTGCATTCTGTTAAACAGTATTTCTATTAATACAATTCAAATTTGGCGCCATAAATATTCTGTATTCAGTTAAACAGTATTAGTATTATATTATATTATGAAATTTAAATAATAGAAATTTAAGAATTTGTGACTCTGATATTTTGAGACTTAGAAATTCTTGTAATTTAATGTAGAAGATTTCTGTTAGGTTAGAATCCTAACCTAACCAATATTTCACCTGATCCAAAATTACCATCCTCACAACTATCACCTCAACTATCACCCTGTATCCAAACACTGAGCTAACAATAAAGATTTCTGTTAGATCAGAAACCTAACCTAACCAATATTTCACCTGATCCAAAATTACCATCCTCACAACTATCACCTTAACTATCACCCTGTATCCAAACACTGAGCTAACAATAAAGATTTCTGTTACATCAGAAACCTAACCTAACCAAGATTTCACCGGATCCAAAATTACCATCCTCACAACTATCACCTCAACTATCACCCTGTATCCAAACACTGACCTAACAATAAAGATTTCTGTTAGATCAGAAACCTAACCTAACCAAGATTTCACCGGATCCAAAATTACCATCCTCACAACTATCACCTCAACTATCACCCTGTATCCAAACACTGAGCTAACAATAAAGATTTCTGTTAGATCAGAAACCTAACCTAACCAAGATTTCACCGGATCCAAAATTACTATCCTCCTATCACCCTGTACCCTGAACTAGCTAACAATTGGAATCATAATCCGGGATCGAATAAGGTTTAGCCTAAGCTTTCACGAAACGGTGGAGGAGCGAAACGCGTGAAATAATTGTTGCGTTCTATTACGATTCTTCGTCAGTAACCTTGAAGTCCGTAAAAGTACTTAATCGCACATTCTGCATCATCATTCCACTTTCCATCCCGCGAACTCGCTCTCCCTTTCTTTTATTCCTGTCTCTGCAGCCGTGGCTACATTCAGGCAGCTTCGTCCTCAGACAGAAACCGAAGCCGCCACACCCCGGCTCACCTGGGTAATAATAATTGTTTGCGCGCTTACATCTAAAATGGCGTCCTTGTCCTTGCAAGGCTACACTCTCGCCACCTCGACTCGCTTATTTTCAACGATCCAGCAGCCAACAAACCGTGGGAAGATCGCCGGTACGCGATCTGCGATGGACCCTCCGGCTTGCCTTGACTGATCCTTTCCACAGATTAGTTGCAATCTCGAAACGCGACCGCGGTAAATATAGAATTAAATGAACCGAGACATTGCTACCGACGGTATTAATAAACTCGACGACTCACGCGTATCCCCGTGTTACGGAGAGTCACCATTTTGTCTGACAATTCTACGTTTCGGACTCGCACCCTCTGGTACTCGTGAAGGGTACATGTTCAAACCATCGTTCTGAAATTATTTCATATTTCTAAACTTGTGATTTGTAATTTGTAACTTGTCTTGACTGTAAACTCTCTCAATCTAATTTTTAAAAGAATGTTTGGTCTCATTTTAATCGGGGAAGGGTCACAAATATGTTGGTAGATCATTAGAAAAGAATATAAGGTTCTATTCTTGCATTAGGTCCACTGGTATTCAACAATTTCACAAGAGTCTGTTTAGAAAATTACATAGAAATTTTTATAATTATTCAGGGTCCAACTGACACCCACCAGCGTACTTAATACAAAAATGTAAAAAATTAAAAATGAAAACTAGATTTCAAGTAACATATTTTGTAAGCTTGTAAAATTTGACGAGTTCGGTTAAAGGTAGCGATCAAATTAATAGAAACCTATAATTCTCGCGTTGGTAATTCGATAGCGACCCCTTAAGGGCAACGTTATTCGGTCACCGGTGTCAACGATCCGATATCGTGCAAACCGATCTGTTCACGATTCACGCCGAGAATGGCACGGCCGCCAATTAGGACGCACGCGCTTCGCATTTTTCATTCGGCGTTTCATATGAAATAAATGTGCTAACTAACCAATTACAACGGGACCGGTCGGTCCGCTCATTAGTGTCACGCTAAAGTGGCGACCGCACCTTCGCACGGTGCATGACACTCTCTGTTGCATTCGATACGATGACGATGATGCTCCTTTAACCACCGCAAATCTGAGATCGCGCCTCAGATATCGGTTACACGTTTTTATACCACACTTTACGTATTAGCACGCGCGAACTGCTCCTATTTCACTAATTACGGTTCGTATTACTTTAATTCATTTACTCAGACGCTTGATTTTAACAAATTTTAGTCTTGTGCATGTAAAATATTTTTTGTTTGCTGAAAATGTTCATGTAATATTTTTGAGATTTATTTATTAGAAAATCACACCAAATCTCAAGGTTTAGATAAATAAATTTAAAGAACAATGAAATTCTATTCAAATTTTATCAATGTTTTTTTTGTGCATATAAAATATTTTTCAAGTTTATTTATTAGAAAAATTCCTCAAGGTTTTAGATAAAAAAATAAATTTATAGAACAGCGAAATTCCATTCAAATTTTATTCATGTTTTTGTGTTTACAAAAAAAATATTTTTGAAATTTATTTATTAAAAAAATTCCTCTAGATAAATTTAAAGAATGATAGATGCTTCTCCTTATTTTAAATATTTCTAGTATGAAGATAGAACTGTACATATACAATACAATGTTAATATTAATTTTAATACACAAAATGCAGCACACATTGTACACATGTGTACACATATGTATGTTTATATATTTATAACTATTAATATATTATTGTATAAAATATTGTTGCTGCATTTTGTGTATTAAAATTAATATTGTACACATATTATACACATATGTATGTTATAAACATATATGGTGACTATTTAAATGTATACATCAACCGGAAGGGACAGAAATTTCAGTCCACCCAGTACAAACCTTTTACAAACCATCCTTTGGTCTTCGAATGTTACTCATGATCCCGATAAAAGATAAGTCTACAAAGGTCCATTTTATAAATCTCGTGAAACTTATTATTTAAATGGTCGGTGATAGTGATTCCGCGTACTTGTGGACTCCATGCAAATGTAAAAGAAAACGGTACCATGAAACTGCCATACCTTGCGGAGTCGATAAGACGAAACGGTAGCGAGAACCTTATCGTTCAAAGCTGCCACATAAAGCAGGTTTCGTTGGACAGGTCGTTGCGCTCGTAAAATCTCCTTCAACGTACGACAGTAAATTTTTCGACGCAAAAATTCCGTTTTTTATGCGCCCACGTGAACGTCTCCTGAGCAAGGCATTAAGTTCTTTTGATGGAACACCTTGTTCTCTCTGTTCCGCGACGAGTTTGTTCAAAATTATATGCGCTATTTTAACATAGTTTAATGTAGTTACATTTTGGGATGAGTAATTACGGTTTTGAACTTGAAAAATTATTCAAATTTATTTTTATGATTTTTTTGGAAGTTGGACAGTGATCTCGGCTTTTGGTACGGAATTATTACCATATATGAATACTATACATTTAATACTATTAATATTATACTATTTAATACTATTTACTATACACTAATTCGGAGTAAATATTAAATTATATAAAAAAAATGATGTATCAACTATATGTAATTGGCCATTTCAGCGAGTTTCAGTCGAAAACTCAGATTAATATAAAGATTAAATAAAGGAAGTTTGAATATTTACGCGTTATATTACTGCAATGTTGAAATAAATAAAGGAAGTTGAAATTTTAGGTATATTTCTCAATTAAAAAGTCTTGAATCGTTCGAATAATTGATATGGAAGAGAAAACCCGAAACTTGTTCAAGTAGTACTTAGGTTAGGTTTGGGCGTCACGTGACTCTGACCAGTCGAGTCACGTGACCTTTATTAATCGCCGAATTAACCGAATTGTTAAAACTCTAATCTTATTTACCATAAATAAATTTTCAAATTAATTTTACAATTCTATTTTCTCGAAAACCAGTCCTTATACAAATTTTACTTTATATTTCCAATTTAATTTTTCACGCTGAGTCCACAGTTCCACTCTACTAAATTTGTGGTGTCAAATGACTCGAAAAAATCTTGAAGACCCGATTTGTCACGCAAAGAATCGATGTTTGAACATTTTCATAAAAAGCAACGTTGAAATTGATTCAATTTGATAAAATCGTTGGCCATCGCGAATGCCGTTCACTCATTGGTATTCCAGTCTCGATTTACTGTTAGCAGAACCGTCGATTTACTTCCTGCTACGGAATTGTCGACGTCGAATCGATAATTTGCCACTCGATTAACACTGAGCGGAATTTTTTTGCACGGCCATCGATAAACAGTTCCGTTTGTCCAGTTTCGTACTGGAAACACGAAGAATTCGAGAAAAACAAAGCATTTCGTTAAGTATTACGACAATTTAGCTTTACGATGCGCTAACAGGTTGGGTAAATATAGTTTTGAGGAAGTGAGAGAAGCCAAAAGGTGTTCGTTTGTGTTTGCTGTTATGGGGGAATTAGTGCTGCGTGCTATGCTGCTTCAAATATTTGCTTAAAAGGAACGTTTTTTGGAATTTTACGATTCTTCGTAATTTTGGAGCAACGGATTTAGACAGAGGGACGAGTTTTTTGGCAAAATTAAATTAGCGATTTGTTATACACATTTTTTTGCTAATTATTGTGGAAAAGGAATGAAAACGGGGAAGGAAAACGTGATGTGTTGGGTTATAAGGAACAATAATGAAAAATTGTTGGTAATTGTAAAATAGCAAAATTTTCGAGAAGAGGGTCATTGTAGACCCAGATTTAGATATATTTTATACTGTTAGTTAGTTGCAATCAGTAAACAATTTTTCAATTTTTCCATTTTTCAATTCTTCAATTTTTCAATTTTTCAATTTTTCAATTTTTCAATTCTTCAATTTTTCAATTCTTCAATTCTTCAATTCTTCAATTCTTCAATTCTTCAATTCTTCAATTCTTCAATTCTTCAATTCTTCAATTCTTCAATTCTTCAATTCTTCAATTCTTCAATTCTTCAATTCTTCAAATTTCTAAATCACAAAATTACAATTGTTGAATAAGTTACCCAATTACCAAGTGACATTGTTACCAAGTTTTTAAATCTTCAAACTTCCAATTGTCCAAATTACGAAATTTGCAAATTCTCTAGAATTCAAGTTTTCAAATGTTCACCTTCAAAACTTGAAAATTGCTTAAATGTTCAGAAAATTTCTAGCTTTCAAATTGAATGATTAACAAACTTAAAAATCTGAAATTCTAAAAATTTCCAAATTTTACAGCCTAATGTGGAGTCCCGGCGCCCCAATTGACTACCCTATTTATCCAGCACTGCTACCGATGTCGACTATTGTCTTCCTTCAGGACCTGTTGCACGCCACTGAAATTATGTGACCGAAAACTTAATCCGCTGCAAGTAGCACAAGAAGCAATCGACATCGATTGAATGTTGATTAATCTCTATGTAAAAATGACGCTCGGAGAGGGGACATGGCAATTTCAGAATTAAAATTGGCATGTGCTACCATGATTTTATGTTAATTCTCCTGCACGCAGGCGATATTCTGCATGCAAATGCAAGTTTTCACAACAACACAGCGCACTGTCTAATCCTTGGTTAGCTGATGTCACTTAAAACGATAAATATTTAAAAAATCGAGGTGCGTGCTGATTGTTGATCCGCACGCCGCCATTGTTACTTGAAATCCATTGAAATTCATATCGTCGCGTGATCGGAATATCGACAGGACACGCTTCTTTCTCTCCATTAATAAATTAACTCTAGTTGCTGCTGGAATTTATAGAGGAATTTTAAATACTAATTTCATTTTTAATATTATTAAATACTAAATTTTGTTACTGATTTTATAGAGGAATTTTAATACTAATTTTATGGAGGATACTAACTTTAATTGTACAGGAATTACTATTTTATAGAGGAGTTACTTTTAATACTAATTTTATAGATAATACTAATTTTAATAGTTATAGTACAAGGACGATTAATTTTAATAATCGTGAAAAATCGTTACATTTCAGTTTTCGAGAGAAATCGTTAATATAGTTATTATAATACGGTCACAAGATGGCGGCCGGGTATCATATTCAAAATGGCGGCCACGTATTGTATTCAAAATGGCGGCCAAGTATCGTATTCAAAATGGCGTCACAGATTCGCAAATATACTTTCGGTTTTATCAAGCTAGTGTATTAAATTTGTAATATATGGTGCACACTGTCTTTATGTAATACTAGTATAATTTTGTTCTCAACTAATAATTTACTACTGTTACTATAATTATTTATTATTAATTCTGAACTTAGAATTAAATTAGTTTAGTTAATAGACACGAGTTAAAAGTACGAAAAAAGTAAGGTGGACATTATTAATATATTCTACTTACTGTATTTTGCATAAGTTTTTTCCACAAGTTGTACTTCCTACAAGTTGTCCTGTCCGCATACTGTTTTTCCTACAAGTTGTCTATTCCACATACTGTATTTCCCACAAGTTGTCTATTCCACATACTGTATTCCCTACAAGTTGTCTTCTCTACATATTATATTTCCCAAAAATTGTCTTTTGCTCGCATTGCATTTTTCAAAGAAATAAATCCATCGTCCCCATAGAAAGAAATTGCAGAACTCCCGGGTGGAAGTGACGCGCAGAAAAATGCCCCGTGGAATTTTGCCCGAGCCAATTGGCACGTCCGTTCAAGTTCGCCGATTGCATATTCGGTGTCGAAACGTCTCTTACGTATCAAAGTATCGAGAAACCAGTTTCGTTCTCGTTTGCACTTTCATCGTCGATTTCGGCTGGCCCGGATACACGGCCGTTCCTCGACATCCCCCTTCCTGTTCCCTTCTCCCGTACCTGCTAAAAACTGGTTAACCCACGCCTGCTGCAAAATCCCCGAGGGCTGTAGGTGTCGTTGCCACTTGACGTGCATACAGCATCGTGTGTGACGTAAGTCTTCGGGGTCGTGTCCGTGTCGTCGTCATCGAGCAGCAACCTTGAAAAGTTCATCCTCATCCGTACGGAGGATCCTAAATGGCCGAATCTTGCAAATTCCTTTCTTACTGACGTATTCTTCTCTAACGCTAGAACTACGCTACTAAAAATTTTACAATTTCATTTGAAAATGTTACATTTTATTAATTTACGTAAAATTCTTGTGTGCTTTAATTGTAATATTGGGGTACATATGACGCACCGGGTGCGTCAGAAAAATTATGCTTGGTAATTTATTTTGTTTCTATCGTAATAGGTGGAATATTCTTTGAAGATTGCAAGAAATGTCAGTGGAAAATTTTTAAATCTACAACTTTCTGAATATGTATATCACTTTTGTCTGGAAATTTCCCACTTCTTAAATCCCTGTATCTGCAAGTTTCCCACTTTTTAAATTCCTGAGATTTCAGATTTACTATTTTCTAAATCTCTGAGTCTACAAATTTCCCACTTTCTGAATTTTTAAATATAGAACTTTCCCACTTCTTAAATTCCTGAATCTGCAAATTTCCTACTCTTTAAGAGTCTCGAAATTTCCCACTCTTTATATCCCTGAGTCTCCAAATTTCTTACTTTCAGAATTTTTTAATCTACAAATGTCCCACTTTTTGAATTTCTAAATATAGAAATTCTCCACTTCTTAAATCCCTAAATCTGTTAATTTCCTACTTCTTAAATCCCCAAATCAGTTAATTTCCCACTTCGTAAATCCCTAAATCTGTTAATTTCCCACTTCGTAAATCCCCAAATCTACAAATTCTAATTTCAACAAATAAGTTAACAGAGAAAATAATTTATCGTGTCTAACTGAGTTAAACGTATTGGATTGATGCAAATGCTCCAAAAAAAAAAAAAAATGTTACATTGACAAGTACGCGATGAAGCTGCAAAAAAGATAAAATGTTAATGCACAACAAATAATTTTAAGAGACAAGCATGACATAGCGAAACGTCTACTTCTGACAACATCATTTTTATAACTGGTCGTGCAATTGAAGAGACGATGATTTTACATGCAACGACAAGTCGCAAGTGTTGAGGTCTTTTTTCCAACTCTTTTCAGCTTTGCATGTTTTGCTGTCAAATATAGATTATCGATGAAAGATATCTTGGAAACCTGTATATTTGTAGGTCAAAAAACAAACGAATCCATATGGGATTATAAATTAAATGTTATACGATTATATATTATTTCAAGAAGATTCATTAGAGATTATAATAAAATTTGTTCTTTTCGTTGTTAACAACACTTTCTTTTATTTGACAGAATTTAAGTTTTGTTAATGGATTTATATATTAGAATCATTGATGTAAAAAATGATAAAATATCGTACCTCTTTTAATACAAGAAATTAAACAGTAAATTGCAGGTGTGAACATTTATAAAATGAAATATATTTTGATGTTAAATTTTATAAAATTTCGATGGATGGAAAATGTAACAATTTTACGTATCCATTACTGTTACAAGTTCTAAGTATTACGCGTCCACTAATAATATTGTAGTTAATAACGAATAATATTATATTAGTGTCATAACACGAAACGTATAGCGCTGATAACTAATATAGATATAGAATAAACCACGTTATATCTCTAATATTCGATTCACTCCTCTCGGTTGCCCAGAAACACGATTCTCCAATTATTTTGAACAGCGTAATACCTTAGCATACGTTACTACCTACAAGCAAACATTTCATACAATCCTGTACATATGTTCGTTCTCGAATGTCTACATAGAAAACCTCTTACAAATTGCATCCATACCGAGAGCAACGGAGTACTTATATATTCCGTTGAATATGCACGTAGTATGATTCAAAAGTTTCTCGTTCCGCAGACGAAAATTGAAAGTAAACCTGTTTCAATTTTGCTACGTGTTTTATCTTCGTTATCTTTTCTGAGATTCATTTCGAGAATGTTTTATTGATACTTTTGTTACTATTATTGATCTTAAGAGAATCAAAAGAGTTGTTATAGTGAATGTCCGTTTTTTATATTCGTAAAAATTAATGGGTTCAAGGAATTGGGGTCAATTTTCAATTTTTCAATTTTTCAATTCTTCAATTCTTCAATTCTTCAATTCTCCAATTCTTCAACTACTGACAATATCCCCATCATAATAGTAACGATAATAATGACAAAAACAATAAGAATAACAACAACTCTAATGATAATAATGATAACAATAATATCGAGAACGAAAGTACAATACTAATAACACTAAAGATAATAACGACGGTAATGATAATAATAATAAAACATTTAATCACTGAACATAAACGTCCAAGTGGTTCTCACCCATAAAACATTCATCACGTCGTTCACGTAATAAATACGGCAACAAAAAAGCATCTCCTAACGATCAAAAATAAAAGACGCGAACCACCTAAAAGTACCAACAAGAGATCGGAAGCAGTTGATTTATTTGAGAAGCGAAGAACTTTTGGAGTTTACTATGCATGAATTCACGACGAGCTGAAACGATGAGGAATACAGCTTCCAAACTTACGGACGCTAATGTATATCAATCCCCCAGCGTACCAATCAGCGAATACCAAAAAAAGCAAACATCACCGGTTCACCCGTTCCCTCGTTACCGGCAGACTCCTCGTCTGTTCTAGAAGAAAAAGGAACGGATAAAAAGCGTCGTATCATTTGTTCACGTGACAGTGCAAACCAGTTTCCCATAAAATTCCGCAGACACGTCCGAAAGACGCATCCGAGAGGCATCGAACAGCCGGGATAGCTTGTGGCATTGGAAACAGTCGAGATCGCGAGGTCAAACTCGCGAGAGAAGATCCTTCTACTCATCAGCATCGGATTATTACGCAGCCTGCTGATTCGCGTTCGATGCCGGCACTTTATTCGAAATTGTTAGCCGAACGTCACTGTGGAACGACAGTGCAATAACTCTTTACAGATTTTTGGAAGGTACGTGCTAGATATGGCGTATGCGATATATAACGAGACGGAAATATGATGAGTGGAAAATGTGACACATTGGAAAGTAAACTTGGGGAAGATACAACATGTGGGAAATAGAACGCGTTGGAAATACAGTTTGTGGGGAATACGACGAGTGGGAAATACGGCGCGTGGAGATACGGCGCGTGGAGATACGGCACGTGGAAATAGGGCGCGTAGATATATAGCGCGTGAGAATTACGGCGCATGGAAAATATAACGCGTGCAGAATACAACATGTAGGAATTTCCACGCGATCGAAATACAGCGTGTGAGAATATAGCGCGTGGAAATACGGCGCGTGGAGATACGGCGCGTGGAAATAGGGCGCGTAGAAATATAGCGCGTGAGAATTACGGCGCATGAAAAATATAACGCGTGCAGAATACAACGTGTAGGAATTTCCACGCGATCGAAATAAAGCGCGTGGAAATACGGCGCGTGGAAATACAGCGCGTGGAAATACGGCGCGTGGAAGTACAGCGCGTGGGAAATACGGCGCGTGGAATATATAACACGTCGGAAATTAAACTTGTGGAAAATACAGTTCCTGGAGAATACGACGACTGGTAAATACAACTCATGGACAATACGACTGGGAAATACAGCGCGTGGAAATACGGCGCGTGAAAATACAGCGCGTGTGAAATACGATACGTAGAAAATACATATCGGAAGTTAAGCTTGTGGAACAATGCGTGGAGAATGTAACACGTAGAAAATATAACTCGCAGGAAATACGGAGCGTGTAATAGAGCCTGTAATAAAGAAATTTCAATTATTTTTACCTTAGATTACAGATAAAAATATCGTATCAAGCTTTATCTATCTTTAACTAAAAAGTATCTATCATATATTCTATCAATAATGGACTTCATGCACTTCTACAGTTATCATCTTCATCTTCTGAACTTCTAGTTTCGAAATGAAGGGCGACCCAGTATCCACCACGCGTGCAATTGCAACACTGTTGCAGACTTTTGCGTAGTAGTGTACCCCACTAATAGTGATTCGTTTGGCTAATGTAACTCGAACGACACGTCGAGTAATAACTTTATTTAGATACACTATCGACCAGTGTAATTGCACCGTAAATGTTCTCCAGGTTTCCTCTGTCGCTGTTGTTTTTCTTTCGTGGTATCCTTGAACATCCTCGTTTACAACGCAACTTGTCCCCGTGCACACACGTCGTGCTGAGCTCGTGGTCGTTCGTTTGAAATCATTATAATTAGCAAGCATCGGCTCGCCTTCTTGATATTAAAAGTCTCCGAATGCGATCCTCGGCGAGTACACTTTTGCCGGGCCAGCATGCAACCTTTTATGGCCAGCCTCCGCGGTTTCATTTTTTGGCACCGTCGTCGATGCTATTTTGTCCCTCTCGTTGATTTGAGTTGCTTTTTTTAGGAAATACATGTACTTTTAATTGGCACGGACTAATGATGCTCGTAAGACTTCTTTTTTTAACAGGTGGAGTGATTAACAGTTGGAGTGTCAGATGTCGCGAATTGTCGATGCCGCCATTTTGTTTACGGTTGTGACCGGTAGGCGCACGCGTCTCTTTTGTATAAAGTTTAATAAAACAGATATTTTATGTTCTATACGTCTGCTAACTACGTGGCTGGATATTGTATAAAATAAACAGTGGTGGATAAATTATAGTACTGAAAAAAATTATAGTAAATTAAATTATAGTACGAGAACAGTAGCTGAAATTAAGGGTGCTCTAGAAAACTTTTGTCCTTTATTTTAAAATTGTGTAAAAGGATTTGTGGAACGTGTATGAAAAGAAACTTTATATGGAAATTTAATAAAGTCGTAAAAGAACAAAATTAAATATTTTTGATTTACTTATTATGTTATAATATCAAGTAAAATTAAACTTTAAGCTTCATTTAAAGTGTTGAATTTGTTTAGTGCAAAAAAAGTGGGGAAAATCGATGAAAAAAGAGGGAAGAAGAAGGAAAGTAAAAGAAAGTGGAAGGTGTTCATGGAAGTCAGCAATTCTGGCGACTTATCGCTAAAAACTTATCGATTAATGTCGATTATCGATTCACCGTCCGGATGCATTACTGTTGAACATTAATTCTCTCTTTTTGTTTTACGAATGTTTCATACTCGATAAAGCTGCTTATTATCGGTGCATCAGACTCAATCATAAAAGTCCGCGTAAAGCGACGTAAAAAGGAAAGTCTTCCTCGTAAGAATAGTTCTTTCATATGGGAAGAAAATCTTCCTTGTATGCAATGGCGTGAAATAGGGATTTTTGTTTAGGGTGGAACAAATTTTTTTTCGTTACGGTTATTGAAAATGACATTTTAAGGAAAATGGCGATATATGGAGAGGAAACTTTGATATTCTTGTAAACTAGCGTATAATATCCGAAATTCAGGATTTTTTAATTCTCAAAAATCTAAAAATTCCATAAATTCGCAAATTTCTAAAATTTCCCCATATACTGTAAAAATTATTTCATATTTCTTAAAATTCCCAAAATTCTCTAGTGTCCAAAAATTCCCCAAATTCTCAACACTTTCTCATATTTCTGAAAATTCTCAAACTTTTCTAGTTTCTCAAAATTTATAAAAATTCCCCAAGTTCTAAAAGTAAATTCTCAAATTTTTAATAATTCAAATTCTAAAAAATTTCCCAAATACTAAAAATTATCTCATATTTCTTAAAATTCCCAAAATTCTCTAGTTACTAAAAATTCCTCAAATTCCCAAAATTTTCTATTTCTCAAAACTCTCATATTCTCTAGTTACTAAAAATTCTTTAAATTCTCAAAATTTTCTCATATTTCTGAAAATTCTCAAACTTCTCTAGTTTTTTACAATTTCTAATAATTCCCCAAATTCTTAAAATTTCCCAGATTCTCGAAATTCCAAAAATTCCCCAATTTCTCGAATTTCTAAAAATTCCCTAAGTTCTAAAAATTTCACAAATTCTCAGATATTTAAAAATTTCACAAATTCTCAAATTTCTAAAAATTCCTCAAGTTCTCAAAATTTCCCAAAATTCTCAAAGATCTACAAATTCCCCAAATTCCTAGTTTAGAAATGTACCAAATTCCCAATTTGACAACATCTTAAAATCATCCAATTGCCAAATCTCCAGATTCAAGCTTACAGTAACTGAGATCCAAAAATGTCTAAACTTTCACGCTCTAAAATTCCAAAATCGGCCATATAAATTCCTCAAACCCAAACTGATCAATCTATCCAAATTTTGAGATTCTCAAATTCCCCAATTTCTATTTAAATTCAGTCACCAATTTCATCGGAATAAAGCGTATTTCCTCAATACGGGGGTGACTCCACCCTGAAGTTACGCCAATGCCTTCAGATTCAGGTATCTCCATAGAACTGTAAAAGCTACACGATGTAACTATCCCGGCTGTTTACACGCCGCCCATTACAAGCCTTACGAGCATCATTAACCGGGCGTGTTTCGGAATCCCCCATGAACGCAACATTTTTCAATACACGAAACTAAACACGACTTATCGTCGAATAATAAGCGATAGCTCTCACGGAACGAACCCTTAAACGTCGCCCTTCCTCTCCTATTTTACCTCCAATTATCTCGTAGCATCCGATTAAAAGCGAACGAATCACCGTAGTTATAATTCATCGCTTATCGAGGCTAGACAACGCGAAATTGGCGGCAAATTATCGCACGGGTATCGTTCGTGTCTTCATTTTGCCCGCGATTAATTGAGCCTCGAATAAAGCCACGGGTTTGGTAAAAGGTTCGTTATACCGTTCCTCAAGATCGGGTTGATATTACGTGTCTAATAGGGAAATTAATGTTGCACGAACAAAAGATGCGAATCAAATTAAGAGCACTCGTTTCGTTCGAGATATAATGAAATGTATTTTAGATAAGAAACGTTTACGTTAGGAGCTTAATGCATCGCTGTTAGCATTAGCTTAATGACGCTAACTACTCTCGTTGGCTTGTAATTGTTCCTTCGTCGATTACGAAAACTCGCGGAGCGGAAAATAATTATCTGACATTACGGATTCGTCGGGCTTCGAAACCCCTAAATTTATCGATGACCTTGACTGTGACCTTGAACGTTCAACGCATGCGCAGTCGATAACGGGGAGTAATAAACGTGCGCGGTAAAGTTCAGCCAAAGAGTACACTGAAATCGGGTATAATAACTTTACTGCGCATAATTATTAAGTACGGTTAACGACTGCGCACGTGTTTTATGTTCAAGGTCGTTCCGAGAATATTTCAAAAGCGCTATTTGCTTTGGCCATTCTTATTAAACCCTCTATCAAATTAAGATCCTATTAAAATATTACTTTTAATATTATTTATTAAAATACTGAACGATACTTTCAACTTTTTTTCTCGAGTACAGGTTAGGTTAGAAGCTCAACTGCAACCTTTCCCTCGTTTTCTCTAAATAAAACTATAAACAAACGTACACATCAACGACAAAAGGTTCAATTGCCGTAATAACATCTGACGAATATTCAGCAAGAAAAACCGGGAAGGTGGCAATAACATCAATTGGAAGAACATCCCTAATTACCCACAAAATAACAACGACCCTCAACGAAGCTCGAAACTTTTTTCTCCGGAAAGAAAGAGCAACGGTTATTTTAAACCGCCTTCTCGAACAACAACGGGTTTTTTTTTCGAACACCAGAAAACACGGCGTTGGTTAGGTGGATCAGAAGAAACCTAAAGGTGGGAGGAGGAACGTTTTAACGCAACGACTTGGAGGCGCACGGGCACGTGAGAATTAACCAGCATTTGCATTGTAATACGTGTCCGGTAATCACTATGATTGAGGTGGGCGTATCCAATCCTTAAGTTTAATAGCCTGGGTTGCCCAAAAGCCCTGTGTCGCTCGGGGTTCGCGTGTATGTGCGGCGCGAAACTTTTATCGTTTCACCGAGTCGTAATTTTTGCGGGTGCACGGTTGCGTATGCGGTTTTCAAGACAGCCGTAGTTGTAATAAGCGCCATACTGAATTCTCCATGGCCTTCATTTTTCTCGACATCGGCGAACTTTGGGTACACGATGGTACAAGAGGGGACCTTCGATGTTCGGCGGACGCTTTGAATTGCTTGTATGGACGGGCGGGAAATTTAAATCGAACGAATTTAATTTCCCGTCAATCTCTAATAATTAGAAATCTATTTGACGTCGATTTTTTTGTAAGGTTGCTATGGGGGAATATGGGGATTTAGGAAACTAGAGAATTCAAGATTTTGTAAATTCATTTTTTCTTGTTGTTGAATTTAAATATTAGGGAATTGGGGCTTCAGGAATTTAGGGATGTGAGCATCTAGGGATATAGGGATATAGAAATTTAGGAATTTAGGTATAGGGATTCAGGGATCCAGCAATTTAGGAATTTAGGGATGTGGAGATCTAGGGATCTAGGAATCTAGGGATCTAGGGATCTAGGGATCTAAGGATCTAGGGATATAGGAATTTAGGGGACCTAGGGATTTAGGGATCTAGGAATTTAAGAATTTAGGAATTTAGGAATTTCAGACTTTGGGAATTTGGGAATTTAGAAATTTTGAAATTTAGGAATGTGGGGATCTAGGGATGTGGGGATCTAGGGATGTGGGGATCTAGGGATGTGGGGATCTAGGGATGTGGGGATCTAGGGATGTGGGGATCTAGGGATGTGGGGATCTAGGGATGTGGGGATCTAGGGATGTGGGGATCTAAGGATGTGGGGATCTAGGGATCTAAGGATCTAGGGATCTAAGGATCTAGGGATCTGAGGATCTTGGGATCTAAGGATCTAAGGATCTTGGGATCTAAGGATCTAGGGATCTAGGGATATAGAATTTTTTGGAATCTTGGAATATAGGAATTTAGGGGACCTAGGGATTTAGGGATCTAGGAATTTAAGAATTTAGGAATTTCAGACTTTGGGAATTTGGGAATTTGGGAATTTCGGAATTTTGAAATTTAGGGATGTGGGGATCTAGGGATCTAGGAATATAGAATTCTTTGGAATCTTGGAACCTAGGAATTTGGGGGGTCTAGGGATTCAGGGATCTAGGAATTTAGGACTATAGGATTTTAGGAATTTAGGAATTTAGGAATATGGGAGTTTGGGAATTTAGGAATTTTGAAATTTGGGGATGTGGGGATCTAGGGATCTAGGGATATAGAAATTTAGGAATCTTGAAATCTAGGAATTTAGGGGGACTAGGGATTCAGGGATCTAGGAATTTAGGAACTTACTTAGGTATCTAGGAACTTAGGAATCTAGGGATTTACCATTTAAAAAATTAAAAAACCTAAAAATTTGAAAATTTGAAGATTTGAAGATTTAGAAATACAGAAATTTGAGCGTTAGGTACTTAAAAAATTACAAAAATTTTCAATTTAGCGCCGAAATAAGCTAAATCGAAAGGAAGCCTACGTTGCAGCCGAGAGTACCAAGAGTGTGGTACACGTGTGTCAAGTCACGCCACACCGACGGACCACACAGCCGACGCCGAGACGTTGCTTTCTCAGAGTAGTCATGGTAAAGTCGTGGGTAATCGTGGCCGAACGATCTGTCCAGTCAGATAGATCAAGCGTGGCGGCGAGTTGGCATCTTCAGGGAACATCGTGGTAGATTGCACGACACACGTTCCACGCGTGTACATTTCTTTTCCGCGGGAGTCTCGATACCGCGATGAGGATTTTGCGAAGGATGAGAGGAGGAACGGCGAGATAGACGAGAAAATTGAAAAGGGAACGGGATTACGTGTGGGTGGTTGATGGGAAGCTACAGGAATATACCAGGTGTACATATAAACAGATTTTAGATTATTTCTAACATAACTCTTCGTGTTTTATGGTGTAATTGAAAATAAACGGAGGATGAATACTGGGACTTGTAAAACATATTAGGTTAGGTTAACCTAACTCAACTCAACGTTTTTTATATTGTAATTGAAGATGAATGTCACAGGATGAATATTGTCAGTAATGAAACATGTTAGGTTAGGTTAAGTTGGTTTAGGTTAGTTTGACCTAACCAAACTCAACGTACTTTATAATTGCAAATGAATGTCAGAGGACGAAAACTATCAATTATGAAGCATGTTAGGTTAAGTTTGTTTAGGTTAGTGTAACTTAGCCCACCTGAACATATTTTATAATATAAAATACGACCTCGATGACACGTGTCAATATCTCTCCTCAAAACCCTAACTTCACACTCAAATTTTCCCTAGTATTCCAAATTTATCCCCGACTGTACACACACGTTGATTGAGCATCGCTCCTACGTCGCAGTATGAGTTAGAGACGTGTAACGGTCTGCAAACTATGTTTTTGTGCCATTCCGGCGAGAAGGATCGTTTCTTTGAACCGTTCATCGCGGTCGTGCTCCCCTGAATGACGAGCTGTCGCGATTTTTCTTCTTTATGATCGACAACGGTACAGTCTGTCATATTTTCGCGAGTTTAGCGTTGCCCGCTCGTTATTCGCCTGTTTCCGAAGCAACCGGCTGCTTCGCTGCCGCGGCTCGTCTTCTTTTACGACGCACGGCACTGTAATTTCGTTCGATGAGGAAGTCTGGAGGAGTCGAATGTTTTCGTGTATATTTAACGTTTATGAATGTAAACAAAGAAGGTCTGGAAAAAATCTGGGTGAGCCAAGTTTCTTAGAGGTTAAATTATAAATTAAATTGTACAGGGTGGTTCACGTTACTGTACAGTGCTTCTTTTAAAGCAAATGCAGCTGGATTCTGCGAACAATTATTGGGGTACAATAGTATACTTACTCATATTTAATTATTAAAAAATTACTGTCTATTCGAATCAGCTGAATTTATTGTTCAGTGTATTTTAAGACATAAAACGAAGTCCGAACACGATTAAATTAATACGAAATTTACGATCAAGTGAAATAACAGCCGAGAACAAGAATATCATAACGAAAGTGAATTTTCAATACGAAGAAGAAATTTGTCTTTCGTTACACCATAAATTCAAACAATTTACGAGAAACGCCCACCGGATTCTTTTTAATAAACTCGTTCCAACTATCACGTACATATATCAAACTCCGCGTGTATCTTCGATCTCGGTAAACAAGCGCCGTTAAAAAATGGCGGTCTCGAAATTACGGTTTTTCCACTGTACACCATGGTCTTTCTTCAATTATTTTCTACTCGACGTTGGGGGCGGTTGAACGCGACGCGCCTTAACCTTCATGTTTAACCTTCGATACTTATACCGATTTTGCCACATTGTATGTAATTTCTGTACACTGCAATTTCTTCACACGGCATTCAATGAACACCGTTTCTTTCGGTGCGCAGAGATAATTTAGTCCTCTGCAATCTCAACCATCAACGCTTGCAACGGAAAATTTGATTTGAAATTGATCAAAATCGCATTTTTTCATTTATTCTATCTTCAACAATAGGACTTGGTTGAAAATCTGTAATTAGCATTTAATAATATTTGCCATAACAGCCAAAATAATAGATTTATGTCAAAAATGTATAGAACCTCTTTTGTAGAGCTTTTTGCGAGCTTTATTTTTTGTCTGAAGCTTTTTTCTCCAAAGTCAATATTTACGGATATATTTAGTAAGAACTGTAAAGTACTTGAAAGGGTGTTGGGGAAGGTGTTGGGAAACGATATTTAATAATATTTGTCATAACAGCTAAAGTAATAGGTTTATGTCAAAAATGTATAGAACCTCCTTTGTAGAACTTTTTACGAGCTTCATTTTTTGTTTCAACCTTTTTTCTCTAGAATCAATATTTTCGGATATATTTAATAAGAACTATAAAAAACTTTGAAGGGTGCTGGGGAACGACATTTAATAATATTTGTCATAACAACCAAAATAATAGGTTTATGTCAAAAATGTATAGAACCTCTTTTGTAGAGCTTTTTACGAGCTTCATTTTTCGTTTCAACCATTTTTCTCCAGAATCAATATTTTCGGATATATTTAGTAAGAACTAAACATTGAAGGGTGTTGCCGGGTATTCCGATTCAGCGTGAAAAATATCATCAAGTTCTCTAACCGCAGACTTGCACCGCAGCCTTTCCTGCGATAAATTGCATTGGTATTCCTCGTCGAATAATCGCGCAATAAGAGGTCGAAACATCGGGAAACTCAAACGCGCCGCTTAATTTTCTCCGGGCTTCGCAAAGGGGGTCGTTGAATCCGTGATTCGGCAGACCGTTCACGATCCTTGCTGCTCGTGTACAGATAAAAGAGAGAAGGTATCTTGTCGGAAGTAGACATTGATGGCCGATAGCTCTGGCCCCGACGTGGACTAAGCCGAGGACTGCTTCGAAACTGCGTGGCACGCTGTGGAATCGTAAGATCGGAGATCACGCGAACGTTGAAGAAAGAAGCTTCGACTAACCTCTAACGGGCCGAAGAAAGAGGGAATTAGAGAGATCGAACTTACGGTGCTCGACGAGTTCCAACCATGTCACCACTAACTTGTATTAATGTTGCCGATCAATTCTAATGGACGTGGTCGCATCAGCACCGCACGTGCATTTGCATGCGTATATAGGGTGTTTCGTTAAGGACAGTTTATATCGAACATTTCAATATAATTATAAATATTAATTTTAACGATCAAAATACCAAACTCTGTCTTGCAAAATTATTTCGTTACAAAATTTGTGGTCTGAAAATGAAAATAAAGAATGTATATATAAATTTATGTTATTTGTTTATTTATTCTTCAAGTTCATCTTTAATTTCAAGGTAAATATACAATATAGGCTGATAGATTTAGCATTTTCTAAGTTACATTTAAATTATTAGCTTCTTGTGAAAAATGGTACTGCAAGAAATTTCATACATAACCTATATGTCTACCTGTATGATCATAACCTCAATATTAGTATTTTGCTAGGTTATTTCGAATGTATATAGTTTGAATGTATTTTGAATGAATTCGATTTTGTATAAAATAATGTACTGCAATGAATTATTATACAAAACTGGTAATATTAACGTTAAGCAGTTTGCTCATTTTCGCTTCATTCGAAAGAGAAACACGGCCGCCATTAATGGCGGGAAACGTATAAACTTTCAAACGGCGTATAAACTTTCGCTGAAGCGACGACGCTCAAGCAACTAATCCGACTAGTTAGTTATAATTCAATTATGTGCAACTATCTATTTACACGGTCTACGTGTAACCAGCTATTTACATTCGAATTTCTGTCTTCATCGGTCAAAAACCGTGCGTGCTGTCTCACGGATTGACAAGATGATTGAGAGTCCGGATGCTTGAACCTTCTTTTCAGGGTTAGCCTTCTGCGTTTCACACTGGCCAGACCTTTTGACGTTATTAGTGAATATTATGTATTAGCAAATGGATTTTAAATGACTCCGCAAGCGATAATCAAGCGGATATATAGGTCCTAGGTTCATACACTTAGGTACTTAAGTGTGATTAGTTTATAACTGTTCAACGGCGATTAAGGCACATTTCAGTCTTACTCGAGCTAGAAAGCAATCATTCCGAGTGATTTTATGGTTCTTTAAAAACAAAAAGGTGTTCGAAGTTTCAGGAAGCTGTGCCGTACAGATGATAATATAATTTACAACGGAAAGTGTGCTAATCTTTTTCTTCGTATTTTTGGTAATTACACGTTTCGTTGATGACTACAATTGTGGGAATTCTGCAAATTGACTCGGAACTTTCGTCGTAGTCGAATTTTACTACATTCAAATGGTGGGAATCCACAGATCTTCAAATTTTTCTGTAAACTCGTAAGTTTGCAAATTCCCAGATTTCCAATTATATCTTAACCAATTTTTCATCATCCAATCTCGCCTCGGTACTTCATTATTCCAAAACTAATAGGTTATCCTGTTCCCACTAAACACACACCTCTAAAAACCACACTCATAAAGTGTGCAATTATCGTTCAGATCATCTAGTTAACTTCTCCGGTGATTAGTTCTCATTAGAGATTCATCAAGCTGATTGAGCCATCGAATTTAATAACAGCCTATGCTCTAGAAAGTATTAGCGAAATACTTTTAATAGTTCTCCATTCTTCCGCATCACGTTTTTTCACAAAACTTCACTCTATAAGTAACCAACAGCGGATTTCCTCTTCCACTATATTGCAGCAGATGTTCAACTGTTTTGTGATCACCTATCGTGACTGTGCAAACTAGGCAGCTTATGTAACATTGATAATTATCGCTGGAAACTTGCATCGCTGTTTCAGATTATCAGCGGTGTAACTAGGGATTGGTTACGAAACTAGTCACGTGTCGCCATGATGGATTAACGAATATCAAGATGACATAAAGCAATCGCAGGGAGACACCAGGGTCTTTCAGCCATTTTGTAGAGTCATCAGCGTCCATTTTGTGGTGTCATACGCGTCCATTTTGTAGAGTTATAGGCTACTATTTTGTGAAGTCATAAGCGTCCATTTTGTAGAGTCATAATCGTCCCTTTTGTGGAGTCATGAGCGTCCATTTTGTAGAGTCATACGCGTCCATCTTGTGGAGTCATAAGCGTCCATTCAGTAGAGTTATAGGCGTCCATATTGTGGAGTCATACGCGTCCATTTTGTCGAGTCATAAGCGTCCATGTTGACGAAACCTTTTCTGAAGAATGTACAATGGAAATGAATAAAAAATAAGTAAATATAGTTCAGCCGTGACAACTCAAATCCAACGCTGCCCCCAGCCAGCCCAAAAGTCCCAACGCTACCCCCGCAACTTCAAGGAACCCTGGCGAAATGTCCCGAAATCTCGAATGGATCATAAAATGGCAAGTAGGAAGTGGAAGCCGCAAGAACATAAGAGAATAATGGCAGGCAACATCGTTGACGAAGCAGGCAGCTACCGTGATCATAATTGACGTGCGCGCCGTGTTTCTCGCGGGGCAGTCTGCTTTGGCAAAGCGGAGCAAAGAAGTGGCTGGCCAGTGGGCATCGTTTTGCTTCATTTCTTCCTCGGCTGTTTCCAGAGAGTCGTAAAAAAGGCAGTATACTTTCGCGGAGTGGACGCGGGCCGATATATAAATTACACGTCTGATCCCGGGAGCCCCCGAGGAAGGTAACGGTACTCGGACGGCGGAGGGTTTCCGATCTTGGCCTGTGTTTCGACGTCCTTCTCCGGCTGGGATCTTTCCCGGGACACTGAACAGAGAAGAAAATCTGTTTACCGAAGGGAACTCCTTGCTCCGATGGCGGGAGACGAGGGGAGGGCCCGGGGGAGCCCCGGAGAGCCGTCCGGTTGATCGGCAGCCAAGATTGCGTGGAGTTACGTCAGCATCCTATTGGTACACTCGGGTACGGAGGATTCCTGCGGGTCATGTGCACTTGAAAATTTTTGTATTTACTATATTTCCAAATCCCGACAAGATTTACATTTACAAAATTTTCAAATTTTGGAGTCGTTAAATTTGTGAACATTTTGGAGATATTCCTCAATTTCTAAACTTTACAATTGCATATTTGTAGATATGGAATCTTTCATGGTTGTAAAATGCAAAATTATACAAATCTCCAAATCTCCAAATGTTTACATCTCCATATTTCCAATACTCTCAATCTCTATACCTCCAAAGTCCCAAAACTCCCAAATCTCCAAATCTCCAAATCTCTAAATCTCCAAAACTCTCAATCTCTATACCTCCAAAGTCTCAAAACTCCCAAAACATCAAGTCTTCAAATCTCCAAATTTTTAAATCTCCAAATCTCCAAAGCTCTCAATCTCTATATCTCCAAAGATCCAAAACTCCCAAATGTTAAAGTCTTCAAATCTCCAAATCTCCAAAGCTCTCAATCTCTAAATCTCTAAATCCCCAAAGTCCCAAAATTCCCAAATCTCCAATCTCCAATCTCCAAAACTCTCAATCTCTAAATCTCCAAATCTCCAAATCTTCAAAGCTCCAAAATCCCCAAATCTCCAAAGTCCCCAAATCTCTAAAGTTCCTAACTCCCTAAATCTCTAAAGTCCCAAAATTCCCAAATCTCCAAAACTCTCAATCTCTACATCTCCAAATCTGCAAATCTCCAAATCTCCAAATCTCCAAATCTCCAAAGTCCCCAAATCTCTAAAGTTCCTAAATTCTCAAATCTCCAAAGTCCCAAAATCCCCAAATTCAAAAATCCCCTACCAAATTCTCCAACTCTGAAAAATCTGTAAAAGCTGTCATCAAAATGTCATCTCTTTTCCACCATAATCTTCATATTTTCCCTATGGGAGGCAGATTTGCTGTTGACTGTACGCGCATAGGTACACGAGCGGTCGATCAAAGGGACTCGGATTGTGCCGGGGTTTCGTTTAATGGCCATCCTCGCTTTCAGTCTACTCTCGTCGCGGTTTCGTATGTGAAACCCTGTGCCCCGGACTGTCCAGAAATGGTGCTTCTCCGGGCCTTTTTTTGCTTCCGGGCTGCGCCATCAGATGCATGTTGCATCGGCCAGCAACGGCCACGTGCACCGGTGTCGCTCGTTAACATTCGTCCAGATCTGCGCCATTGTTTTGGGAACTAATTAATGTGGATCGTTTGGGTTTATGAGAAGCATTAATCGTTCGTTAGTGCATGGTAATGATTGGACACATGTGCTAGAGGGACTCAACCAACACTCTGCTGACAAGTTAACTAGTTGTAAAGATTTTAAGAAATAAGGTGGGGTAAGCTGTGAAGGATTATCTGTTGGTATTGTTAGTAATTTATTTTGGTGCGTTTATAATTTTCTATGTTACTCATTGTGTACAGCATATTATTAGATTCCGATGTTTAATTTATTCCTATTAAATTTTTACAAGGAAATCTTGCAGAGGACACTGTAGAAGTCACTTTAGAACTATTGCTACCCAGCTTTTGGAAGATCTGCCAAAGATGATATACTATTTTACATCTTCCAAAGTTTGATTTGGAGAGCAATATGATCGAGGTGGAAGACCAATAGGAATTCCTAGACATTACTAGGACTAAGACGTATAATTTAGGGCTGAGCAACAGACTCTGTGAGTATAGGCGTAGCTTCTTTTACTTTGGGTCGACCTCACGCTAACTCGTGGGCAACGGTATACTCTATATGTCTCTAACACCCTGCTACTACGAATTGAATATGTGTCAAATACACGGGACAGTGGATAATTTCACGTGTTGACACAAGAATGAACAGAGTACGTTTTGTCCTGCTCTAACGACCTAACTCTTCGGAACATTTCTTACAGATGTTTTTGCAAAGGTGGTTGGCAACGAATGTCGTGACGAATTGGTCGGTTGAAAGATGGCGGGCCAGCGGGCCATTAGCTGGTTTTCATCGGCCGTCTTGCGGCGAAGCGTATTTATGTGTCTCATTGTTCCTGCGGAGAGCGAAGACAATTGTATACGAAAATGCAGCTGTGTCAAGTGCATAATATAAGGTAACGGTAACGACGAAGGAAACGCGACCACGTTGCGCGAACAATGAGCCGATTCGTAGTAGCGGCGCGATCATAAATGTCCCGCCATTTTTGTTCACCGGTGGCCGTTGTTATATATGGCCGACCACCGATAGCGATAAATTTTATTCCGTTCGTTGTCCTCTCTGATGCCGCTATCGTGCGCCGTGAGAGATCATTTGCGAGATTCTATTGATTTCGATGGATTTCTCGATCTAGGAGACGTGGGAAGCGTGAAAAAGATGGGTTCGTTCCGATCGTATCGTGAGATCGTTTCGAATAATATATTCATGAGAATTATATCTGAAAGGTATAAATCTTGCAATCAAATCTAATGATCCAATAATTGAGGAGACGCCTGATGTACGGAGAGAATAGGTTGCTAAATCTTCTTGGGTATCGCTGTTGGGTAAGGTATATTTTTTATTCTGATTGGCCCTTCATTATGAACGTTTGAAGTTATCTAAGTGTGAGATCTTGGAATTTTTATGCTATGGGATTTTCAAGTTTTCGGCAATGGGTTAGATATTTAGAATTTTGGGATTTTGGAAGTTTTAGAACTTTTTGAATTTTTGGAAATTTGGAAGTTTTAGAATTTGGAGTTTTAGAAATTTGGGGGTTGGAGACTTTGGAGATTAAGAAATTTGGGAATCTGGAGATTTGGAGACTTGAAGATTTGGGGATGTTGGGACATTGAATATTTGGAGATTTGGAGATATAGAGATTTAGAAATTTTGAGACTTGAAGATTTGGTGATTTGTAGATTTGGAGATTTAGAGACTTGGAGATTAGGAGGTTTAGAAATTGTTCAAACTTTGAAATCCAAAGATTTGTAAGTTTGAACAATTTAGAAATTTAGAAATGAGTGTTCATAAATTCGTGAATCAAGAGACATAAACGTCTAATCTCAAAATTAACAAATCTAGACTTAATAATACTTGATAATCTTAGAAATTTTTAAACCTCGCAACCCTAAAACTCAAAATCATCCTTCCGTAAGTAACCACAAGTATCCCACAAGTTATGTTCACTACGTAAGATATCTAATACAAATCCCTTCATAACTGTTCGCAAAATCTCCGCTAATAACATCCCTAAAGGCGACGACACTCGACATTCCATACGTCTTCTTTTCTTCCACATTACCCACATATTCCGTTGCTCGGCGGTAAATCGATAATGTCGGCAAATTTCTCCATACCGCGTGAAAACATAGCCAGATAACGGTCGTGCAGATATGGCGTACCACGGTTCCAGCGAACGCAGCGCCACTCGTGGTCACGGCTTTCCCAACATTACCTTCGATTCTCAATTGCCGGATAAAATGAGACTTAGAATGTGTAACGGGTTGATAATGATGCTGCATGTTCAGCTGGTAACTCGTTACAAGGATGCAATTATCGATTTTGCTGTTTGACGAACGAGTCTGATGCGTTATTGAATGAATTTCGATTCGCTACCGGTAATAACTCTTCGGTCGTCCATTTTGCTCGGTAGGTGCTGTTTAATGGACGCCAGAACATCCACCATAAACGTCCTGGGAATGAATTTCATTTTCACACATCTTATTGCATGTTCGGAACTAAATACCGATAATGATGCATGATTACATATGTGGTCGCTCACATGTGGATGTCGGAGATAAGTTCATACTGATGATAAATAAATACTGATAAATAAGTTTATACTTACTGATAAAGTGTTATGAAAATTACATATGTGGTCACACATGACCATATGTAACATATGTGCAATGATGTGGGAAATAAGTTCATACTGACGATAAATTGATACTGATAAATAAGTTTATACTTACTGATACTTACTTACAACATACTGATAAAGTATGTTGAAAATTACATATGTGGTTGCACAGGACCATATGTAACATATGTGCAATGATGTGAGGAATAAGTTCATACTGATGATAAATTGATACTGATAAATAAGTTTATACTTACTGATACTTACTTACAACATACTGATAAAGTATGTTGAAAATTACATATGTGGTTGCACAGGACCGTATGTTACATATGTGCAATGATGTGAGGAATAAGTTCATGCTGATGATAAATTGCTACTGATAAATAAGTTTATTCTTACTGATGAAGTATGTTGAAAATTACATATGTGGTCGCACAGAACCACATGTAACATGTGTGCAATGACGTGGGAAATAAATAAATACTTATCGATAATAAATATCTGATCCACCAGCAAAATTTGGAAATGACCTGGAATAAGTAACATGGATGAAGTGATTAGGAAAGCAAGCTTAGGCAATGATCGTTAGCTCATCGTTACCCAACAAAGTTTGCGAATACAATTAGAGAGAAGCATCGAACAATGGACCGCAATTGGAGCAATGATAACGATAGCAGTTTCCTCGCTACAGTTCCCGTGGCGTTGCGTAAACCGTCAGCAGATTTCGCACGAGTCATCAGCAAGATGAAAGGAATCTGATGAAACAAAAGTGACTGGAGACTCATGAGAAATGTGAAAGCTGTACCAGCATCGTAGGTGTAACCTGTCTCACGCATGATCCTCGTGTTCGCTACTGTCAAGGTACATTTGTGCTTGATAACCAGAAATGAAATAAATTGAGGAAACGTTGAATTATCTTTCTGCCATTCATACCAACCGCAAAAATGTGTGTCGCAATATCATGGTAGCTGTTGCATCTGAAAGTTTACCTAAAGCTTTTAGGCTAACAATAACAAATACAAAGGCGTATTTCGTCCGGGGTTTTAGTTATCTGTGTACGAGTCGGCACTTGTGCCTACTCTTTGATCTAGGGCATAATTCTTTTTCGTCGCATTATCGCTATTAGCGTAATAAATAACCCCGGGAAGATGGCATTCCCATGTTTTACCGTTCAACGTATCACGTATGGTTTTCCCGTACTAATTTCACGATGCCTCATCAGAATCTAAATGCGATCCAATGCAGCCCTAATCCTCCGGTCGCACGTTATCGCGCGGATCGAAGTATTATGCTGATGATCGTAAATTATTATAATAGGACGGATGGAGATCATAAGTTTGTGAATTCACCACGATCGGCGTGGGGACCGATCGTTTATCGAGTATGTGTAACACGCTGAAACAACGTTCTTGTGTACGCATCATTCTTTGGAGATAATGTGGACTGCATGGTCAATAACCGATCAGCGTAATGAATGTCCACGAATCGAGAAAACGGTTATCGTTCGTGGTGCCGTTGGAGGAAACGATATGTGATGTGGAAGTAATTCGTTAGGTGGAGCAGGTAATATCAAAGGGTTTGTGAGTTTGCTTTTCCTTTTATTAGAACACTGGTTCTGTTATGTTCATTGGCGTGCATAGTACAAGTTTGCATTTCATTTTCTAACTTTAGTTTCTAGTTGCAGATTTTTATCTGTATATTGATATTTGTGGAATTATTAGAGATATTGTCAAATTGTTAAATTCACAAATTTATACACTGCAAAATTGTTCAGTTTTTAAGTCCTCAAATTTCCAAATCCAAGGATTCTTGAATACTTCAATTCTCTAATTTTTAAATCCTCAAATATCCTAATACAAAAATTCTCAAATTTTCTAATTTACAAAATTTTGTGATCGACAATATCTAAATTTTCCAATTTTCCCATTTTCCCATTTCCCAATTTCCCACTTTCCCACTTTCCCAATTTCCCAAATCCCAATTTCCCAAATCCCAATTTCCCAAATCCCAATTTCCCAAATCCCAATTTCCCAAATCCCAAATTCCAATATCCCAATTTCCCAATTTCTCAATTTCCCAATTTCTCACTTTCCCCATTTCCCAATTTTCCAATTTCCCAATTTTCCAATTTTCCAATTTCCCAAATCCCAATTTCCAAATCCCAAAATCACAAGTCCCCAAATCTCCGAATTCTCAATCCAATTCCCAAATCCTCAAATCTACAAATCTGCCAATCCTCAAATTTCCAACTTTCTAACCTTTCCCAATATTCAAATCTTCAAATACTATATTTTACATCGCACATAACCCCTCTTAATGCCATCGTGTACATCACGCAATATCCCACCGCGCGCAAAAATTTTAACTACGCCACTGCTTCTTCTCCAGTACCAGAAGGTTGTCTGATAGAGGCAGTTCTTCACTTCCGCCGATGGATTACACGCTAAATTGTTGAAGATCGGTTTTACCGTTAATCACAAATAGATTATTGTCCGGTAGCTCGAAGGTTCAATGCCATAATGCCTATCATTCCGTAGTCGTCGTTTCAGTTTGTTTCATTTTCTTCGATGAATGGACAGATATTTTCGTTGATAAACGACCACGAGGAAGTGGACTTAGCGGATTCGTTAAAAATGGTTACTCTTCAAATGTCAATTGATGGGTGCTTGTAATAGATTTATAACGTGCTATTCAGTCGGGTTATTTTAGTGCAATCCACATGATACACTCTGAACACGTTCATCAAATTATATTAGAAATATAGAAGCCATTGTAACTAAGCTTCCATCATTCGAGTAGCCATTCGAGTTCGAATACCACATTCCACAAGAAGTACAGCTGTTTAATTCAAACTTATTTAATTTTAGTCTTATATTTATGACTGACGTACTATAATGCTCTATTTAAGTGCATATGAAAGGAGATACATTCAATGTCCAGAGAGATTCAATGTCTCAGAGTTATAGGACATTCAATATTAACTTATATCGATTGTATCCTTCAATATGCATCACCTTCTGCCTTTTGACCACCTGCATCCATCTCTATTACAGCCACTCCTGATTTGCCTGACTATTTAGCAAAAATATCTGATGTGCAATTCGTAGATCCTGGGTCTTAAGTTAGGTTGTAAGTTAAAAGAGTGAATCTACTGAATTTTGACAATTACCAAAGATATGAGTGTCACAACCAACCTTGACATCATATATCTAACCTTGACATCACATCTACTACTTCGTCACATGTCTACACCTTCACCTGAACTTTGTCGAATAGCCTAACTAATTAGGTATAAAAATGATAGCACAAAGTGCAGATTCCCACATTCTAACCCGGACTTAGATCGATTGTTTAGCAGAGAGCATTCCTGTTCTCTGCACATTCGTCTTGCAATGGTCATCAAGTACCCGCTCGCTCATACCCCGTATTACCGATCCTTTAACGACGACTATAAGTCATCGATACTTTATCGGTAATCGTTAGTAGCATCTCTGCAAACATCCAGCGACCCACGATCCGGCCATGAATCCTCGTCGCGAGTCGGGCTGTCGGTCCGGCTCGCGGAATGAAGTGTTGCTTTCGTGAATGAAGCAGTTTACGCTGGACACGATATCGCTTACAGCGACAATTTAGCGCCGCTAGTTAGAATTATGCGCGAAACCGAATACTGGCGATCATATTACGCGATCGCGGGATTTATAGGCCAGCGGAGGATCCACGGGCCAGCATCGATGGCCAGCCCACCGAGCGCGAATTAAGTTTCCCGGCAATACGAGACGCGAACATTCAAGGTCGTAATTTCACCGTATCTTTCTACTCTATTACGGAGTTCTCATGAACTCTAACTGGACTTCCTGTTGCTTTGTCCATCGATCATCTCGCGCGATGTTCCTTCCTTCTTCGTGGGACCCGGCCGATTCTTCTGCGTTCGAAACCCTCGACTCACGTTACGCTTCATTGGAAAGCTTCGCCAATCAGTTTCCAGAGTGGATGATTTAATTCCCGCACACGATGGTCTGCTAATTGGCTGGTTGGTCCTCTTCGATTGGTTGATCTCCATCTTGGTTCGAGACGCTCGAGATTTTCAGGCTGTTGTGATGAATGATGCGACCAAAGTTTGGTATCACATGGGAACTTCATATTAGTCCTGCTGTTTGAAGAAGATATCTTTTTAGGCGTAACAATGTGGTGAAATAGGGAGAATAATATATATATGCTGTTTATTAGCAATAATGTGTGTGTGCTTCAATTTTTATTCAAATTTGTAGTGTTTGGTGTTCTCTATGTCCTTATTTTGGCTTCTTATGGATCTTATGGCTCCTGGATCTGTTTGTACCTTTCTGGATCTTCTTGGTTTCACCTGGTTCCTTCTGGATATTGCTGGATCTCCCTTGTTCCATCTGGCTCCTCCTGGATCTCCCTCGTTCCTTCAGACTCCTCATGGCTTCTTCTGGATCTGCATGGATCTGGACCTTTCTAGCTGACTCCTTCTGAATCTCCTTGGGTATCCTTGAGTCATCCTGAATCTTTCTGTGTCTTCTTGGGTCCTTCTGGCTCCTCCTGGCTCCTCCTGGATCTCCCTGGATCTCCCTGGTTCCTCCTGGATCTCCCTCGTTCGATATGGCTCCTCCTGGCTCCTCCTGGATGTCCCTAGGTATCTTTGAGTCATCCTGAATCTTCCTGTGTCTTCTTGGATCTTTCTGGCTCCTCTTGGCCCCTCTTGGATCTCCCTGGATCTCCCTGGTCCCTCCTGGATCTCCCTCGTTCGATATGGCTCCTCCTGGCCCCTCCTGGATCTCCCTCGTTCGATATGGCTCCTCCTGGCTCCTCCTGGATCTCCCTGGGTATCCTTGAGTCATCCTGTATCTTCCTGTGGCTTCTTGGTTTCTTCTGGCTCCTCCTGGCTCCTCTTGGATCTTCCTCGTTCCTTCTGGCTTCTCCTAGCTCTTTCTGGATCTCCCTGACTCCTCCTGGGTCTTCCTGGATCTTCCTGATTCCTCCTGGATCTCCCTGACTCCTCCTGGCTGCTCCTGCATCTCCCTACCTCTTCCTAGCTCCTCCTGAATTTGTCTCTCCTCGTCTCTCCCTGGATTCCCTAACCATTTGCTAACTCTTCGACTACCTTCAGTTCAATCCTCAGCTTCTTAACTCATTTTGGACCACGTCATCCAACTTCAAATTATCAACAAGCATGTTTCTGATCACAACACCAATATTACACGTTAGTATCATATTAAGTCGATGTAAATATATTGGTCCGCTCTATAATTAAATATTCTAGTTGTAATTTGTATAAGATCTAGCACGATTAGCATAACTTGTAATGAAGTTCCGAGAACTGTTTGCAGATGGCACCACCAGAAAACCGCGCTAAAATCGCAAAATGGAAGATGACTTGCACCACTTTCATAATCAGTCCAATACCGTTAACAGTCGGATTTCTATTATTTTCACTGTATTAAGTTTGATCTGTTATTATTTTCATTCCTTTCAATGGATTTGCCCCACTTTCGAAATAGTATGTGTTTCATTGGACTACAAATTGGTTGATACTTGTCTTCCTCCTACAAAACAGGAGAAAGTAATGTCGCTGTGTCACGCGTACGACGGTTTTATTGTTGAATATTAAGTTCGCGTGTAGCACAGTTTTCTAAGATAGTAGGTAATAGCCTGATGGAAGTTTCCATGCCATTGTTTACATCATCTTATCAAGCGTGTCTTCGTGCACTTTCTCTAAGAATTAGATAGCTCACAATTAAACAGTATTGTAATTCCATGCGAGACATTTATTCCTTCCAACATATATCATTCGAAGAATTATAAAATCTATGCATTTTTACTCATTTTTCGTTGTTTGGTCAAAAAGTTTGACATTCCTCGAACAAATATTCTGTTACAAGTTTAAAATAATGTAACAAAATTTCGTTTTTTTATTTTTATTCAAAATATTTGTTGAAGTATAACGATAGATGATTATTTGAAACAGAGTTAATTTTTATAAAAAATAAAATTAGCAGAATATATTTGAAATGTAAGTCAACTACATGACATTAGGCAATTTCATGTTGCAAGATTACTATAATTAAAGAAAGGTATTAGGTGTATTAAAAATGTTTTGTTATAGTATAGTAGTGAACTTGTTTTTATTTTTCAATGTCTAATGTTATGCAAAAATACATTTTGTGACTGTTGCGTTATTTCGTGACCACCTTGAACATTGTGTGACTGATTTCAGGCCAACACTTGGCCCAATTTTTCATGTCGGATATCGTAGAACAAGTCACAGAACAGCGAAACGACACCGATGCTTATGTATCTCCTCATTTGTCATTCGGAGGAACATGCTAAGAATAATAACGTTGTCTAAATGTGACAAGTGAAAAAGGAAGATTGAATAATTATATTGACCTTACGACAAAAGTATATCAGTAGGAAAAATGAAGGAGTTGTGCAAATTCTTACATTCACAAATTTAAAAATTTTAAAATTCTCAAACTTTTATTTCTCAAATTTCTAGATTTCCAAATTTTCATGAACTCAAACTCACAAATTTACAAAAAATGAAATTGTGAAAATGTCAAATTATCAAATTGTTGAATAGTGAAATAGTCAAAGAGTCAAATAGTCAAATAGTCAAATAGTCAAATAGTCAAATAGTCAAATAGTCAAATAGTCAAATGGTCAAATTGTCAAATTGTCAAATTCCCAAATTGTCAAATTGCCAAATTATCAAATTGTCAAATTATTAAATTATCAAATTGTCAAGTTGTCGAATTGTCAAATTCCCAAGCTGTCAAATTGTTAAATAACAAAATTTCTTATTCTTTAATTTTCCAAATCGTCAAATTTAGAAATTCTCAAATTTCCAAATCTCCAATTCTCCCAATTTCCAAATCTCCAAATTTCCAAATTCATAAATTTCCAAATCTCCAAATCTCCAAATCTCCAAATTCTCAAAGTCCTAAAACTCCAAATCTCCAGTCTTCAAATCCCCAAATCTCCAAATTTCCAGTCTCCAAATCTCCAAATCTCCAAGTCTCCAAAACTCTTAATCTCTAAATTTCTAAAGTGCCAAAATTCCCTAATCTCCAAATCTCCAAAATTCCAAATCGTCCAAATCCCAAAAGGCCTAAATCTCCAAAGCTTCCAATCTCTAACTCACCAGATTCCCAAATTTCTTAATCTCCAAATCTCCAAATTCTCAAATTCCTAAAACTCCAAATCTCCAAAATTTTCAAATCCCTAAATCTCCAAATCTCCAAAACTCTTAATCTCTAAATTTCCAAATCCCTAAAACTTTCAATCTCTAAATCTCCAAAGTTCCAAAACCCCCAAATCTCCAAATACTCAGCCCACCAAATTTCCAAAGCTCCACTTACGCAAACCCCTACATTTCCAACCGAAATCTCCAAAATCCACAAACTCCAATTTCTTTCAATCCTAAAACCCGTTAACCCCGAAAATTACCAAAAGTCTGTTCCACCAAAGCCCCAATTTCCCAAATTCCCAGCTTCCCAACTACAACAAATACACTCTTCTTTCTCCACAAAAATCTATGCACATACATTTCGATCGTTTTACGGGTCGTTCGACGCGTTTATCAGCCTTCAATCTCGGAAAATGGCCGAGGCAGGCTTGAGAACAAGAAAGTTCCATTTCCTATTTGCTCGTCCGAGGGACGCTCCGTGTTCCTTGTTGTTTTGCGATTTGCATCGACTTACAATGCCGCGTTGCGGCTCGTTTTCAATGCGGCTTTGTTGCGCGCACGTACACGCGACCTGCCCGCGTTCACACGAAGCGGATTCCCATATCAGATATTCATCTTTCCTCCACTCAGATTCTGCCGTCGAACGCGACACTCCTGTATATCGTTATTGTTACCATCGCTCTGAAGAATCTTCGTAAAGTGGCACTCTGCCAACATGCAAAGTACGTGAAGTCTCCTTTCGAACGCGTCTCTTGAGATCCGTCGTTTTTACTCGCAGTCTTTGCTTTTACTAGCAGTTTCATTTTCTATTCTGAAAGTCAACAGCAGCGAAAAATAGCATTCGCACGAATCACTTTCATAATTTGGGGAATTTGTGGTTTGGGTATTTCGGAAATTTGGAATTTGGGGAATTTGGGAAAATTGGAATTTTTGAAATTTAGGGAAGTCTAGGCAAACCTATAAAATTCTAGGGAAATTTAAGGAAATCTAGGGAAATCTAGGGAAATTTAGGGGAATCTAGGCAAGCCTATGAAAATCTAGGGAAATCTAGAGAAATATAGGCAAGCCTATGAAAGTCTAGGGAAATTTAGGAAAATCTGGGCAAACCCACGAAAATCTAGGGAAATTTAATGAAGTCTGGGAAATGTGGAATATAGGGAATTTGGAAAAAATGGTATTCTTGAAATTTAGAGAAATTTAGGGAAGTTTAGGCAAACCTATAAAAATCTAGGGAAATTTAAGTAATTCTAGGCAAACCTATAAAAATCTGGGGAAATTTATGGAAATCCAGGCAAACCTATTGAAATCTGGGGAAATTTATGGAAATCCAGGCAAACCTATAGAAATCTATGGAAGTCTAGGGAAATCGGGGCAAAGCTATAAAAATCTATGGAAATCTAGGCAAACCTATGAAAATCAAGGAAAATCCAAGGAAGTCTTGGAAAATCTGGGAAAATGTATACAACTCTAGTGAAATGAAGAGAAATATAGAGGATCAAGAGAGATCTAGGGACATCTGGGGAAATGTAGAGGAATGTAGAAATAAGAGTCAGATTAACAGTCAACTGTACACAAGACGTACATGAAATTTTATGAGAGATGCACACGACAAATATAATTTATAATCGTCGTACTGAAATTACAAGAATATTGTAAAAATCCCTAGGTAACTGGCAAGTTTGAGGTCTCACTTTAAATCACGACAGACTCTCAACAAGCTCCGCAGGATCCAGGAACTGAACGCGCGTAGGACTACAAGCACGATACCGTGTACAGTCAACAGCAAACATTTCACTAGGAAACTTTAGAAATTTGGAAATGTGGAGATTCGAAAAGGTGTAATTTTTCGAATTTTTACATATACGCATCCACAATTATACCTATAGATCACTAAAGGCTCAAACGGCAAGGACTACAAAATCTTAAACCATCCATAAATTTCTAGATCCTAGAGGATAATAAATCAACCCATCAATCTGTTAAATCCTCAAAGACCACGTATAAGGCCACTCTTAAATTGCTATATCCTTAAGGACGACAAATTGACTCATACTCAAATTAAATTCTCAAGGATCATGTGTTAACCCATCTTCAAATTATTAAATCATGAGGTCTACATGTTAAGCCATCCTCAAGTTGTTAAATCCTGAAGGACTACTAATTAATCTACCTTGAAATTGTTACATTATCAAGAACTACATATTAACCTATTACCAAATTGTTAAATTCTAGAGGACCACATATTAACCCACTCTCAAATTGTTAAATCCTCAAGGTCCACAAATTCACCTATACCCAAATTGTGAACTCTGAACTTCTCCACCCATCACAAAATTATTAAATCCTAGAAGACCACACATTAACTTAACTCCAAGTTGGTAAATCCTAGAAGACCACATCTTGGCCCATCCCTGAATTATTAAATCTTAGAGGACCACATATTAATTCATTCTCAAACTGTTAAATCCTCAAGGTTCACAAATTCACCTATACCCAAATTGTCAATTCTGAACTTCTCCATCCATCACAAAATTATCAAATCCTAGAAGACCACACATTAACTTAACTCCAAGTTGGTAAATCCTAGAAGACCACATCTTGGCCCATCTCTGAATTATTAAATCTTAGAGGACCACATATTAATTCATTCTCAAACTGTTAAATACTCAAGGTTCACAAATTCACCTATACCCAAATTGTCAACTCTGAACTTCTCCATCCATCACAAAATTATCAAATCCTAGAAGACCACACATTAACTTAACTCCAAGTTGGTAAATCCTAGAAGACCACATCTTGGCCCATCTCTGAATTATTAAATCTTAGAGGACCACATATTAATTCATTCTCAAACTGATAAATCCTCAAGGTTCACAAATTCACCTATACCCAAATTGTCAACTCTGAACTTCTCCACCCATCTCAAAATTATCAAATCCCAGAAGACCACACATTAACCTAGCTCCAAGTTGGTAAATCCTAGAAGACCACATCTTGGCCCATCCCTGAATTATTAAATCTTAGAGGACCACATATTAATTCATTCTCAAACTGTTAAATCCTCAAGGTTCACAAATTCACCTATACCCAAATTGTCAATTCTGAACTTCTCCATCCATCACAAAATTATCAAATCCTAGAAGACCACACATTAACTTAACTCCAAGTTGGTAAATCCTAGAAGACCACATCTTGGCCCATCTCTGAATTATTAAATCTTAGAGGACCACATATTAATTCATTCTCAAACTGTTAAATCCTCAAGGTTCACAAATTCACCTATACCCAAATTGTCAATTCTGAACTTCTCCATCCATCACAAAATTATCAAATCCTAGAAGACCACACATTAACTTAACTCCAAGTTGGTAAATCCTAGAAGACCACATCTTGGCCCATCTCTGAATTATTAAATCTTAGAGGATCACATATTAATTCATTCTCAAACTGTTAAATCCTCAAGGTTCACAAATTCACCTATATCCAAATTGTCAATTCTGAACTTCTCCACCCATCTCAAAATTATCAAATCCCAGAAGACCACACATTAACCTAGCTCCAAGTTGTTAAAACCTAGAAGTCCACATCTTGGCCCATCCCGAATTATTAAACCTTAGATCACCAATCAACGCAATAGCTAGAAATCCTCCATCCTTAATTCGTCAAAATAAGTAAAACAAGCCTTGACCCCATAGGTTTATTCAGCTTGTAAGGATGATTTGCCGGTGACTGTACTTACGCAACGTGGCGCTCGCGCGAGTCACAAAGCGTAAAAGACGCACGCGTGTGCCGGCCAGGACACATTAAGATCATGATGTTACGCGACAGTGACATACCGTCAAGAATGCCGCGAGTACGTGCGGTGAGGTGCGTATCGTGGAGCAAAGCTGATTTATAACGATCCTAATGGAAATAAAAGCAGGCGAACTCGTAGACGCACGAGCGCGCGCGCGCGCGCGCGTGCATTACACGCCGGGATAGCACGCGTTCATAACGCCCGGCGACAATGACATATCGTCCGGAATGTAAGGAACACGAACGCGTCTCTTTCCTCGAGAGGGTATCCTCGTGTTTGCACCGAGAAAACTTGTAAAAATCCGCGATACCAGAAAAATCAGCCAACCATGCGAAAGCGCGAGCGCAAAGTTGCTGCAACGAGTATGGCTGGTTATGGTGCCATTTTTCGCGACTGCAATTATGTTGCAACGGACGTGTTGTGATTTAAGGATCGTGTAGGTTCAGCCGAGTCGCTGGGCACTCGTGAAATATCTACTTAGTTCTAGGGTTAGAATGTTAGTTCTGTGGTTAGTACCGTGGGAGTAATATAGGGAGTTTGGATGTAGGGACTTTGGGGGTTTGGAAATTTGTAGATGGGGAATAGAGGATTTCGGAGTTTTGGAGGAGATTCGGAAAGTGGGGAATTTGGGGTGTTGGGGATTTGGAGGTTGGAGATATGGGACGTTAACAATTTGGGAATTTGGGGATTTGTGGATTGGGGAATTTAGGAATTTGGGGATTTACAGGTTTGGAGGTTTGGGTATTTGGGGATTTGGACATATAGGAAATTAAAAATTTGGAATTTGGGGATATGTAGATTGGAAAATTTAGGAATTTGGGGATATATAGATTGAAAAATAAAGAAATTTGGGGATTTGGGAATTTGGAGATTTAGGAATTTGGGAATTTGGGAATTTGGGGATTTGTGGATTGAGAAATTTTGGAATTTGGGGATTTGGGAATTTGGAGATTTAGGAATTTGGGAACTTGGGAATTTGGGGATTTGTGGATTGAGAAATTTAGGAATTTGGGGATATATAGATTGAAAAACATAGGAATTTGGGGATTTGGAGTTTTCAGTATTTGGAAATTTGAGAATTAGGAAATTTGAACAATTTAAAAATTTGAGAATTTGGGAATTTGAGCAATTGGAAGCGACAGTTTGCCAAACATCAAAGGCACCGGTCAGAGTGTCGCCTCCACTTGTACCCTGTCTTTGCACACGTGGTCAGTTCAGGATGAGACTGGTTCCTCCTGAAGAACCTTACTCTCGCTTTCCTTCACGGCATTCAGCCTGGTCCTCCCACAGCAAGGACCTCTTCAGGCCAAGCCTTTAGCTTGCAGATTTATGAAACTTTCTCCGTTGCATCGAACAACGACCTGTTTGTTTCGTTGCTTTTATTCGAACGTCGATATGATAGGCTCTCTCTCCGCTGGACGGGCCTGGTACACTCCGATATGTTTGCTTCTTTTACGTAATGGATTATATACACAATTGGTCATTTTGAAATTCTTGAAGAAGATACATGATCAAACTTTCAAATTTTCAAATGTTCAAATGTTCAAATAAGCAAATCTTCGAAATTCCAATCTCTTAATTTTTCAATTGTTCAATTGTTCAATTGTTCAATTCTTCAATTCTTCAATTGTTCAATTGTTCAATTGTTCAATTCTTCAATTCTTCAATTCTTCAATTCTTCAATTCTCAAACCTCCATATTTCCAAATTCTCAATTTCTCAACTATTTGAATGAATAATATTGCCACTGTCACAACACGTACGGAAAGTATAAACAATATTAATATAAAATTTGTTTGCAAACTTAACGTCATCGAAAAATACAACGACGAATACCGTGTAGTACACTCAAGTATGAATAATAGTATATTAAACGTATAGTGACTGCAGACTTCTTTATTTCCATGCAATGAGAATCAATAATCTCCTATGACGGTTTCTAAACATCTCGTTAATCAATGTGTCATGGCGAAGCGTACAGGAAAGCTTATAGAATGCAAATCGCGTATTGACCCACAGCCGCAAGTGAAATCAGATTTGCCCTTTGTTTACTGAACCATAAGTGAATCCGATTTCGCTATAACCGCAATTGGAACGATAGCAAATGAAGCGACACCATTTTCTCTTTGGCCATTCGATTCTACAAAAGCGTTTACTAAACGATCGCCAAAGAAAGGTATAATCAAACAAATCGTAATATCCGCGGTTAGTAACTTTGATGCGGTAATAACTATACTTAAAAAGTTAGGTATACCTGAGTTATTTTGTAAAATAAATTTATAGAGTATAAGATGTTATATTTGTTAAAATAATTTGGAAGTTTTGATGACAGTTTGATGAACATGAGATGGGTCTTTCATCAATTTTATCAATATTATCAATTTTACCAATTTTGTCGATTTGATCAATTTTGTCGATTTGATCAATTTTGTCGATCTGATCAATTTTGTTAATTTCATCAATTTTATAAACTTTGTCAATTTTGTTAATTTTATCAACTTTGTCAATTTTGTTAATTTTATCAACTTTGTCAATTTTGTTAATTTTATCAATTTTACCAATTTCATCAATTTTATCAATTAAATCAATTTTATCAATTTTATCAATTTTATCAATTTTATCAATTTTATCAATTTTATCAATTTTATCAATTTTATCAATTTTATCAATTTTATCGATTTTATCGATTTTATCGATTTTATCAATTTTATCAATTTTATCAATTTTATCGATTTTATCGATTTTATCGATTTTATCAATTTTATCAATTTTATCAATTTTATTAATTTTATCGATTTTATCCGTTTCATGAATGTTACCACTTTTTCCATTTTTAACAATTTTTATCATTTCGTATCATTTTTCATCGATTTCGATGAATTCCATCAATTTCATCAGTTTCATGAGTTTCATCAATTTTATGAACTTCATCAATTTCATAACCCAACACCGACGTTATTTTCCACTCTCCATTTCAACGCCTTCAGAAGGAAGTTTCAACACAATCAATGTTAATCACGCATTCTTTATTTACTTTTACACCAGTACCTTCCTTTCAATTACACCATAAACTACGACATACTCCATGCAATTGGAGCAGGTACTCGGCAATCGCAGCAGTAATAAGAGCTCCGTAATCCTAGTAATTAAGTAGATCCCTAACGGATAACCAGAGTGCTACAATATTTCCCGAATAAAACAACCAAGGGTTTCCTCACCCGGCACCAGTTAACAAAAGTGAAATTCTTGTGGCACGTCGTTCCCAGCGCCAACATGCCTAATCAGACTCCAGATACCATCAAAACAGTGTCTGCAGAGACGCTCAAGAACAGTCCTTACATAAGGAATTTTCACTCCCATTACTTTTCCCTTTTTTCAAAAAGTTGCGTTGAGTTCGAGAAAAATTTCCAAGTCATTTAATTTCATAGACTTCTAAATTTTTTCTGGAATTTTTTGATGGTTCATATTTGACAATTTTCACAGTACATTTTCCAATTTGGAAGTTTTGCAGTTTCAAATTTTTGGAGTTTGTCAATTTCGAAATCTCGGAAATTTTGAGGGGTTTTGAATTTCTAAGTCTTTGAATTTTGACGTTTCGAAATTTCCAAATTCTCAAATACTCAAATTTTTAATTTCCTAAACTTCCTACATTCGCAAAGTCACGAAACCTCTAATACCCCAAATTTCCATATTCCTTCAAGTGCTAAACATCAAAATGCACCGCCTGAAAATGACTAGACTCAAATTCTCCGCCGTTCGGTATTCCCTAGGGAAGCCAGATTTGCCACTGACTGTACAGGAGGCGTACAAGGCCGGGTCCTCGTATCGGAAGGTAGCATCCTCCCGGGCAAACGCACACGCCGCTATCAGCGTGTACTATGACGTGATACATGACGCGGGCCGCGATAATAATCGTCGAAAGGTATTCGAAGCCCTCGCAGGATGTTCCAGCCGGCTGTATCGGCGGAAAAAAGCCGAAGAAAGGACTCCTTATCGGCGCTGTTCATCTGCATAATCTGGCCGCTCGATAACCTATGACCGTGTAATTTATTGACAGTCACTCGTTGCCTCGTGTAGATCTTTTTGTCAGGTGATTCTTGAAAAATACCTTCACTGACGTTACATGTGTACTCTCTGACTGCCAGATATTTATATTCGACGGCTCATTCGATCTGGTGACAATTGCAATTTTTACCAAACTTTTGGCTGCTGAGTGTGGTTAGGTTTCAGCTTTCATGGTTAGGCTATTGATTACTCTGGGTTTGACTACTAATTTCTGTAGGTTAGGCTATTGATTTGTGTAGCTTAGTTTGACTCGGGTATTTGGGTGATGATCTAAAAGGTAGCAGTGTTCTTCACGGTTCGATATGATCTTAAAGATGGAAATGATGTTAGCAATTTCTGTTTGAAATAGAGAGCCGCAATGAAAGATTACTAACTGGGTTAAAGGTTGGGTAAGGAATTAGATATTCACTTGGGGTATGTAGGTAACTATGTGCCCAAGTAGGCTGCTGATTGTGAAGGCAGATATTTAACTAGGTTCTGAATTATGTAGGTAAGTAGGTATTTAACTGGGTTCTGGATTATGTAGGTAACTAGGTATCTGATTGGGTTCTGGATTTTGTAGATCATTAGATGTCTAACTAGGTTGTGGATTATGTGGACAGCTAAGTACCTAACTAGGTTGTGGATTATGTGGACACCTAAGTATCTAACTAGAATGTGGATTATGTGGACACTCAATTACCTAACTAGGTTGTGGATTATCTGCGCAGCCCAGTATCTAACTAGGTTGTGGATTATCTGGGTACCCAAGTACCTAACTAGGTTATAGGTTATCTGGACACCTAAGTATCTAACTAGGTTGTGGATTATCTGGGCACCCAAGTACCTAATCAGATTGTGGATTATCTGGACACCCAAGTACCTAACTAGGTTGTGGATTATTTGGGCAGTCAAGTACCTAACTGGGTTCTGGATCATGTAGGTCTCTAGTACCTAACTAGGTTCAGGATCATGTAGGTCATTTTGTACCTAACTAGGTCCTCGATCATGTATGTCACTAGGTACCTAACTAGATATCCAAATTATATAGGTACCAAAATATCTAACCAGATTGTAAGTTATGTACCTAGTAACCTAACCAAGTTTTATGATACCAATTAAATATGTAACTACCTAATTACCAAAGTACCTTTGTGATTACAAAGAAAATGAAGTCCTAGATCCAAATTGAGTATACAGATGCAAATTTTGTGAAGCACCCTGTACAATTTCACCGCGTCCTCGCATTTTTAACGAAGTTATTAGCAACCGTCGATATCGTATCTGATCAAACATAGGTCACACATTCCCCACCGGACACGGTTGTCAACCGAAAATCTCGAAACTATGCGTATCGCAATAAATATAATTAGTATAATCTAGTATTATATGGGTCCACGTGAATTCACTTGATACTCGTCGAAACAACTCAATAAATTCGTATTGGTCCATATAAAGAGAGCCAAGCGTAGCTACGGCGTTCATGGTCCGCTGAGCTCACGCTGGCCACTGATACGTCATTGATATGGTTATTGTTGGTAGATTTCTCATTTTGTCCGAACCGTGACTTACAATATCTGTTGTTTCATACCGACAGCTTCCTGCAATGAAATCCATTGTACATTGACTAATTCTCTAACGTGAATTGCTTATATTTATGAATACCGTGCTGGTGTTGGTAAGACGGAGGACTAAGTGATTTATATTCTTCAAGTTTTATGTTAATTCTATTTTGATTACAAGTGGATTGCTGAAATATAATGTGAACGGTCCGTCAGAATTGTCAAATTGTTCGTTTAGGACCTGTATGTAATGGGTCATTTAGGTCGATGTTAGGGTCTTCAAGGTCATAACGAGGTCTTCAATGTTTGTCTACATTTCCAGATTTATGAACATCACAAGTATAAACATTTGTGCTATCCACATGTATGGACATCACAAGTCCAAACACATATGATATGCAGATTTAGGAACAACATTAGTTCAAGCACTCGTGACGTCCAGATTTAGGGATATCATAAGTCCAAACACTTGTGATGATCAGATTTGTGGACATCACAAGGTCAAACAGTTGTAACATCTAAATTTATGAACATTACAAGTCTAAACATCTGTAACGTCCAGATTTCAAGAAAATGACAAGTTTAAAGGTTTGTGACGTCTAGGTTTATGACCATCAAAAGTTCAGTCATATGTGATGTCCAGATTTATGAACATCACAAGTCTAAACATTTGTATTATCCATATGTATGGACATCACAAGTCCAAACACATATGATATGCAGATTCAGCAACAACATTAGTTCAAGCAATCGTGACGTCCAGATTTAGGGATATCGTAAGTCCAAACACTTGTGATGATTAAAATCATGATCATCACAAGTTCAAGCACTTGTAACGTCCACACTCATATGACAAGTTTAAAGATTTGTGTCGTCAAGATATATGACCATCATATGTTCAAACACTTGTAACGTCCACATCCATGGATATGACAAGTTTAAAGATTTGTGTCGTTCAGATATATGACCATCACATGTTCAAACACTTGTAACGTCCACATCCATGGATATGACAAGTTTAAAGATTTGTGTCGTCCACATATATGACCATCATATGTTCAAACACTTGTAACGTCCACATCCATGGATATGACAAGTTTAAAGATTTGTGTCGTCCAGATATATGATCATCACAAGTTCAAGCACTTGTAACGTGCACATCCATGAACATGACAAGTCTAAAGATTTGTGTCGTCGAAATTGATGACCAAGTCCTCGTGACGTCCAGATTTATGAGCATCAAAAGTCCAAACCCTCGCACCATCCACATGTACGAACATCAGAAACTTGTAATCAGTTTCCTCTTGAAGTAACGTTTGAAATAAAAAAGCTGGTCTTATTTGAGCATAACAAACCGTCGTGATCAGGTGATCAGGCGGAAGGTATTCGAGGTCGAACAATGTGGTTCCATCAAGAAATGATTGGGTTAGCATCAAACCATCGGATGAGTTGCAACACCGACGGGCTTAACGATTCTGTAAGGCTACCGCTATTTGTCGAATTAAATCACGTTAATCCATTCGTGATTCTACGATCGAATTGCAGCACGGTAGTCTCGATCCGCGACCAGATCCTTAGATCCCCTCGAACACTCGTTAAGAACATTCCGCGACCAACCTGGACTCCTCTGTCCCTTCAGCGAACCGGTAAGCCAGGATACGATCTGGGCCTGAACTGTGTATAGTAGTTAGACGGTTGGTTGTTCGAGTGCGATCTCGCACAATGCAACCGTGATTTGTCGACTTTGGACGAGATCGATGCTGGTACGTGCAATCAACCCGAGCTACGTTCTCGTGTATGCCGATTGAAAAATCCACCGGCTGCTAATTAAAGGCGGAGAGAGTTGTGCAACCGGGATGTGGTTTGAAGTATCTCCAGGAGGGATTGCGAGGAGTTGCATGGAACGCTGTTCACTTCGGCATGTTTCCCTTTTCTAATTTTATTTTTTCTTGTTACAGGTTCTTATATTTGTCGAATTTTGTTGGAGGGTTACTGAGTTTAAAGTGTATATTTGTAGATAGCAATTCTGAGTTACGCTGATAAGATATTTCAGAAATGATTAATTGAACGGCATGCAATTCTCAAATTTTCAAATCCCCAAATTTTTAAATTCCTAAATTTTCAAATTCATATATCCCCAAATTCCTAATTTTCCAAATCTCCAAACCTCAAGTCCTCATATCTCCAAATCCACAAATTCTGAAATTTCCAACTCCCAAACTACTAATTCTCTAAATTTTCAAATTTCAAAATTCAAGTACTTGAAACTTCAGATACCCCTAATTACATTATCCTATTATGTCAACCATTATACAAAGTAAATATCAATAAACCAACAGTGAAACATCCCCCTATCGTATATCACTTCTGGAGCCCCAATAGCAGGCAATTATTAAGCATCCTAACACCATCACGAGCAAGATCGTTGATTCTACAAATATTTGAACACCTTGTGAACTATTGCTGGACATAAGGTGTCGTTCACAACAGAATTCTGTTGCAGTAAATTGTTATCGTAAACAATAAAATGGCGTGCAACAAGAAGTCAGCTGTTGGTGACACGAGTAGATCGCGCCTTTTTGTGATTCTCTGCCGGACAGGTTTAGGTGTGCCAACACGATAGTAAGTCGACAAATCGCACAGCCATTGTGATATTCTTGTCAAACTACCGTTCGTGGGTTTTTGTCCGATCGCGTGGAATGGGACACTTGGGCGTTCGGTTATAACTTTGGCAGATAAGATCTGGCTGCCTGTTCGTGGACGAATTTTTCTTCGGTCGCAGCTATTTTAGTAGCTCTATACTGTAGACTTTAGCGAATTGTCGCGGTTCGGATTTCGAAGTGGGTGTTAATGGAACTTGTATTCTTTGTTTGCTCGTGTCCTTATCGGTGCTCGATCAGAGTCTGCTGAGCACATTTTTGTCGAGTGCGCAGCCGAGGAAATTTGAAATTAAGGAATTTTTCAATTTGGGGGTTTGGGGATTTCGATATTTTTGGGAGGGAATTTGGAAATTGTGCAGATTTGGCAAATTAGCAATTTGGGGATTTGAGGATTTGGAGATTTGAGAAATTAAAGATTTAGGAATTTGGGGATATGTGGATTTGAAAATTTAGGACTTTGGGGATTTGGAGATTTTGGGATTTGGAGCTTTGGAGATTTGGAGGTTAGGAAAATTAGAAATTTGGAGATTTGGGAAATTAAAAATCTAGGAATTTGGGGATATGTGGATTTGAAAATTGATGAGTTTGGGGTTTTGAAGATTTGGGGATTTGGAGATTTGGAGATTTGGGAAATTAAAAATCTAGGAATTTGGGGATATGTGGATTTGAAAACTGAGGAATTTGGGGTTTTGAAGATTTGGGAATTTGGACATTTGGAGATTCGGAGCTTCGGGGATTTTGAGATTTGGGGATCTGAGAATTTAGAAAATTAGAAATTTGGGATTTGAGGTTTTGGAGATTTAGGAAATTAAAAATATAGCAATTTAGGGATATGTGCATTTGAAAATTGAGGAGTTTGGGGATTTTAAGATTTGGAGTTTTGGAGATTTAGGGATTTGGAGCTTTGGAGATTTAGGGATTTAGAAAATTAGAAATTTGGGCATTTGAGAATTTGGAGATTTAGGAAATTGAAAATATAGCAATTTAGGGATATGTGGATTTGAAAATTGAGGAGTTTGGGGTTTCTAAGATTTGGAGCTTTGGAGATTTGGGGACTTGGAGATTTGAGAATTTTGAGATTTCGAAAATTAATAATTTGAGAGTTTGGAGATTTGAACATTTGTGGATTTGGAGATGTAAAAATATAAAAATTTGAAGATTTGAGAATTTGGAGATGTGAAATTCCTAAATTTCCGATCATTTAATGATTTAATAATTTCAGAATTTAGCAACCTTACAATTGAAAAAAATGTAGATCTTGATGTCCTGAAAATTGGAAAGTTTGAGAATTTGAAAATTTCTGGAAAATTTCAAAATTTCAAAATTTGGACAAAATTGTGTTTAAAGATAGATCTACAAATTTGAAAAATTGCAACTTTGAAAATCTAATTGTGTCCAAAATTTCTAATGCGTGCCACTGCCATATAACTAGTGGCAATATAATGATTCAGTCCTACCCCATCAAATAAAAATGATATTTTCAAACACAACATTGTACAAAATTGCAAATCACTTATTCCAAGCTAAAATACAGTAGACTCCCGTTATATCGCCTTGAAACCCCTTTACACTCTCTATGAATGAGAATACAGATAAACGAATTGTCCGATAAAAACCACATGCATTGGAAGTTAACTAGAATATGTAAATTAGAGTGGCGTTCATTAAGCTTCTCCTAACAAGATGAACAAGTAACAGTGAACCGTGTTCCATGTTCGCAGCCTGAAACGGCGGTAGAGCCAGCTTATTTTACTGCTTATAATTACCAGCACGCCGAAGATTACTGTAATCGAGTCTGCGGCGAATTTATTTCGAGACGAAGCGTTTTCAGTGAACCTCGAAGGTGGTTTTTCTTCGTGGATGAAGCATTTAACCGAGGGCGGGACTGGGATAATTTGTCTTTTATGATGAATTGCGGCGAAACGAGGTTTGTACGTTTATGAGAAGCTACCGGTAGAGGCTGTTTGCAAATGCTGGTAAAATTAGTGTCATTTGTTCGGCGAAATTAATGTCGTTCATTCAGACGGTTCTCGTTTAACTGCCACTTTATCTTTGGATTAATAGGGACGCTCATAAATGGCCGAAGAGTTTTGAAAACCGAGAGGTATTTTACATTCGGATACTCGTAAATGTGCTTAATTTTACAGAAGCCATATTTGTTACTCGCGCGAATAATTTCTTTAGGAATGTTATTTCCGATATTAATTTAAGACGTGTTCAAAAGACTTTTTTAGGTTTATTTCATACCTCTGCAAGTTTGTTGCTTTATGGTTAGGTTAGGTTCTCATAAATTGGCGGGAAAATTCGTTTCACTGATTCTATGATTAATATGTATTATCGAAGCTTGTGTTAAAGAATATTGTCACGAGGTCAAATTATAATATTGTCACAATGTCAAATTATAAGACTATTGTCACATTGTAAAATTATAGGAATATTGTCACAATGTAAAATTATAAGAATAGTGTCAGAATGTAAAATTATGAGAATATTATCACACTGTAAAATTATAAGAATATTGTCACAATGTCAAATTGTAATATTGTCACAATGTCAAATTATAACATTGTCACAATGTCAAATTATAATATTGTCACAACGTCAAATTATAACATTGTCACAATGTCATATTATAACATTGTCACAATGTAAAATTATAATATTGTCACAATGTAAAATTGAGAAACAAGAGGGTGAGCATAGAAGAGTAGAAAGCGTAGTAGTAGTTAGGTGCTAAGGGTATAAATTCAGTTTGGCAGACCAGGGTGACTATCTCCTCACAAAACCCTTTTTCCCCCTATAAGCTCGAAGGAACGGGCGATAGTGGCATACCCAGCCAGATACCAGCCGGTAGACTACAACGGTGGAACTATCAATAAGTTTGTATCTGACAAGAGAAGGAATCGGAAAGGGCCTTACATCAGCAAAGGCCATAAAGCCACCCACGGCGAACAATATTTTAGTACGGTAGCAATGCGCGAAACCGGCTCCAACTTCAGACCTGTGGTACGCAATCGGCCAACCATCCGGCTCTCGATCGAGCAATGGCCGACTGCCTCCAATTATCAGATTGACTGGCCGGCCGAGTTATACGCCAATAAATACGCATTCCCAAATATTTTATAAACTCCAGTTTTCTGCCTCCACTGTTACATAGAAACATTGTGTGTACGCGAATAATAAATGGACGGGAACGCGTGGCTGGTATTTGATTATGCGATCTACCGGTGATTTTGATGAAGTTTCAGTTCTTGCTAAATCATAACTCTCGGGGTGTTGGAACACTTGGGTATTAGTTTTCATAAGCCCCGCAATCGATGTATTGTACAGGCTGCTTCATTTATATCGACGTATAGGCTGGTTCATTTAACTAAATTTTTTTATTATAAAATATGAAGATGAAGGTTGGAATTTTATTAAAAAGTTGTGGACTCCTGAGGTGTGGAACACTTGGGTATTGATTTTCATATGCCTCGGAATCGATGTATTGTACAGGCTGCTTCATTTATATCGACGTATAGGCTGTTTCATTTAACTAAATTTTTTTATTATAAAATATGAAGATGAAGGTTGGAATTTTATTAAAAAGTTGTGGACTCCTGAGGTGTGGAACACTTGGGTATTGATTTTCATAAGCCTCGGAATCGATGTATTGTACAGGCTGCTTCATTTATATCGACGTATAGGCTGTTTCATTTAACTAAATTTTTTTATTATAAAATATGAAGATGAAGGGTGGAGTTTTGCTAAAAAGTTGTGGACTCTTAAGGTGCTAGAACACTGTTGCAGGTATTGGTTCACATAAGCCTGATCGATGTGTTATACAGCCTGTTTCATTTAACATCTAAACCTTACTATGAATAAAACATGAAGATGTAGTTTAATGATCTAAAATGCAGTGACATGCGAAATAAGGGTTTTGTTAAAAACTTGTGACACATGAAACAAATAGTGAATTCACTCATGTTACATGACAGAGACAAATCAGCAATATTTGCGTTCATTCTCTCTGTCCCTAGCCTTCATATAATTCTAATCGATTTTATCGTAGTCTACCGGCTGGTATAAGACTTTATTATACGAATAAAAATGTGAACAATTCTTTAAGGACAACTTGAAGGACAAATGTACAGCTAAATTAAAATTTTCTCAAAAATAAAAAACTACACCTTCGAAATAGAAAGTTCTGCACTTCTCATAATTTATCCCGTTTCAGTATGGCAATTTCTCGAGCACAGATTCTCACGGGCAAAGTAATCGAAAAGGCAAGAAAGTTGCAACGAGCAGGGTACCGAGTCATCTATCGGGAGTTCATAACGAGTCCCCGAAGGAAATTCAGCTCGTTCCACATCGTACGCGAGCGAGGTTAGGTCAGGGAGTCGATTAATCCGGCAATCGAAAAAATCGATTTCCTAGAAGCTCGTCCACGATCCCCCGGCTCGAGCATCTCGGTAAACGAATAAAACGGGCGTGTAAGCGTATAAATTATTTAAGAAACTCTATCGCGGCATCGCGTAATGACCGATCATAAATAACGCGGGGCGAAAATACGGGCGTAGCCGTAAAAATCATGCGAGCGATGCGAGGACCATATTCCTTTTGCCTAATCGCACGGTGCTCGTTTATCATCGACAGACGGATAAAACAGATATTTGCTTGTCACGTTTCTGTGCTCGTTTCGCTTGTCACGTGACATTGTTATATCTTCAATGTGGGACAAGTCTTTTCAAGAATAGCTATATAAAACTTGAGGGTAATCCACATCCAAGAATTACAAATTTTTGAATTTACTAATTTTTTAATGTACAACGTTTTAACCCCTTGCGCTACAATATCGTGTCACACTCGTGACGCACCTTACAGTTCACACGTGACCAACTCATATTTTCATTGCAAATAAATTTTTCAATGACAGACTTCAAAATGAAGTCGAATACGAAACGTGCTTAACTTTTCAATTTTCTTTATCTGTCGTAGCAATAATTAGCGAGCTGTGAATGATGCAACTGACTAAAAAATTGTAGGTTAAGGGGTTAAATTAACCAAATTTTGACCAAATTGACCTAAATCCAAGAAACTCGGTAATTTAGACACTTGTCTTTCAAAGCTTCCAGAATGCCAAAATCCTCAATTTCCAATTCAACTCCAAGAAACTCGAAAATTTCGAAACCAAGAAATTGCTACCCTCTCACTTCGCCCAAAGTTACCTAACCTCAAAATTTAAAACCTCCCAGAATGTCAAAACTCCCAATTTAAATCCATAAACTCGAAAATTTCGAAACGAATTGCTACCCTCTCGTCGAAAGTTACCTAACCTCCAAATTTCAAAGATCTCCAGGCAAGGCATTTCCACGAACGCGATGAATCGGTTCTGCAGCACATCTGGAGGGCCCGCAAACAACTCAATGAAGCTTAATTACCGCGGTAATCGTTTCAAGCATGCCGCGACGCGACTCATCTCTTTATGTACTGTAGCTAGTACGCTAATTATTCCCTGACACGCCGAATAACGATAATTTCAGCGAGAGACAGGCCGACAAAGATGGCCAGAGGAATTCTATCGGGGATGCTTTTATGATCACCGTGCACGGTTTACAAGTACGCTTTGCCACCATAATAATAGGCCCGAGAGAAAGAGAAGTAACAAGGAGTCTGGTAACCGTGGTACGCGGCACTTGCTGCAACATTTCAACGTTTTAACGACTGACGATCGTAAAACGCGACATTTTATGAAAACGATATTAACAGCCGCTCGGCTGATATCTAACGAGACTGCGTTATGGTGGCTCGTGTTCGTCACGCTTTGTTAATTACCGTTCACTGATTTCAGAAAATAATTGGTCTCTTACGCTCTGTCGTCTTTGTGAATAATTGTGTAGAGCTAAATGTTATTGGAAGTCGTGTTTTAGAGCAGATGGTATTAACATTAGGTTTACGGACGTTTATGGTCATTTTAAATTTGAATTGAAAGTAGAAAAACAAATAAATTGGGGATGATACTGCCTAAGACATTCTTTAGCTCGACGAAAGTTGACATACATTTTTACAAAAATTTCTTAACAAGTTTTGTCATTTAAAAGACGTATGACCCGTTATTTTGACGGGTTCCGTAAATCTAGTGTTGAGTGGTCGAAGTTGAAAAGAAAAAATAATATTTTGTTTTTCTCCCTTTTTGAGAAATAACATTTTTGAATTGCTATAAAATAGCTGTAAGATTTTAACTGTTGTTAACAGTGATTCATTATTAATTATATTTTGAGTAATTATTTATTATTGATTTTCAATAATTTTCGTCTCAAAAAGTATTTACTAAAGATTTCAAATAATCGAAGAGAATGCACTTTGTTTAACGCTGGACTTCATGCAACAGCAATTGGAAGAAAAAGAGATATTTCCGAGTAGCGATGAGAAACGGGGTTAATGAAGGACGACGACTACGAAACGCAAAATTACGCGATCGATCAGGTAAGGATCATTGATCGGCGCGATAAATCGTTAGAAAGTGGAACGGTGAGCCACAGGCTGGTTAGATTGCCGCTTTGGTGGAAACTTGTTCGTTTAAAAAAGGAGAGGTCGGCATCTGTGTTTCAGAAATTCCACTCGCTGCAAGAATTCAAACGGCTGTGGAAATTCGAGACGATTTAACCTTCTGGAAGAATGCGAATCGCCACGCGTTATATTGCATGTTTTGGTAACGGGAAATATGGAAAGCACACGTGAAAATTCTTTTGCTATAACTTTTTGTAATTATAAAGCTTGTTGTAATCATGTACCAGTTACAATATAAAGCATGCTATAGTATCATGTTACAATGCATATTGTTGCATTACACTGTCTCTCGCTATATTGCCATACGTTTGGAACATCGTCAGATTGCCACGTGTTATAGAACCTAACCTAACCATCTTGCATTCTAGGATCTCTAGACACATCCTGATCTATATTTAAATTATGTCTAACTCCGTATTTAAATGATACCAACTTGATTCAAGGTTTTCTGAAAATATCTAAGTAAACACAATTGTTATTTCATCTTAAAATAATACTAATAATATTTCTAACGTTATAACCTTTAATGTTTAATCGAAAATCAAGAAGGTAAATCAAGGAGAACTGTGACACTGTTTCAAGAAAATCACATAAATAAAGTAATTTAAAATAGAAAACTCGAGTCATTCCAGTGTTAATAACCCAACGCCGTAAAATGAACGTTTCGATTATCCTTAAATTCCAAAAGAAGCTCGATTTCCAGCCTAGTGGCTGAAACAGCGTATTAGTTACTGTCGTAGAAATTAACGACGAATATATACGTCGTATATCAAAGAGCATCGTCTAGGAGGTGGCAAAGCCACGGCCAGGGACGGGCTTTAATTATGATTAACTCGGCGTCGCATTAACAAGTAGCAATCCGTTTGACTCTTAACGCCCGTGAAACGTACACCATGAAACCGCGGATGAAGTCGGCGACCTACGGTTACACGGGGGTTCATAGGTCACGCCAGTTAGACAGTTATCTAGCCACGTTCAATTATACTTCATTACGTTCGATCGGAGCTACGGTCTTCATCAAGCAGCCCCTTTATCGGGTCGTTAGCGACGTTGCGCTCGATGTCCCTTCAATTTAACACGCGTCCTGCCGTACCCATTTAACGGTGCCCATACAGTTTTTGCGACAGGATTATCCCCTCGATCAATGGGCTTTCGTATTGATCACTTGGATAGGATTATCGGGGTGATAAGATCGCTTTATTATGAGGATCTTGATGTTTGTTACCAAGTGTACCGGTTAATTTTTCATTTCTGCGCTGGATTGCACTAGACGCAAGGGTGTACTCTGCGCTCTTATGTTATATTCTTGTTATACTTTCATACGATCTTTATATCCTATACGATACCTTTCAAAACGTAGTATCAGACGATTTCGAGTTAAAAATAAAATGACTAACTCAAAAATAAAATGACTGTCTCAAACCAAATAAGCGGCGCGTGTTCAATCAAAATAAAACCGCGAGTGTCTTGTGGAAACTTAGACTATAACGCGATGCATGTTTTGGTTCTACTTTGGTACCCAAAACGCAAAAAGTCATGGGTAGACACAACCATCATCGACCTCAAGAATCACTTCGGAAGACAATGCTATTTGGTGGGATCAGGAGTCATCATGAGCCGAAACCACGCGAAAACAGTTAATACCGATCGCTACCGTCAACAAATAATCAGTTTGAACCTTGCATTGATCGAAAAGCGTCCAGATTGGGCTAGAAGACACGGAAAAGTGATTTTGCAACGCAACGCCGCATCACACACAGAAAACGGTTAAAGGCACAATTTCTGCACTTGGTTGGTACTTTTGCCCCACCCGCCATACTCACCAGACTTGGCCCTTTCGTACCACTTGTTTCCATCAGTGGCTCACGTACTTTTCCAGGAACAGACGTCGAAAAATCGATGACTGGTTTCTCTCAAAATGTGAACAATTTTTTGGGGAGGGCATTTGAGGGGCAGATGGGAATGTCTAGCGATGGTACTTTGAATGAAGTATTTTTTTCCGAAATTCAAATTGTTTTCTTAAAAAAAAAATTAGTAGCATGAAGTCAAATGTGATTGTCGTATAATTTATATATCAGGTGCGTCATGTTTGAACTATGAGTGCGTCACGAGTCAAAAATGTATAGTTAGCGATGGTACTTTGAATAAAGCATTTTTTCCGAAATTCAAATTGTTTTCTTAAAAAAAAAATTAGTAGCATGAAGTCAAATGTGATTGTCGTATAATTTATATATCAGGTGCGTCATATTTGAACTGTAAGTGCGTCACGGATCTAAAATGTATAGCTCGCGATAGTACTTTGAATAAAGCATTTTCTTACTTTGTAATAAAAAACAAAGATGGTACTTTGAATTAATCCGTACATCTGGTGTAATATGCAAACTTGTAATCAGCAACATAGTAAAAAGCAACAAAGACCGCGATTTTTGAATTGTTAACAGGTTCACCTGGTATATCACAAAGTAACTGTGGACAAATATGTATTTCAAGATTCTTTTATCTTTTGGGACGAATAACTTCTTACATATTCGAATAACTTTTTACGCATTATTAAATCATAAACATTCCACGATACTGTTCAATTTATGAAGCCTCATATTCCTGAGGCGCATAAGATCGCGCTTAGCACGCAACAAAAAGGCGAGTCTGCTGTCTAAGATTAATTAGAAATGAAATTAGAGACCAGTTAATTCTTCGTTTGACAACTCTTGAGGCTACAACGGAATACCGTTATGTTCCACAAGGAAAAACGTTCGTCGCTGTCTATCAACGACGAAGCATGCAACAAGGTTGCAGGTGTTGGCATAACTTGCTACATCTATGGTACACTATAGTTACGGATCTCTATTAAAAGTCTAGGAAGTTGTTACGTCATCGAGCCGTAGGTCATCCCTATTATATCGGAATTTTACCGACAAGATTGGAGTCTAACCGATCCTCGTCCACAATGTTTATTAACCCCGGCTATATTGTCACGGTGACGAGGATTCTTATCAGCCTTTTGTGAGGGAGATGGTACTAATAGAGACGACGGTGCGACAATAAGACTGCGTTAATGGAGGTTCTGGATTCTATGAGACCTGAGAATAACATGGTTGAATTAAAAGTCTGTAGACCTGTATTTTATGCAAGACGTTGGGAGAATAGCGAATAGTTGAATAAAGACAATCTTGGTTTTTCTGCTTCGAGATTGTGATACGCATGAATGGACAAACGGTAATTACATGGTTCTATCTGTTATTACATTTCAATTTATATAGCACACTATCATTCATCTATATTTTCTATCAAGATGTGATATCACTGTATTTCTTGTATAGTCACTTTAGAACGTATGGACTGACTTTTATCAAGTTTTCAATTTTACTGACTCTCTTAAACAATAAGACGGATTTGTTCTCAAATTTAATTTTGTGGTAACGTTAGAGATTTTGATGATTTAGAAATCTGGTCCATTAAAATCTGTGCGTTATACGTTTAGTGTGAAGCTGAGAGAAGGCAGGTTGAGAGCACTCGCGTGCTATCCCTGTAACCGCGTGTTCCTCTTTGGTCAGCATCGGTAAACCGACTTCGAGGTCGTCAATGGACCTTAGTCCTTCGGCAGACGATTTATCAGAGTTGAAAGATCAGCCAGGTGAGCAACGTACGGTGCGATCATAGACACGAACACGTATCGCGTGGATAATGCTGTACTCGGCCACGATGGCTTAACAACGCAATTTATCAAGGACTGCTTTCATCCGAGCGATTCTACGTAGCAATTAACATGTCCACCGCGGGAACATCGTATTTTAAAGGTTTACGCCGCCGACACGCCCATACAAAATTCACCAGACTTCACATCCTGCGCAGATGCCTTCTTTTCCACGTGATTTACGGCACGATACGGATGACAACAATCGGGACACTATTGTCGGATAAATCCCAGAACTCCATGAAATATAAATCCTTCATAGAATATAGATCTAACGAGTTAATTCAAAAATCGCGGTCTTTGTTGCTGATTAAAAGATTTTTTGCATATTTCACCGGGTGTACCGCTTAATTCTTAATTTTTTTTTTGAGGAAACAATTTGGGAAAAATGCTTTATTCACATCGCTGGCTATACATATTTGACTCGTGACGCATCCACACTTGACGCACCTGAAAATTAGCCCTTGCTAGTACAAGGCTAGTTTACCGATTGTCTAGTGCAGTCCAGCGCTGAAGTGAATTATTAACCGGTACACCTGGTATATTTTGTGTAATATTTAGTGTGAAAGTTATTGTCAACAAAATAGTTTAGACTGTGAATACTCTTGTGTTCAGTACAATCCAGGGTAGAAACTACGGATTACACCTGGTAAGTTTGCGCAGAGGAAGAATATGAAGACCACAATTACGATTAAATTTCGAATAACCCTATAGTAGAAGGTAAATAACCGAAAGAGTACTTGAAAGAGGAGATGGACTTTCACGAGTAGATTGTAGGGTCTCCTATTGGCATCAGATCAAAGCGGCACTTAGGGTTAATCGAGAAACGCTTTTTCGTGGCAACGGTGCAGGACGATGTTCCCCGATAACTCCGATGCCATTGAATCGAGCCTCTCGAATAAACCGATACACTCTGTATCATGCCGGACGAGGCAATCCTCTCTTCCAGTTTAGGAACGTCGGCCATTAAGCGGTACGCGCGAGAGGAAACATACTTTAAACATTAACATTGCGCTCGTTCGGGCCCGACTATTCTCTAATGGCATATTCTACGGTTAAAGGACAATGAGTAGAGGCCATGCTCGATACCATGGAACTTTATCAATGGTGTGCTTTTCACTGGGAAACTCATTGGCCAGTCTCTTAACCCGTCCGCGGCTCACCAATTACAGAGTTTATTCTGTGGACGAAACGACTCCATGAAATCCAGGTTTCACGAGTCTACAAAGGCTATTTTAATGGTCAACGCTCTTTGTTCTTAAGGACTTCTCTCATTTGTAGGGAATGGCAACTGCAAACTTGCGAACATTTCCTTTGTTCGAACTTTCAAAGAGTAACTGGAGTGTTTGCTTCTTCGCTTGTACTCTCTGATTTATTCCACACGGAACGCTCGACGTTCTGAGCACGGTTTTGCGACTCCGGTAGTTTTTGGACGATTTGTCGGATGGTTGAACTTTAGAACTTGTGATTTAGCGACTATTTTTGGAACTTTGCCATTGGTTGCATTGGTTTTGGGATTTCAGGATTTTTTACATTTTTTCTATTACTTCTATTATGATAGTTATTACTATAACTACTATGATTGCAACTACTGTTATTACTGTATTACTGTGTCTACTGTTATACTGTTACACCATTGCAATATTATAATAATAATTTATCATTATTTCCAAATACTCATACATAAATGATTCTCCTCCTATACTACAGGTGTAATTGTTATGTAATTTTCCGTAAGAAGTTTACGGATTGTTACTCCTTTGCACTAGTAAATTGATAATCCAAGAACGTAGCACTCAGTATTACCAAAGGTTTCTCGGTGAAGAGAATAAATTACGGTTGGTACCAGATGGCAAGAATATAAAGGACAACATATAAACTGCCAAATCCCCAAGATTTAACGGATTCACCGGCACACATTTTTTTGCACCCTGTCAAAGAGCAGAATTTATCTCGTGATTTTAAAAGTCGAAATGAACGACTAATCTACTTTACGTTTAGTTTATCCAAGATGATCAACCATATTACTTACAGGATCATCACTGTTCCTATCACGACACTTTTTAATCCCAACAATTCTCCCTTTATGAACGTTTAAATTATCGCTTTATGGTCAGCCATTACATAGCATTCACTCGAAATCTAGATAGTTAAACCGAAATAATAACGTTTATTTCGCATAAATTGTGTACTATAAATACGGGTAATAAAAACGTTCGAAAATAACACTTTAAATTAAAAATGAATAAATAAAGAAAAGGGGGAAAAATGAAAAGAACGTTCATAATCAAAAAGGGATGAAGAGGCAGCGAGAACGGATCACCTTTCTTTCACTCGGCCAGTTCTCAGCAGTAAAATCATTTTACCACCGGTTTACATTAAGCCGTGTCCTTGCAGCACCGACTGAAAGGACACGTTTGCTCTTTTTGTTTGATAAAGTACAGATATCGGATGCGCTCGAAATATAAGATATTAGCGATTTCGAGTTGAATTAATATCGACGAGATCGACGTGCACGCATCAACGGGTTATAAATATGTGTATGAAGTGACCTGTCATCGTTACCAACAGGATCATCTCGTTAAAAAACGATCGAGATATCGGAGAGTGGTACAGTTTACTTATTCCGCGATGTGATTTCGCAGATTAACGCGTTCGTGTCTGGATATTCATGGGAACCAAAGCGAGTTTCAGATATTAATTGTTAATAAGTTCCGTGGGAGAGGAAGATTCGTTGAACGGATATTTCAGTTGCAGCCGCTTTATTATAGTGGATGTTAACAGTATTTGTGCGATAAATGAAATTAAAGTCATGAGGCTTTCTAGAGTTCAAATGACCGAATTTTTAATTGTTCAAATTTTTTACTAAATTTTTGCTGTTTTAAATTTCTGCATTTCTAAACTTCTACGTTACTGAATCTCTAAATTTCTAAATTTCTGAGTTCCTGGATTTCGAAATTTCTGACTTTCTACATTTCCAAATTACCAAATTATCAAATTGCCAAGGTGTCAAATTGCCAAATTATTAAATTGTTAATAGTAATATTCAAGTATCTCATAAAAATATTTCTACTTCCCCCTAAAAAATTTCCATCATCTTCATAGCGTTACAAATCAAGTTCCATTCAAAAGGTAACCAAACGCTTCACTGTACTCGACCATTGTACGCAAACTTCATTATACACAGCCATTGTATCCGAACTTCATTGTACGAGGCTCAGGATTAAGAATTTAGTGAAGTGATGTACCAACTCTGAATCAACTTTGATCCTCCGGCGATATACGAGGAACTCCGATCCTTGTCTCTCCGCTGC